>CM036759.1:18024684-18729617 GCA_020796225.1 Arion vulgaris | reverse complement strand
ATTTCTATATTCTGGGAAAAACAGGATATTGATTTGCAATCTTTCAATTAATCTAAGAAATAATATTGTTGTATGTTAACTGTTAGTTTGATTTATCGTTATATATTACAGCTACTGCCGTCTTCATTTCTTTTATTGAAGTGTTTTGCCTGTGTGTTGCTGGAGCAGGCAAGGTGAGAAAGAAATAGTAACACTGCCGCATACAAGGCATGTCGTTATAGGCGACTGATGAGGTGCCGGGGACGCTACATAAAAAACATCGAAGAAATCTGATTTGCTGGTATACTTGTAGGTTCAGTATTGTATGCTCTTTGACTCAGATCACGTCCTACTAACAAAGCATGGTTTAACAAGGGGTTGAAATAGAGCGTTAGAAGAATAATAATAATAATATTGAAGTGTTTTTTTAATGGATGTAAATAGTTATATTAAGTTGCATAGTTCAATTAATCTAAATCTCTCATTTTATGATTAAGCAGTGTTCGTGCTTATATTACAATATATACACATACCTCAATAACCACATAATAATTGTAAGTGTTTATAGTCAACAACAATCAAACACATGTAACTATTTCATCAAATATTCCTAAAGAAAGTATACACTAATAATACTAATATTCGAGTACCGAACAACATCATGGTCAACATCGGCCAAATCAATTATGCAAGATGTAAATAAAGTACATATCTGAACTGTTTGATTAATTATGAATATTTACTTGAGCACATATTTAAAGACATGCCATTTGATGGCAGATGTGATGCTTCTAACATGACAATAGAAGAAATGGTTGGACGATAATTGTGAGGCACTCTTGAGTGTCCACCTGATAACTGGATTCGTGGGGACACACATACACAAACATAAACATACTCTGTAGTTATATATATATAAACATATATATGTATATGTATGTACATGACCGACATAGAGAAGGAGAAATACGTTGTATAGCTCTACTCTCGTTTCACTACATTCACTCTTATATTATTAATTTCGATTTTCTTATTTTACAACATCTATCTTTCTGGTCACTAAGCGTCGGTAGAAGACGTGGTAGGGTACTCGATCACAACCAAAACGTACCTGGTTCAAATTCAGCATCCTGTAATTTCGAAGAGCATTTGTTCGGGGTGTATTTTTAGGAACGAAGAGACATGAACTATTGTCACATTGGCGGAGAAGATTATTCATGCATACAAATACAAAATGCTACAGAAGAGTACTTATAATAGCATGTACAGAGATAAGAAGAAATGCTTCTGTTCTGCAACAGTTTGATATTAAACAAGGGTTGGCTATGAAGGCATTAAATCAGCATCAATTCCAGTACTAATCAACGTATTCACCATCATGATTACACAACAGCAACTTTCTAGCAGGGAAGGACAATGTCATTTGCAGACGACATCATGGTGTATAGACAGGGAGAAACAGGGATGACATTGCTAATATTCTACAGAAGGAGCTGAACCGTATCATGGCCTGGTGCGATGTCTCTGGTGCAACAATAAACCACACCAAAGCTGTACTATCATGGTTCTCCCTAAATAATCACACTGTGAAGTCTTAAACACCAAATGTCAAAACAGACGGTCATTCGAAAAGCCTCTATGAGCTATCTGGGTATAAAGTTTGATCGCAGTTTATGCTTTAGGGACCACATTGACCAAATTATTACCAAGGCTAGCAAAACACTATCCGTTCAGAAAATCATGGCCGCTGCTAACATTGAGCAACGCCTTATTGTGCTCGTGTACCAAGGCCTCGTTCTGTCATGTATAGAAAATGCATGCGCTATCTTAACAATTAGTCCTACGCAGACAGTGAGACTGGACATAATTCCAAATGACGCTATGCTCATCATTCTAGGATGCACTAAAGATACACCAGGAGTGTCAATGAGATTCCTTCTTGAACTCCCTACTAATGCTCACAGAATTGAGACTTGGAGGGTTCGATCGTAACTTAAAGACCATCCCCTCCATGAAGAACTCACTAAGGAGAAAAGATGCAGACTCAAGAGAGGCAGAACATGGCTGAGTCAGGCCATGTTCTCTTGGGTACCCTTGGGAACATATGAGAACCTACCGGAATCGAACCAGGAGAGGAATGGATTGCTGTGCCACCTCAATTTCAGACTGCTTTTACAGTCATTACATCTATTAAAAAAAATTGCGAACAAAATAATATATCACTGATTAACGTGGAGGTGGAGGGCTTCTTGACTGACATCATCAATGATACATATATGGTTATTTACACCGATGGTTCAGTCATTCGTCAACAACGCTGTGCGTGGTTTTTCCCAGCAGGTTCAAGAGGAAAAATAATAGGAGATGCCAGAGGGGTCTACGCAACAACCACAAGTAGTTTGACAATGGAGATACGGACGGTTACAGAGGCGGTGACGTGATTGACATCTCAAGACTTCGCTCATGTTTTTATACTCAGTGACTCAATGAGTATGATTCATAAAGTCGAAACAGGAATGGTGAGACGCAACTGGGTTGATGTACTAGTACAAATAGGGATAAATGAAATCACCTTAATTTGTGTCTCTTTGCACGCAGGAGTCAGGGGTAATGAACGAGATGACAGATTGCCTGGTATGGGCACGGTATCAGAGTGGGTTGCAATGGACCAAAATGACATTCTTAACGCACTGAGATTGTCTTTTTTGAACGGAAGAATTTCAGGGTTGCGAGTCCCACTCGGTGACTAGATTGAGAGAGATGAGTGTCAATATTGGTGCAGCCCGTAAGAAACGGGATACCAAATATGCAAAGAAACCTTTTAATCACCATCAAACTGGCGTGTTAGGCCACTGGACGCTGCTATATTTGCTGAGGCGGAGATCGGAGCACCTATGTACATGTCCTGAGTGCTATAATTATAGTCCTCTCATAACTGATTACAAATCAAGGAAAATTAAATATTTGGGAAAAATACACCGACACGAGTGCATAGAGATGATAATTTTTAAGGAACTAGTGCCTAGAAGAAGAATGAGAGAAAGATCTAGAAGACCATGGGTGCAAGATGTCATTTACGATCTCAGAATGACAGATACTGAAGTCGGTCAACTTGCACAGAATAGAGAGTTTTTCAGGACTGCTGTCATGTGATCCAGGGTACGGAAGGGACACGCAACGTGATGATGATGATGAAAAATAGACCTCACTGTTCACAAAGTAATGACAAACTACTGAACAAATGTCAACCTAGTGTAAGTTGTGCCTAGAAATTCGACGACTAGTTTACAAAGGTGGATGGCTAAGTTCTGTAAAAGATATTCCGCAATTTTCATTTGTTTTCTTTCTTCCTTCTCGTCATAACATGATGCTTGCTTTCATCTGTTCTGTGCATGCAGAACATTTGATAAATACTACTTCTGTATTTACTGCTCATGTGATAATAAATAAAGATATTTGTTGATGAGTTTATACTTTCTAGTATATAGCCGAAACCTGCAACAAATATTGATACATTCATATATTTCCCATTTACTGAGAGATCAGGTAGAAATGCTAGTGCTAACATAAAAGTGCTAACTGGGAGGAAACAAATGATAAACAGTGTGGAAATCGTGACAACCATTTTAGCTATTTTCTGATTCTTACTAGAAACAATGTCGATGTGTTTGTTGGAAACTCCCTCCTTTCTCCATTTTGATTTGTTCCAAAGTTGTATAGTTAGTATTGTTGTACCAATAAATATGAAACAAAATGTGCTGAAAGGAATGACAAAATTGTTGATTGCAAAAGAAATCTTTTCAACTTCTTCTCTATTTTGTGAAGAAATAAGACCAACAATAGTTGTGTTTTTTAATGGAGAAAATGTCATGCCCAATCTGTTGACAGCATACACGGGGGCAGCACTACAGAAGAAGATGATGAATATGCAGATTGTGATCACACTTGTCCGAGTTGGAGTAATAATACTTTTTATCTGAATGAATATAAAATAACAACAATTCACATTTGATGAATGCAATTATAGTCCGTTCAACAACTCATGCCCACAGTCCAATGCGAATTGTAGCAAAACCATATATTCCACAGTAGCGAAACTTTGCACCCAACCTTAGAATTATACCGACGCAAATGTCTGATGGAAGAAATTGCTATAGGAAACCTGGATTTTGTAATATAACGGTTTCCTTTGATGTTGGCGGCATATTTGGCAAGTCTGATACAGCATTTTAGTTTTACAGTAAACGCACACATATGACATTTGATGTCAAGTCTCATTCAAAGGCGTATTATCCCAGCTCATACATGGGGCCAATGTTGATACTGCAATGGTGTCATGAAATAAACAAGAAATGTAGACATAGTTGTATTATTGTTTTTTTTTTAAATAATGTCGGAAATGCGCGTATAACATTACTGGGCACTTTTTGCATTGTAATAAATTTGCACTTCAAACTCATTATGTATGTTAAATCAATGACTGTCAACAATATAGAAGTCAACAATATTACAAAATAACTTCACAGTAATTTCGATATACGCCTTTAACTAAATATCCGTCTCGCACTAATGACGTCAATTCTTTACCAAGTTCAAGCCCGAGTCGTTATGGTGACCGAAAAATGCAAGAACTTTTCAAAAACCGTGAATTTCGCCCTGAATGTTGCTATTTTTGTCATCAATGTATTAAATTGCTGTAAACATGAGTTTTCTTCAACCATGCCAACAAAGGCGTTAAATATATAGCACAAAGAAGGAAACTTCTAGATGGTATGATTGTTTGAATGGCAAAAAAAATTTTGTAGCGTCGGGAACATGTGTAGTTCACATGCAAGTTTTCAAGTTATTTCATCAAATGGTTACAAAGAAACAAATTTGTATCTGTGGGCATGACAAGTTGAACGGACTATAATATGTTATTCACAATGTATAGAGACAAATGGAAGGTTATGAACATTTTAAAAACTAATGATGTTGTCCTAAAATGGTAGTACTACGTAAACAGTGTGGACAACACAAACGCAATAATAGAAACTGACATTATGCTCTTCCTGCAACTGTATATCATTTTCACAAAATATTAATCATTCTAAATCATCAGAATGAGATCAAGTAAGAACAGTAAAATACAACTTGAATTGAACAGTTTGAAATATTAATGAACCACTAAACTAAAGTAAAATGTTCACTGAGCAAGGACATTATTTACGTATCAACATTTTGTTATACACAAAAGTAATAGAGGGAATAACTACAGTAGTGACATGTCCTAATATAATATTCTAAAATACAAATAAAATCTTTAAATCCTGGACCTATCAAAGTGATCGATACATGATCCAGAATAACCATCAAATCATTCATAATACATATAACACATGTATACAATTTAAACACGAGGCACAGTAAAACGCTCGCTTTTGTTTGTTGATACTTTTTCATGCACTTCAGTGAGTAGCCATATGTGATCTGATCTCTTTCGTACACATGCCGATCTGATCGGCAGTGCACGAACTCCGTAGCACCGTCGAGGATTCTGATATAATTTTGAAAATTTCTGAATATATTTTATAGGAATTATATTATTAGTCTTTCCTGTTATTTTCCTGCGTGCCCTTTTCAAATTTGAACTCTCAGGGTTCTTTAATGTGCGTACACTCAACACATAACCTACGTTTTATCGTCCTTCTCAACATGACTAGGAACTCGATCATATCTACACTGAGATCATTGTGTTCTGGAAAAAATAAATACCTCCATGGCTGCACTAGGAAATGAACCAAGTACATTTGGAACAAGAGGAGAGCACCTGGTCTCTAGGGCATAACAAACTCAATATTTAGTTCATATCTCTAGGGCATAACAAACTCAATATTTGGTTCATGTCTCTAGGGCATCACAAACTCAATATTTGGTTCATGTCTCTTGTCGTTTCTAACAACATAGTGAGAGACAGAACATAACAACAACCCATATCAAATATTATAAGGAAACGAAGGTGGAAATGTTTAGGTCATGTTCTTAGATCAGACGAAAAGAGGCAAAATCGACAAGTCCTTATGTGGTCACCAATTGGGAAAAGAAAACGCGGAAGACCAAAGAACACTCTTCGAAGAACAATCTTACACGGAAGTAAACTATTGGGATGTAAAACCATACAAGATCTCCAACTGCTAGCAAAGAACCACATCACATGGAGATCTAAAACTTCTGCCCTATGTGCCACCTTTGACACGAAAGGAACAAACTAACCCTTGTCGAGCGATCATTCTATTCGTATAGCTATCCCAGATCTCAAGGTAACCTGAGTGGGTTGTTATGCTACCACAACTACAGTACTTCCCTTTTTAAATGGGCATCTAGCTCGCACACAGCAACATATCATATAATCAAAGAGAAGAACATTTGTACACATAGTTACATTATTATTAATTATCACCCTACAATAACGTGGCACCTGTATCAGTGACATCATGTTAAAGAGCACATGCTTGCATTGTATGTATGTACACTTTCATGCTAAGGTGAATACTAGAACATTATTCATATAACTATCGTTGAATATGTTAGGCTTGTTGTTTACAATGGTAGCACTTCCTTACCTTTAAGGGGACAGTAATACACAAGCATCTCTCTACCGTAATCATGGCTGTAATACATCCGCTGATCCTTGTAAAAGATAAATGTGACACTGCTGTTGTCAAATATGTGACTCCTAAAACATCGAAAGGTAAATCACTTGCCAAGACTGCAGGAGTTACACACAAACAGTTTCCAATCAATGTTGTAAGGCTGCCAAGATCAGAGACTGACAATCCTGAATACATATACACATTAATATACATTAGTTCAGATACTAAATATTATCACACAACTAAACATAACACAAGTAAACCGTTTCAATCGTACATATATTTCATTCACAACTTGTGGCACGAAATCATATAGCAGAAATTGTAAAGTTGTTTGTGCACTTGTGAGAACCGATTTATAACATCTACAAAAGTATGTATATATATATATATATATATATATATATATAAAGTGATTAGTGAGAAAAAGAATCAAATAATTCCAAAAGAAGCATTGAATTGGGAGGTAAAGAGTTAAAGATAATCATGACATGAAAATCAACAACACTAAAACATAAATAAGAAATATGGGAAGAAAACATAATAAATTAGACATACATATCAATAGCACTAAAATAAACCAAGTGAAAGAATTCAAATACTTAGGAAGCATATTCACAGAAGACGGAAGACTAGATAGAGAGATAGAGACTAGAGTGCAAATAGCAAATGATGTAACCTACCAGCTAGCCCCATTGTTAAGGCACACACAAATTTCACAGGCAGCTAAGCAACAGATGATCAACAACATTGGTATACCTACTTTGTGTTACCAGAGTCAAACATGGACAATAAGGAAAGGCAGTCACAAAAATAACTACATGTGAAATGCGTTGCCTGCGAAAAGTTACCAACAACACAAGAAAAGACAGTCACCAACATTCTGTCGTATCAGAATCCTGTGAAGGAGCAAAAATAACAATCACACAAGCCAGCAGAACAGCGCAAGACAAAAACAGAAAACCACGACACTAAGCAACAACTCGGTAGTAGTGATGACACTAGGCAACAACTCGGTAGTAGTGTGACGACACTAGGCAACAACCCGGTAGCAGTATGACGACACTGTGCAACAACTCGGTAGCAGTGTGTCGACACTAGGCAACAACCCGGTAGTAGTGTGCCGACAAAAGAAGTAGAAGAGTTAAAGATCACGATTACACCATAGGGAAATCATGAAAAGAACTTTGCTGAGAGAGCATTAAATATTGGACTCAATTCCATGGAAACGATTGAGCGCGTTGACCGGGTCAGAGCAATTTGGAAGAAAAAATAATTGCAGGCTTTATGTAAAGTATACCGGTATTAGTGGAATATATATATATATATTAAACCAGGAATTAAAAATTCATTCGACAACGTTGACATAAACAAGATATAGGATTGTTGAAGAAAATATGTAACCAGTAAACATCTCATCAAAGTCTGCAAGAGAATAAACGTTTCAATTAAAATTTATATAAGAACAAATGCGGAATCATTAAAACATTCACAGACAATTCAGGAGTAAGACAATGATGCTCGCTCTCCCCACTGTTGTTCACAACATACATGGACAACATAAGTAGACAAGAAAAAAAAAGAAAGAAAATACTATTTCAGAACTTTTATTAGTAGTCGATCAAGTACTGATTGCAGAAAACGAAGAATCTTTCCAGCTAGGAGGGGGATGTGGCTACAACATGAGAATACAAGTAATCATAACAGAGACAATGCCGTTAAGCAGACACAGAGAAAACATTACAATAAAACTACAGAATATAGACATTAACCAAAACAATGAGTCAAACGACGTCAGGGTAATTTTCTTTGCAGACGGAAGTATCGGGAAGGAAATCAGCAATCGATGCACAAAAGCTAAACAAGTACAGAGACAGTTTGCCATCACTGATGTCACATAAAGCGAAACAGCTGAACACTAAATAAAAACCTATTAAATCGATTTTCTGGAAAACACTAGGTTACCAGTGCATACATGGCAAAAGAAACAATAGCTAATTAGTGAGAAATGATAACAACGGAGATTAGGTACCTTAGAGGAACTGCAGAAGTGACGATAAAGAAATTAGACATGAAGACATCAGAAGAAAACTGGATGTAAACCAGCAATGAAATTCATAAAAATACAACGTATTAAGTAGATAAGACACCTGAGGAAAATGTCATCGTATCGTATATCACAGAGAGATACACTGAGAAAGTAAAGTAAGTACAGAGCCAGAGGCAGACTACGCAAACTGACGGCATCAAGAACATCGTTTAGAAAATGGATAACAACTTACGAAGTGCCTTAGAACAAGCGCACGACAGACCATCGAAATCTGAATATACTCTATAAAGAAATAAATGATAGAATAGAAAAATACGTACTAATAAAGTAAGGTAGTTTTACAAATACAAAAACAATAACAATATACAGCAACGTTTCGACCAGAATGACATTATCAATCAAACGATATAATTCGAGTGACGAATTTCGCGGCACACTATTGTTGTTTTGTTTGCTTGATAAAGGCCTTTTGGTCGAAACGTTACTGTGTATTGTTATTGTTTTTGTATTTTGTCAAACTACAGTATTTTGTTATTACGTGTTTCGCCATTGCTGCATAGTTTTACTGCAGTCTTCCCCTACATCGATAAGAGAAGAATAAAGCACATCAGTTATGATTTTGCGTACAAAAGGTAGCAACTTGTATGCAATAAGTAATTGAAACAGACTTTACACGTTTTGTTGTCATAAGTATGTTACCTAACAGACTGATGTTCACTGAATCTTTGAAA
Organism: Arion vulgaris; assembly: GCA_020796225.1. Lineage (NCBI taxonomy): Eukaryota > Metazoa > Mollusca > Gastropoda > Stylommatophora > Arionidae > Arion > Arion vulgaris. The sequence goes on along the minus strand of CM036759.1, from coordinate 18,720,225 downwards.
CCTTGCTTGCAGAAGCAGATGATGTTGATAATGTTTGTAACTATACCAAATATGTTAATTAACTGACACAACACACTGAACGTAACCCATGTGTAGATCTTGATTGCGTAATTACTTATGCCAAGTTCATCTTCGGATGACTCCATGTATTTCAGTTAGTTGATCTTAGATTATATAACATTTATATATTATTTGCATCAACTATATCGTGACATATATCCTTTGCTGAATTGAGATTCATACAATTGTCGTATTTCTTAAAGATTAAACTAAACTTAATGGATATTTTATGAAGAGTCACGGATATATTAATACATTATATAAATACATTTTTGAATGGAACAAATATATCAGCTACAGCAATGTGGAACCTAAATATTAAAACAAAATAAATATGCTTCTATGTATCTTTTTATATTTCATATGTTGTTTTGAAATAGCAAAGTCACACTTAGAATGTTAACGAAAATAGTGTTATATTTGTCAGAATGAGTCAGACATTATTTTACTTTGTTGGAATTTGAAATAAAGTTTTGTTGACTGTTATTGTGGTGTTCGCAAAAGTCTTGTAATGTCAGAGTTTAACATGTTGGAAACTTCACCAAATAATTAATTCGTTGCAGTATTATATTATGTTTATTTTAATGACACGTCAGTTAAGGAATGTAGATAGCATTTAGTGTGAATCGAGGACAAACAATGTTTAGCAAAGATTATACGATACATACCATTGAAAAATGGCTATTTGCTTAATGTGTAGTTATATAAATGTTAGTGTTCTATATGACATTACCTACAAGAATCGGAGGAACAATAACGACGCACTTAAGTTAATGAAATACTAGACTAAATAGATATATTATTCTCTAATACTTGACACTAACAATAATATGACAAATATTGATAGATGCACACAAATGAAGACTTTAGAAAAAAAAGAGTTGCTATTAGCCCCGCAATAATTGCATTCGTTATGAAGCACGTTTATTTAATATTAATCATCATCGTTATCAGGTAGCTTGTCCCTTCCGGAACTTGGCTCTCATGGCAACAGTCCTGAAAAACGCTCTGTTCCGTGCAAGTTGACCGACGTCAGCAGCAGTCATTCTCAGATCATCAATGACATCTTGCATCGATCGTCTTCTATGTCTTCCTCTCATTCTTCTTCCAGGTAACATTCCCTCCATAGGTACATTCTCTAGGCACTAATGTCTTTTGATGTGACCGAAATATTTAATTGTCCATTATGAATGCTCTTTAACAGCAATCTCCCTTTAATATCAAGCTGTTGCGTGTGTTCTTTTTTAAATTAATTCATTCGTTAAATACGATGTTGTTGTTACACTTCGTGTATAATTTATGTCATATTAACTGACATTGATTTTGTCAAATCTGATATTATAGTAAATAAATGAAACCCACATATCTTGTCAAAAAATGATATATAATAACATTGATGATTCATACATACAATAAGCGAGTAGTTGGGAACGGCAACAATGTATTTTTTTCACTCACAAACAAGAACATTAATACACAGCAAACATGATGGACATTCAGAATCTGGATTTGATATTAGGATCTGACCATGACTCTACTTGATGTTAATGTGTTGGCTTTGATTATTTTTTTTTTGTCTTTACAGTCTGGGACAATTATTAGATATTGTCAGAGAAAGTACTACATAAAATTATGTATTTGCAAAGTTGTTACAGACAGTAGCATCTGACATGAAATATATTCGCATGTTAGATAAACAACATCCCTATCAACATAAAAACACAACTCGAAAATGTTACACAAGTAAAACTTGGTTAGAAATCAAGAAGTTAAATATAATGAAGAACATGTGTGAAATCACTAGCAAAATATTAAAATAAAAAATATTGAGAACAGGCATTTTTCCAGTGGCTACTTATGGTTGTGAATCATTAACCATTACACAAAAAACAAGAACGAAAATCCAGTCCTTCGAAACGAAATACTACAGAAAGATCCTACGAATACCATGGACAGAAAATAGAAAAAAACACTGATGTCCTGTAAGAACTAAACGTTAAAGACAATAGACTGATTGGTTGCCGGGGGCCACATATGGGGTGTAATGAATATAACCACTGTTACCTGCCATGCATGTCGTAAGAGGCGACTAAGAATGTTTGGCTGAAATCGGATGCACATGTCCTAAAAGTGTAGAAGTATAAGCGTTTAGAGGCCTACCAAACCAATGTGCAACGTATCCACGTTCATGGCAAAGATCAAACATATCACAAAGAGTGATTAAAATTGGTAGTAAAAAACGAACGCAAAGAAGAAGAAGATAGACTGATAAACAACGTCATATACAGAAAAATTAGATACTTTAGTCACATCAAGCGTCAGGATGACCTGGAGAGAACAATATTGGAGGGCAGGGTCCAAAAACGCAGAGGCAGACCAAGAAGACGATGGCTACAAGATATTAAAGAAACCATGAATATGACCATCGATGAAGGGGGTGAACTGGCTACAGACAGTGTGGATTTCAGATGCGCTGCAAAGAGAGCAACCACCTCTAAAGGATACGCACCTTGATGATGATGAACGTGTTGTTGACATCTGCCAGTTTTTCCCTACCATGTTGATGATAACCACATCCACAATGCAATATTAATTTGCGCATATTGTGTTTACTTTAAATGACAATACATCGTGGGAGTTTGAATAAATGTAATCTCCAGAAAACTAGTCGTACTGATAGATTTATCATCGATATATGGGAAGACTGCAGTAAAAATATATAGTAATGGCGAAAGACATACACATAGAGTACCGCAGTTTATCTCTCTTGCATCCTTTGCTTGATGAAGGCCTTTTGATCGAAACGTTGCTGTGTATTGCTATTGGTTTTGTATTTTGTAAAACTACCGTACTTTGATTTTATTTGTTTCGCCAACTGATAGATCCTCACGTTTTCGTCACGTTTACATTTTCTTACATGACTCTATGTGGTGGTGACAGTCTGCTCCTTTTGTTGGTACTTTGTAGCGACATTATTACATACTTGAAGCAGTCGGTAAATACGAAATTGTCGATGTCGTCTTCTTTTTATTATGTTTAATATGTCGTCAACACACTTCCCTAAATCGAGAGAACTATAAAGATGCAACAGGTTTAAACATAGATTTTGTCACCTTGTATTGTTGCCTGATAACACATGTAGTAATATGAGTAAGAGAAACACGTATACTCATCTCTCAAACACTACATAACAATTAGGTTAATGTGAATCACTAATATTAAACAGAGCTTACATGTATATAATATATATATATATATATATATATATATATATATATATATATATATATATATATATATATATATATATATATATATATATATATATATTCCTCAATCTTCGGTTCTCTAGAATCTGTCATGTTCTTTTCATAAGCTACAACTTTGTTACTCTGTATCATTGTAGTATTGTATGTCAATATTTTCAATTAATTTTATCATCATCGGGTGCCGTGCTGGTGTCCGTAGGCGATCATATATTTTCACAAATCTCTGCCTCTGGCGTTTGCTATCATCTCATATGATGATGCTATTCCGTGCCATGACGTCAGGCTATACAACATTTTCTCTGTCTTCCTCTGTCTCGTCTCCCATCGATTTTATAAGTTGTTACAATGTGTTTTATACATCCCTTTGTTATCATATTCTTTGAAAAATGATGACTGCCTCTTTCTTATATTGATGATACGTTTTCTGGGCCTTGACCTCATTCAACGTATTGACATTACTCATTTCAGCAGTCCATGTGATTCTCATCATTCTACTGTAAGACCACATATCTGTGGCCCCTCAGAGATTTGTCAAGCTGTTTGCTTATTGCCCTTGACTCGTATCCGTTTGTCAGTATTGGTTCTATGTAGCACTGTATAACTCTCATTCTGATATCAATTAACAGAATGAATCAATTGACAATCTCTTAAGAACGAATATCAAATCAGGCATTGAAGTGGAATGCAAAGGGTTGAAGAAAGAGAGGTCGACCTAAGGAGACCATGAAACGAACTTTGCTGAGAGAGGCAGGAAATATCGGTCTCAGTTCCATCGAGGAGATTGAGCGAGTTTCTCAGGATAGAGCGGTAAGGAGAAATTACTAGCAGGCCCTATGTAACGTATAATGGTACGAGAGGAAATATTATTATCATTATAACCACCGTCTTCATGTCATATATTGAAGTGTTTCGCCAACGTGTTGCTGGAGCACGCAAGGTGAGAAAGGAATAGTAACACTGCGGCCTACAAAGCATGTCGTTATAGGCGACTGAGGTATGGCCCTGGGGAAGCTACTAGTGTATATAAAAACATCGCAGAAATCGGATTTGCTGGTATACTTGTAGGCTCAGTCTTTTAGGCTCTTAGACTCAGATCACGTACTAATAACAATGCGTGGTTTAACAAGTGGTTGATATAGAGCGTTTGAAAAAGAAGAAGAAGAAGAATGTTGATGTGCTTTAATCGCAGTGAACCGTTATATAAAGTTCAATAGTTCATTAAGTCAGGATGTACACGAAATCTCTTATTTTATGATTAAGCAATGGTCGTGCATATGTTACAATATATGCATATAGCTCAATAGCCACATAATAATTGTTAATGTTCACAGTCAACACCAATCAAACACAGGTTACTTTTCATTAAATACTCATTAAGAAAGTACACATAACTAATAATACCAATATTTGAGTACAGAAAAACATCATGCTTAACATTGGCCAAATCAAACATGCAAGATGTGGATAAAGTGCATATCCGAGCTGTTTGATGCATTACGGATATATACTTGAGCACATATTTAAAGACATGACATCTGCTGGGAGATTTGATGCTTCTAACAAGACAGTAGAAGAAATGTTTTGGCGATAATTGTGAGGCACACTTGAGTGTCCTACTGATAACTGGATTCATGGACACACACATACACAAACATAAACATCATCATCATCAAGGTGCGTATCCTTTATAAGACGTTGCCTCTTGCAGTTCATCTGTCATTCACTCTGTCTCTAGCCAGTTCACCCACTTCGTCGATGGTCATATTCATGGTTTCTTTAATATCTTGTAGCCATTTTCTTCTTGGTCTACCTCTGCGTCCTGGGACTTTGCCCTCTAGTATTATTCTTTCCAGGCCATCGTCGCGCATGATGTTACCACAGTATGTAATTTTTCTGTATAGTATGTTGTTTATCAGCCAATTCTCTTTAACATTTAGTTCTTTCAGAACATCAGTGTTCTTTCTTTTTTATGGCCATGGTATTTGTAGGATCTTTCTGTAGCATTTAGTTTCGAAGGACTGGATTTCTGTTCTTAATTTGTGTGTAATAGTCCATGATTCACATCCATAAGTAGCCACTGGAAAAATGCATGCTCTCAATATTTTTAATTTTAGTATTTTGCTGGTGCTTTGCCACATGTTCTTCATTGTGTTTAACTTCTTGATTGCTATTGCCAATCTTCTTGAGATCTCTTTGGAGCAGTCACCGTTATTGTTAATTATTGAGCTCCGATACACATACCTTGTAGTTATATATATAAACATATATATGTATTTGTATGTACATGACCGAGATAGAGAAAGAGAAATACGTTGTATAGTTCTACTCTCGTTTCACTACATTCACTCTTATATTATTGATTTCGATTTCCTTATTTTACAACATCTATCGTTCTGGTCACTAAGCATCGGTAGAAGAAGTAGTAGGGTACTCGATCACAACCAAAACGTACCTGGCTCAAATTCCGCATCCTGTAATTTCGAAAAGCATTTGTTCTGGGTGTATTTTTACGAACGAAGAGACATGAACTATTGTCACATCGGCGGAGAAGATTATTCATGACTTTGAATGCAAAATGCTACAGAAGAGTACTTATAATAGCATGTACATAGATAAGAAAAAATGCTTCTGTTCTGCAACAGCTAGATATTAAAAAGGGTTGGGTATGGAGAGCATCAAATCAAGGAAAATTAAATATTTCGGACATATCAAACGGCATGAGTGCATAGAGATGATACATTTGTATGAAATAGGGTCTGGAAGAAGAATGAGAGAATAACCTAGAAGACCATGGATGCAATATGTAATTTACGATCTCAGAATGTCAGATGCTGACGCCGGTCAATTTGCACAGAATAGAGATTTGTTTTTAGTACTGCTGTCATGTGAGTCAGGTTACAGAAGAGACACGCTACGTGATGATGATGACGATGATGATGTAAAATAGACCTCAGTGTTCATATAGTAAAGATAAACTACTGAACAAATTTAAAATTATAGTTCGTTCCAAAATTCGTGATCACACTAAGTTTTAATTTGTACGAAATCTATATGATGGATACAAGTAATTTTTTGCATGCAGTCTTATTTACCTCAGTCGTTACGAATCCATGTTTAACTAATTGGTAGGTAGATTAGTTGATGCAAAAACGTTTTTGTTATATAAATTTGCATAAGCACAACACAACGATAATCAAAGTTTAGAATTTACAGTAATACACAAAATGGTGGCGAATGTTTGCAAAGGCGTAACCCTATTACATATTATAAAAAGCAATGTGACATAGTTAGCTATTTCTTCATGAGTGTTTTTTATGTTGATATCTCTGGCGATCAAATTGACGTACCTTTGGTAGTTGTTGCCAGTCCCTGGTATTGTGAGGCAATTGGTGAAGTTGAAAGCAAATGTGATGTTAGCTATTAGATTCGGAGTATGAAGAGTCGAAGAGATTAACTACTGCTACGGGCTGGAGAAAATACAAACCATCTCGTTGCCAATATGCCGCTTCTTCTCGGAGCATATGCTCTTCACATTTGTTCCAGTATTCTATATCTATTTTTGCGAGGGCATCACCTGTTAGGACTTTTACATAACGAAGTTTGAAAGTCTTGTTTACTGCTGCAACTTGACCTTTGACTGCAACCCACACAAGTTCAATGGGATTGCGATGTGAATGGTAAGGTTGTAATCAAAGAGAAGTGTGGCCGTGCTCAGCAATGACTTGTCGATTATAAAAATCTTTGACTTCTTAGTCTGTCTCACCAGTTGTAACAACTCAGTTTTGAAATTATTGCAACAAAACGATATATTTTCTTTTGCAAGCCACGTCATGATGTCTTGTTTTGTGCTTGATGAGGTGTGATTTTGTCTGCATGCGCCACTACATTATGATAGGAGGCATTGTCCATTCCAATACACGACGGCCTATCCAGAGCAGTATATTCGCTAACCAATCCCTGAAAATAAGTCCGTTCATTTCGGTGTGGTAGTCCCTACCATCTGTAGACAGTGCTTGGAAAAGAAGTTCTGCGCCACTGACAAGACCATTTACTTTGCTGCCTGCATGATCTATCACAATGCGTTGCCCTTGCTGCTTGGAATTTCCCTTTTCTTAGTTCCGTCTAGTGATTGCCATTCTTTATCAAACGTATTGTGAGCATTTACCCACGATTCATCCAGATATACAATATCGTAACCTTCCGTCCTACGCTCCGTATCTCCGCAGATATTTGCATCGTGCAGCTATCAGATGCGTTTTCTCACAAACTATATTCCGACCTGTACTAGGTTTCCGAAAAGTGAAACCACTGCACCTAACAACTCTCCATAAGGCGGTTTTAGATATATCAATATCACATTGAATTCGCAGACGTGATTTCAATTTACGTAGTGTAGCCACATCATTGGCCTTAAATATGTTATGAATCTCTCTCACAATAACATCTTTATCGAAATCGTCAGTTTTCCGTGTCCGGCCTTATCTGTGTTCCCTACGTTCATCACTACAGTCCTGTTCTATCCAACGGTAAAATGCCATTGTACTTATAACAAGAGCATGCTGTGTTCTCCTTTTCGGGTCTTGTAAGTTGTGATATAAACCACAATGTCTGGCTTCTCTGCATACAGTTGTACAGTCACTTTCTGCTTGGTAGTAAATTTACACTTGAAATTAATTTAAACGTTAGTAATACCGTAATTCAAATCTTACATAACTAAAGTTTTGGGTGTGCAACAAATACTTTTGGAACGTCGTCACTGTTACCTATCTAAAAATATAAAAATCAAGAATTTCTGTCAAGTGGATAATTTTCTATCGGTCGATAAAGATGATCACGAATTTTGGAACGAACTATAGTAAAAGTGATACCTAGAACATTGACGACAAGTTTACTGTGGTGGATGGCGAAGTTATATAAAGGAAATACCACTATTTTCATTTGTTTTCTTTCCTCCTTCTGATCATAACAAGATGCTTGCTTTCATCGGTTTTGCTGATACAGAAAACTCCACAAATACTACTTCTGTATTTACTGCTCATGTGATAATAAATAAAGATATTCGTTGATGAGTTTATGCTTTCTAGCATATAGCCGAAACCTGCAACAAATATTGATACATTCACATATTTCCCCTTTATTGAGAGATCAGGTAAAAATGCTAGTGCTAACATAACAGTGCTAACGGGGAGGAAACAAATGATAAACAATGTAGAAATTGTGACAACCATTTTTGCTGTTTTCTGGTTCTGACTAGAAACAATGTCAATGTGTTTGTTGGAATTTGCCTTCTGTCTCCATTTTGATTTGTTCGAAAGTTGTATAGTTAGTATTGTTGTACCAATAAATATGATACAAAATGTGCTGAAAGGAATGAAAAAATTGTTGATTGCAAAAGAAATCTTTTCAACTTCTTCTTTATCTGCTGTAGAAATACAACCAACAATAGTTTTGTTTTTTAATGGAGAAAACGTCATGCCCAATCTGTTGACAGCATACACGGGAGCAGCACTACAGAAGAAGATGATGAATATGCAAATTGTGATTACTGTTGTCCGTTTAGGAGTAATAATACTTTTTATCTGAATGAATATAAAAATAACAAGTATAAACATGTTATTAATGCTGTATTATGTTATTCACGGTGGATAGAGACAAATGTAAAGGTATAGCCATCTTAAAAACTAATTGTGTTGTCCTATAATACCGCTACTAGTATTAATATGTGAACAGTGATGATAACACAAACACAATAAGAGAAACTGATATCATGCTCTTCTTGAAACTATATATAATGTTCACAAATATTAATCATTCTAAATCAGCAGAATACGAACTAGTAAGAGAAATAAAACAACATGAATTGAACAGTTTACAAGATTCACATGAAGCATTATAATACCAAAGTAAAATAGTAAGTGAACAAGATTCATGAAGCAATATAATACCAAAGTAAAATAGTAAGTGAACAAGATTCATGAACAAATATAATACCAAAGTAAAATGGTAAGTGAACAAGATTCATGAAGCAATATAATACTAAAGTAAAATAGTAAGTGAACAAGATTCATGAACAAATATAATACCAAAGTAAAATGGTAAGTGAACAAGATTCATGAATAAATATAACACTAAAGTAAAATGGTAAGTGAACAAGATTCATGAACTAATATAACACTAAAGTAAAATGGTAAGTGGACAAGATTCATGAACTAATGTAACACTAAAGTAAAATGGTAAATGAACAAGATTCATGAACTAATATAACATTAAAGTAAAATGGTAAGTGAACAATATTCATGAAGCAATATAATACTAAAGTAAAATGGTAAGTGAACAAGATTCATGAAGCAATATAATACTAAAGTAAAATGGTAAGTGAACAAGATTCATGAAGCAATATAATAGTAAAGTAAAATGGTAAGTGAACAAGATTCATGAAGCAATATAATACTAAAGTAAAATGGTAAGTGAACAAGATTCATGAAGCAATATAACACTTAAGTAAAATAGTAAGTGAACACGATTCATGAACTAATATAACACGTAAGTAAAATGGTAAGTGAACAAGCTTCATGAACTAATATAACACTAAAGTAAAATGGTAAGTGAACAAGGCCATTGTTTCTTCTTCTTCTTCGCCTTTGACTGCTTTATATCGACCATTTGTTAAACCAATATTTGACATTTGTATGTGATTCGAAACTAGGAGCGACTGTACGTTGTGTCAGTTATGCGCCTAGAAGTAAGCGAGCACATACGATTTGTTCAACACTTTTTATTTACTAGGATAGTTTCACTACAACCTACCTCAGTCGATTCTTACGACATGCCTTTTAGGTTGCAGTGTTACTAGTCTTTGCTCCCCTGAGAGCCCCAGCAACACACGGGGGCATTATTTATGTATCTACATTGTGATACACACAAAATAATTAAATGTACCGTAGTGACATGTGCTAGTCCACAATACAATTGAAAACGGTATGGCTGCAGACCCATCAGAACAAGAGTTGTTCTTTTTTTAAAAAATAAACATAAAAAGCAATGCTTGGTTTTCTTAATAAATAATTACAATGCGTACACTAACACGTTCTTCATCATTAAAAGCAATGCATCTTGAAGCATCTTGCCAAATTGTATGACAATATGTTTGTTAGTTATTTTCTGTTAATGAAAAACATGACAACCTTGTTCTGGCTGGGTCGCCCGCCCGCTCGCGTCTGTTCTTGTATACTTCTTCATACACTTGGGTGAGTAGCCATATGTGCTCCAATCTCTTTCTTACACAAATCCTGAAAATACTGTTGATGAATTTTATTTTAATTATGTGCCCGTCTGCCCAGCGTGTTCGTATCGCGTTGGAATACGGGTGACTATCCCTCTGTGTGCGGGTTCAATTCCGCGGGATGGCAGAAAAAGCCACAGATTCCCCAGATTTACGGTGTTCGTGGCACCGAAAGGTTACGATGTCCATGGCACCGAGCGGAAGAGCTGAAAGCTCAAGTGCTTCTGGATTGGAAAAAAAATAAAATGAAAAATCTGTATAATGATATGTGTTGTCAATCGTGCATTCCAGCCTGCTCTTCTCGAACTGTGAACTGCCAGTGGTTGATTAACATACTCACATTGAACACGTGACATACGTGGTATTGTCTTTTTCTCATAAAACTAGGAACTCGATTTCATCTACATTGAGAACATGAATTTCTGAACAATTCCAAATGGCTCCACAAGGGAGCCAACCGAGTATCTTTAGAACGAGAGACGAACACCTAGCCTCTACGTCGAAACAACCAATAGTTGTTTCACATTGCATTCTTCCAGCGATCCCTGAAGTTAGGGTACCCAGAGTGGGTTTTTATGCCAGCACAACTAAGGGGCTTCACTTACTTCATTACTTCATTTGTCCTCTATCTCGCGCACAACAACATATCGTATAATACGAGAGAAGAACATGTGTAAACGGTGTTAGATTATCAATACTGATCAGCCTACAATCACTTGGTAGCCATATCAGTGACATCATGTGCAGAAACGTAAGCTTGTACAATGTCATGTGAAGAACAATGCGGGTAAAACATTCCTATAATTAACGTGTATTATGCTCTGCATGTTTACAATGGTAGCACTTTCCTACCTTTAAAGGGAATGTTATACACAAGCATCTCTCTACCGTAATCATGGCTGTAATACATCCGCTGATCCTGGTAAAGGAGAAATTTACACTGCTGTTGTTAAATATGTGACTTCTAAAACATCAAAAGGTAAATCACTTGTCAAAACTGCAGGAGTCATACACAAACAGTTTCCAATCAATGTTGTAAGGCTGCCAAGATCAGAGACTGACAATCCTGAATACAGATACATAGTAATATACATTAGTTTAGACACATTAGTTCACATTAGTTCACATCACAAGACTAAACATGGAACATGTCAACAGTGACAGGCGTATAGATATTTCATTCACAACATATGACACGAAAAATCATGTAGCAGAAATTGTAAATTTGTTTAAAAACTTTGCGTGAGTCGGTATATAACATCTAACAAAGTATATATATATATATATATATATAAGGGATTAGTGAAAATAAAATAATCAAATAATTTCAAAAGCATCATGGAATTGGAAGGTAATGATTTAAAGAAAGATATTACTCCCAGGAAAACCCTGAAAATAACTTTGCTCTGGGAGGCATGACATATCGGACTCCATTCCGTGGAAACGTTTTAGCGAGTTTCCCAGGACAGAGAGATATGTAAAAACTATCGCAATATATTGCATATATGTAACGTATAATGGTATTAAAGGAATATATATATATCTATATAATATTTTGAAGAACAATGTTAATGACACTAAACACCAATGTTAATGATACCGAAGAACAATGTTGACTACATTGACAAAAATCGTGTTAATAACACTGAAGTACAATGTTAGGACACATATGAAACATGTTGCTTTCACCCACGACACATGATAATGATACTCAAAAACAATGTTAATGGCACATAATGAAGCAAACTATTATATATGTGTATATATACTAATAATTCCTCTCGTATCATTATACGTTACATGGGGCCTGCAAGTAATTCTGAATACTCTCTATCCTGGACAACTAGATGAATCTCCTCCATGGAACTGAGACCGATATTTCTCGCCTGTCTCAGCAAAGTTCGTGTCAGGGTTTTCTTAGGTCGTCCTCTCTTGCTTGAACCATTTGCATCCCACTTCAATGCCTGTTTTGATATTCGTTGATCATGTCTCCTCAAGATGTGTCCAACATATCTCCATCTTCTCTTTATTATAACAATTGTCACAAGTGATTGACTAGACATTTCTCTGATTTCATCACTTTTGAATTCGTTTAATTTTATATTCATTATCGGAGACATCTGTTTTGGAATGCGTTCAACTTGCTTTCAATATCTTTAGTCATTTTCCAACTGTCGCTGGCGTATGTTAGGATTGATACAACATTTGAATTGAAAATTCGTAATATAGTTTTAATATAATATAACTTGCAGTTCCATATTTTATTTAGACTTTTAAAAGGTGATGTTGGTTTGCCAATTCATATCATAATTTCTTTTTAACATTTCCTGTGCAATCAAAATTGCTACCTAAATAGGTAAACTGCTCTGTTATTTTTATCATTTTAGATTCCAGTGTGATATCTGCTTTACTTGCCATAGGTGTCTTCATTATATTTGTTTTTTCATAGCTTATCTGCAGTCCAACTTTTGATGATATAGATGACAAGGTGTCTGTTTTTCTTTGCATATCTTGGTTGTTTCTACTTAACAAGGCAATATCGCCTACAAAATCGAGTTTTCTAGTTGACTATTTTCTACCCAATCGATGCCAGTTTCGCCCTGCAACATTTTTGAATCACCCAGTCAAATAACACTCCAAACAATAGCGGAGACAGAATACAGCCTTGCTTTACTTCGGTTTCAACTATGAACCAGTCCACCATCTGTGCAAATTGCCCACTTTGAACCATCATAGAGGCTCTTGCTAATTTTTACTATTATATCTGGCATTCCATAGCATCTCAGAATATTCCACAGGGAGATTCCACAGGATGGCTTATTTTCGTCTTTACAGACAAGTGCTTTACTGTCACTTCTGATTTTTCGCTTTTCTCTTTTATCATTCAGCTCATACATAAGTCTCTTCTAAAAGACTCTCGCCCGCGACCATTATCGCTTTCCACACAACGTTATCAGCAGCAGAGTTTTTCTTTCAATTGCTGAGATCTATAGAACTGTTTTTCATTGAAGTCATGCAGACATCTTTATATCGAATCAGTGGTCTACTCTGGTGCTCCTTCTCCTCCGAAAGTTTATAGAACATTTGTTTTGGTATGCGACTAGTTTCCATTCTTCTCACATGCCCAAACCAAGTCGACTATTACTGAGCTTGCCCATGATGGAAGGTAGGTTTGCACGTTGCAGTACATCAGTGTTGGTTATCTTTTCTTACCACCTGATGTTGAGTAGACTGTCCATGTTTCTGAGCCATATAGTAAAGAACTAATTAAACAGGCTTGATAAATTAGAAACTATGTCTGCAATGCTAATTTCGTGTTGTCCCACGCTCGCTTTGATAGTTTGCCGAATGTAGTAGCCGCACTCCCTATGCGAGCGTTGATTTCTTCATCAAGAGAAAGGCTGGCAGTGACCATGGACCCAAGATAGCAACATTTTTGAACTGGTGTTAGATGGTTACCTTTTAAAGTGATAATTGTTGTGTTATCTCCCTGACATAGTACAACTGTTTTGGAGACACTTATAGTCAGAGAAAAAGGTAGCATGCTTTTACAAAATTATTCCTTAGGTGTTACAGTGTAGTCTCCCTGTGGGCAACTAGGGCATCATAGTCAGCGAAAAGGAGATCATCGAGAAGAATTCATGTCGTTTGTGTCTACCGTGCGGCTAGCGTAGACGATTTATAGATCACCACAAATCTCTATCTTTTGTGTTTGCTATCAATTCAGATCTTGACGCTCTACTGCGCCATGAAGCCAGGGTATCTAAGTTTTTATCTCTATGTCTTCCTCTGTCTCGTCTACCCTCTATGTTACCAGTTGTTACAATGCGTTCCAAACATCCCTTCCTCATCATATGCCCGAAAAAATGATGACTGCCTCTTTCTTATATTGATGATAAATATTATCTGTGTCTTGACCTCATTCCACACCTCAATATTAGTGATTTTAGCAGTCCATGGATGTGATTCTCATCATTCTTCTGTAAAAACGCATCTCTGTGGCCTTCAGAGATTTGTATATCTCATTTATATATATATATCTCATTTGTATATATATATATATATATATATATATATATATATATATATTTGTGAATTAAAAGCCGTCGACAGTGTCGGCATAAGCTATAGGATTGTTGAAGAAAATGTGAAATCAATAAACATCTCATCACAGTCTGCAAGAGAATAGACGTTTCAAGTAAAACTTACATAAGAACCACTGCTGAATCATTAAAGACATTCATAGACAAGTCATGAGTAAGACAATAATGCGCACTCTCCGCACTGTTGTTCACAACATACATGGACAACAAAAGTAAAGAAAAGAAAGAGGAAAAAATACTATTCCATACTTTTGATTAGTAGCCTACCAAGTATTGATTGTAGAAAACAAAGAATCTTTCCAGAACCATTTGTGCTTAGTTACGTCAAGAGGGGGACTACAACATGAGAATACAAGTAATAATAAAAGAGACAATGTCGTCAAGCAGAGAAACAGAAAGCATTTACAATAAAACTCCAGAATATAGATATTGAACAAAACAATGAGTCAAAATACGTAAGAATAATTTTCAGTGCAGACGGAAGCATCGATAAGGAAATCAGCAATGGATGCACAACAGCTAACCAGGTAGTGAAGCAGTTGAAACCACTCTTGTCACAGAAAGTGAAACAGCTAAAAACTAAAGCGCAGCGTATAACGCTATGTTCTGTGCAACACTAGTTATGAGTGCAAACATGGCCAAAAAGAGTAGCTAATGAGTGAAAAACAATAACAGCGGAGATTAGGTGCTTTTAGAACAGCTGAAGAACTAACAATAAGCAAAACAAAAAGAAAAAATAGATGTGAAAACAGTCATTCACTTCTTGAAAGAATAACAGATTAAATGGTTTGAAAACCTGACAAAAAATATCATCGTATCGTATATTACAGAAGAGATTCACTGAAAAAGTAAAGAGAGTACAAAGCAAGAGGACGACTACGCAAACAATGGGTCGACGGCATCAAGAACATTCTTAAGAAAGTGAATAACAGCTTTACAAAGTACCTTAGAACAAACGCACAAAATACCTTCACCCTCCCCATCCGCTCTCTCCCCAAACTTCTATAAAGAAGTAAATGGTGGAAGAGAAGGAGACAGCAAGTCAGTTCTTCTTTTGTGTCCAAAAGGTAGCAACTTCAATGCAATAAGTAATTGAAAAAAAAACTTTAAACTTATTGTTGTCACAAAATGTTACCTAACAAACTGATGTTGACTGAATCTTTGAAACCTTGCGTGCAAAAGCAGATGATATTGATAATATTTGTAATGATTCCAAATATGTTAATTATCTGACACAACACACTGAACACAACCCATGTATAGATCATGACTGACTGATAACTTATACCTAATACATCTTTGGATGACTCCATTTTTTAAATTTATTTGGTTTTAGATTACATCAACTTTACATATTATTTGCATCATCTATCTCCAGTCAGTTATCCTTTCCCGAATCGAGATTCATACAATCGTTGTATTTCTGACAGATTATGAAGAGTCACAGATATATTAATACATTGTGTCAATATATTTGTGTATGTAACAAATGTATCAGCTACAGCAATATGGAAACTAAATTTTAAAACTAAATAATGAAGTTTATATGAGTACTTTCATATTTCATATGTTGTTCTGAAGTAGCAAAGTAAAACTATAATTTTAACGACAAATGTAATATATTTGTCAGAAGAGTAAGCTACTATTTAATTTGTTAGAATTTGAAATAAAGTTGTGTTGACTGAGATTGTTGAGTTCGTGAAAGTCTTGTAATGTCAGAGTTTAAGCTGTTTGAGCAGAAACTTCACCAAATAATGATTTCTTAGCAGTGTTGTATTATTTGTATTTTACTGACATGTCAGTTCAGGAATGTACATATCATTTAGTGTGAATCGATGATAGACAATGTTCAGCAAAGATTATACAATAGATACTGTTGAAAATGACTATTTGCCTTCTATGTAATTACATAAATGTTAGTGTTTTATATGACATTACCTACAAGAATCATAGCAAAAATTTGAAACTTTTGTTTAAATTAAATACTAGACTGAATAGATATATTAGCCTCGGATACTTGACACTAACAATAATATGACAAATACATATTCTATTAGCCAATAATTAATATTGCATTTGTAATAAAGTCATCATCAAGGTGTGTGTATTATATAGGACGTTGCTCTCTTTGCAGCACATCTGAAATTCACTCTGTCTCTAGCCAGTTCACATACTTTGTCGATGGTCATATTCATGGTTTATTTAATATGTTGTAGCCATCTTCTTCTTGGTCTGCTTCTGTGTCCTGGGACCCTGCCCTCTAGTATTGTTCTCTCCAGGCAATCATGACGCTTGATGTGACCAAATTATCTACTTTTTCTGAGAAGTAAATTGTTTTTCAGCCAATTGTCTTTGACGTTGAGTTCTTTCAGGATATCAGTGTTCTTCCTGTTTCATGTGTATGGTATTCATAGCATCTTTCTGTAGCATTTTGTTCGAAGGGCTGTATTTTCGTACTTGTTGTTTGTGCAACGGTCCGTGATTCCCAACAATAAGTAGTCACCGGACAAATGCATGTTCGCAGTATTTTGTATTGTATTATTTTGTTTTTGCGTTGCCATATGTTCTTCATAGTGTTTAATTTCCCTATTGATATTGCCAATCTTCTTGAGATCTCTTTGGCAGTCGCCGGTATTGTTGACTATTGAGCACGGGTATTTGTAACTCTTTGCACATTGAAGTTCTTCATTGTTTATTTTGGATGCCTTTTGCTTTGTCAGTTGAAATTTTTTTAAATTTGTGTTCACAAATATAGATGTTGGTCTTCGCCATGTTTCTTAGTCGTCATGATTAGGTTTAGCAAGCACTCTTTGCTGATGGATAATAATATTGTATCGTCTGCATATCTAAGCTCTGGTATGGATTTGCCGTCTATAGTGAAATGGTCGTAATTCAATAATTGGCATCGTACTTTACTTTCTTCATAATTTTTCCGCATAATTATTGAATAAGTATTGAAAAGGATATATCCATGACTTACAACTTTTGAATCTCGAATCATTCAGCTATTTCACCTCCTATTATAATGTCTGCCTGTTTTTCGTGGTATAGAGATTATATGAGTTGTATTATGTGTGTTAGAAAATGCATGTCTTTCATGATGGTCCACATTCTCTGGTGGTGTATATGGTCGAAAGTCTTGCTATAGTCTATGAATCATGCATGCAGGTCTACATTATATTCTCTGCATTTTTCGCTAATGGGTCGCATGCGTCCTGGGAAATCACCAGGATGTGATAATATCTCAGTAGAGTTTATCAAAGCAGGAGAAGAGCAAAGCATACACATGTATCATGCAATATGCAAAAAAGGTATAGAAACAGGAATATGGCCAAAAGAATGGAACATAACAATATTTATCCCAGTACATAAAACGGGAGACACCAAAATATTTATCAGCTGTAGAACAGTTGCATTGATTAGCACCGCAACTTAAATCTTATTAAAAATTACTATGTGAAGAATGTATAGGAAAAATGAAGAAAACATCAACATAACACAAGCTGGTGTTAGACGGAACAGAGGTACACGTGACCATATATTTAACATGAGAACAATCATAGAAAATCTAGAGAGTATAATGTAGATCTATACTCATGCTTTATTGACTACTCAAAGGCATTTGATTATGTAGAACATCAGGAATTGTGGAAGATTATTTGTAAAATGGAATTTCCATTACATTTAATACAGATCATAAGCGAACCTTATAGTGATCAAATGGCCACTGTAAGAACAGGTGATGATGCATCAGACTGGTTTGTCATAGGGCAAGGAGTCAGACAACGTTCAATCCTGTCGCCTTGTCTGTTTAATATATATGCAGAAAACATCAAGAGGAATGTTACAGAAGATAGTGCAAAAGAACAATACGATCCTTTAATAATCGGAGGAAGAGAAATATCTGAACTACGATAAGCTTACGATACAATGTTACTTTTCTTTCTTTCTTTCTCGAATCCTGTATGCCTCACAGCGTCAGGTCAGGAAGAGATTTCTATAATGACCCAAGTATGCGCTTTGTAGATAGTCTCTTTCGTTGCCTCTGTTATCTCTGAGGTCCATCTTTTGCGTGGTCGGCCTTTTGTTTTGTACCCATTGTATCGGAGCAGCATTGCTATTTGGGGTGCACTGTCTGATGGTAATCTGCTTACGTGGCCGAACCATTTAATTTGTTGTTTCTTGATGAAGTCTAGTACTGATGTTGTACCCACTGTTTTCCTGATGTCTTCATTTCTCAACCGGTCTCTTCTTGTACACCCAGCATTCTGCGTAGACACTTCATTTCTGTTGTGACTAGTTTTCTTCTATCGTTTGTTGTCAGCGTCCAGGTTTGGCACTGGTAACATAATGTGGGGAGAAAGATTGTGTTGAACATTGCTCTTTTGTGTTCATGGTGACGTGTTTGTATCTTAAAATTGGCGCCATTTGCCCTATCATTTGATTTGCTTTGTTGCATCTGTGTTGCATTTCATTAGTTATTCTTCCTTTTGCTGAAAAAATGCTCCCCAGGTATGTGAAATCGTTTACTTGATTTAGTGGGCGATTGTCGATGGAGATATTGGTAGTGCTTTCCTCTCTGGCGAATGCCATTACTTCTGTTTTGTCGATGTTTATTCTTATGTTGTATTCGTTACATACTAACTGGAGTCTGTTGATGTGTTGTTGTAGCTGTTCTTCTGCTGTTGCTATGATTGTCTGATCGTCTGAAAAGAAATTCATTTAAGAGTTCTCCGAGGTTGTTTCCTTCGCTGGTGTTAGCTATTTTACAAATGCGGTCAATATACGTGATGAATAGCAGTGATGCAGTAATAGCAGTTACTGAGAACATCACAAAAATTGATTGATATATTATTAGGAGAAGTGAAAGATAAAAGAGTAAAACAAAATGTATATTTCAATGTGGCACAAACAAAACAAAATGACAACAGATAAAACGAACATGACAAAAGATATTTTTATCAACGAAGAAAAAGTAGAAAATGTTAACAATCTTGAATATCTTGGTTCACTACTATAGTCTGTTCAACTTGTCATGCCCACAGATAAAAATGTGTATCTTTGTAACCGTTTGATGAAATTACTTGAAAACTTGCATGTGAACTACACGTTCCCGATGCAACAAAATAGTATTTGCCATTCAAACAATCATACCATATAGAAGTTGCCTTCTTTGTGCTCTAAATTTAACGTGTCCATTGGCATGGTTGAAGAAAACTCATGTTTACAGACATTTAATACATTAATGACAAAATTAGCGACTTCAGGACGACATCCATGGTTTTTTAACAATTCTTGCATTGTCCATGCACCAAATAGACTCGGGCGTGCACATGGTAATTAAATAAGTGCGATACGGACTTTCAGTTAAAGGCGTATATCACAATTAGTTTGGGTCATATTGTTGACTTCTCAAAACAGACATTGATATAACATTTCTAATGAGTTCAAAGATGCAATGCAAAAAGTGTCCTTAATACTATACGCACAGTTCCGCAAAGAAGCACATCTCATTCTCTCTCTTTCTCTCTCTCTCTATATATATATATATATATATATGGATCGTTCTTTTTCAGCCATTTTGATCATTCTTATCGTGATATATAAACAGCCTTTGTCACGAACGCTTGTTTTACGTAACAATCTTCCGTACCATTTAGAGCTCTAGTGCTTGTCCTTCGGCGACGTGTCCGATTTCAACCAGCATTTAATGGGTTCCATCTCCGTCAGTCTTTGACTATCCCCAGTCAACCTGTACCTAGCTCACTAATCCTGGCGCTGCGTTGTCCCAGTGCTCCTTTGACCCAAGGCACACATTTGTCATCTGTACCACAGTATACATAAACTAAAGTAAAGAACTATTTTATTGTAGTGATACCTCCCTACCAAATATGTTAACACACTCATATTGTACCAAAGAAGTAGCGATTTGAAGATAACGTCTCCAAGTAGCTCCGCCATTGCCAATCACAAACCTGGTCGGGAAAAGGGGATACCATTATGACATGGCAGCTAACTTTAACTGTAATGTAAATTATTTAGAAATAAAACAATAATACAACTAAATCTACATTTCGTGTTTATTTCATGACACTATTGCAAGTATCAACATTGGCCATCATGTATGAGCTGGAATGATACGCCTTTGAATGAGATATGACATCAAATGTCATATTGGTGGGTTTACTGTAAAAACTAAAATTATGTATCAGATTCGTCAAATATGCCGCCATCGTCAAAGGAAACCGTTCAATTATAAAATGCAGGTTTCCTATAGCAATTTCTTCCATCAGACATTTGCGTCGTTATAATTCTAAGATTGGTCAAAGTTTCGCTACTATAGAATTGATGTTTTTGCTACAATTCGCAGTGGACTGTGGGCATGCGTTGTTGAACGGACTATAATCAATCAATCAAGGGCCATGCCTGCCGGCGTAGGCGATCATGTCTCTCCACAACTCTCTTTGCTTGGTGCATGTAATCAGTTCTGACGTCGATATTTTGTCGAACCATGATGTCAGGCCATCCATCTTCTCCCTCTGTCGTCCACGATCTCTCCTTCCCTGAATTTTACCTGTAGTCACCAAATGTTCTAAACCTTCTCTTCGCATTATATGCCCGAAGAACCTTGATTGTCGGATTCTTATTCTTTTGATAAGGTTTCTTTGTGTGCAGGCCTGATTTAAAACCTCCACGTTTGTTTTCTTTGCTGTCCATGGAATTCTCAACATTCTTCTGTAAAACCACATCTCTGTGGCTCCCAATGATCGTATTGATTGTTTGTTCAGTGTCCATGATTCGCTGCCATACATAAAAATTGGTTCAATATAGCATTGGAGTACTCGTTTTCGCAGTGTCATTGGTAGTGAGTTCACGCATAGTGTGTTCTTCATTTTCATAAAGCTGCTTTCGTTTGAGCTATTCTACTCCTAATCTATGTTGTACATCTTCCATCTGGTGTTAAGAATGTTCCTAGATACTTGAATCGATGGACTTGTTTCAGTGTTGTGTTATTTATTTTGATATTGCATGTTGGTGTTTCTTGTTTCTTGGAGACAACCATAACCTCTGTTTTCTTTATATTCATGCTTAATCCTTTCTTTTCACTTTATCTCACTAGTATGTCTATCAAGTCTTGCAGATCGTGTTCATTTGTAGCCATGAGAATTGTGTCATCAGCGTACCTTAGGTTGTTTATATTTTGTCCACCGACTGCTATTCATGTCTTTTCTTATATAGATCTCATAGGACTATAATAACAGATGGAAATGGGATAAAGAAAATTAAAAGAAGAACACACATGGCTTTACAAAGATATTAAACTGAAAACAGTATGGAACGGAACTCATAAGAAAACAAAAACCCGAATACTAAGAGCATGCATATTCCCAGTGGCAAGGTATATGTGTGAAGCATAGACATTTAATAAAACTGTGGAAAAAGATATATGTGCTTTCTAATATAAGTGTTACAGAAGAGTCATCCGTATATCTTTGACAGAGAAGAGAACAAATAGATCTATTCAGAATGAACTCAAAATCAAAGAAAACTGGCTGATGCTACAAATAAGAAATAGAAAATTGAGATATTTTGAAATTATAAAAAATACATGATGCACTGGAGAAGACCATCATAGAAGGAGGAATAACGGCAAGAGAGAAGAAGAGGTAGACCATGGAGACGATTAATTCATGATGTAACTGATGGTTGGAACATGATGGCTGTAGAGGAAAGATATATGGCATATGAGAGAGATAAATTCCGGAGGACTGTTGGGGTGGCATAGCTCTGCTCAGGACAAGCTTTTTGATAATGATGATAAGGATGCGTCTCATGCAAATATGGTCTCTAGTGTCTATAGTTAGTCTTTCCTCTTGGGCCTGTGGGCGGCGCATAGGGCAGAGGTCATAGCTCTCCATGTCTCGCGGTTCGTTGCTATCCGTTTTAGGTCTTTAATGTTTTCTAGGCCCATTGTTGGGCCTTCTCTGGTGATGGTTCTACGCAGAGTCTCTCTTGGTCTTCCTCGTTTTCTTTTTCCCTCTGGTGTCCATATGAGGGATTGGTAAGGGAGTCTTCTCATCCATTCTAAGTGTGTGGCCGATGTAGTTCCAGCGGCGCTTTCTTATAAAATTTGATACATTTTCTTGCTTGGTCTCTTGTCTTAGTTGTGTATTGGGTCTGAAATCTGACCATTTGAGGTTCAGTATTCTTCTAAGACATTTATTCTCAAAGTTATCTAATTTTCTTTCTAGAGCTTTTGTTGCTTTCCAACTCTCGCATCCATAAGTTAATACTGGAATCACACAAGAGTTAAAGATCTTTAATTTTAAGTGCTTGCTGAGTGAATTGGACTTCCATATATTTGACAATTTGTTAAAAGCACTTGATGCCAATGCGATTCTATGTGGAATTTATGGCGCTGTATCCCTCGTAGATGTCATCATACTCCCTATGTGTCTATAGCTCTTCTGAAAACCTGGTTGTGGTTCGTGTATTTCGTCTTTCAATTTGTAATAAAGTACATACATTTACTATTATACATTTACATATTAATATATTCGTTAAATATGATCATGTTGTTACATTTTGCGCACTATTGAAGTCACATTAACAAACAATGATTTTTGTATAATATGATCTGACAGTAAACATATTAAACCAACATATCATATCCAACATTGAGATATAAACACATTGATGAATCATACATACAGTACATATTTAATCGTGAAAGGTCAAGATGAATTTGTCTCATTCACAAACACGAATATGAATACACAGCAAACACGATGGACACACAGATTCCAGGGTTGTTATTATGATCTGACCAAGACAATACTCAATCTCCATGTTTTCACTATTTTATTCTCTTCCACCATTTACTTCTTTATAGAAGTGTTAGGAGGTGGGGGACCGTGGTGATCTTATGTGTGCTTGTTTTAATGCACTTTGTAAGCTGATCGTTATTTTTGTAAGACTGTTCTTGATGCCGTCGTTCCATCGTTTGCTTGGTCTTCCTCTTGCTATGTAGTCACTATCATTCTTCTGTGTGGCTTTCTGTGGTAGGCGCTATCAGGACATTTTTGTCAGGTGTCCAAATCATTAAATCTGTTGTTCTTTTATGAATTGCACGACTGGTTTCACAGCAAGTCTTCTGATTTCGTCATTTCAAATGTTGTCTCTTATTGTTACATCTGCAACTCTTCTCTGTCGTTATGATTTTCCGTTCATAAGCTGCGGTTATTGACCATGGTGTTGGCTATGCTGATGTGTAATGTCTTTACAGTCTGAGGCAATTAGTAGATATCGCAGGAAAAAAAAACCCACAGAAATAGATGTATTTGCAAAGTTGTCACAAACAGTAGCATATGACATGAAAAATATTCGGATGTTGGATAAACAACACTCCTAACAAAATAAAAACACAACTTGAAAATGTGTCACAAATAAAGTGTCGATGACATGTGCCAGTTTTTCCTTACGATGTTGATGATAACAACCACATATACTATGCAGTATTAGTTTGCTCATTTTTTGGGTTTCTTTTAAATGACAATACATCGTAGGAGTTCGATTCAAGGTAGTCTCCAGAAGACTAGTTAAACGGATAGATCTCCACATTTTTCATCAGTTTTAAATGTTCCTATATGACTCTATGTGGTGGTGGATGCAATGAATCAAGATGCCAGTCATCTCCTTTCTTGGTGCTTTGTAGCGACATTATTACACCATTGACAGCTGTCGGTGAATACGAAATTGTTACTGTTTTATTATTATTGTCTTCCACATAATTCCGTAAATGGAGAGACAACTATAAAGATGCAACAAGTTTAAACATAATTTTTGTCATCTTGTATTTTTGTGGATGATAATACATGGAGAAGCATTAGTAAGAGAAATATGTATACTCATCTCTCAAATGTAACATTATATAACAATTTCGTTCATGTGAATTACGAGAATATGAATAGTGCCTCGTACTAACTATTCTAAACATAGCGTATATAATACCTCACTTCTTGGTTCACCTCTGGGATCTGTCATGTTTTGTTAATTAGCTCCAAATTTGTTCACGTCAATTTGCTCGTCTTTAATCATCATCATCATCGGGTGCCGTGCCGGCTTGCGTAGACATTATTTACAAAGCGCACACAGGGGCTCGTTCTAGAAATCCCTTCTTATCCTGACGGTGTGAGGGACAACATGATTGGCGGAACAAAAATGAATAAACATTTTTTTTTAATTCCACAATTCAATGAAAACTATCCTTGTTGCTGCCGGAGAACATTGACGATCATTGCGTCCTTAGTCTACTAATTTCAGTATAATAAAAGTGTACGTTTTCTTCGTGTATATATATATATATATATATATATATATGTTTTATGTTTTATCAGATGCTCTTATTAGACCTTTAATTCATGTTGATAAAAAATTAAATTACACAAACACAACACTATGTTAACATAGTAGAAATACTAAATGAATACACACATATATAATGGGTAAATGAATTTCATACACTTTTATTTCTCGTAATTGAAAGACTCATTTAAACGCATTATACAAAACAGATATAACGCTATGGAAAAAATAGAAACAATAGAAGAACAATGGCAGATGCTTAAAGAATCAATCCAACAAACGTCAAAGGAACTAACCCACACAACATGTCAACGGATCAAAAAGAAATGGATGACAGAAGACATTTTGGAATTAATGGAAAATAGAAGGAAAAACAAACATAATAAAGCAGAATACGATCGAATCAATAAAGAGATAAGACAAAAATGTAAAGCAGCAAAATAAGAGTGGCTAAATGAAAAATGCAAACAAATCGAAACAGAACACAAAGACAACCCCAAATCAATATACGAAAACGTAGACAACTTACTTGGCAGACGTAAACGTACAACTACTGGATGTTTAAAATCAAAGCATGGAGATATCCTGATGGAAACAGACAAGAAAATAGAAAGATGGACAGAGTACATTAAGGACTTATACAGTGATAACAGACAATAAATACACATCAATTACAACCATGAAGGACCACAAATACTTCCATCAGAAGTTATCAATGCCATAAGACACACGAAAAAGGAAAAACCCCAGGACCAGACAACATAACAACAGAAGAAATAGAAGCAACAGGCGAATTGGGCATAGGCGTTTTAACAAAATTATTCAATGACATCTACAACACTGGATATGTACCCAAAGATTTACGACAATCCATTTTATAGCACTACCAAAGAAAGCAGGAACGATAGAATGCGAAGAACACAGCACAATCAGCCTCATGAGTCACGTAACAAAACTACTTTTCAGCATTATTATGAGAAGGGTACGAAACAAAATAAGACCAGAAGTTAAGGAAGAACAATGTGGCTTTGTTGAACGCAGAGGAACAAACAACGCAATATATACAATAAGAACAATAATGGAAAGATCAATAGAAATGAAGTTGGACTTATAGCTATGTTTCATAGACTACACGAAAGCTTTCGATAAAGTAAAACATGGAGAAATAATCAGCATGTTAGAAAGTATAAATATTGATGGTAAAGATCTTAGACTGATCAAGAATTTGTACTGGCAACAAACCGCAGCCATTAGACTAGAGAGTAAGATTGGAATCTATCAGGCGATACAGTTAGGAGTACGACAAGGGTGCGTACTCTCACCAGACCTATTCAACTTATATAGCGAAAACATCATGATATCTATAGAAGAAAAGACAGGAATAGCAGTCGGTGGACAAAATATAAACAACCTAAGGTACGCTGATGACACAATTCTCATGGCTACAAATGAACACGATCTGCAAGACTTGATAGACATACTAGTGAGAGAAAGTGAAAAGAAAGGATTAAGCATGAATATAAAGAAAACAGAGGTTATGGTTGTCTCCAAGAAACAAGAACCACCAACATGCAATATCAAAATAAATAACACAACACTGAAACAAGTCCATCGATGCAAGTATCTAGGAACATTCTTAACACCAGATGGAAGATGTACAACATAGATTAGGAGTAGAATAGCTCAAACGAAAGCAGCTTTTATGAAAATGAAGAACACACTATGCGTGAACTCACTACCAATGACACTGCGAAAACGAGTACTCCAATGTTATATTGAACACATTCTTATGTATGGCAGCGAATCATGGACACTGAACAAACAATCAATACGATCATTGGAAGCCACAGAGATGTGGTTTACAGAAGAATGTTGGGAATTCCATGGACAGCAAAGAAAACAAACGTGGAGGTTTTAATTCAGGCCTGCACACAAAGAAACCTTATCAAAAGAATAAGAATCCGACAATCAAGGTTCTTCGGGCATATAATGCGAAGAGAAGGTTTAGAACATTTGGTGACTACAGGTAAAATTCAGGAAGGAGAGATCGTGGAAGACATAGGAGAAGATGTTGGATGGCCTGACATCATGGTTCAACAAAATATCGACGTCAGAACTGATTACATGCACCAAGCAAAGAGAGTTGTGGAGAACATGATCGCCTACGCCGGCAGGCATGGCACTTGATTGATTGAATTGGTAATAAACTAGAACTATCATATATCGTTACATTTGTTCAGTAAGTTGGTATGTTCTCCGTATAGTTGAATACACACATATCAAGTAAATAAATTCAAGTCATAAAATGCTGCATAGTTATATGTGCAGACATTCAGCGAATCACATAGAAGATAGGCAGATCATGAGGAAGCAATTAACTATTTCATATTCATTGTGCTTTTCGAGGTTGCAATTTTGTTACTTTAAAGTCCATGGTATAATTGCAGACTTGCCACACGAGATACTGTATTCATTGCATTATTTAGTAAAGTAGACGTATCACAAATGCCGATTATGTATCGCAATCTGGTATTTCCAAATAGTCTCTTGCAGATCTGCATTGAGCAAAATGTACGTAACTCATTTTCTGCAGCGATACGTAAACAATAGGGTGCCTTTATAATTCATAGTTGATGCTACTGTGACTATTTATGAAAAGAAAGAAGCTTACATGTCATTGTAGTCACTTGCGACACTTCGGATGTATCTCTTGATACTTGTTTTAATGTCAAAATGACGGCAGCGGTCTTCACGATGTGAGCAACGATATGACTTCTTCTCTCTTACCAAATATGGGTTGTTGCTACAGTGTGCCAGACATTGTTATCACTGAGAACGGACTGTTTTATAGTATTACTACCACACACGCCTATAATATAACCATCGTAGACATCAATAAACAAATTTACGTTTCTCAATTATAATATGTCAGTCGTATAGAAATATAACTGAGTAGCCCACAATAAACTGAATCGGCATTCATAGTGTACATTTATACATAGCTACAGTCGTTGATACATTTAAAAATTGCATTTTAAATGAAACAACCAATACCATCTATCCCAGAACTCAGTTAACGATCAGTTGATTAGTATGACCAGCGTGGAAGTCAGTGAGTAAGAAACCATTTTCTCCAGGTGATAGGAATATGTCTGTCTGTATATGAATCACCGGTACAGTTGACATGACTATGTTGTCTACGTACTATTAACACATGACTTTGTCAGGTTAAACAATAATTATTAGTAGAGTAATATAATAACATCCTATCATCAGTCACTGACAATAAGTTATTGTGTTTGTGATATGTTCTTATAAAGGAAACAAACAATCAGCAGTGGTAACAAATATAGCTAGAATCCGTTCAACTTGTCATGTCCACAGATAATAATTTGTAGCTTTGTAACCATTTGATTAAATAACTTGCAAATTTGCATGTGTAACTACACATGTTACGGACGCTACAAAATATTTTTTGTCATCCAAACAATCATATATCTAGACGTTTCCTTCTTTGTGCTATATATTTAACGCGTCCATTGACATGGCTAAATAAAACTAATGTTTACAGCAATGTAATACCTTTGATGACAAAAATAGCAGTATTAAGAACGAAATATGCGGATTTTGGAAAACGTTCTTGCATTTCCTTTGCACGAATTCGACTCGTTGTTGACCATGGTGAATAAATGACGTTATTAGTATTACACGGTCGGTTAGTTTTTAAATCGTATTTCGAAATTAGTGTGAAGCTATTGAGTCTTGCTATTGACTTCTCAAAACAGACATTGATTTAACATTTCTAATGAGTTTAAAGTTACAATGTAAAAAAGTGTCATTGATACTATACGCGCATTTCGGAAAAAGAGGCGCATATCTATCATATGTGCTGCAGTATACAAGAACCAGAAAAAGTGTTATTTTATTATAGTGATAACTTCCTACAACATATGTTAACACACACCCATTGTACTGAAGAAGTAGTGATTTGAAAAGAACGCCTCAAAGTAGATCCGCCATTGGGAGACTAATGCCTGGACGTGAAAGGAAGATAGCATTATACCATGGAAGCTAACCTTAACTGTAATGTAAGTTAATTTTAAAAAAAAACAATAATACAATAATGTCTACATTTCCTGTTTATTTCATGACTCTATTGCGAATATCAACATTGACCCCATGTATAAAGTGGAATGATACGCTTTTCCATGTGATTTGTCATCAACTGTCAAATTGGTGCGTTTACTGTAAAAACCAAAATTATGTATCAAAATTGCCAAATATGTCGCCAAGATCCAAGGAAACCGTTATATTACAAAATCCAGGTTTTCAATAGCAATTTATTGGATCAGACATTTGCGCCCGGTATAATTCTAAAAATCCTAAAAGCTAAAAATAGAGCTCACCGTGCAGAAAGCAATGGCAAACTACTGAACGTAAAAGTGGTTACAAAAAAATCAACGACTCGTTTACCGTCGTTGATGGCTACATCCTTTGGGATATGCCACCTTTTTCAAAATTCAAAAGTTAGGTGCATAGCGTCGATTCTGTAGACGTGATGATTTTGCTACAATTCACATTGGACTGTGGGCATCAGCTGTTGAACGGACTATAACAGTATTATTAATAATAATACTATTTCGTTTAGTACCGTTATACGTTACATTGGGTCTGCAAGTAATTTCTCCATACCGCTCTATCCTGGGCAACTCGCTCAATCTCATCCATGGAACAGAGACCGATATTTCTTAGCAAAGTTCGTTTCAGGGTCTCCTTAAGTCAACCTCTCTTTCTCGAACCCTTTGCATTCCACTTCAATGCCTGCTTTGACATTCGTTGATCATTTCTCCTCAGGGTCTGTCCAGCATATTTCCATCTTCTCTTTCTTATAACAGTTGTCACTAGTGGTTGACCAGACATGTCTCTGATTCATCACTTCTCCTGAATTCGTTCCATTTTATATTCATTATTTTCGCAGACATCTATATTCAAATGCATTCAACTGTTTTCTATATCTTTAGTTTATTTTCCAACTCTCTGGCATATTTAGGATTAATACAACATTTGAATAGAAAATTGAAATTTAGTTTTAATACTATATAACTTGCAGTTCCATATTTTATTTATACTTTTTTTTTTTTTTTTTCCAGAAGCTCTTGAGCTTTTCAGCTCTTCGGCTCGGTGCCATGGACATCGTAACCCTTCGGTTCGGTGCCACGAACACTAATGGGAATATGTGGCTTTTTCTGCCATCCCGCGGAATTGAACCCGCACACACAGAAGGATAGTCACCCGTTGTCCAACGCGCTACGAACACGCTGGGCAGACGGGCATTTAGACTTTTAAAAGCTAATGTTGCTTTGCCAATTCGTATCATACATTCTTTTTTAACATTTCCTGTGCAATCAAAAATTGCTACCTAAATAGGTGAACTGCTCTGTTATTTTTATCATTTTTAGATTCCAGGTGATATCTGCGTTACTTGCCATAGTGTCTTTATTATATATTTTTTCATAGCTTATCTGCAGTTCCACTTTTGATGCTATAGATGACAAGTTGTCCGTTTTTCTTTGCATATCTTAGTTGTTTCTACTTAACAAAAGCAATATCTTCTGCAAAATACAAATCTTCTAGATGACTATTTTCTAATTAATCGATGCCAGTTTCGCCCCTGCAACATTTTCGCATCACCATGTCAATGGTCACTCCAAACAATAGCGGATATAGAATATATCCTTGCTTTATTCCGGTTTCAACCATAAACCAGTCGCTTGATGTCCATCCATCAGGCGAAAGCACTGTGAACCACTCATAGAGGCTCTTAAGGACATTTAGTATTATTATTATTTTGTCTGTATTCATACATCTAGAATTAACCCGAATTACGTGATCTATATTGATTTTTAAATGATGAAAAGCAGTGTATGCTGATTATTATACGATGTATATTGATACTTAAGTTCAAATATAGACACAAAATGAATGTCACGAAGTATATGCTATTCTCACTGTTTGTCATCTTTTTCTCAGCAATTTTGTTGTCCAAAAATAAATATCATCCGTCCATGACATATCTGTATAAATTCCTGTTGTACCATTATCTCGTTATTGTCTCAGCTGTAAGATCACGATCCAGTTTAATGGAGACTTTAACTTTAAATTTGACAGAAATAAGCCACTGCTCATCTTAACTATAATTTAAATTATTAGAATTTTCAAAGACACAGAAAAGTGTACGTGCTAATTATTTACATGTATATTAAAATTAAAATTCGATATTACAATTAAATTAATTCTGCATTTCTGTCTTCTCGTCTGGTTATAATTTCCTCATATACTATCTGTATAATATATTTTGTATCAATGTCAAATGTCAATACGATCTAATTTTGGTTATTTAACATTAAATTTAAAAAAGTTCAAATTGATTTAGTTTTTACAATTTTAAAAGAATAAAGGAACTTATATTTAATAGTAATTTACAGTCATAGCCAATTTTAAATTGACTTCGGACATGATGGGTGTTTATGTCAATACTACCGGCTGCATTTTACTTTCCAAGCATTTGTCCCAGTTAATCATCCTCTGAATTAGGCTTATAACATTCAACCAGTTAAATAGTTTCCAAATTGTTAGCTTTGTCTTGTGTAGAAACATCATATAAAACGAGAAAAGTGTCAAAACATAAATACTGTTTGTCAATATTTGTAATAGTAATTAGTATTTACTAAACACTGTTTGTTATAGATGCATACTAACTTTATCTACCTTCATAAAATGGAATAGCTATTAAAATTTTTAAACTCTAGACTAAGCAAGTAACAATTATTTAGAAATATTTCCCAAATCGTGAACTCTAACATTGAAAGACGTCGAGAAATAATCAATTATCAGTCCGCTTGACTTGCTTTTTAATCATTACAATTTATCATACTCATTGCATCATCTCAATCTTAAACGTATATATATATATATGTTAGATAATAATTATAATGTCATCTTTGAATTTAATACCGATAGAGGAAGAAGATAAGAAAATAAATAAAAGCATCGTATTTTCATGTTAGGTCACATGTTACTTTAGCTGATACATTTGTTACACTTGAAACAAATTAATTACATAACATAACAAATACATTTTCGTTAAGGCACATTCACAAAAACAAATGTATATTGTAGATCAGTATAAAGAAGATTATATGATTCTAGATTAAGGAAAAGAAACATTTTTTGAAAAAATGCTCTATAATTTGTCACATTTACATTTTCTGAAATCAACTCCCTTATAAAATGCAATCATCCGAAGATGAACTTGGTATAAGTTATTATGCAATCATGATCTATTCATGGGTTATCTTGGTGTTTGTGTCAGATAATTAATATATTTGGTATAGTTACAAACATTATCAACATCGTCTGCTTCTGCAAGCAAGGTTTCAAAGATTCAGTCAACATCAGCTTGTTGGGTAAGAAATTATGGCGCTAATACTGTTTGCAAAACGTGAACAATTAATTATGGTGGCTATCAGAGAGGATATGAATCTTAAGGATTTGTTGTCATACAGTCACCTTAAATTCAATGTCCAGGGTCATTTTTGCACAGTCCTATATATATGATATAATATATATATATATATTTGCACAGTCCTATATATAAGATATATATATATATATATATTTGCACAGTCCTATATATATGATAACATATATATATATATATATATTTGATAGTTTATATATGTTCTATATATATATATATATATATATTTGCATAGTCTATATATATGATAAAATTATATATATATATTTCAGTCTATATTAGTAACATATATATATTTATTTTTGATTCTAACATTGTTTTCTTCTGTTTTGCACATATTGTAATTCTAGTCACATTTCTTTGGTTATACATTTTTGTTTGATTAAAGCTTTTTAAAAATTCTGCACCTCTTGTATCTTGCTTGTTAGCATTTTAAAATTCTACTTTGCTTGTATGGTTATTGTTAGTATTTGTAAACTACATTATTTTATTCTTACAAGCTAAATATTTTTATGCATTTTCCTAATCGATAATAAATTATTAAAAGTCCGTTCAACAACTCATGCCCACAGTCCAGTGCGAATTATAGCAAAACCATTGATTCTACAGTAGCGAAACGTTGCACCCAATCTTATAATTATACCGACGCAAATGTCTAATGAAAGAAATTGCTATAGGAAATCTGCATTTTGTAATATAACGGTTTTCTTTGATGTTGGCGGCATATTTGGCGAGTCTGATACAGAATTTTAGTTTTTACAATAAACGAACCAATATGACATTTGATGTCAAATGTCATTCAAAAGCGTATCATCCCAGCTCATACATGGTGGCCAATGTTGATACTTGCAATGGTGTCATGAAAAAAACAAGAAATGTAGATTTAGTTGTATTATTGTTATTTAAAAAAAAATAATTTACATTACAGTTAAGTTAGCTGCCATGTCATAATGCCATCCCCCTTTCCCGTCTGAGCTTGGGATTGGCAATGGCAGAGCTACTTTGAGGCGTTCTCTTCAAATCGCTACTTCTTCGGTAAATAGCCAAACAAGTGTTTCGCTATTTACCAAGTTTTACTGCAGTCTTCCCCCTATTTCGATACTTCTTCGGTACAATGTGCGTGTGTTAACATATGTGGTAGGGGGTATCACTACAATAAAATAGTTCTTTACTCTGGTTATTGTATACTGTGGTACAGATGACCCATATGTGCCTGGGATCAAAGGTGCATTGGGACAACGCCGCGATAGGATTAGTGAGCTGACACTAATCAAGATCCTACCTCACCTCAAGTTGGTGACCCTGGTAACAGACATTGGTTCTTGTCTGGCTAAGTGGGTAGGGATGGAGGGAGAGCTACTCTGACGTGAGCAGGGATGCAGACACAGTCACGTTGGATGAGATCCGCATGCAACACAGACGAGCAGAATATCAGAGTGACTATTAATGCACGTCTCTTCCGGCAGATAGGAAAAGCTGAACGGATAACCATAAAGTGATGAGGGTGCATCCAGAGAAGAGACCTGGACCCGCGTGGAGCAAAACTTTGGCCCGAGATGAGTTGCATGTGGGTCCACATAGGGTGAAACTCGGAGCCCTGAGGTGGGGCCCGAGTTGAGCCCTGTGTTCGGACTGTCTAGAGGCTGGTAAATGTGAGCACGGTGAGAACTGATGGAAATGTTGGGGCAAGCACCAGGACAGAGCGAGCACGCATGGCGACGATGCATGGGTGGGCCCACCGGTGGGTAGACGTGCATGGCGCTGATGGTGAGGGTGCGTGGCAGGCGTAGTGGTGAGCGGACCAAAAAAAGGTGCAGAAAAACTGGAAAACTCAGCAGAGGCTTGAATCCAGTGCGCGTTTCCGCTCGCAGTGTACTACTACTGCCGTGTAGTTAGATTAGGGACAATCAAAAGCTAGTGGAGCAAACCGTACACAAAACTGGACGGAAGGAAAACCAAGTAGTCCACAAAAAGACCGGCAATCTGGGCAGATGACGTTCAACAGCCCGAGAGGGTAGGTCGTCTAAGGATCGCTACCTTAAATGAAAATAGCAGCCTGCTGCCTTGCAGTTTGGCTGGGGACAGTTAAAGGTTGACGGAGAGCGAACCCAGTAAACGCTGGTTGAAATCGGACACGTCGCCGCAGGACATGCACAAGAGCTTCAAATTGTACTGAAAATTGTGACGTAAAACAAACGTTCTTGACAAAGGCTGTTTATACATTTAAAAAAATGATAAAAATGGTAGAAAAAGAACGATCTAGAGAGGGAGAGTGATATAGTGAGATGTGCCTCTTTGTGGAAATGCACGTATAGTATTAATGCACTTTTTGCATTGTAACTTCAAACTCATTAGAAATGTTAAATCAATGTTTGTTTTGAGAAGTCAACAATATGACCCAATAGCCTCACACTAATTTCGGTATACACCTTTAACTAAAAGTTTGTGTCGCACTTATGACGTCATTTAATTACCATCTTCAAGCCCGAGTCTATTTGGTGCATGGAAAATGCAAGAATTGTTTTTAAAAAACACGGATTTCGTTCTAAATGTTGCTAACTTTGTCGTCAATGTATTAAATAGCTGTAAACATTAGTTTTCTTCAACCATGCCAATGGACGCCTTAAATATATAGCACAAAGAAGACAACTTCTAGATAGTATGATTGTTTGAATGGCAAAAATATTTTGTAACGTCGGGAACATGTGTAGTTCAAATGCAAGTTTTCAAGTTATTTCATCAAATGGTTACGAAGATACCAATTTTTATCTGTGGGCATGGCAAGTTGAACGAACTATAACAGTTAAATATTTCCTTGACAAACACTAATAGATAATTTACCAAGTCTTCTTCCTTCCTTTCGTTCGCTTGAAATATGTCTATATTTATTCAATGTTGTCTCTTGTACGAACTTCACTGTCTTTTGTAGCTCACACAGAAGTCCGTGTAGTTTTCTATCGAGTGGTGTTTCGTTAGGCCAGTGAATATGCCTCAGTGTATCATATTCGGGGAAGTCTTGAAGTATGTGCTCTGCAGTCTGGTGTGCCTGTCCACATGTGCACATGGCTGAATTGCCAATCTTGAATTTAGTATACATATGGCTGCAGAGTCGATTGTGTCCTGTTTTAAGGCACAGAATGACAACTTGTTCTAATCTGCTCATAATATAGTAATCGTCTTGTGTTGGTATTTGTGGCTTTCTCATTGATTTAATGAACCTTTTCTTTTGGTAGTTGGTAACTGGCACATCCGGTTGCTCTCCTGCAGCACCATCCTTGGCCAATCGGTCTATAGTTTCATTTCTTACAGACTATGACTTTGACCTATGTAAGGTGTCCGATGTCTGCCGCAGTCATACTCAACTCAACTATTACATCTTACACACACACACACATGTTTTCTTTGGTGTTCTCTCATTTGAGTGCCCAGCATTGTGTCCTCCAGTATGATCAGCACTTGTCGAATAAAAACAAAAGAAATATAAACCTCTGAGACCTGACACTTGAAGACTAATAGCAGTTCCCCGAACTCGACATGACATGCTTGTCATGAGTTTGTTGAAAATTAAAATTTAGTTCACCGTTCTTTTCCCTATTGGGAGTAACTATAGTAATTTATGATCGCAGCCATTGTTCTTCCATATATTCCCACAAATAACACATATATTACAGTGTGTACATGTGTTTTTTTAGTTTAGCGGAGGGAAGAATGCACCTTACTTCTTCTTTGGTATGGAATAACCTATCCCTCTACCTAAATAAAGATCACATCCAGAATGTGGTTGATGCCTCATACCACATATCAAACATATGTCATACATGGTTTAGTACAATCTCATCCACATATATAGGTATGTTTATATGTAAATGTGAGTAGTTCAGTAACGATTTGCGAATTTTAAATACTAATGACAAACTATGTTCAAGTCTATGCATAATAATCTCTCTAGCTACACAGGTAAGATTGGATAATGACACAATTTTAATTTAAAGTTTTATAACAGTCGCTGTTGTTACTGAATTAGTAATCTAACTCTGATAGATAATCTAGTTGAAATGGAGACAACTCTTCAATTAAACTAGCTAAAGGTACCAAGTCTTCATTCCGTTTATTCTGTTTCCTTCAATTGGTAAATGTCCTTTGGTCAAAACATCGCCGTATCATATGTTAGTAATTTATAAAGCTAACTTCATTTGTTTTACAATTCCCACGTTCATATAGTCTTCATAAAATGTATACACGAGACAATCCGCCGATTGTTAAAACATTTGCAGTATAAAACATCTTCAACACATGTGTCACCAGTCTGATTTAACACATTATGTTGTGAGATCAATTAGAAACTGGTAGTAGCAATATTTTCATTCATGTTAAACAATATAATATGATGTTAGATAACTTTGGGTTAACGAATCTGAGTAGAAGTAGTGAAGAGTATATAAATTAGTTCAGTAGTTTCAATATGGCAGGTATATTAGTATATACTACACTGATGTTATCTATTATATATCTATAAGAAACGTGACTGCAATTGAATGTATGTCTGTTCCATTGTTCAAGATATATTGACACTAGTTTGAGATTGGCAGAGGTAACTTTCAGTAATAGAAGATGTAAAAATTAAAAAATCAGTTTGGTTTGTTCAATCTAATGTGTCTGTTCCCATTGTTTCAAGATATATTGACATCCTACGGATTTGAGATTTGGCAAGAGGGTAACTTTCATAGATGAGAAGATGTAAAATTAAAAACGGGCTATTGGTTTGTTTGTACATCTAATTTCCAACTTACCAAATGGCCATGCAAACTTAAAAACCGAAAATGGAGAAGCACCGTTTTCAGTTGTCATTCAAATGTTAAAGCAATGCATGACAAGTATTACTATATAATATTTTAACATATTTAGTAAGATAAACGTGTGACCAAATTGATAAGTGAGCATTCTACCATGCCCGTAGACAATACGTTCTTTCAAAAACGTTCGTTCAATTTTTTTAAAAATAAAACACATTTGGTCACTGGATAAGTTTTTAATATGAATAAATTAATTATGTCAAATTGTTATTTTAGAAGATTTTGAGGGAACACTACATGTATCATTAATTTGCTCAGTGTCGCACTATTTGGGACTTGCAAATTTTGGAAATGATACAATTTCGTAGATGACTTGAAACTATCGAAGTTAGCGATATGCGGTTGGAGAATGACAAGAAAGGAAAAGCGAAGGCCAGAAACATGGAGACAGATAGGGAAAGATTAGTTATTAGGCTTGACTACAAGCAACGGAGGAGTGTAAAGGCGATTGATGAGGAAACTAAAGAGGAACGACTTGGAAGATCAGAGAAATTACAATTGTAAGTTTAAAAGTGTTGAAATATGACAACTAGATTTATATTAAATCCCCCGTGCCAAAAAGAGATATAAATGCTAGTACATTATATATTGCCAACAAGCCATTCCCTCTGACCTTGATAACCCGTTCTACCACTTCTGTGGAATAAGTACGGCATTTCTCGTCTCTTTCAGTAAAGTTTGTTTACTAGTTTCATTTGGACGTGTATTCGATTGATATATTATTTTGTAAAAAAACAAACACAACGAAAATAGCAACAATACTATCATGTATGTGTTTTTAGATTATGAAACTCTACACTGACCCACGACGATTTTCTAATACAATGACTTTTTATATGACATGATTTGAAGAGCAATGCTGACATTGAGAGACTTATACACGTTCATAAAATACGTATAACATATTACTATACTTATTTCGATATGATATTGTGACAGACTTAATCCAAAATAGTATGTAAATATTTTCAGGATTGTCCATTTCTGATCTTGGCAGTCTTATTTCGTTGACTGGGATCTGTTTAAGCGCAATACCTGCAGTCTTGACCAGTAATTTACCTTTCGAACCTATAGAAGTCATGTACTTGACATCGGCAGTGGTACATTTTTCTTTTACCAGGATCAGCGGTTGTATTACTGCTATGATTACGTTGGAGAGATGCTTGTGTATAATTGCTCCTTTAAAGGTGGGGATGTACTACAATGAACATATGTGATTTATATTGTGAACATTCATATACGTTTCTTACTTTTGCACTTTTTACATGACGACATACAAGAAATAGCCTTAGTGGTTTGCGTGGCCAAACGTTGGGGTGTAAAGAATAGAACCACTGTTACCTGAAACGCATGTCGTAAGAGGAGACCAAGGAGGTTTGGTTGAAATCGGATGCACATGTCCTAAACGTGTATAAATATATATGTTTATCGGCCTACAAACCAATGTAAAACGTATACACGTTCTTGGCAAAGATCAAACATATCACAAAGGGAGATTAAAATTGGTCGTAAAGAACGAACGAAAAGAAGAAGAAAACAATTCAAGATTAAACATATCAAATTCTTGGAGCATATAATTGTGCACAAAGTATCATTTTCTGATCATTATTAATAATTTATCATTTTGTTCACATTTAATTTACTGTGAATATATGATCAACTGTGGACGTGGATTCTCAATCATCTTTCGTATATCTGATCCAGCCTTATAGATTCACTTAGCAAATGCAAAAGCCAATGTCCAACACAACACAACTGGTTGAACTTTCGATATATTTGCTATTTATATATATTGAACAATACCGATGATACATGAAGATCTTCTATTAATCCCATGCATTTACGCGCAGGTACAGCCATCTAGACTCATAAAGGTTGTACAACGGCTCTACAAATCAAAAAGCATATCATCAGCTAAGTAATAACTACACTTGTTAGCAAAGAATATCATGATTGAAAAGTTAAATGTTATAATCGTACTCTAGTCAATAACATACCATAGCAATAGTCTCTTGTTTGGATTGAAAACTTTCAAAAATCATTAGCAAACATGCTAGAATTGGCAATTGACTGTTTCTCTGGACAGTAGCTACAAAACGTCTCAGGGAAGATGTTGTCAGTCCCCAAGTGATCATATCACAATTGTTGATACTATCTTCTCCAGTAAATTGCAATATACATTTTGCAAGTTGAGTCTGCGGTAGCTTCCAAACAGTCTAGGATCCACCCCATTTTCATAGAAGGATCGTACATAGCCACGGAACCAATTTTGATCCTACTTTCCAGACTACGGAGCAGGATCAGTTTCCAAGGGCACCAAATGGAAGTGGTATAGGGTTGTTCAATGACAGCTCATTGATCCTGGTGCATTCTTGTCATCGTATTTTGTTTTGTGTATGCTCCATGTCCCCAGTAACACCAAACTAATGAAAACAAATCAGTATTTTAAAAAAATGTTGTGTTTACAAAATGAAGACGTTGAAAAGTTAATAAATATATATACTTTGGATGAACGTTTCATCAGACACAGTTTCGGTAAATAATTTAGACGAAAAAAAACTAAAACCAATTCATGCTGGTGGCATGCTTAAGAACATTTGAGAACTTTGCTCAAGCAATTACCTGCGCGGGATGTATATATCGAATTATTTTAGAAATCTTTTAACAGTATCTTTTGCTTTGTTTTTATGTCCACCAACCGCTCGATAGTCTCCATCTTATTCACCGTGCATAAATAATTTTGGGATGCGTTTATCTGGCAATCGCGCATAATTACTAACTTATCTCACAATGTTCTTTGCAACAGAGGGATGAAGTTTGAAAATGTAGTTTTTTTGTGGACTTAGGTATCTGGAGCTACCTACTATATATTTCAAGTAGTATACGAAAACAACGTGTGTGAAAGTTATTTAACATGACTGCTATTCAACATATGTGTCTAAATGAGCCAACACCAACCGGATGAAAAAGTATATATATATATATTCTAGGCCTTAGTATACATGAGGTAGGAGGGCCAATTACTTTCTTCACGTATGATACACAGAATGTGGGTTTTAACCTACAACCCTCTAGTGTCTGAGTCGAAAGGAGGATTCATTACTTTAATCTGGCCCAGAAGAAAGTATATACAATTAAACAATAACACATTGTCATCACTGCATTCATGTTATGAAATGTTAACACTTGTTATATTTATATTCCTTTCAGATACAAATCATCATTACTCCAAGACGTACAGCT
Organism: Arion vulgaris; assembly: GCA_020796225.1. Lineage (NCBI taxonomy): Eukaryota > Metazoa > Mollusca > Gastropoda > Stylommatophora > Arionidae > Arion > Arion vulgaris. Next base: position 18,679,510 of record CM036759.1, on the reverse strand, counting down.
GTAGTTACAATTTGCATATTCACCATTTTCTTCTGGAGTTCTACCCCTGTGTATGCTGTCAGCAAATTAGGTGTTAAATTTTCTCCATTTAGAAACAAAACTCTTGTTGGTCTTATTTCTAGTCCAGATAGAGAAGAATTTGAGAAGATTTCTTTCGCAGTTAACAACTTTGCCATTCCTATCACTTCATTTATGATCATATCTATTGGTACGATTGTACTAGCGATAAAACTCTGGAACAAATCAAAATGGAGAAAGGAGACCGTCTCCAAAATGCAGGTCGACACAGTATCCAGTAAAAATCAGAAAACAGCTAAAATGGTTGTGACGATTTCCATTTTGTTTATTGCTTGTTTCCTCCCTTTTAGCACTTTTATGTTAGTAGTAGCTCATGTACCTGATCTGTCAGTTAATGGAAAATGTATCAATGTATCAGTAATTGTTGGTGGTCTCGGCTATATACTAGAGAGTATAAACTCGTCAGTGAATATCTTCATTTATTATCACATGAGCAGTAAATACCGTGCTACCATTTATAAATTGTTTTGCAAGTATGGAACCAATAACGTCTCGCAATTAAACATTATATGACCAGAAAGTTAGCAAATGCTACATATGAACAATAACAAAAGTGTGATGTTCTAGTAAAATACGAATTTAAATAAATACACAACACACGTCTCCTACTCTTTATGCAAGTGCATATTTCTTATATAAATATATATAAATACAATTTAATGACTGGAAAGAGAAGATCAAGAGATTTTCACATATAAGCATCATACATACGTATCCTCCTAACACTTGTTCACACATTTTGCTTCATTAAATAATTTACATGATCTCGTATTCTTGGCATTCGTTAAGAGATTTGACGTTTAAAATACTTCAAACAGTTATTCTGCCAGCATTGGTCACCATGGAGTTCTTGGTCTATCTTTCTTACTTATGTTTTCATTGTTGCTAATGTCAGTGTTTTTGTTTCGTTAGTGTATCTGAATTCCTGCGCTTAGCATTGCTAAATAATGTTCATATTTTCTATTATGACAGTATCACTCGGTAGTTTAAATAAACTGACTGATCAATATTTTTCTTATCAGAATACCTTCATGAGCTTACAGTGTAGCAGTGAAAAATATGGTACCAGATATATTAGAAAAGAGGGGTTGTTCCTTAACTGTGGGTTTGAATCTTTGCCCTGTTTTCTTTACCCCTGCAGTCAAGTTCAGGTTAATTATATTTTATTTAGAAACGCCTAGGTGATTGTTCGGTCAGAAAACCAATTAACTGAGGGTTTTTCCAACCAACAACCAGATTTGACCGTGAGAATGTACTATAACAGGACAATGACCGATTGGAAACAAAGACAACCGGCCATATGATAAATATAATTCATTTTTGGAGATTGAGTACACTCATTCACACTCATTCGAGAGAGCAGAGAAGAGGTACCCAGGGACAGTCAGTGTAGGTAGTCTGAGTCTGAGACAGTTACGGACAGAAAGGAATCGACAAGTCATGGAGTGTAGTCTAGAATAAGAGACACACACAGTTAATATTCGCCAGCCGACAGATTAGAAGAAAATCATAGACCGAGTGACATGTCTGAGGCAGTCACAGAGACATAGATACCCAGTGTCAGTCAGAGAGACACTTATGCTATAGTCAGGGACAACCATCTCCCTACTCACCCAGGTCTTCTACCTCACCAAATAATTCACCCATATAGAGAACATAGACTTATACCATCGATCTGAGACAACCGTCTTCCAGTGACTTTAACATTTTTTATCATCATTGAAGAGATAGTTGTGAGACTCTCCAGCAAGGCCGAATCAAGTTGTGTCTTACTTCCAGTGGAGATAAGTTATTGTTGAACTATATGTATGTTGGTGTAGAGATAATGCATATGGGAAAGTTACTTAGAAATACTTAAGTTAGAGACATTCTTTTATGTGTTAAATGTTTGTTTATAAATATTAATTTGGTTGTGTTTATGTTAATTGTAATGATGTATTCTTTGCAAAAAAGGGATTTTAATAAATATATAAAAATTGATACAGACTTAGGTAAGACAGAGGGAGAATGTGTGCATATAAAGGTTCAGATTAATATGTATGAACGTTGAGATAATAGGATAGTAGAAATAAACTACTAGAGTTTTGTGTTGCCAGTGATCAGAGATGATATAAGTGTAGTAGCGAAATAAACTCATAAACTATTACAGCGGGGCATGAGTGGTAGATGCAAGAATGAGTGGTAGATGCAAGCATGAGTGGTAAATGAAATAATGAGTGATAGATGCAGGCATGAGTGGTGGCGGGATGCAAGATTAATAGATGCAAGCATACGAGACTTATGTAAGCATGTGGTATAGTCTGTCCATTAATTCGTGAGCACGTTTGAAATTGATTTTCTCGAAAACTACCTGTTGGATCTCAGTGATTTTTGCATGCAGCCTTAGAATATCAATGACGCTAAAATAAAGCTAACCAGTAGTCCATAGATGCTACGGATTTTGCACATCGGCGAATTCCTTTGATCTTTTATGACAATTGCAAATACGGGGCTCAAATTTTAGATTTTACAGTATCCCTAGAATTTGTCCATGTCAATTCTATTCATAGGTGTATCTCCATATTAACTTGATAGGTCAAGTAATTAAGTGTGTGCCCTTTATGTGCAATCGTGAACTTGGATACAATATGCAACAGTTAGTCCTCCCCTTCGGTCACCATTAGACCCCAGGGTGTCTTAACTTCACCACAAATTGTATGATGGTAGACGCATTTGGATATGGAAATGTATACGTTGCTATTTCTCAGTCTGTAATCAAAATATGATTTGTATCATCCCGAATCTGACGATTCCATGAGGTTGATAATTGTTACTGGCTGGACAAATTGTAATCCATCTCGGTGTCAGTACTCGTCTTCCTCTCGGAGCACATGTTCAACACACTTCTTCCAGAACTGCATGTCTATCATTGAGAAGGACTCACCTGTCAGAACTTCAACATCACACATTTTAAACGTCCTGTTCTGTTCGGCAACTTGCCCTTTTACTTTAGCCCAGACAAGCTCTATCGGATTGAGGTGAGCATGATATGGAGGTACGAACACCGTACATCTGGGGAATATGTGGCTTTTTCTGTCATCCCGCGGAATTGAATCCGCACACACAGAGGATAGTTACCCGTAGTCCAACGCGCTACGAACACGCTGGGCAGACGGGCGTAACTGATTTTTAGCTACACCATTTTCCGTTGGTAGCTGTGTCCTACACAATCTACAAACGTTTCAATACTGTACAGATGTAGATCTTTGCACGGGGAGATTAAGTACATTATTTGTCAGCGTCCAATCATACTCAACTCGACTATTTCATCCAACACTCACTCATGTGTTCTTTGATTTTCTTCCATACATTTTTTTCTAGCAGCATAGTCCAGAGTGATCTGCACTGATAGTCTACATCCCACCATAAGCTAGTCGGCCCATGCTGCTTATCCGCTGCCGATATATATGTATAGTAGGGTACAGCTGGAAAGATAACAAACATCTGTTACACGTTGTGCCTAGCAACAAAATATGCGAACATATTTCATAGTTCATAGTTCATATGCACGGTTCCAACTTCACTGCAACGGGTCACCCTATAATGGTTTTGTTCCTGTACCAACGAAAATCACACTAATTGATAACAACTGTCTCCTGTGTCGTGAACTAATTCCAGAATTAGTACTGCCACAAAAAGCAACCAGCATCCCATAATTGCATATTGCCGTCGCTAAAAAGTCAATACAAAACTGTTCGTCACTTGAATTGAAATTCATGTCGAAGGGAACATCAATCACGACAAAATCCAGCTTTCTGCACACGCAAAACACTGACTACAACATATTGAGTTGGTTCGTCATAACCGATGTCCGCCATTTTCTGAATACCCACAATCACATCAACCATACGGTTGACACAGCAAAACGCATTCCATGTAACATTCATAGCTAACAGCGTTGCTCAAATACTAAATTAGTACCTCGGCAAACCGGAAAATACCCGACCAAACATGGCGGTAGAGTGCTAGCAAAGTCGTGTAAAGAATCAAACAGTTCTGATCCTGAATAACCCTCCAGCATTCCGCCATTGCTGGACAAATTTCTCAATACGAACATCTTAGATCTGGCACTTGAAGCCTAAGGGCAGTCCTCCGAACTCGAGATGCCATGCTGGTTTTTATAGACCGTATATTTCATTGAAATAAGATTTTGAAAGAAAAGTTTATATGAAAAAGAAAAAAGCAATGGGTACACTTTTTAAGATTATGATGTTAAACACTGACCTACGAAGATTTTTTAATACAATGACAATTTATATTACATGATGTGGAGCGCTAGGTCAACTTTCAAATATATAAACACATACTCATAATTATGGATAACATATTACTATACTTCTTTTGTTATGTTATTGTGTCACACATAATGCACAATAATATGTGGATGTTTTCAGGATTGTCAATGTCTTATTTCATCGATTGGGAATTGTTTATGCGCAACTCCTGAAGTATTGGCAAGTAATTTACCTTTCGAACCAATGATAATCATGTACTTGACAACATATTTCTTCTGCCAGCATTGGTCACCAGAGAGTTCTTGGTCTTTCTTTCTTACTTCTGTTTTCATTGTTGCTCATGTCAGGGCTTGTGTTTCGTTGGTATATTTGAATTTATTTGCTTAGCATTGCTAACTAATTTCCATCTTATTTTATTCTTGTATGACGGTATTACTCGGTAGTTTAAATAAACTGACTGATCAATATTTTTCTTGTCACAATACCTTCATGAGCTTGTGGTGGCATGGGTGGTAGATGAAGGTATGAGTATTAGATGCATGCATGAGTGGTAGATTCAGGCATGAATGGTAGATACATGCATGAGTTGTATATTCAGGTAGGAGTGGTAGATGCAGGCATGTGTGGTAGATGCAGGCATGTGTGGTAGATGCAGGAATGTGGGGTAGATGCAGGCATGAGTTGTATATTCAGGTAGGAGTGGTAGATGCAGGCATGAGTGGTGACTGGAGGTAAGATTGGTAGATATAAGCATAAGTGACTGATGCAAGCATGCGGTAGATGGAGACACGCGTGTTGGAAACAAGCATTAGTGATGGATGGAAGTATGCGTGTTAACTGTAGGCGTATATGGTGGTTGATGCATGCACGTGGGGTAGTAAATGCAGGCATGTGTTGTAGTGGGTGCAGGCATATTTGGTAGTGGATGCAGGCGGTGTGGTAGTGGTTGCAAGCATGTGTATTGTATGCATGTAAAAGTGGTGGATACATGCATGTGTGGCAGATACAGGCATGTGTGATGGTCGCATACATGAGTGGTAGAAGCAAGAATTAGTGGCGGATGTCGTCATCAGTAGTTTTTGCAAACTTGAGTGGTGGATGCAGGCATATGTGGCGATTGCATGCGTATGTGGTGGATGCAGACATGAGTGGTGGATACTGGAAATAGTAATAGCTGAAGGCAAACCCATGAAAGGTTTATCGCATCTCCTCAACATGTATTGTCATTCTCCAACAATTTGATCCATACAGTTATTATGACATGTACACACTGATTTGAAGTAACAAAATGAGGCATGGTAAATAACATATTTTGATAAGTATTGCATTAAGATTAAGCAATAATGATGCTACTATAGCATAATTGATAAATTACATATCAAGTTGAATAGTAAGAGCAAAACATTGTAAGGTACAAATAAGAATAATAATAATAATAATTCCTCTCGTGCCGTTATACGTTACATAGGGCATGCAAGTAATTTCTCCATACCGCTCTATCCTGAGCAACTCGCTCAATCTCCTCCATGGAACTGAGACCGATATTTCCTGCCTCTCTCAGCAAAGTTTGTTTCAGGGTCTCCTTCGGTCGACCTCTCTTTCTTGAACCCTTTGCATCCCACTTCAATGACTGGTTTGATATTCGTTGATCATTTCTCCTCAAGGGTAAGGTACAAAAACTCGTATTATAAATCACGAACATATTTTATATTGATTTTACATACAGTGAAATACATCTTTAAGACATTATCGTTAATTAACAACAATATAAAAATGCTTACTGTAGATTATACATAAATATATCACTTTAAATATAAGTTTATATCGACTTGTCTATTACTATATACTCAATGGTAGACCAGTTATTTACTATAATGGATGGGATAAGTAATGTCTCTATTGTTTCGATGTTTTAGCGAGAGTAATGTATATAATTTCTTATTTTACTTATGCAAAACTAGACTGGTCTGCTCTGTTGGTACTAGTGTTCTACATAATTTAGTTCTACTATTTGCACATGCATTTTCAAATATTGCCAACTAATGCATATGTGCATTCCCGTTTACTATACTACATTGACATTATTTTTACTGCTCTGACTAGTTGGGATTCGTATGCCTCTCTTCAGTGTGATCCAGCTGCAGGATGCATTATTCTCACACATATTACACACACATCTCAGCATAACCTTTGTAGAAATGTCACCGAGTTCCTTGTTTAACTTTGGATAGTGGATGTCCATATTTATTCCATGAAATTTCGATTCCTTAATTATTCTTGATGTGTCTCTTCGTTGTACTAGATTCTTAATGTAATCTTTATATATCAATATTTTAAAATAATTTAATTTAAAAAAAAACATTTTCATAATAATCTCTATGTAGTAATTGCTTTTTATACTAAGATGATATTTTAATTTATTAGCCCATAATTCCTTCTTTCTACCAACTATCTCATTTAGTCTCTTCCATCGACAATTGCCAATTAAAACAATTCAAACACTTTACATATCTAGGTAATATTTTTTTCTTCAACAAAAGAAAGAAAAACTATAGAAATCAAACACAGAAGCAACAAAGCAAATCAAATGATAGGACAGATGTTGCCAATTTTAAATGTCAACAGGAACACAGAAATATTTGGATTGAATTGAATTTTAATTCTTTCAACACAATCTTTCTTCCCACATTATGCTATCAATTTCAAAACTGAACGCTAACATCAAATGATAACAGACAATTAGTCACGGCAGAAATGAAGTATCTACGCAGAATGCTGGAAGTAATAAGAAGAGGTTGGCGTCTGTGGCTTAGGGTATAGCGAATCGTTCTATTAACCCCGACGTTCTGAGTTCGAATTACGCTTCGGACAATTTGATTGCAAATTATTTCGAAGGGATTTTTACAAAAGGACGATGTTCAGAAAACATGGCAAACTAGTGGTCCTAATAATGCCTAGACAAATCACAAACATCTCAAAAAAGCTGGGGTTAATTTGCAAAGTCATCTAAAGGATATGCAATTAACTTTATTTTAATAAGAAGAGACCAGTTAAGAAATGAAGACATCGGAAAAAAAGTTAATACAACATCAGTACTGAGCTTCATCAAGAAACAAAACATGAATTGGTCCTGCAACATAAGCAGAATACCAACATACAGTGCATATCATAGAGCAATGCTGCTCCGATAGAATGGATACAAAGCAAAAGACAAACCACGCAAAAGGTGGAACTCATAGGTCACAGACGCGACAAAAGACACTATTTATGAAGTGCACGCAAGGGCTCGTTCTAGAAATCTCTTCTTATCCTGACAGCGTGAGGCACAACAGGATTGGGGGAACAAATAAGAAACCATAACACTTTTAAAAAAGAATTATACTTTTAATGCAAACTATTCTTGTTGCTGACGGAGAACATTAGCGATCATTGCATCCTTAGTTTACTAACTTCAGTATGATACAATTGGACGTTTTCTTTGTGTATATATATATATATATATTCATTTGTTCAGCAAATGTTCTTAAAATACTTTTATTTCATGGTGATACAATATAAAATTGACTGTGAATATATGATGTCATGTACTCATACAGTACATCGAGAAGCAAAGATTCAAGTGGTTCGGGCATCTAATGAAAATGGAACCACATTTACTACCATTACTTGTCTATAATAATCGACACTCAGGGAGCAGAGTACAAGGCAGGCCAAGAACACGATGGATAGATACAATCTCAGAGTCCCTGCGAAAGCATGGACTGATAACGTCAAGCGCAACACACCTGGCACAAGATAGGAAACTAACTCTCCCCACGTCGCTTCACGGCAAATATGGTTAAGATAAGATAAGATAAGACAATATAAAATTACTCACAAGAACACAGTGTTAAGTGAACATAGTAGACGTATTGATAGTCTTAGTTTAAATCATTTTCATAATTTTTATTTTACCAAGTTTGTAATATACTATAACTATCATAGATAGTTACATTTATTCAGTAATGTGGCATATTGTTCTCCGTATAGTTGAATGCACATATTATCAATTAAATAAATTAAAGTCATAAAGTGCTACATAGTTATATGTGTAGCCAATCAGTGAATCACATTGAGGATAGGCAGATCACCAGAATGCCATTAACTATTTACATTCATTGTGGTTTTTCGAGTTTGCAATGTTGTCACTTTAAAGTCCACGGTACAGTTGCAGACTTGCCACACGACATACTGTATTCATTGTCATATTTAGTAAAGTAAACTTATCAAAAATGCTGGACATGTATCGCTATCTGGTATTTCCAAATATTCTCTTGCAGATCTGCATTGAGCCGAATGTACGCAAGATATTTTCTGCCTCGATAAGAAAACAATAGGGTGCCCTTATAATTCATAGTTGACGTTACTGAGAATATTTGAATGTACAAGAAAGACGTTCAGGTTTTTATTTTTGTCACTTGCAACACTTGGGATGTAGCTCTAGAGATGTATTTTAAGGTTAAAATGACGGAAGCGGTCTGCACGATGGTGAACGTAGCTGTTGAGATATCACTTCTTCTACTCCTACCATCTATGAGTTGTTATTGAAGTGTGCCAGACATTGTTATCACTGAGAACGGGCCCTATTTTATAGAACTGTTACCATAGACGCTTAGAATATAACCACCGCAGACACAACTAAACAAATCTGCATTTCTCAATTCTAATATGCCAGTTGTAAATAAATATAACTGATTCAGCATCATCAAATAGCTTGTTCTGAGCAGAACTTTGCCACACCAACAGCGCTCTGGAATTTCTCTCTATCATAGGCCAGATGCCCTACCTCTGTAGCCGCCATGTTCAAACCATCAGTTACATCCTGAATCCATCTTCTCCGTGGTCTTCATCTTCTTCTCTTTACCGGCATACATGTCTCCTTCCATGATGGTCTTCTCAAGCCCTTCGTCTTTTTATATGTCCAAAATATCTCAGTTTTATCTTTCCTACTTGTAGAATCAGCCAGTTTTCTTTGAATTTGAGTTCTTTCTGGATAGATCTATTTGTTCTCTTCTCTGTCCAAGATATACGGATGACTCTTCTGTAACACCTTATATTCATTCTTCTTCTTCTTCGCGTTCGTTCTTTACGACCAATTTTAATCACTCTTTGTGATATGTTTGATCTTTGCCAAGAACGTGTATACGTTGCACATTGGTTTGGTAGGCCCCTAAACGCATATATTTCTACACGTTTAGGACATGTGCATCCGATTTCATCCAAACCTCCTTAGGCGCCTCTTACGACATGCGTTTCAGGTAACAGTGGTTCTATTCTTTACACCCCAAATTTGGGCCCCGGTAACCACTCAGGCGACACTTATATTCAAAAGCACATATATATTTGTCCAGCTTTATTAAATGTCCATGCTTCACACCCATACGTTGCCACTGGGAATATGCATGCTCTTAGTATTCTGATCTTTGTTTTCTGATCAGTTCCGTTCCATACTGTTTTGAGTTGATTAATTGTTTTGTAAAGCATGTTTGTTCTTCTTTAATTTCCTTCATCCCAATTTCATCTGTTGTTAGCAGTGAACCAAGATATTCAAAACTGTTCACATTTCATCTGTTGTTAGTAGCTTTTGAACCGTTTAAGGATATTCAAACTGTTCATTCACTTTCCATCTGTTTGTTTTATGTATTAGTAGAACCAAGATATTCAAAACTGTTCACATTTTCTACTTTCTTTCCATTGATAAAAACATCATTTGTCATGTTCGTTTTATCTGTTGTCCTTATTTTTGTTTTTGCCACATTGAGATATAGATTTTGTTTTTGCTTTTATTTTTTTCTTATTATCTCAATTTTCAATCCATTTTGTGATGTTGACAGTAGCACTGTATCGTCAGCGAATCGTAGTTCATGTATTTCTCTTCCTCCGATTATAAAAGGATCGTATTGATCTTTTCCGATATCTTCTGTAACATTTCTCATGACGTTTTCTGCATATATGTTAAACAGACACGGCGACAGAATGCAACCTTGTCTGACTCCCCGCCCTATGTCAAACCATTATGATGTATCATCGCCTGTTCTTACAGCCGCCATTTGATCACTATAATGTTCTCTTATGATCTGTATCAAATGTAATGGGAATCCCATTTATCCCATAATCGTTCACAATTCCTGATGCTCTACACAATCAAATGCCTTTTAGTAGTCAATAAATCATGAGTATAGATCTACATTATACTCTCTAGATTTTTCTACGATTGCTCTCATGTTAAATATATGGTCACGTGTACCTCTGTTCCGTCCAAACCCAGCTTGTGTTATGTTGATATTTTCTTTCATTTTCATAGACAGTCTTCCCATAATAATTTATTTTTAATAAGATTTTACTTGCGTGGCTTATCAATGCCACTGTTCTATAGTTGGTACATAGTTTGGTGTCTCCATTTTTAGGTATTGTGATAAATATTGATTTTTTTCATTTATTTGGCCATATTCCTGTTTCTCATACCCTTTTGTATATCTCATGATACATTTTTATGCTTTGCTCTCCTCCTGCTTTGATAAATTGTACTGAAATATTATCACATCCTGGTGATTTTTCCATCTTCAAGCTTTTTATTGCCCATTTAATTGCCTCTAGCGTTGGTTCTGGTTCTTTCTCTGTGATTATTTCAGTGTTCACTCTATATTCCTTTTCACCTCTGTTCACATACATTTCGTTGCAATATTCTTTCCATCTGTTGAGAATTTCTGTTTGTTCTGTTAGGGTTGTTCCCATACTATCTTTTGTTGCATTTAGTTTTGGTTTAAACGTTATGGTCATTGATTTTTATGACTTTGAACATTTCCTTCTCTCTCCCTGTCTTCTGTTGTTCATCTAACCTTGCACAACAATTCTGTAGGTATTGCTTTTTATCTCTTCATATGTTCTTCCTTATTTCTTGTGTTATATTTCTGTAGGCCAAAATATTTTCTTTCTTCGCTATTCCTGTGCCTTTTTCTCTCTTCTCTGTTGTATTAACTCTAGTGTCTCGTCTGCAATCCACTCATTCTTTCTGTCTTTTCTGTGTGGAACCATATCTTTTGCTGTTGACAATATGATATCTCTAACATGTGTGGTCAACTCATCTGGTGTCATCACTTCTTGGACTGTCAACAGTATTTCAAATCTGTTCTTTACTTCTACTCCATATTCCTCTGGCATTTTATTAGCGTCAACATGTACTGGTTTTGCTTAGTTCACAATAAATTAAATCCACATTCATTGTGTACATTTAAATATAACCACACTCGTTGATACATTGTCTTATATGAAACGACCAATACCATCTTTCCCAGAACTCAATTAACAATCATTCGGTTAGAACGACCACGGCGGGAGTCAGTGCGTAGGAAACCATTTTCTCCAGGTGGTAGGAATATGTCTTTCTGTCACCAGTACATTCGATGTGACTATGCTGTTTACGTATTATTAATACATGACTTTATCAGGTAAAGCAATACTTATTAGTAGAATAATATATATGGCCCTTTTCATCTTTACAGACGGTCAATAGACAAGTGTTTTACTGTGACAGCTTCTGAGTTTTCGCTTTTCTCTCTTGTTGTTCAGCTCGTACATGAGTCTCTTCTCAAAAGACTCTGCGCCCTTTCGTAATTTGGCTTTCCACACAACTCTGTCATCAGCTAGTCCCTCCCATGTGCTGGGATCTATAGAAAAGTTTTTCATTGAGGTTTTGCAGACATCTTTATATCTGAGCAGTGGTCTGCCCTGGTGCCTCTTCCCTCCGAAAGTTCACAGAACAACATTTGTTTTGGTATGCGATAAGTTTCCATTCTTCTCACATGCCCAACCATCTTAGTCATCTACTGCTGAGCATGCCCATGATGGAAGGCAGATTTGCACGTTGTAGTACTTCAGAGTTGGTTATCTTGTCGTACCACCTGATGTTCATAATCTTGCGGAGACATCGAAGGTGAAAGATGTTAAGTCTCTCTCGTGTCTTGAGTAGGCTGTCCATGTTTCTGAGCCATATAGTAAAGAACTAATTACACAGACTCGATATATTTGAGTCTTCGTCTGCAATGTCAATTTTTGTTGTCCACGCTCGCTTTGGTTGCCAATGTAGTAGCGCACTCCTATACGGGCGTTGATTTCTTCATCAAGAGAAAGGCTGGCAGTGACCATGGACCCAAGATAGCAGAATGTTTGCACTGGTGTTAGATGGTCGCCATTTAAAGTGATGTTTGATGTCTTACCTCCTGACATAATACAACTGTTTTGGAGACACTTATTGTCAGAGAAAGAGGTCGCATGCCTTTGACAAATTATTAATTAGACATTGCAGTGTGGTCTCACTGTGGGCGACTAAGGCAGCATCGTCAGCGAAAAGGATTATTATAGAATAATATAATAACTACATATCACCAGTCTCTGACTTTAAGTCGTTATTTACGTGAAATGTCTATGTAAAGGACCACACAAACACCGTCGTATGTAACATACATAGCTAGAAGTATTGCTTTGTAATTAATTTTTTTTTACCGTGTCTCACTTGATATTTAGGTGCAACATTAATACGACAAACCTGGAATTAGTCAACGATACGTTACTTGCGATGTTTTATCAATTGGTTTCTTTGTTTTGTGTCGACATCGTTGTTTGTCCAACATCTAAATAGCTCTCCTGTCAGACACTTCTTTTTGTGATTCCTTTGTAGCTACCATTTTTTTCTCGTTGGTAACTGTTTCCTTTCCCAGACTGTAAAGATGCAGCACATTTCCATGGCCATTTCGTAGATATTGAATACATTATTGCTCAGCATCCAATTGCAGCCAAAGCCTCTGCATTGTAATGTATTCGCTCTTTTGAGTAGATACACTGGATCTATGTATTTGTTATTTCAATGACGAAAAAAAAGTATACTTTCTAATTCATTATACATGTCTATTGCAATATAAATAAGTGCGGCAAGTATTTTTTTGTTTATTTAAACAACAGAGTAAAAGGTTTAATCATATACACTGGTTCTTCATCCTCTCGTCATGAAGTGAGCAAATATACATTGGGTCCGTCCATGAATATAGCTGTATAAAATGATCCCTGTGTCCATGATTGTACTTGACACGTGTATGACAAGTGACAGTAAATTGGTTACCTTATTATTAAATATGAGAAAATCAGTGTCATCTAATATGATTTCAATTATTTACGAATTTCAACAACATAAACTAAGGTAGCTAATTGTAATTATAATTAAAAACTGCTACTTATAATTTGTAAAGTTTAAATGATCTGAGACCAAACACCTACAAAAATGCAATCCTCCGAAGATGAACTTGGCATAAGTAATTACGCAATAATGATTTATACATGGATTGTTGTCAGTGTGTTGTGTCAGATAATTCACATATTTGGTATCATTACAAACATTATCAACATCGTATGTTTCTGCAAACAAGGTTTCACAGATTCAGTTAATATCAGTCTGTTTACTAAGAAATTATGAAACTAATACTTTTACAAAACGTGTACAATTAATTATGGTGGCTATCAGACGGATTATCAATCTTAAGGAGTTGTTGTTACACAGTCGCCATAAAAGTAATGTCAATGGTCATTTTTGCACAGTCCGGTGTGACCGCCCCGTTGCCATTCAAGTGCTTATGTGATATAGACCCGAACTGTATCTTTTCTAAAGTCCACTTTTGTTATTGAGGATAGTTTTACGTGCGATTCCTGCAATTTAATCTACGCCATCAATTGCAAACGGTATGCCAAGGCATAAATAGGCAAGGCTGCCAAACAACTTAGTTAAAATTTCAAACAACACTTAGGTGATATACACAATGTCTCTATACACATGTAGGCACTCATTTCAATAGAAATGACCATTTGGTAGCTCATGATATGCAATTCACAACCTCATGATCATATTCCACTGATGATTATTCATCTTTCTTCTTTTCCCCTGAAAGATTCTTTTCTCGCCACATTTAGATCATTTTTGTTATGATATCTTCCTCTTTTTCTCTCGTTCGTTCTTCATGGTCATTTTGATCATTTTTGTTATGATATCTTCCTCTTTTTCTCTCGTTCGTTCTTCACGGCCAATTTTATCATTCTTTTTGAGATATATAATTGATCTTTGACAAGAACGGCTTTTCACGTTGTGCAATTATTCGCACTTGGTGAATAAACCCGCACACCCGATTTCAGCCAGCTGTTTATTTACTAAGATAACTTGGCCTGAACGATTCCCGCTGTGACGCATATTTTGGCTTGGATCTACGCCTTTACGATAATCTTTTGCCGTATATTTGGTCTTTGTGATCTACGCCAAACAGTGAATCTACACTGAGCGCCCCTTCTGACTGTGAGGTCGTTCTGGCTTAGGAACATTTTACAGTCTTTTGGAGCACATGAGCTTGTCCTGGAACGGCGTCATACTCACACAACACACTGTGTAAAATGACGGCCTTTGCCAATGTATCGATTTGGACAGCCTGTCAAATCTTTACATTATCGGCCTTACTTTTCTGACTACTTATAGTTTATTCCTGAGTGCAATGACGTCAGTTTAGTAACCAATAACCAATAACTATTCCTGAGTGCAATGACGTCAGTTTAGTAACCAATAACTATTCCTGAGTGCAATGACGTCAGTTTAGTAACCAATAACCAATAACTATTCCTGAGTGCAATGACGTCAGTTTAGTAACCAATAACTATTCCTGAGTGCAATGACGTCAGTTTAGTAACCAATAACCAATAACTATTCCTGAGTGCAATGACGTCGGTTTAGTAACCAATAACCAATAACTATTCCTGAGTGCAATGACGTCAGTTTAGTATCCAATAACCAATAACTATTCCTGAGTGCAATGACGTCAGTTTAGTAACCAATAACCAATAACTATTCCTGAGTGCAATGACGTCAGTTTAGTAACCAATAACCAATAACTATTCCTGAGTGCAATGACGTCAGTTTAGTAACCAATAACTATTCCTGAGTGCAATGACGTCAGTTTAGTAACCAATAACCAATAACTATTCCTGAGTAAGAACATTCTCAGCCTTTTTCGAGGCGCGTGTTCGCACTTGCAATTTGCAGTTACAACTCTGCATTTGTCCTGACCCCAGAAAACAGTGGACTGGGGCTACGCACAAGTCATGTAGAGGGTCGTTTCATTAGGCGCTATCAGCACAACTTAGATGTTGCGCTCGCCAAACATCAGCCGCCGTCGTTTTTCCTGGGATGTTAGCTGTGAGAACAACAATACCGTGACCGGTTGTTTCAGGAAAGATGGTTTCGTTAGACGCTAAAACGCAACTTTAGGATTTTCGCTCCACCAACTTTACCTAATATATTGATCTGCCCTTGGCCTCTTGTACGAAGTTTATGACAATCTTCCCATGTGTTACGACGATACGTTACAGTGTTTTCAGAGACACTTGCCGAGACCTATGATTTTCTACACATCATTCTAATCGATTTGTGCCCCACAACTGGTACGTTATTTGTCGCCATTTACTACAGGGGAGTTGGGATTCGTTCACAGACCCGTACACTACTGTTTCTTAAGTTTCAGCAACTATGTGGGCAACGTTTCGTCGGACATCAACCAGGAGATGCGTGCATTTTGTTCAGGGTTTGTGAACCAGCAATGCTTTTTCGTTCTTGCATTACTAGCACTACATGTAGCTCTCACTCGATCCCTACCCGCGTAGCCAGAAAGGAACCGTTGCCCGTTTCCAGGGTGATCACGTGGATGTGGGGTAGCATCTTGAATAGTGAAAGCTCACTAAATCTGGCACAACATTGTCCCTAGAAATTGCGCCTTTGGCCCCCTCTGATGATCAACGTCGATTTGCTCTAGAGTCTAGATTCAAGACATAAATGTTGTGACACCGCTCCCATCTCTTCCCTGCATCTCATTATAAACGTTTTCCGCGTGCAAGCGGTTTAATATTTTCGACGTAAATAACAACTAATGATACATTACTGCTTATGCCGTTAAAGTACTTGAAATATAGTGGTCAGTGTGTGCTTCATCTTGAACGCGGTTATTCAATCGGAAAATAAAAGAAATAAAAATCTTTTTACAATATATAGTATTAATTTCTTCTATATGAAATCATATACCCTAGATCGTCTGAAAACCACCAAATGCTTCTTAACCCACTATCACCCCTAGAAACTTCAGCTCCAACTGGGGGGAGGTACCGCCCAATTTGGAAACTGATGCTCTCATCATCATCATCAAGTAGCTTGCACCTTCCGGAACGTGGCTCTCATAACAGCAGTCCTGAAAAACTATATGTTCTGTGCAAGTTGGCTGGCGTCAGCAGCAGTCACTCTCAGATCGTCAATGACACCATGCCTCCATCGTCTTATAGGTCTTCCTCTCGTTCCTCTTTCAGGCACCATTCTTTCAAAAATAAATTTTCTCTAAGCACTTACGTCGTTTGATGTGTCCGAAATATTTATTTTTCCTTGTGTTTATGCTTTATAACAACTAATTCTCTTTAATATCAAGATAAGCGTTTGTTCTTTTCTCTGTCCATGTTATTCTAAGTACTCTTCTGTAGCATCTGCATGCAAAGTCATTAATAATCTTCTCTGCCGTTTTGTCAATGTTCCGTGTCTCATAACTATATGTTGCCAAGGGAAAAACGCAGGCTCTTAAACACGTGCTTCTGTTCCTATGTCACTTCCCTTCCATAGATATGGTACCTTGCGACCTCATGTACTCAACGCACTACATTCGTATGCGTCTTAATACTGTATCTCTTGCTACATATTCTATATGAATGCATGTTCAATATATATATATATATATTTTTATATATTTTTACATTATTTTTATTGTTTATCTTCTTTTTTTTCCATTTCTAGATGTTTGCATTTTGTTTCCTTTATTTTGTTTTAGTGACATATTTTCATTTTAGGGCCCCTTGGGAATTTATTGTTTAATTCAACATGATGTGTTCTATGTGAGAAGTGAAATTCTTCACCTCCTTGTATCCTTTGCTTGATTAAGGCATATTTTTATTCGAAACGTTGATGTGCATTGTTCTTCTTTTGCATTTTGTAAAACTACAATACTTTGTTTTTATGTGCTTCACCATTGCTATATATTTTTAATGCAGTATTTCCTTATATCGATAATACAACTATTAACAGCTAAATACATCTTTGATAAACATTCATAGAGAATTGACCAAGTGAAACATGACAAGAATAGGGATTTACAAGCACACACATAACGATATAACATATTTCTTATCATCAAAAATGTCTGATCACAACGAAACTAACAACATCCCATAAAACGTAAACAAAATAAAGAAATTCTGACAGAGTTAGGAAAGAAATGGGAAGGATGTTGATATTAAACACAACTTATAGAATAATCAATAACACATAGGGAGACATACGGCTCTGCTAAAAACAATACAGTAGTGCGACGTTGGAGAAACGTGTCTCAAATAAAACATAAATATACAAACCACCATGAATTGTCTAGAAACGTAAAATTAATATCATTGAACAGTGTTTTATCCTATATACATCTTTCCTTCTGCACATAAATGTCACGTGTTTGCCATGAGTATTGCACAAACTATCACAATACTCACAATAATGCTAGAAAGTTCTGTCAAAATGCACTTTTTCACTGAACAGTACGGATTAGACCCTAAGACAATCAGAATGCATGACTACTGCTGAACCACTTGGCTACATAAGCAAGAGCCCATTAAGAAATCAACAAATGTACAGGGTGTGTAAAAAAATGAGAACATCGCGTAAAAAAAGTAATATAATTACATCAAAATTATTTTAACTGTATCCATAATTGCTTAAATTGTTTACTCATTTACTTACTTACTTATTTAGCTATATGATGTTTTTATTTCGACAATTTCCGGGCACAATCTTGGATTTTTAATATGCCAATTGTTTACATCTGCAGGTTTAAATTTGTTACCAAGAATGACAAAAATTACTACGGAAGACCGTATTCTGATTAAACGAGTGGCGTCGATGCTTAGACAAATTGAACATGATTTCTGATTAGCTAAATACTTTGCAAATCAAAATTACATGAAACAATATAATTGAATTAAATAACATTTGTAAATAACACGTATGTTATGCGATGTTCTCACTTTTTTCGCCAACTGTATGTTTGACAGGATTAAATCACTATGAATAATGTATGATCCATTGCAGTATATCAGTGAATTGGAGATGACACATAATAATCAATATTTTAAATTAATTGTTCAATTACTTTACACATGTATATTGGCATGCATCTTAGTTGAGGCTGTTGTCTCTGAACATAAGAAGCACATACATATCGGCAGTCTGTCTGATCTCTTTCGAAGAATTGAGCACGTTTTGCAACTTAAAGCTATAAGAATATTTTGAAATTATACATTTCATCAACAGCGGTATAGTGAAGATTATATTAGTATAAGAATAGGCATCATCATCATCGTTATCGTCATCTTGATCATTACCATTATTACGCTTGTCCATGTCAGAATTTTGCTCCTAGATAGACGCTCCGACTTTGACCTGTGTAAGGTGTCTGTTGTCTGTCGCAGTCATACTAAACTCAGCTATTACATCTTACACACTCATACTTTTTTTTGGTGCCCTTTCCTTTGATATCCCGGAATTGTGTTCTTCAGAATGATCAGCACTGGTCGACTACACACTCCTCCCACCCTTAAACTATTGATCCCCTAGATAGTAGGTTACTGACTAGCCACAACTGTTGGTATAGTAGGGTACACCTAGATATTTGGTATGTAAACAAACCGAAGGAACATTTCGTACCAAGAAGAAATAAATACGAGCATATTAGATCTGATACTTGAACATTTTAGGAGCAGTGCTTTTAATAGAACACGACATGACATGCTTGTAATGATTTTGTTGACAATGAAAGTTGTTTACCGTTCCTTCTCATCTTGGGTGTAACTACTCTAGTTAATGATCGCAGCCATTGTCCCTCCATATATTCCCACATGCAAATTTGCCAACAATGGTGGAATGCGGGAGGACCATTCAGAGTCAGAACGGTTTGATTCTGAACACGACTTTCATAGAGCATTCCCACCATGTTTGGTAGCGTATTTTCCGGTTTCGTTTGCGAGCTACTGAGTTAGTGCTTGAGCAACGCTGTGAGCTGTGACTATTACATGGAATGCCTTTTGCTGTGTCAACCGTACGTTTGTTGTGTGTATTCAGGAAAATGGCGGACAGCGGTTGAGAACAAGCTCAATCTACCGTATGCAGTTATATTTGGAGTGCAGAAAGCTGGATTTTGCCGTGATTGATGTCCCTTCGACAAGAATTGCTATTGAAGTGATGAACAGTTTTGTGTTGCTACATTCGCGACGGTCATATGCATATTATGCGGAGCAGGTTGCTTTTTTGTGGCCGTACGCGGCTGTTTCATTCTGGAATTAGTTCACACAGCAAACTGTTCACTGGTGTTAGCATTTCGTGTGATACTCATTGGCACAGGAACTGAGCAATTATGGGGTGATCCGTTGCAGCGAAGTTGGAACCGTACTTATGAACTATGAACTATATTCCCACATATAACATATATCTCACATTGTGTACGAGTGTTTCGTAGTTTAGCTGAGGGAAGAATGCACCTTTCTTCTTCTTTGATATGGAATAACATATCCATCTACGTAACTAGAGATGACAACAAGTATTTGGTTGATGCTTCATACCACATATCAAACATATGCCATACATGTTTTAATACAGTCTCATACACATGTATAGGTTTGTTTATATGTAAATGTGAGTAGTTCAGTAACGATTTGCGAATTTTAAATACTAATGACAAACTATGTTCAAGTCTATGCATAGTAATATATCTAGCTACACAGCTAAGTTTTTATAATGAAACAATTTTAGTTAAACGATGTTAACAGTATCCGTTGTTACTGGATTATTAATCTGAAATCTGATACATAATCTAGCCGAAAGTGACACGACTCTTGCACTTAAACTTACTGAAGGTACATAGCCTTCATTCCATTGAGTTTTTAACGGGAGCAACAGTATGCAAACTCTTCGATATATGTTGGGGGAGACTGAGCACATATGGACCTGCCCGTAGTGCAATGACGTCAGTTTAGTAACCAATAACCAATCCATTTAGTTTGTTTCCTTCAATTGGTAAAAGCATTTTGATCGTAACGTCGCCGAATTATACTTTTGTTATTAGTAAAACTATCTTCATTCGTTTATACATTTCCTAGTTCATGTAGTCTTTATACAATCTATACATGAGACAATCCCCCTAATTTTACAACACATTTTTAGCAATTTATAAAACATATTCCAGCATACTGTGTTACCACGACTTATTTACACACACTTTCTGTTGTGAGATCAATCAAAGAAATTGGTAGTTAGCAACATGTTCATTGTATGTTTAAAAAAATGTAAATGTGATGTATGTAGAACGTGGTTGAATGAAATACTGCAAGTAGAAACTGTGGAAACGTGTATGACAGATTAGTTAAAGTAGCTGCAATCCTGTATTAGTTTTATTTTTTTTTATTATTATATATTCCACTGGTACCGTTATACGATACATATATGGATGCAAGCAATTTATCCATGAAACTCTGGCCTTGACAATCTGTTCTACAAATTCTGCGGAATTACGTCTAACATTTCTCGTCTATTTCAGTTGTTTTTTTTCAGAAGTACTTGAGTTTGCAGCACTTCGGCTCGGTGCCAAGGACATCGTAACCATTCGGTTAGGTACCACGAACACCATACATCTTGAGAACATGTAGCTGTGTCTGTCAGCCCGCGGAAATGAACCCCCACTCACACAGGGTTTGTCATCCGTCGTCTAACGCGCTACTAACACACTTGGCAAGCGGATCGTATATTTCAGTAAAGTTCGTGCCCTGGCTTCCTTAGGTCGTATATATGATTTGTATAATATTTTAGCATTTCTACTGCGATCATTTGTACTTGAGGAAAAGAAAAGAGCACTAATAAATTACAAAAAGAAACCCTCGCAAAGTTCATAGGACCATCTTCAGCACAAAAAATCAGTATTGCAACGAGAGTCAAGGAGGTGAGCAAATGAATACCGGTCAAATCTATGTTCTGCGATACAAAATGCTACAGATATGGGCAACACAACGGTAATGTACGAAAATATCAGAGTAGCTCTGGGACCAAACATAACAAAAATTTCACCACTAAGATCAGAAACAGGTGAGCCAATAACAGATATGATCAAACAGCTCGAAAGATGGGTTGACAACTATTCAAATCTTTACTCTGTGGAGAAACCAGCACACCCAGTCCTCGATCAGATCATACCGAAACATCATGAACTAACCGAGCTGGATACCGAACCCACAGAGTTAGAACTTTCCGAAGCAATCAACAAACTTTCAAATGGCAAGGCATCAGGATTAGACAACATTCCTGCAGAAATCCTCAAATATAATAGCGATGTCCTTCTGCCCCACCTCTACCCTCTGAAGTACTGCAAAGTGCAAACCAGCCTTCATTCATGGGTATGCTCAGCAGTAGAAGACTAATATGGTTTTGGCATGTGAGAAGAATGGAAACTTATCGCATACCAAAACAAATGTTGTTCTGTGAACTTTCGGATGGGAAGAGGCACCAGGACAGACCACTACTCAGATATAAAGATGTCTGCAAAGCGTCAATGAAAAATGTTTCTATAGGCCCCAGCACATGGGAAGGACTAGCTGATGACATAGTTGTGTGGAAAGCCAAATTACGACAGGGCGCAGCGTCTTTGAGAAGATACTTATGATTGAGCTGAACGTCAAGAGAGAAAAGCCAAAACTCAGAAGTTGTCACAGTAAAACACTTGTCAATTGACCTTCTGTAAAGACGAAAAAAGACATATATATATATATATATATATATATATATATATATATATATATATATATATATATATATATATATATATATATATGTATAATAATTCCTCTCGTACCGTTATACGTTACATAGGGGCTGCAAGCAATTTCTCCATACCGCTCTATTCTGGGCAACTCGATCAATCTCCTCCATGGAACTGAGACCGATATTTCCTGCCTCTCTCAGCAAAGTTCGCTTTAGGGTCTCCTTAGGTCGACCTCTTTCTTGAACCCTTTGCATCCCACTTCAATGCCTGCTTTGATATTCGTTGATCATTTCTCTTCAAGGTGTGCCCAACATATCTCCATCTTCTCTTTCTTATAACAGTTGTCACTAGTGGTTGACCAGACATGTCTCTGATTTCATCACTTCTCCTGAAATCGTTTCATTTTATATTCATTATTTTTCGCAGACATCTATTTTCAAATGCATTCAACTTGCTTTCTATATCTTTAGTCATTTTCCAACTCTCGCTATACTTTAAAAATTTAGACTTTTAAAAGCTGATGTTGCTTGGCCAATTTGTATCATAATTTCTTTTTAACATTTCCTGTGCAATCAAAATTGCTACCCAAATAGGTGAACTGCTATGTTATTTTTATCATTTTAGATTCCAGTGTGATATCTGCATTACTTGCCATAGGTGTCTTCATTATATTTGTTTTTCATAGCTTATCTGCAGTCCAACTTTTGATGCTATAGATGACAAGTTGTCTGTTTTTCTTTGCATATATTGGTTGTTTCTACTTAACAAGGCAATATCATCTGCAAAATCAAAATCTTCTAGTTGACTATTTTCTACCCAATCGATGCCAGTTTCGCCCTGCAACATTTTAGCATCACCAGTCAATATATATATATATATATATATATATATATATATATATATATATATATATATATATAATATTTTGGAAAAAAGTTCTATTAAAAAACACACAATTACTATCATGTACATGTTTTTAGATTATGAAGTTCCACACTGAGCCACGACGATTTTCTAATACAATAACTTTGAAAGCAAAGTTGACATTTAGACATTTATACACATGTTCATAAATTACGGATAACATATGTGTATACTTCTTTCGATATGATAGTGTGTCAGACTTAATCACAAATATTATGTAAATGTTTTCAGGGTTGTCCATTTCTGATCTTGGCAGTCTTATTTCGTTGATTGGGACCTGCTTAAGCGCAACACCTGCAGTCTTGACCAGTAATTTACCTTTCGAGCCTTTAGATGTCATGTACTTGACATCGGCAATGGTACATTTTTCTTTTACCAGGATCAGCGGTTGTATTACTGCTATGATTACGTTGGAGAGATGCTTGTGTATAATTGCTCCTTTAAAGGTGGGGATGTACTACAATTAACATATTATTTATATTGTGAATATGCATATACGTTTCTTACTGTTGTACTTCTTTATTTGACGATATACAAGAAAACAATTCAAGATTAAATATCTTAAAATCATTGAACATATAAATATGCTCAAAGTATCTTAAGCTTATCACTATTAATAATTTATCATTGTGTTGACATGTAATTTACTTTGAAGATATTATCAATTTCGTGGGGTGGTCCTGTAATCATCTCTCGTTTATATTATACATCCTTAAAGATGCACTTAGCATATGCAAAAGTCAATGTCCAACACAATGCAACTGGTGCACTTTCGATATATTTGCTATTTATATATTGAACAATACCGGTGATATATAAAGACCTGTATTAATTCCATGCATATACGTGCAGGTACGTACGTCTAGGCCCCTAAACGTAGTACAACTGTTAATCAAAGAAACATCTATCCAGTTTATCAGCAAAGCAATAACCCCACATTTTAGCAAAGAATATCATGATTGAAATGTTAAATGTTATAACGGTGTTTCTTATTCAATAGCATACCATAGCAATAGTCTCTTGTTTGGATAGAAAACTTTCATAAAAATCCTAAGCAAACATGCTAGAATTGACATATTACTATTACTCTGAACAATAGCTATAAAAGGTGGCAGGGAAGATGTTGTCAGTCTCCAAGTGACATATCACGATTTTCGCCACTATCTTCTACAGTAACTAGCCATATACATTTTTCAAGTTGAGTCTGCGGTAGTTGCCAAACAGTCTAGGATCCACCCTATTTTTATAGATCGGTCATACATAACTATGGAGCACATTTCGATCGCTGCCCTACTGCCAAACTACGAAGTAGCATCAGTTACCAAGGGCAGGGTTTTGTTCAATATCAGCTAATTGAACCTGTTACTTCCTTGTCACCGTATTTTACTGTGTGTCATCATTATTGTCCTCTTTGTCTCAGGAGACAATAGGTGTTGCGTCACGTAGTATGTTCTGTGCTGAATCACAACGTTTCATGTGGCTGCAATGGCCTATTCTGGAGTGGCAATCCTTACCACAGTTGCTGCAGGTAAAACTGGAGACTAGAGCCGATGCATGGGATGTTCTCTCTGCTCTCTGTGCTCTCTTTTGCCTCCACATGTGATGTTGTTTTTTTCTTTTCTTTTGAGCCTCCTCATGGCCGCTCGCCAAGCTTGTCTGTCTTTGGCCAGCCGCTCCCAGTGTTTTTGTCTATCCCTGCATGAAGTTAGATCACGCTTGCAGGTGTCAATGAAGCGTAATAATGGGCGCCCATGCTGTCTAGTACCAGATGCGAGTTGACCATATAGAATGTTCTTTGGGATTCTATCATCGCTCATACGACACACGTGTCCCAGCCATCTGAGACGTCGCTGACTCAGTAAAGTGTGTATGCTTGGAATGCCAGCACAGTTCAGGACTTCTATATTTGAGATGTGATCTTGCCATCGGATGTTGTATATTCGCCTGAGACAGCACATGTGGAAAGTGTTGAGGCGATGTTCTTGTCTAGCATATGTGGTCCATGTCTCACTACCATACAGCAGAGTGCTGAGAACACAAGCTTTATACACTTCACTTGTGTCTTGGTGTTTCTTGTGAGTGCCCTGTTTTCCAATACACGCTTTGCTAATTTAAAAATAGCAGTGGAGGCCTTCCCAATGCGACCACTAATTTCATCATCGAAGGAGAGGTTGCTGCTGATGACAGAGCCAAGGTATGTAAAGGTATTGACTACTTCAAGCGTATTACTGCCAATCTTGATAGATGAGGCTCTGCTAATATCCTGGAACATTATATTTGTTTTCTTCAGGCTGATGATCAAGCCGAATTCATTTGATGCTGCAGCAAATCTGTCCATAAGGTGGTGTAGCCCTTCTTCTGTGTGATGTTAATACTGCATCATCGGCAAACAGAAGTTTCCTGATGGTGACTCTTTGGACTTTGGTCTTTGCTTTGAGTCGCGCCATATTGAACAATTTTCCATCTGATCTTGTGTGGAAAAATATTCCTTCTTCGGCGGATTCAAAAGCATGGCAGAGAAGGAGGGAAAAATATCCCAAAGTACGCACCCTGCTTGACGCCGCTGTTGATAGGAAAAGCGCTGGAGGAGGCCCCAACAAACATCACTGAACCCTTCATGTTGTTATGGGATGATGTTATGATTTTAAGCAATGTTGGAGGGCAGCTGATTTTTTCCAAAAGCTTGAAGAGGCCATCTCTACTCACTAGGTCAAATGCCTTTGTTAGATCTATGAAGGCAATGTACAGTGGCATCCGTTGTTCGCGACATTTCTCCTGCAGTTGTCTCAAGGAGAATAACATGTCAATAGTGGATTTGTTGGATCTAAATCCACATTGTGACTCAGGGTATACTTGGTTTGCTAGCTTTTGTAACCTATTTAGTACTACTCTGGAAGACCTTCCCACGATGCTGAGCAACGAGATACCACGGTAGTTGTTACAGTCACCACGATCACCTTTATTTTTATACAAGGTGATGATGTTTGCATCTCTCATGTCCTGAGGCACATCTCCCTCCTCCCAGCATAGGCACAATAATTCATGCAGACTGGTCAGGAGAGTTTTCTTAGCACATTTGATTACTTCAGGGGGGATGCCGTCCTTTCCAGTTGCTTTCCCGTTTGCCAGGGTGTCAATTGAAATACTGATTTCTGCCTCTGAGGACATCTGGTCTAATGTGCTCAAGGTCGGAAGAGCTTTAATTGCATCAAACGCTATGTCAGTTACAACATGTTGGGTGGAATATAACTCTAGATAATGTTCCACCTGTTGTAGGGGGTAGGTCCCTTCTAGTGACTTACCACGACGAATTTGAGTGTCAGGATGGCCGTGGTATGACAGTAGTGTGTAGGGTCTACCCCTACCGACGACCTTTAATTGATGATTGAAGTAGATAGCCCACCCCTATGCCGACGTGAGGAGACCACCATTGATTGCTGATGGCTAATATTGGGATGTATGCCCATCGTCGTTGGAGGCATGCTTGATTGATATCCCTGCCTTCATGTCAGTAATGGTTCTAGTTTTATGTCAGGATGGTCGCAGCTTGATTGTAATGGTTCTCGGTCTCCGGTTTATGGTTGATGGAGTAAATCTCTTTCTTGATGTGTATATCATCTTTACTTATCATTTCAGTTATAATGATGATGATGAGAGCACGTTAACTTTTATTATATTTCATTCCTCTGTACGTGTTGTCCTGCCATATATCCTCTCCTATTTGTATTCCTCCTTCAGTACATTTTTTTGTCCTGTCATTGTATATGCTTTCCTGACGTGGATGATCCTTCTGTTAAGTTATTTAACCAATTGTAATTAAACAGTACTCATTCCAAGACGACACAACATAGTAGACAACCATGTTATTTTATCAACTCAGATATTTATTGATGTATCACAGACATAGGCTAACACGTCTGTTCATGTCGAATGCATTTCTTGGTCTCTCTTTGTTTACTAATTGTTCCTAGCAACTGTTACTAAACCGTCACTATTTTACTACACAAAAGCGTCATGTCTCGTAGTTATGTGTTGCACTTCTACATTGAGAGTACAACACATAGTCTCAACTATTAAATAATCTAATTATACTACACTAACTATCTGGCTAACTGTCCATTCCTCCGCTGCCATCTGGGGAACTATGACACCCCCTGGAGACCTCGCCAACGCCCGATGGCGAAATTCCAGAAAAAAATCGCACAGGAAGTGTTCAGTAGGGTGATTAGAGTGGGGAGCGCTGAAAGGGAACAAGTCACCTCACGTGTTAACGTGGCTCCACAACAACTAACTATAACAGCCAACCATGGTCGAAAAGAAAAAGAAAATACTGACGGGATCTCAGGAAGACCCAGCTGAACGAGCTAAATGGGAACTAGTCACCACACGTCGTTGAACGTGACTCGTCAACTGGTCATAGGTGACCATGGCTAACTTCAACAGTAAACCCTCTGTGCTCTTGTGCTGAAACCATAGTAATAGAAAGTAATCAGCATTACATAAATTAAGTGATCTGGAAAATATGCGCCTATGATTCTGACGGCGACCCAATAGCATTACACTTGGCCAATGTGAGGTGGCTGTACTGGACATCCATTCCTCACATGAGGTAGTATGGGTTTGATGGCAGCTTGCATCAGTATGTCACTAACACTATGTCTTTCTTGCATGTCAGAGACTTGTCACACTATCTGAAATCTCAAACAAAAAAACAAGTTACAAATCGAAACAAAAGGAAAACATATATATAACGTTAAACTTTTCACGTTATATGTCCTCGACGACGAGGTAATATTAACCAATCCCCAAACCCAGGGGAAATAATAAACTCCCAAGATTTAACATATGACCAATGAATATGGAACAACTTATATATGATGCCTCAATTGCCAACATCATATATTAATATTAACCAACCCCAATCCCGGGGCATAAATAATCCAAGAATCCAAAATACTCGGATCGACATCATATAACCATATCTAGCAATGAACGGTGAAAAGTTAATGTTTGCCATCAACATCAACCGACTTCAAATATCCTCACCATTATCAAATATCAAATAATTAATGTTTGCCATCAACATAAACCGACCTCAAATATCCCCACCGTTATCAAATATCAAATAATTAAGTGAGGTAATTATCAAATATCTCCCACCATTTCACATTTCAAACTCTAATCGCAAAGTAATCAAATTAATCTTTCCATCATTTGGAACAACATCATAATACCATCGACAGTAGAACTGTCCAACAACCACATCGGGGTTATTTTCTAGACCCTCTATAAGAGTGTATTGACAATACACAATTGTCCCAATGAACACGGCCTATGTGGGAATAATACCATTTTACTAGGTTATCCTCAGGAGAGGAGACATTATAAGCATGTAGCTTATAAATTATATTCATGAATTACTCAGAATTCTCACATCTTTTGATGTGGCGGCCAGATATCATCAACCGAGAGTGGCTCGCATCATTAATGGGGACTATAACATAATAGCCCGATTGAACATCGGGTGTCTGTACTACTCGGTACACCTGTTGGGAATAAAGGTTTCCTAATTTATTGACACCTCTACTATGGTCTATTCGCCTGCGGACCATACTATCCAATGGTATAATATCAAATTTTCCTTGTTTAATGTCTGCTTGTTTATGGAGACTAGCCAACCTGTCGCTGACCTCCCTATGAGCCTCCGTTAATCTCTTTTCAGGACAGACCAAATAGTCTTTCTCTGCATCGTCAGGATGAAATAAATCTTCGATGATAAAATTTATAGGTAATTGAGGATGTCTACCAAAGAGTAAAAAGTATGGTGACCACCCAGTAGAAGTATGGGGAGTAATATTGTACCCTAACACTATATTAGGTACATGTCTAGACCATTCCACTTTATCCGACTCCTCTAATGAACGGAGCATAGCCAACAATGTCCTATTAAACCTTTCGCATATGGCATTCCTCGGGATTATATGTAGTGGTCTTGAATTTTTTTATCCCATACCTTTGATAGAGTTCAAGAACAATGGAGGACTCAAACCCTTTTCCTTGGTCCGAGTGAAATTTACTGGGTATCCCAAAGTCTGGGATCCATCTACTCTGTATGACTTCTGTCACTGTTTTTGCAGTTTGGTCAATAGTAGGGTAAGCGACCACATACTTAGTAAACACATCAGTCATAATCAAGATATGTTTAAACCCATAGGAAGCTCTTGGAAGTTCAACAAAATCCATGGCAACCATCTCCAACGGACGGTTGGCTACAATATGACCGTAGGTAGTTGTAATCTTCTTTATAGGTTTAGACATATTACAAATGGAACAAGATTTCACCAAATTATTGACATCCCCATTCATTCCACACCAAAAAAAATCGAGATTTTAATAATGCCAATGTCCTATCACGCCCTTGATGACCGATCTCGTGAATAGCAGCCAATACAATCGGTCTTAAGACGTGAGGAACAATACTTTTTAATCCATCACACTTATTATCCTCATCCCTTCTAATACAAAGTATTCCTCTTCGAATGCACAGCTTATCATGATGTAACCACAGCCTCTTAGCTTCCGGAATCCACCAGGTCGTGTCCACTGGAGCATCTGTTTCCATAGCTTTTAGTACTACCTGAAGCACCAAGTCCTGTTGCTGCAGCTGTTGTATCTCTTTTAAACTATAAGTGACATGTTGTTTCTTTGCAGTAGTTCCCATCATCTCTACAGTCAAATCACGACTGTAAGAAGGTGTTAAAACAGCAAGGTTAATTCCAATATCCTCATCCTCAGACAAGGCATCATAATGCGTTTCGTCCTGCGTCTCGGGCAGGGGATACCGTGATAAAAAAATCGGCATTTTTGTTTAATGTACCTTTACGATGTTTGATTTCGTAATCAAACACAGCCAACTGAGATAGCCACCTTTGTTCAATGGTCCCTAGATGCGCCCTATTTGAAAAAGTCAAACCCTTATTATCAGTAAAAACAGTCACCTTGTTACCTAATAGATAGGAACGAAACTTTTCAGTTATAGCCCATTTCAAACCCAACAATTCTAGTTTAAAACTGCTCTTTATGTTTTTCTCTTCTCTGCGGAGAGTCCGACTGGCATAAGCTATTACTTTACAGTGAGAATCCTGCTGCTGGCTCAACACAGCTCCCAGACCACTAAAAGACGCATCAATATCCAAGATAAATGGACTGCCAAAATCGGGGAATCCCAGAATGGGTGCAGAAATCAATTTAGATTGAAGATCTCGAAAAGAACTTTCACAATCACTACTCCAATGAAACTTAGACGAGCCAGTTGTTAAATGTCGTTTTGATCCACGGGGTAAACCAGAAGGATGGCATTCATTTACCAAATCCAATAGAGGTTTGGCAATCTGTGAGAATCGGAGTATACATTTTCTATAATACCCCGCCATGCCCAGAAAAGCCCTCACTTGCTTTACGCTAGTAGGTATGCTAAGATTCTGTATGGATGCAACTTTGGATTGCTGTGTAGCAATGCCACTTCCTGAAATAGTGTGACCTAAGAAATCAACAGAATCCCTGCAAAAAACACATTTATTAGGATTAACTTTTAGACCTATTGATCTTATCCTTTCCAGCACATTACCTAAACGAATCAAATGGTCATCAAAATCTGTTGAAAAAAATCAACATATCATCTAAATATACTAGTAAAGATTTAAACATAAAATCTGACATTGAGTTTTGCATCAGGCGTTGAAAAGTGCCCGCAGAATTAGTCAATCCCATTGGCATTCGTGTATATTCATACAATCCAAAAGGTGCACAAAATGCCGTTTTCTCTATGTCCTCCTGTTTATGTACTTAAACGCAACTTTATGTTTTGCGCTTGGCCAACGTTGCCCCGTAAATGTATCTGCGCAAGGCCACATATACGGAGTCAGCTGCAATCTTCCCTCGTACCGACACGATGGTAGACTTTTATTCGTTAGCATCTGACTTATATATTCTTGCCCCACAGCTGGCAATATTTGCCCCTCCTCACGCTTCGTGTCTCGCCCTATGTGGGCACACGTTTCGTCACTAGATGCACCTCTCATCCTTTCATGTTTACTAATCTCCCCATCGGCAGAGAAACTGCTAAATTGTGGAGGTACCTTTGACTTACACTTCGAGCTTGTGTATGGAGTCTCGTCCTCCGGAGATGGCAGTTTGTTTCGCCTTACAATGGGGAGTAGGGATTTTATTAAAGACGTTTTGCTGCTGTTTCTTTTTGTTCGGGGAAATTGGGCAATATTTTGTTGGACATCGGTAAGGAGATTCGTATATTTTGTTGGACATCGGCAAGGAGATTCGTGCATTTTGTTCGGACATGCCTTATTATTTAGTTCTTGCACTTCTACCACTACCAGTAGTTCTCCCCAATCCCTGTCCCTATTAGCCAGACCGGAACCAGAGTCTGTTTCCAGGGTCACCGCGTGGAGGTTGGGGCAGGGTCTTGGTTAGCGCGCCTCTCGCTAACCCTGGCTCATGTTACCACCATAACCTCATGAGCCTTTGACCCCGTACTAGTTCAATATAGCACTGGAGTACTCGTTTTCGTAATGTCATTAGTAGTGAGTTCACGCATAGTGTGTTCTTCATTTTCATAAAAGCTGCTTTGGTTTGAGATATTCTACTCCTAATCTCTGTTGTACATCTTTTATCTGTGTTAGTAATGTTCCCATATACTTGAATCGATGGAATTGTTTCAGTGTTGTGTTATTTATTTTGATATTACTTGTTGGTGTTTCCTGTTTCTTGGAGACAACCATAACCTCTGTTTTCTTTATATTCATGCTTAATCCTTTCTTTTCACTTTCTCTGACTAATATGTCTATCAAGTAATTAATTAATACTGAATTATACCAAGTTGTGTAGCGTTGAAAGCACCAATCAAATGTTCTAGAACTATAAACGAATATGAAATATCGTGACATTTTTTTTTATTAATTGTCTTTACATTAGCGCAAATATGACGTCTGAGTTATATTAATCATGACATCTAGTCTTTGCAGGATTCACAAGTACAGAATAGATCAAAGCACGCGACATAGTCAGACCAAAAGATAACTAAGACTAAATATGAAGAATAACAATAAAGTGTGATTCCACTAAAAAATAAATCGACTAATATACATTTTTGCTCTCTCACTCTCTCTCTGTATATATATATATATATTATAATAATAAAATAATAATTCCTCTCGTACCGTTATACGTTACATAGGGCCTGCAAGTAATTTCTCCATACCGCTCTATCCTGGGCAACTCGCTCAATCTCCTCCATGGAACTTAGACCGATATTTCCTCCCTCTCTCAGCAAAGTTCCCTTCAGAGTCTCCTTAGGTCGACCTCTCTTTCTTGAACCCTTTGCATCCACTTCAATGCCTGCTTTGATATTCTTTGATCATTTCTCCTCAAGGTGTGCCCAACATATATTCATCTTCTCTTTCTTATAACAGTTGTCACTAGTGGTTGACCAGACATGTCTCTGATTTCATCACTTATCCTGAATTCGTTCCATTTTATATTCATTATTTTTCGAAGACATCCATTTTCAAATGCATTCAACTTGCTTTCTATATCTTTAGTCATTTTCAACTCTCGTTGGCATATGTTAGGATTGATACAACATTTGAATTGAAAATTCGTAATTTAGTTTTATTACTATATAACTTGCAGCTCCATATTTTATTTAGACTTTTAAAAGCTGATGTTGCTTTGCCAATTCGTATCATAATTTCTTTTAACATTTCCTGTGCAATCAAAATTGCTACCTAAATAGGTGAACTGCTCTGTTATTTTTATCATTTTAGATTCCAGTGTGACATCTGATTACTTGCCTAGGTGTCTTCATTATATTTGTTTTTTCATAGCTTATCTGCAGTCCAACTTTTGATGCTATAGATGACAAGTTGTCTGTTTTTCTTTGCATATCTTGGTTGTTTCTACTTAACAAGGCGATATCATCTGCAAAATCCAAATCTTCTAGTTGACTATTTTCTACCCAATCGATGCCAGTTTTGCCCCTACAACATTTTCGCATCACCCAGTCAATGGTCACTCCAAACAATAGCGGAGATGGAATACAGCCTTGCTTTACTCCGGTTTCAATCATAAACCAGTCGCTGTGTCCACCATCAGTGCGAACTGCACACCGTGAATGATCATAGAGGCTCTTTATAATGTTTATTATTTTGTCTGGTATTCCATAGCATCTCAGAATATTCCACAAAGAGATTATGTGTAGACTATCAAAGACTTTTTAAAATCGATGAAATTTAGTATGAGTGGTTGTTGCTTCTCAATATGTTCCTCCAAAATTAGTCGTAGGGTAATTATTTAGTCTAAGCAGCTTCTCCCAGGTCTAAAACCAGCTTGTTCTTCTCTCATGGTAGTGTCCACTGCTCCTTTGATTCTATTAAGAATGATTTTGCAGAAAGTCTTGGTCATTACTGATAATAGGGTGATCCCTCTCCAGTTGTTGCAATCTTTGAGATCACCTTTTTGGGGATCTTAACAATTATTCCTTCTTCCATTGATCTGGGACAGTTTCTTCTTCCCATACTTTATTAAATAGTTCTTGCACCTTGCTAATAGTTGTATCATCAGCCGCTTTAAGCATTTCTGCAGTAATGTTGTCATCACCGCTGCCTTATTGTTTATCAAGGAATTGATTGCCTCCTTGACCTTAGCTACACTTATCATTTCTTTGTTAATTGGTAGGAGCTGTTTCTTGCCTCTTCGTCAAACTTGAGTAGTCCTGGTGGATCAGGTCTATTTAATATTTCTTCAAAATGTTCTGCCCATCTTTTCTTCTGTTCGGTATCTGATGTTAGAACTTTACCATCTTTACTCTTGATTGGGCCACCCTTTGAAACAAATGTTCCAGTATATATATATATATATATATATATATATATATATATATATATATATATATATATATATATATATATATATATATATATATATATATATATAGTTGACGTTGACTAGGTGACCACAACTGTTGGGACAACGATTGTGTAGAGCATAGTAAATTGGAAATTTGAAGTTTACAGATACTATTATATTGTGAAATAAACACAACCAAAAAAGTAAAGCATGCAACTTGTCAGACATAACATCAAACGTCTAACGGGATAATTCATATATAACGCTGAAATGAAAGATGATAAAAATAACAGATCAGTTCACCGATGGGAGTAGCAACTGTGATTGATTGAATGAAAAGACCATCATCATTCCACTTCGGTGAGTAGTCATGTATGCGCCGATGTCGTTCTTATACAGCGTGTTCTCAGTGGCAGTACATCGACTACGTAGCACCACGAGCTCATCGATTTAATTTAGAAGATGGTGCCATTGAGCTGTACCTCCAGTTTTCCGTAACTCACATTCAACTCGTTATTCCCGGCTCCAGTCAATGTTTATAGGACAGAACGGATTCTAGGATTCAAGTAAACAAAGCTGGCCTCACAATGTAAAATTATCATGACTAGGTATGGTCAGAACAAATATCGATGCAATCGTTTAAGTGAATATACGAATTCAGTAAATACACGTAACAATGTCATACTTTAATTTTCAGCAAAAAATGTAATGTAAGAACAGATGGGTTTGTATTGCATCTTCCCCGTTTCGTTATACGTTAGGCGCTACATATGATTTCGCAAATAATTTCTCCACAATACTCTATATTCTATGCAAGTCGTTCAATATATTGTATGGACATTGATTCTCGCTTGTCTCACTAACGTTTTTTCAGTATTTTTTTTACAACAACGCTGTCGAACTAGGTGCTCGCACCCTGCTAATGCGCTCATGTAACCCATTCATGTCGTCTTATTTTACTCTGATGGTTTTAGAACATTGGTTCCCAACGTGGTCGGTACTGTCCCCTCCTCAGTGGGCGCTGAAGCTTTCCAGGCAGATTGGGTGGGGGCTGTAGTGGATTCAGAAGCATTTGAGGGAGGTTTATTTTCGTGATTTTGCGATTGAATAATCATAAAAAATTTGAATTCGGCATTTTAATTCATCTGATGCCCATCTTACACGATCCATGTTTTCATCAATTTTCTATTTCATGTATATAATCATTTGAAAATTGGCGATGTATGACATAAATATATATCAATTTTCTATGTCAAAGTGAAAATAGAGCATGTATATATATATATATATATGGGGGAGGTGGAGGTGTGGTTAAAACGTTTTTGTCGTTCAAAGTTTACGGTTGGCCGAAAGATTTCGGTAATCAATACGTTAGAGTAATGAGATATCAGGAAAACAGTAGCATTCCCACGAACACATACATGTGTCTTTTATTTTGTAACCATTCTCTATATCTATATCTTCGTCGTTTCCCGATTGAGTCATAAGTGACTTCCGCTAGAGATTTCCACTGTTGCCGTTCTGCTGCCTTTCTACCAACCGTGTCCTACGTCAGGTCACGCTCCTTTAACTCACTCTCCACCGTTCTTCTCCATGTTTGCTGTGGACCTCCAGGCTTTCTCTTCCCATCCGATGTCCATCTGAGATCTGTCCTAGCCAATGCCCCAGCTGGCATACGACATACATCTCCAAACCACCTCTATCTTCATCTCTTAATGATGGTCTCCAAGGACGCACAATCTGTTCCTTTCCAAAGCTGCTTATTGGTTATGGTATTTGGCAAAAAAAATTATTTGTAGGATTCTTCTTAAATGTTTATTCAGAAATGTCTCCAACTTGTGTATTATGTGTTGGGTCGTTTACCAGCATTCACTACTGTATAATATCACTGCCAGTACATTACTTCTATATATTTTAAGTTTTCTTGTAAGATTTTGTCCTTTTGTTTTCCAAATTGTGGTCCGCGCCGGAAAAGTTTGTTTTGTCTACTTGATTTGTTCGATGATATCTGAAAAGTTTGTTTTGTCTACTTGATTTGTTCGATGATATCTGAAAAGTTTGTTTTGTCTACTTGATTTGTTCGATGATATCTGAAAAGTTTGTTTTGTCTACTTGATTTGTTGGATGATATCTGAAAAGTTTGTTTTGTCTACTTGATTTGTTGGATGATATCTTTGTCTACTTGATTTGTTGGATGATATCTGAAAAGTTTGTTTTGTCTACTTGATTTGTTGGATGATATCTTTGTCTACTTGATTTGTTGGATGATATCTGAAAAGTTTGTTTTGTCTACTTGATTTGTTGGATGATATCTTTGTCTACTTGAT
The DNA here is from genome assembly GCA_020796225.1 of Arion vulgaris. Classification (NCBI taxonomy): domain Eukaryota; kingdom Metazoa; phylum Mollusca; class Gastropoda; order Stylommatophora; family Arionidae; genus Arion; species Arion vulgaris. The sequence goes on along the minus strand of CM036759.1, from coordinate 18,643,039 downwards.
TTGTTGGATGATATCTGAAAAGTTTGTTTTGTCTACTTGATTTGTTGGATGATATCTTTGTCTACTTGATTTGTTCGATGATATCTGAAAAGTTTGTTTTGTCTACTTGATTTGTTGGATGATATCTTTGTCTACTTGATTTGTTCGATGATATCTGAAAAGTTTGTTTTGTCTACTTGATTTGTTCGATGATATCTGAAAAGTTTGTTTTGTCTACTTGATTTGTTCGATGATATCTGAAAAGTTTGTTTTGTCTACTTGATTTGTTCGATGATATCTGAAAAGTTTGTTTTGTCTACTTGATTTGTTGGATGATATCTGAAAAGTTTGTTTTGTCTACTTGATTTGTTGGATGATATCTTTGTCTACTTGATTTGTTGGATGATATCTGAAAAGTTTGTTTTGTCTACTTGATTTGTTGGATGATATCTTTGTCTACTTGATTTGTTGGATGATATCTGAAAAGTTTGTTTTGTCTACTTGATTTGTTGGATGATATCTTTGTCTACTTGATTTGTTGGATGATATCTGAAAAGTTTGTTTTGTCTACTTGATTTGTTGGATGATATATTTGTCTACTTGATTTGTTGGATGATATCTGAAAAGTTTGTTTTGTCTACTTGATTTGTTGGATGATATCTTTGTCTACTTGATTTGTTGGATGATATCTGAAAAGTTTGTTTTGTCTACTTGATTTGTTGGATGATATCTTTGTCTACTTGATTTGTTGGATGATATCTGAAAAGTTTGTTTTGTCTACTTGATTTGTTGGATGATATCTGAAAAGTTTGTTTTGTCTACTTGATTTGTTCGATGATATCTGAAAAGTTTGTTTTGTCTACTTGATTTGTTGGATGATATCTGAAAAGTTTGTTTTGTCTACTTGATTTGTTGGATGATATCTGAAAAGTTTGTTTTGTCTACTTGATTTGTTGGATGATATCTTTGTCTACTTGATTTGTTGGATGATATCTTTGTCTACTTGATTTGTTGGATGATATCTTTGTCTACTTGATTTGTTGGATGATATCTTTGTCTACTTGATTTGTTGGATGATATCTTTGTCTACTTGATTTGTTGGATGATATCTTTGTCTACTTGATTTGTTGGATGATATCTTTGTCTACTTGATTTGTTCGATGATATCTGAAAAGTTTGTTTTGTCTACTTGATTTGTTCGATGATATCTGAAAAGTTTGTTTTGTCTACTTGATTTGTTCAATGATATCTGAAAAGTTTGTTTTGTCTACTTGATTTGTTCGATGATATCTGAAAAGTTTGTTTTGTCTACTTGATTTGTTGGATGATATCTGAAAAGTTTGTTTTGTCTACTTGATTTGTTGGATGATATCTTTGTCTACTTGATTTGTTGGATGATATCTTTGTCTACTTGATTTGTTCGATGATATCGGAAAAGTTTGTTTTGTCTACTTGATTTGTTGGATGATATATTTGTCTACTTGATTTGTTGGATGATATCTTTGTCTACTTGATTTGTTGGATGATATCTTTGTCTACTTGATTTGTTGGATGATATCTTTGTCTACTTGATTTGTTGGATGATATCTTTGTCTACTTGATTTGTTGGATGATATCTTTGTCTACTTGATTTGTTGGATGATATCTTTGTCTACTTGATTTGTTGGATGATATCTTTGTCTACTTGATTTGTTGGATGATATCTTTGTCTACTTGATTTGTTGGATGATATCTTTGTCTACTTGATTTGTTGGATGATATCTTTGTCTACTTGATTTGTTGGATGATATCTTTGTCTACTTGATTTGTTGGATGATATCTTTGTCTACTTGATTTGTTGGATGATATCTTTGTCTACTTGATTTGTTGGATGATATCTTTGTCTACTTGATTTGTTGGATGATATCTTTGTCTACTTGATTTGTTGGATGATATCTTTGTCTACTTGATTTGTTGGATGATATCTTTGTCTACTTGATTTGTTGGATGATATCTTTGTCTACTTGATTTGTTGGATGATATCTTTGTCTACTTGATTTGTTGGATGATATCTTTGTCTACTTGATTTGTTGGATGATATCTTTGTCTACTTGATTTGTTGGATGATATCTTTGTCTACTTGATTTGTTGGATGATATCTTTGTCTACTTGATTTGTTGGATGATATCTTTGTCTACTTGATTTGTTGGATGATATCTTTGTCTACTTGATTTGTTGGATGATATCTTTGTCTACTTGATTTGTTGGATGATATCTTTGTCTACTTGATTTGTTGGATGATATCTTTGTCTACTTGATTTGTTGGATGATATCTTTGTCTACTTGATTTGTTGGATGATATCTTTGTCTACTTGATTTGTTGGATGATATCTTTGTCTACTTGATTTGTTGGATGATATCTTTGTCTACTTGATTTGTTGGATGATATCTTTGTCTACTTGATTTGTTGGATGCTATCTTTGTCTACTTGATTTGTTGGATGATATCTTTGTCTACTTGATTTGTTGGATGATATCTTTGTCTACTTGATTTGTTGGATGATATCTTTGTCTACTTGATTTGTTGGATGATATCTTTGTCTACTTGATTTGTTGGATGATATCTTTGTCTACTTGATTTGTTCGATGATATCTGAAAAGTTTGTTTTGTCTACTTGATTTGTTGGATGATATCTTTGTCTACTTGATTTGTTGGATGATATCTTTGTCTACTTGATTTGTTGGATGATATCTTTGTCTACTTGATTTGTTGGATGATATCTTTGTCTACTTGATTTGTTCGATGATATCTGAAAAGTTTGTTTTGTCTACTTGATTTGTTGGATGATATCTTTGTCTACTTGATTTGTTGGATGATATCTTTGTCTACTTGATTTGTTGGATGATATCTTTGTCTACTTGATTTGTTGGATGATATCTTTGTCTGAATCGACATCTTGCGATACCGTACTGTATATAACAATTCGACGTCTGCATAATTCATCTGTTTCCTATTTCTGCTTAAGAAACCATTAGCACCTCAACTATATTATTATTATTTAGATTCATATTGTTAGTATTAGTAGTAATAATATTACAATCGTTACATGACGTCTGTACCTTCACAATCATCAGTCAGATGCGCCCTAACAACTACGAACATCACTGCTCTAGGGTGTCCTCTCCTATGTGATCTTCTTTCTTTAATCATTATTTCTCAGATTATCAACATCATATCTCCGTCTATCTTACTTACAACAGTTGTTACTTATAACAGTTGTTACTTGTGGTTGACCAGATATTACTCACGAATGTATTTGCCCTGAATGAAATGATGGTTCAACTTCCAGTTAAATTTAACCATTAATCTTAGTCCACACGTTGTCTGCCAGAATACAGGGATAACTTGATTACAATATTAACTTGATACTATAGTTGAGATACACTTGTTCGACTAAAACCCTTGTATGATCTATGTTTTATAACAACTCAATTTAACAAATAAATGGACATATTTCATGAACATATATACAAAGTACGAATTCTTGAAAGAGTCAGGAATGAATTGGTAAGTATTAAAGAGACATCTAAACTAACGTAATTTGAATTACGGAAATACTGTTTAAAAATAAATAATGCTATGAATAGTCACAGCATCATCAGCTTTTTAAAGTCGAAATAAAATATGAATTCTAAGATATACAGTTGCAAAATTCATTAAGTATTTTTAATTCACAAGTCAATGTCTGGTCAACACTAGTAACATATGTTATTAGAAGGAGAAGATGGAAATGTGTTGGACACATCTTGAGAAGAAACGATCAAAGAATATCACAGCAGACATTGAAGTGGGATGTGAAGGGATCAAGAAAGAGAGGTCGACCTAAGGAGACCCTGAAACGAACTTTGATAAGAGAGGCAAGAAATGTCAGTCTCAGTTTCATGGATGAGATTGAGCGAGTTGAACAGGATAGATCGGTATGGAGAAATTGATTGCAATCCCTATGTAACCTATAAAGGTACGAGATGAATTATTATTATTAATTCTCATTCTATATCAATCATAATAATTGAAACAGTGTTTGCTGCCAATATGTACATTCCATGACCACATTTCGTGTACATATATTTGATTACCCATAGTTTTGTCTCCGTTGTTTTTCTTTTTGGTCATTCCCTAGATGTCATCGCCCAAATGGTTACCGGGGCACAAATTTGGGATATAAAGAATATAACCACTATTACCTGCCACGCATGTCGTAAGAGGCGACTAATGAGGTTTGGTTGAAATCGGATGCGCATGTCCTAAACGTGTAGAAGTCTATACCTTTAGGGCCTACCAAACCAATGTGCAACGTATACACGTTCTTGGCAAAGATCAAACATATCACAAAGAGTGACTAAAATTGGTCGTAAAGAACGAACGCAAAGAAGAAGAAGAAGAAGAAGACTTGTAGAATATGTTGCAAATTGTAGCTCTGTATTTACTGCTCATGTGATAGTATATGAAGATATTGGTTGATGAGTTTATGCCTTCCAGTATATAACCTAGACCGCCAATCATAATTCCTATATTGATATATTTCCCATTAAGTGAGAGTTCTGGTACAAAAGCTATTGCTAGCATAATAATAGTAACTGGGAGGAAACACACAATAAATAATATGGAAATCATTACAACCATTTTAGCTGTTGTCAGGTTTTTATTGGTAGCCGTGTAGACTTGTGTTTTGGAGACGGCCTCCTTTCTCCATTTTGCTTTTTTCCAAAGTTTTATCGTTAATACTATCGTGCCAATAGATATGATCAAAAATGAACTGAACGGGATTACAAAATTGTTAATTGTGAAAGAAATCTTTTCAACTTCCTCTTTATCGGCAGTAGAAACAAGACCAATAAGAGTTTTATTTCTTAATGGAGAAAATATAATGTCCAATCTGTTAACAGCATACACGGGGGCAGCACTCCCGAAGAAAATGATGAAAATGCAAAAAGTAGTCACAACCGTTCGTTTTGGAGTAATGATAGTTTTTATCTGTGAAGAATATAAATATAACGATCACTATAATTTCATTGTATGAATTCATAACTTTTAAAAAAAATTTCAAATATATATATATATATGAAAAACAATGTACACTATCTCATCCAATAACTAGTCTGTAAAAGTACTTTTCCAGCCTTACAATTGTAACGAATTTCTCTCGATCATAGATTATATGTCACATGTCTGTAGTCTTCATGCTCAAACCATCAGTTACATCATGAAAGCATAAGAGTATGTCTATACCTTGCGCCGTTTCAGACTTTGCGATGTCGTTCTGGATAAGGAACATTCTCAGCCATTAAGAACATATGGGCTTATGACATGAACGATCAATTTGCAGTCTGTTTAATTCGTTTTTATGTGATCTGAACCATGCTGTGTGGACGTCACTCTACATGAGTAAGACAATCGCATCCGAAAAGTGTCTGCTTTGTCAATCTGCAATGTTTGAGGTTGTTCCGGATTTGGAACATTCTTAGCTTTTTCGGTAAGCAGGTCGACACTTGGCAATTTCCTGTTTTTCTCTCCATTTTATTTTACATTTTCGAGAAACTGGACTGAAGATGCAGACAGATAACCATGAGGGTATATTTCAGAAGAAGCTAGAAAATTTTTACTAGACATGATTTTTGGGAAGTGTTTGCTTGAACACTTCCCACTTCAATGACAGACATAGTAAGAAAAGCACATGTCAATTCAATTTATGAAAGACATTCTTATAACTATAGTACATTCCCACCTTTAGAGGAGCAATGATACACAAGCATCTCTCTATCGTTATCATAGCTGTAATACATCCGCTGATCCTGGTGAAAGAGAAATGTGTCACTGCTGTTGTCAGGTACATAATTGCAGTAGGATCAAAAGGTAAATCACTTGCCAAGACTGCAGGGGTTATACTTAAACAGTTCCCAATCGATGTTGCAAGACTGCAAAGATCTGAAGCTGACAAACCTAAATACATATAGGTAAACATCAGTGTGTATTAGCTTCAACACGGTATCCTGTCATAAAATGTATAAATACATACTAACTGCCATACGGGATTAAACTTACGACAGAACGTTACAATAAGCAGTTTTAGTTAATTAAGTGTTTATAGATGTGGACTTGCATGATCTAGAACACCGCACACCACCAGTCTTCACATTCAGCTGAAAACCACTAAAGTACTTATACTTAACATGAGCTCGATATTGTTGCTCATGGTTTTACAAAGAAATGAATGACGTCTGTTTGATTAGTAGAATGATGTATATGTACATTTGTTGTTGTTGATGTATAGTATAACATAACCAGAATGGCTTGTCAACATTTATTATGTGTTTATCTACTTTGTTGTTGTGTAAAATTATCAATGTTCATGTCTGCGATGCCATTGTCATAGTGTGTTTTTACAAGATATTCTTCAGTAGTTAAATAGAGAATATGTCTTCTTTGTATAACATAATCATTGTACCATTATATTTCTGGCGTTACTGTATGTTTGACGGTGTTTGTATAGAAGTTGCGCATTGTAATTTTTACTTTCTGAACGTTTTTCTACTTTTAATTAGGTTTTAATTAAATAATTTTAGTTAGCTTTCTTTTTCTCTATAAAACTACTGCATTTACTGTATGGATGTGGAGGTTTATCAATATAGATTGAGACTGCAGTAAAACTATGTAGAATGGCGAAACACGTAATAACTAAGTATTGTTGTTTTACAAAATAGTGGAGGTTTACACAATTTACAAATACGCCATTCTTCTTCGTATAGGGAACATGCATTCACGCCAATAATAACAGTTGTTTTTGTGTGCACAATATTTTTTATTGACATGATAATTATGTTGATTCTAAAGTTACAACCGACATAAACTATATCTACTTAAAGTTCTGACATAAATGAAATCATTGATTGTATGTGTTTGTTTGACGTTTGAAGTATTTGATTTGTTACAATTTGATTACCAATACTTCTGACCACTTGTCATGCGGATTCATTCTGTAAAGCTGTGTATTTTTATTTTTCTGTTAATGATATCTCGCAGTCATATTTATGTTTTTCACTTACACGTTTTACCACAACAAACGTTTCCTTATAGCTTTATTTTCAACACTGTTATGTCTGTTTATATGTGCGAAATATTGTATTAGTTCTGTTTAAATTAATCTGTCATATCAAACTTGTTCCTGTCTACTTCATCTTTACTTGTGTGAAATAATATTAATAATAATGATAATTCATCTCATACCGTTATTCGTTACATAGTGTCTGCAAGCACTTTCCCCATACAGCTCTCTCCTGGGCAACTCGCTCAATCTCCTCAATTTATAGTGTCAAAATACCCATATGTCTTGCCTCGCTCAGCAAAGTTAATTTCAGGTTCGTGTGAAATATAATTATATAATATAGTCAATTTATATTCTAAAATATAGACATCCGTCTTAAATTATGCGGCAAATGTGTCTCTCTCCTACTATTGGATGCGACACTAAGCTTTGACGTTGAATCGATCTAGCTATTGAAATCGTGTGGAATCATTGTAAGACTAGAGATGGATGATTGAAGGTCAGATCAAAAATGGTCTTTAACCAGCGTGACTTGTCAACATTCAGTATGCATACCCTTCCACACCTGGTGGATACGACTGACCATCTAGGGGTTTACCCGGAATCCTATGACGTCAGTTGAATAACAAATAACCAACCAAAGAGAATCGATTGCATGTATATATATATATATCGGAATCATAACGTCAAATTCATTCTAGTATATGTTTAAGAATCAAGCAAGTTTGGCGGGAGACCCACCCAGAAATAGGGTTGTATTTTTAAAAATTACAGAAAAAACTACCGAACATATTGTCATACAATTTGGCCACCTGTTGCAAAACGCATCGTTTTCGATGATAAACACCGTTTAGTGTATGTACTCTAATTAGTTATTTAAAAATAATTAATTTTCTTGAAAATATATTGTAAAAAACACCCCTGCATCGGGGAGAGGATTTCATAAACATAAGAAGTGCAAAGAACGCCAAACTGGCATATGATGTACATATCACCAATAGTTACAGCGTGAACCTCCAAAAATGTCTAACTCAATTGGTTTTGTAGATATGGTTTTTGCAATGTAACCCTTCCAAATAAAAAAAAATTCAAATTAGAAAAGCAATATCTCTGCTTATATACAGTTTAGACAAAAGTGGAGGTTCACGCTATAACTATGGGTGATATGTACATCATATGCCAGTTTGGCGTTCTTTGCACTTCTTATATTTGTGAAATCCTCTCCCCGATACAGGGGGGGGTTTTTACAAAATATTTTCAAGAAAATTAATTATTTTTTAAATAACTAACTACAGTACATACACTAAACGGTGTTTATCATCGAAAACGATGCGTTTTGCAACAGGTGGCCAAATTGTATGACAATATGTTCGGTAGTTTTTTTTCTGTGAATTTTAAAAAAAATACAACCCCAACCCTATTTCTGGGTGGGTCTCCGCCTCATTAAAAATATTTTTTTCGTCTTTTTTTATCCAGAAGCAATTGAGCTTTTCATCTCTTCGGCTCGGTGCCATGGACATCGTAACCCTTCAGTTCGGTGCCACAAACACCGTACATCTGGAAAACCTGTGGTTTTTGTGCCAGCCCGCGTAATTTAACCGCACTTACAGGGGCGTTCCATCCGTTGTCCAACGTGCTACTAACACGCTGGACAGGCGGTTTGTTTCGTCTTTAAAGGCCATTTGGAACCTTCTAAGCGTGCGTACGTTTCTCGTGCCTTCAATCCCATTCCTATGTATCTCATCACTATTATCTACACGCCTGAGTAACGTTGTTTCTATATATCTCGTTCATTAGCTAATTTGTTCCCATTGTTGGAACCAATAGAACAATTATTTCATTGAGGACGTCATAATACTAGGCAGTGGTATGCTCATTGTACACACATAATGAACAAGTATTATAGTCATAATTATGTTACCTAACAAACTGATGTTCACCGAGTCTTTGAAACCTTGTTTACAGAAGCATATGATGTTGATTATGTTTGTAACGATACCAAATACGTTCGGTATCTGGCAAATCACACCAAGGACAACCCATGTATATATCATAATTGTCTCATTACTAATACCAAATTCATCTTCAGACGATTGCATTGTTGAAACAGTTTATCTCAAATTATTTAAACTCTACGCATTATAAGTATCAGTTTCCTAAGTTAAAGTTTCCTATCACCGAACGAGAATTATATTCGTGAAGTCTTGAATATACTATCAATTTTGTCATTATTTATATGTACAGCTACAGTTATGTTTGTGTTATGTATATGTTTTTTTTAATGTAGCAAATATATCAGTAACAGTAACATACAAAACGAATAATGTCCAATTTCTATTTATGTCATCTACTGATCTGATAAATTAAAGTCAGTAATGTAATTATTACGCAATATAAATATAATTGTGAGAATAAGACAAACAATGTTCCATTTGTGATAACGTGGAATCTTAAAATAACGGGCTGTAAAGGTATTATTCACGAACGTACTTTAATGACAGTGTTAACGATTTTGTGAACTTCTCTAAATAATTATTATTTAACTTTTCTGTATTTTGTATAATTATAAATAAATAGTTGACCTGACAATTAAAATAAGATACATGATAATGATCTTGTATCTATGATAAAAAATTTATTAGTAAGAACTATACCAAGATCCAATATAGAAAGATATTCTTTATTATATTTTAATATAAATGCTAGTTATTTATATGACACTACCTATGCAAATATAGATCAATCACAATTAAACTGTCTAGGAAGGTCAATGTTTACACTAATTTGAGATATTAGTTCTTGGACTTTTGATGTTAAAAGTCAATTAAATTTACACAAAGTAGTATCATTTGAAAGCATACATAATGATCCAAATATCAACGAATTACTTGCATATGACAACCAATTAATAATATAATTTTGGTTGTGTAATTTTATGTTTCTCAAATTCGCAGAGAATTTAGATTATATTAAATGACATTTATGTTGTCAAATTTAACGTTCAAGTAGGGCACTAATTCTTTTTATTATGGTTTAAGAAAATATCGTGTCTTTGCAGATAATTTGTATACACGTATATTCGTAAACGAACCTGTTGTATATTCGTAAACAGTGCATTCATCTACCGAGAAGTAGATGAAGACACAATTAACACGCTGAAAATGTATAGAATGTGACTGCAATTAAGCGATGACCATGACATTGCTCTAACAACATGGGGTGACCCTGGAAAAGTTTTAAATCGTTACCGTTTGTCAAAGTTAGTAGTTTTCAAGTATGGAAAAATACCATTTGAACAGGTGTACTTACATATGAATCAATAACCTTACTGTTTAACATGAGACCAAAAAAATCAGAAAAAGTAAAAACTAGCTAATTAAATGTTCTTAAGGAGTCAAAGCCGCAATTCTAGGGACAACAGCGCGCCAGGATTAGTGAGCTGACACTAATCAAAATCCTACCCCACATCCACTTGGTAATCCTGGAAACAGACAGAAGATCCTGTCTTGCTAAGCAGGTAAAGATAGAGGGAGAGTTACTCTGTATCAGTAGTTATGCAAGCAGTTATGTTATAAGAGATCTACTCGCAAGAGAGACGAGAATAATCCTCGAGTGACTGTCTCTGCACATCTCTGCCGACCGACGGGAAAACCGAAATAAATTAAAATATGAATCGTATAAAAATAACAAGGTACGATTCGTCAGGAGGAAAATATTTACGTCCCCTTGAATTAATTGTGGCAACGCCTTTGTCAGCTCTTGGCAGAATCGTAGGAAAGATGCAATGTAAAGTGACGACCCAAGGCAAGATTGCAGTTAACTCCGTACAAGAGTTCCATTGTATATATATCTGTTGGGTAAAGATGACCGAGCGCAAATCGTGAAGTTGCGTTTTAGCGCACAACGAAACTGTCTCAAATACTGTTGTTCTTACATCTGATATCCCCGGAGAAACCGGGGCGGATGATGTTTGACAAAATCTAAATTGCTATGATAGCGCCTAATGAAACGACCCTCTACATTATTTGTGCGCAGCCAAAGTGTTTCCTGGGGCCAGGACAAATGCAGAGTAGAAACTACAAATTACCAAGTGCCAACACAAGCCTCGAAAAGGCTGAGAATGTTACTATTATGGATTAAACTCAACGTGGTCAGAAAAGTAAGGCCGACATTGTAACGATTTGACAGGATGTCCAACTCCGAACAATGGCGAAGGCCGACTTTTGTAACGGTGTTTTGGACGAGTAAGATGCCGTCCCAGGACAAGCTTATGTGCCCCAAAAAGACCTAAAATGTTCCTAATCCGGAACGACCTTACATAGTCAGAAAGGGTGCACAGCTCTTTTGTAGTAAAGCCCAAATATACGGCGAAATATGCTCGTAAAAGAACCATTCTAGTTCAAGCTACCCTAGTTCTAGCAATACCTCGGATGTGCTGGCAATACCTCGGATGTGCTGATCTAGTCACCGTATGCGCATAAATTAGCACAACGCACAGTTCGTTTTTTGGATCAGATCACACACATTCCGCCAAAAGTAGTTTAATAAGTGGTCGAAAAGGAGAGTTCGCGAAAGAAGAAGAAGCAGAAATGTCCCAAATAACGTAAAGCTGACATTTGTTAGGCTTGTTGTATCATCTTTCAGGTTCTGTTGAGAAAGATAGCTTTCACGAACTGTTGACAAAATAAACATGGGAAATTTTAGCAGACCGAGAGTTAACATATAATGTGTGTACGTTTTTATATGCCTCTCTCTATCTATCTCTTTTTATATTATAATGATTGCTGTTTGTAAGAAGACAATCGATATTTGTACAAATACCAACATGCAGAAAATCAATTTATATAGAAAACTGCAAAATATATGTGAAAACTACTACATTAAGTGATGTTCAATGTGATGATATTATAGAAAATGCGATAAACTAAACGCAGGTTGAGAAAAAAAAAAAACAAGTTTTAAGCTGATAATATGATAGGACACGAACATGTGTCATATTGATGGTATATACATAATGTTTACACAATAATAAAATAAAGTGTGGTAAAAATCCATAGCTATCAAACTATTGTGCATATCTAATATATATTTATTATATTAACTTCAGCACCTGTTCAGAGGGAGAGATTGATCATCCAACAATTCACTATTCAAGCTAACAAGAAAATGATGTGTCGAAAATGGTCAGAAACAATACATCGGGTATCATCCTGCTCTAGCGCATTATCCATTGAAAATACAATTGACTTTTTGAACATAAATATCCCGCTAGCAGAATTGGAGAACACGAACCAGCAAAAACAATGGAATATGCCTATATAATCCAAGTACACAACTAACAAGTTCTAACTGAACCGCGCGTCGCCATCTTGTAGCCAGAAGTTCTTTTGTTATTGTCAATTGTGTTTCGCTGGGCATTACTGAAATCATGCAAAACAACATGGTTGATCAGGTCGCTCGTAGTGTATTGAGAAACCATATATAAATAGATGTACTTTTAAATATCGCATACATCTAAAAAAGAAGCATTATTTATCTACCTTTATATAAATACACAAACTTCCAGGACTTATATCTCAGGTAAGACAGAACATCTGTCAAACACAAATGTCACTTAATTGCTTTGCTCGAAATTCTATTATAAATATATTAAAATGTTTCATTCAGTATAACTTTAATGAAATTGTGTGTATATCTGTTCACTTAAATTGAAGATGTCTGACACTATACGGACTCACATTTGGCATGATGGTAGCTTTCCCAGATGGGAATATGCAAAAGGTATAAGACTGGACTCTCAGTTTGTCTAAATGCCATTAAAAACTAATTTAACGAAATTGTCATTAAAATTAAAACGCCCAAAATGGTATTCCCTTTTTTAACTTTCCGGTGACATGTTCAAGCGATGATGACAGCTATTATTAAAACGTATCTAAACATGTCTCAGAGGTTCATGTGGCCTAATAGATAAGAGCACAGTCTCCTATGGGATAGATCATGCGTTAAATTCGCGGTAAGGTCACGGATGTTTTCTTTTAAACATCCTGCTGTTTGTGACAACTTTGCAAATACATAATTTTATGTTGTCCCGAACGTTGATTAATACATCATGAAGTTTGTCATTTGTTGTAAATTCTGTCTTATCGAACTGTGGAACGGTTCATACCGATTAAAACACGTTTTGTAATGTCTACTTGAGCTGAGTAAGATTCTACAAGTCGGAGCCTACAAGTAGGCCAGCACATCCGATTTATGCGATACTTTTATCTACTAGAGACCCCCTTCACCTCGGACGCATATTACGACATGCATTGTAATTAGTGTTACTATTCCTGTCTCATCTTGCGTGCTAGAACAACACGCTGGCGAAACACTTCGATATAAGACATGAAGACGGCAGTTACTGTAATATATAACGATACATCAAACTAACAGTTAACAGACAAAACAATTCTTAATTGGATTAACTGAATGTTTGAAAATAAATATACTGTTTTTTTCAGAATTAAAAATAGTGATAATAAGAATGAAAACATTTTTAGGAATATCAAGGATTTTGCTGGAATAGCTGTAGGAGGACATAACATAAATAACTTGAGAAACGCTTGATGTTACTGTCTTAATAACATGAAATGAAATATACCTCCAGAAACTAGTTGATATGGTTGTGACATAACGTAACAACATAGGACGCAGTTTGAATATTAATAAGACAGCAGTTATCATCATATTTTTTTTAAACAGCAGACTTACAAAATGTACCATCACAGTAAATGGGACAAAACTAAGATAAGTACATCAATTTAAATAACTTGAAGTCCTGGTAACATCAGATGGCGGATGCAGATCATAAATAAAGAGCAGAATGGGGAAAGCGAAAACATCGTTCCTGAAAATGAGATGCATTATCTGCAACACGTCCTTGTCAACTGCCATCATAATGCGAGTTATGACTAATGTTGAGCTGTTGAACGAGATCAAGAGCCAGATAAATCTTATCATCAATCAAAGAAAGAGGCAGTTCTAAGTTTTGAGCATGTGATGAGGAGGGAATGGTTAAGAACGCATTGTGACAACCGGTCAAATAGAGGAACAGCGTTCTAGAAAATGAAAAGCATTATATGCAACAGTCATTGTCAATTGAGATCAGAATGAGTTATATGCAAACATATCGAAATATTTCTGAGGGCTACAGAGATGTGGTTTTACAGAAGAATGAGTAGACTGCCTGCCCAGCGTGTTCGTAGCGTGTTGGACTACGGGTGACATGTCGTCTGTGAGTGCGAGTTCAATTCCGCATACTGGCAGGAAAGCCACAGTTTCCCCAGATTTACGGTGCTCGTGGCATCGAACCGAAGGGTTACGATGCCCATGACAACGAGCAGAAGGGCTTTCAGCACTAGTGCTTCTGGATCCAAAAAAAAAAGAAAGAAAAACAGAAGAATGATGAGAATGAGATGGAGTGCTAAAATGAGTTATGTGAAGATGTTGAATGATGTCAAGACACAGAGAGAACATATCATCAATAAAAGAAAGTGATGGTCATCATTGTGTCGGGAATGTGATGAGAAAGTGATGTTTACAACACATTGTACCAACTGGTAAAATCGAGGAAAACGAGGCAGAGGAAGACAGAGATAAGTGTGTATATCCTGACTTCATTGTGCCGAATATGATCAACGGCTGAGATGATAGCAAACACCAGAGTAGAGATTTGAGTACAACCATGATCGCCTACGCAAGCCGGCACGGCACCCGATGATGGTGATGATTAAAAACGAGCAAATTGATGTGAACAAATTTGTAGCTAATAAAAAGAACATGACAGATCCCGGAGATGAACCAAGAAGTGAGGTATTATTATATACGCTTTGTTTAAAATAGTTAGTACGAGGTACTATTCATATCGCTAACCTTTGGATGTCCCCAGCCGAAAACCCACAAGACAGCGGGTTGCCATTTTCTTTCAGGGCAGCGACCCTTAGACGGACTGCCCTCCCGGGCTTATGAACGTCATCTGCTCAGCAAAACCGGTCGTTTTAATGAACACCTTGGTTTGCTGCCCGTTCAGGTTTGTTTACGGTTTGCTCCGCTAGCTTTGATTGTCCCCAATCAAACTACAAGGCAGCAGTAGTTTCCTGCGAGCGGAAACGGCACTGAATTTACTCTGCTGGGTTTTCCAGTCGTTCTGCACATTTGGGTTGGACGCACACCCTCCTACCCTCATGCCCGCCGCTGCAGTACTTGCCTCGCTTTCCGCGCTTGCCGTGTCGGCCTGTCCCTCGATGGAATCCAATATGGCTTTGCCAGCGTGCGTGCTCGCTCTGCCATGCCTGGTGCCTACCTCACCATTTCCGTCAATTCCCACTGGGATGTCCGACATCGAGGGGGCAAAACCGAGTTCGCTCCATGAAGCCCACGTGCAACTCAACTCCAATCCCGGCATACTCATCGGCTCTAGAGTGACGGTTAAAGAGAGCATGCTTAAACTCCGAATTTCGCCACACTCGTGTCAACGTCCCTTCGATGATTTTGATTCGTGCCCCCATCTCTGTGGTGGGGGCTAGACTTTTGGCCTATGTGGACCAACGTGCCGCCCAACTCATCACCCAGCATACTCATTGGCTCAAGAGAGGAGAATCAAGAGAGAGAATGCGCGGTCTCCGAGTTCCGCCCCGCAAGGTTCCACATTTATCCTTCTAGCTTTTTCAATCGGACCGGAGAGGCGAGCATTAATAGTCACTCTGGGAGTTCGCTCGTCTATGTTACTAGCGGATCCCATCAAGCATGACTACCTTTGCATCTCTACTTAGTACTTCTTACCCCAGAGTAGTTCTCCCACGGCACCTGCCCTCTTATCCAGACCGGAACTACCGTCTGTTACCAGGGTCACCACTTGGAGGTGAGAGCAGGGGATTAGAGCCATCTCCCTAATTCTGGCGCCCCGCTTTCTTGTGCCTTTGACCCCATTATTTGGTATAAGCAGCATATCCCAGGCATAAAACCAACTCGCTCTTCTTTCAGGATTGTGTCCACTGCTCCTTTGATCCTATTATGAATGATTTTACAGAACGTCTTGGTCATTACTGATAATAGGGCAATCCCTCTCCAATTGTTGCAATCTTTGAGATTGTTTTTATTGGGGATCTAACAATAGTTCCCGTTTTTCACTTATCTGGGACATATTCTTCTTCACATAAATTATGTTATAGCTTGAAGTTAAAAAACATGTTATTTTTTCGCAAGAGAGAACAGAAACAGTCTCTACCTATGTACATGTAAAGTTCAGAGACAACAGCCTAAACTAACTTGAATGACAATATAACTGAGGGTAGTAATTGAACAATAATTAATTAAAATATTAATTGAATATGTGTCATCTGTTATTCAATGATATACTGCAATCGATTATCCATTTTTCATAGTGTTTTAACATTGTCAAACATGCATTTGTTGATTTCTTAATGGTCTCTTTCTTAGATGATATATGATATTTGCTGATCGCCAATTACAGGAGAAATGCAAAGAGCAGCATCGTAATCTCTAAATGGTCGTTGTCGATCTGACGAAGGCTTTCGACACTTTCAATATGGACGATCATGGAAAAAATTTGGATGCCCAGTTAAATTCATTAAAATCATCCAACAGTTTCACGAGGACATTATGGCACGTGTACTTGATGAATGGGATCTGTCGGAAGCCTTCCATGTCACCAACTGTGTCAAACCGGGCTGTGTACTGGCCCCAACACTTTTCAGCAAGATGTTTGCTGCCATGCTCACGGATGCCTTTCGGGAAGGCGACGAACATGGGGTAAAGATTAGATACAGGACAGACGGTAATCTATTCAATCTTCGGAGGTGAAAATCCTTCACCAAGGTAAAAGAATCAACTATCTCAAACCTGCTGTTTGCTGATGACTGCGTCCTCGCTACCAACTCTGCGGAAGAAATGCAGACTTACATGGACAAGTTCTCAATGGCCTGTGATAAGTTTGGCCTGTGATAAATTTGGCCTCACCATTAACAACAAGAAAACAGAGGTCATGTTCCAGCCTGTCCCTAGAGAGCAGTACTACGATCCAATCATCAACATTAAACACCAGCGTCTCCTGCCAAAGGACAACTTTGCTTATCTTGGCAGCCTCCTATCCAGGTCGGCAAACATAGATTCTGAGGTCAACAATAGGATATTCACAGCCAGTGCTGCGTTCGGAAGGTTACGTGTCACTGTGTGGGAGCGGAAGGGGAAAAGTTTAGCAACAAGTGCATGACATGTTTAGAGACATGTGCAGTGTACAGCAGACACGCAAGAAAATTAATCCACTTCCACACAAGCTGTCTACGCAGAATACTAAAAATAAACTGGCAGGACAAAATTCCAGACAGCGAAGTCCTCACAAAAGCAAAGATCCCAAGCGTCAACACCATGCTGCAGAAGGCCCAAGTAAGATGGGGCAGTAACGTTGCTCGAATGCCTGATAAACGCACCTCAGAACAGCTGATGTATGGTCACTTGAAGGGGCAGACGTTCAGCTGGTGGACAGAAAAACGCTTTAAAGACACTCTTAAAGTGTCTCTGAAATGATTCGATATAGACACCACGTGCTGGAATCCCTTGCGCAAGATCGCCAAATGTGGCACTGTAACAACAAAAGAGGAACCCGAATAGCTGAGAATCATCGTGTTGTTGATGCACAGAGAAAATGAGCCGCCCGAAAAGACAGAGCACACAACACACACATGTCTAACCTTGATCATGTATACCACACCTGTGGTAGGGGATTTTGTTCTAGGATTGGACTCTACAGTCATCTCCGCACACACCAGAGAGGTGCAGCAGCACACGTCTGAGATTGTTGTCATCATCGCTTTCGATGGACTGCTATTATATATGTAGTCAAATGGTTCAGCCGTAGACATACATTCTGAATGTATTAGTTTCTAATCCGTACGGTGCTGTTCTGTGAACAAGTGCATTTTGCCAGAGCTTCCTATCATTATTGTGAGAAATGTGATAGTTTGTGTAATACTCATGGCAAGTGGCATGACATATATGTGCAGAAGGGCACATGTATAAAGGATAAAAAACTGTTCAATGACAGTAATATTCTACGTTTCTAGACAATTCATACTGTATTGTATATTTCTGGTTTCTTCGAGAACACTTTTCTCCAATGTCACACTTCAGTATTGTTTTTAACCGAGCTGCATGTCTCCCTATGTGTTCAGAATATTCTATAAGTTCTGTTTAGTATCCAACATAACTTCCCTCTACTTTCCTAACGCTGTCAGAACTTCTTCATTTTGTTTATTTTATACGAGACGTTGTTAGTTTTGTTGCGATCAGACATTTTTGATGTTAACAAATATATCATATCGTTATATGTGTGTTATTAAATTCTATTCTTTCATGTTTAACTTGGTAAATACCAGATCCGATCCTCAACCTGTTGTATTTTTGATTGATGCAAAATCAGCACTCCAAGCACTCCAGTCCAGAAAATTGCCAGGTCTACAGACCCTACTGTCTAAATTGTCCAAGCAGCGCAGGATCGTCTTGCAGGATACCCTCTCACTGTGGAATACCAGGAAATGAAACAACAGACCCATTGGCCAAGGAAAGTGCTGCAGGAGAGAAACCGGATTTACCAGTTACCAACCACCAAAAGAAAAGGATAATTAAATCAATGAGAAAGCCACATATACCAACACAAGACGATTTATATAACATGAGCAGATTGGAACAAGTTGTCATTCTGCGCCTTAGAACAGGACACAATTGGCTCCGCAGCCACATGTATACAAAATTCAAGATTGGCAATTCAGCCATGTGCACATGTGGACAGGGACACCAGACTGTAGAGCACATACTTCAAGACTGCATCGAAAATGATACACTGAGGCAAACCACAGCCAAGCTATAGCCCAGGCCGTACAACTCGCCAGGTATTCCCTGACCTAGATAAGAAATGGGGGCTGACTATATTCTTAAGATCTCTGTACATAGGCGACAGCTCGACAACTTCTCGATAACTTCCAAACACTGAGGAAATCAGAAAAGCCTGTACTGTTGTTGCTGATTGCATAGAGTTTTCAGCCCTACCAAGTAACCTACCACCTGAGTATGTTACAGCTGATTTGATATGAATTTCATCCATTTGTACTGCCACAATCTTTTCCAACTCAGAAAGTCTGCACTCTTTAAATGTCATGTATGTAGAAATGCTGCCATCATCATTAGACAATGAATACGGAGAAGTTAAATTTTTTAATGTAGATGGATGTGGGAGACATAATAAGAGAGATTTTCTGATAAATCTATAGCATGCAGGAGATTTCAAGAAAACCATATAGGAAAAGCATAATGTCCAACTACTGTAGCGTCTTCTGTATTTGTCCTTATTGACAAGTTGTACCTGCTCTAAGATAAATGTTAGTTGTTTTTCATGTATGTGTGTATTAGTATCTTCAGATGATAATATTAATTCTCTAACAATTTCTAAATTACTATATGCTTTTTCTAATAAATCACTAATACTCTTTATGTTTGGAGAAGTAGCAGGATCAGTATCTTTGTAGTGGATCAGTAAATTTTCCAGCTGTGACCACCTCTCAAGTTTACTGTTAATTAAAATCCAATCAAGATATTTACCAGACACTTGTTTATTTTCTACATAAACTTGTACACTCATGTCTGGTAAAACATTGACACTTACAGAAATGGATGGTGCACTGTTTGCTTTCACATTCATAGTATACAAAACAAGACAAGTAAATATATCCTCTGTGACTGTATGCATTCTCCAGTTTTTATCTAACAAGTATTTTAACTTTGCTGTTATCTCACACTGTAAAGTTGGAAAATCTTGTATAATATCTGCAGACAACCACTCAGCTGTTCTATTGTCATGTTTGCTGACGATTTCTGCTACTCTTATTTCTGGATCTTTACGAGATTGTGGTTGTTGACTCGATAAATAAGATGGCAATTCAGGAAAAAGAGATGGATAAGCAGTTTTTTTAAAACCAGGATGCTTCCGAGGAAGTTCATGTTTAATTCCACATTTATTTATAAATGTATCAGACAATATAATGTCACATGGATGAAAATGTTTACGACACACAACGCTTGATTTAGCTGGTGACCAGTCTTTTCGTGGAATGCATTTCTTCCATCTGTCTCTCCTATCAGAATTTGACTGGAATTTAAAAACACTCACATATTCTTTAGTCGAGTCGTAGTTCGATTTACATCCAGGAACACAGCACTTTTTGCCCATTTTAAGATGAAAACAATATGCACAAATTTAATTTAACACTCTGCAATATCAGTAATCCAAATATTTGTTGTAGATAAATATCCAAGGACTCAAAATCGAGTAAATAACAAGACACGCTGACGTTCCATCGTTTACCGACACACACAAAATGTCAGACCACTTTAGTTCGATTTATATCCAGAAACACAGCACTTTTTGCCCATTTTAAGATGAAAACAATACACACAAATTCAATTTAACACTCTGCAATATCAGTAATCCAAATATTTGTTGTAGATAAATATCCAAGGACTCAAAATCGAATAAAATAACAAGACACGCTGACATTCTATCGTTTACCGACACACACAAAATGTCAGACCACTTTACGGAAGAGAGAAATCCTGGTGTCTGGCCCAGTAGTTTATAGTTGGCTCTGGGCAAACTCACTGGCCTAACGAAACAACACTCGATAGAAAACTACACGGACCTCTGTGTGTGCTACACAAGACAGTGAAGTTCATACAAGAGACAACATTGAATAAATATAGACATATTTCAAGCGAACGAAAGGAAGGAAGGAACTTGGTAAATTATCTAATAGTATTTGTCAAGGAAATATTTAACTGTTAATAATTGTATTATCGATATAAGGGAAAACTGCAGCAAACATATTTAGCATTGGTGAATCAGATAAAAAAGTAATGTAGTTTTACCAAATACTAAAACAATAACAATACACAGCAAAGTTAGAATTTTAAAAATGTCTTAATTAAACAAAGGATACAAGGAGGTGCAGAATTTCACTTCTCACACACAACACAACATGTCGAATCAAACAATAAATTTATAACGGCCCTAATAAATAAGTTAAACAATAAAAATTAAATATATATATGTTATCATATATATAGAACTGTGCAAATATAAATATATATATGTTATCATATATATAGAACTGTGCAAAAATAACCATGGACATTGAATTTAAGGTGACTGTATGACAACAAATCCTTAAGATTCATATCCCTTCTGATAGCCACCATAATTAATTGTTCACGTTTTGCAAACAGTATTAGTACCATAATTTCTTACCCAACAAGCTGATGTTCACTGAATCTTTGAAACCTTGCTTGCAGAAGCAGACGATGTTGATAATGTTTGTAACTATACCAAATATATTAATTATCTGACACAAAACACCATAGATAACCCATGAATATGTCATGATTGCATAATTACTTATACCTAGTGCATCTTCGGATGATTGCATTTTTGTAAGTAGTTGATTTCAGAAAATGTGACAAATTAGAGCATTTTTTTCAAATAATGTTTCTTTTCCTTAATCTAGAATCATATAATCTTCTTTATACTGATCTACAATATACATTTGTTTTTGTGAATGTGCCTTAACGAAAATGTATTTGTTATGTTATGTAAATAATTTGTTTCAAGTGGTACAAATGTATCAGCTAAAGTAACATGTGACCTAACATGAAAATTCGATGCTTTTATTTATTTTCTTATCTTCTTCCTCTATCGGTTTTAAATTCAAAGTTGACATTATAATTATTATCTAACATATATACACGTTTAAGATTGAGATGATGCAATGAGTATGATAAATTGTAATGATTAAAAAGCAAGTCAAGCGGACTGAATATTGATTATTTGTTTACGTCTTTCAATGTCAGATTTTACGATTTGGGAAATATTTCTAAATAATTGTTAAATGCTTAGTCTAAAGTTTAAACAAATAGTTAATAGCTATCCCATTTTATGAAGGTAGATAGAAGTTAGTATGCATCTATAACAAACAGTGTTTAGTAAATAACAATTACTATTACATAATATTGACAAACAGTATTTATGTTTTGACACTTTTTCTCGTTTTATATGATGCTTCTACACAAGACAAAGTTACAATTTGAAACTGTTCAACAGATTGAATATTTAAACTAATTCAAGATATTAATCTTGACATTTGACATTGATAACAAAATAAAAATGCACACCGAAGTAGTATTGAAATAAACGCAGAAGTATAATGACAGAAATTAATTAATTGAGTACATATGAATGATAATTAATAGTTAAATATTAGCTACATCAGTTTCTGTTTTGTAAATTCGTAAATAATCTAAATCATATTAGATGACACTTATTTTGTCAAAGTTAATGTTCAAGTAACCATTAAACTGTCACGTGTAGTTTACGTGTCAATATACGTGTCATGGACACAGAGATAATTTTATACAGATATACTCATGGACGGGCCCAATGTATTTTTACTCACTTCATGACGAGAGAAGATGAAGAACCAGTGAAGAGGATTAAGCTTTTTACTCTGTAGCTTTAAAAAGAAAACATAACTTTCTGACGCAGTTATATTACAATATATACAACATTAGTGAGTACACTTTACTTTGCGTCATACGAAGGATACAATTACCAACTAGTAATATTATATCTACAAGGGAATCACAGACAGAAGTGTCTGACATGAGATCTATTTAGATGTTAGACATACAACATAGCCGATAAAAAAAACACAGAAGCAACTTGGTGAAATGTTGCAAGTAACGTGTCGCTGACATATGTCAGGTTTGTCGTATTAATGTTGCACTTAAGTATCAAGTGAGACACGATAAAATAATAATTGGAAAAGCAATACTAACAGCTATATTTGTTATAAACTATGGTGTTTGTGTATTCCGTTACTTCAACATATCACTTATAATGCGTTTTATTGGCAGTGACTATTATATGATCTTACAATATTACTCCACTCTAAATCTTGCATAACATGACACTGTCTTGTCGTAAAAATACGTAGACAACACAGTCACATCGACTGTACTGGTGATGCATAGGCGCAGTAAGAGATTTCACTACTACCCGGAGAAAATGAGTACTTACGAAGTGACTGTCGCGGTGGCCAAACTAACTGATTGATATACTGAGTTCAGGAAAAGTTGGTATTGGTTGTGTCAAAGAAGATGCAATCAACAAATATATCCACGACTTTGATTTTCTTTAAGGTGTACATTGTGAATGCCGTTCCATCGTATGTTCACTATGCAGTTATCTTTCTATCTTCTTTCTTTTGTCCTTCTCTGCTTTTTTGCCGCTATGCGTAGCAGGTTATCTTTCTATACTACTGACATATCATACATGAGAAATGTTGATTTGTTTATTGATGTCTGCGATGGTTATATTCTAAGCGTATGTGGTAGTAATGTTATAAAATAGAGCACGTTCTCAGTGATAACAATACCTGACACACTACAACAACAACAAGTAGATGATAGGACAAGACTTCACATCTTAACAGCTTCGCTCACATCGTGAAGACCGCAGTACTCATTGTGACATTTAAAAGAAATCTCTAGAAATACATCCCAAGTCTCCCAAGTGTTGCTAGTGACAACAGTGCAAACGTTAGTTTATTTCTTCTTCGTACAGAAAGTCTCAATAACGTCAACAATGCATTTTGAGGGAACCCTATTGTTTATTTACCGCGACAGAAAATATGTTGCGTACATTCAGATCAATGCAGATCTGCTAGCGACTATGTGGAAATACCATATTTGGATATATGTCCGTCAGTTTGCCACAAGCCTACCTTACTAATTGTGGCGGTGGATATAATTTCTTGTGTGGAGAGTCTGCTACTTGACCTATGACCTTGTAGTAACAATATTACAACCTCGAAAGCGCACATGGAATATGAAATGGTTGAGATAATGCCTTCCCTGTGATCAGATATATTTCTTCAAAAGGATTAGCTACACATATAACTCTGCAGTATTTTTATGACTGGACTTATTTAACTGATAAAGGGTGAATTTAACTATAGGAGAACATACCAACTTACTGAAACAATGTAACGATACATGATAGTTATATTAATGTACATTAGCAACTTTGTGAAATAAAGTGTACGTCAAAGTTCTCCGATGGCAACAAGAAAAGTTTGCACTAAATGTGCAATTTAAAAGAAAAAAAGTGTTACAATTTCTTCCTTTTTTCCATAATCGTGTTTGTCGCACAGCATCAGGATAAGAAGAGATTTCTAGAACGAGTCATGTGTGCACGTCATAAATAGTGTCTTTCGTCGCCTATGCTATCTCTGAGCTTCACCTTTTGCGTGGCCTTTCTTTTGCTTTGTATCCGTACTATCGGAGCAGCATTGCTCTTTGAAGTGCACTGTCTGTTGGTAATCTGCTTACATAACGAACCATTTAATTTGTTTTTTCTTAATGAAGTTCAGTACTGATGTTGTATTCACTTTTTTCCTGATGTCTTCATTTCTCAATCGGTCTCTTCTCGCTACCCCTACCATTCTGCGTAAACACTGCCGTGATTAGTTTTCTTCAATCATTTGATGTCAGTGTCCAGGCGTGGCACTGATAGCATAATGTGGGGAGAACGATTGTGTTGAATATCGCTCTTTTTTGTGTTAATGTTGACAATTTTGCATTTAAAACAAAATTGGCCCCTGTTGTCCTATTATCCGATTTGTTTTGTTGTTTCTGTGTTTGATTTCTTTAGTTATTCTTCCGTTTGCTGAAAAAAACCTACCTACATATGTAACGTCTTTGAATTGTTTTAATGGACGATTGTCGATGGAAGAGACGAAATGAGATATTCGGTAGAAAGAGAACATATCGATGAATAAAGTAAAATAACATCTTTGTAAAATAACAATTTCCTCAAATAGCGATTCACATGAAAATGCGTTTAAAACAAAATTATATTTTAAAAAAATCTAGGAAGATTACATTACGAATCAAATACAACGAAGCTATACTTAAAGCTTAATCAAGATATCGACGATTTATGGAATACATATGGACATTTCATATTCAAAGCTAAGTGAGAAACACCGATGATATTTCTACAAAGCTTACACTGAGATATATATGCAAAATGTGTGAGAATAATGCATCCAACAGCGTGATCAGATCGAAGAGAGTCCTAAGTTTCACAACTAGTAATAACAGTAAATATAATGAAACTGTAGGATAATAAACGAGCATGCACAGATACATAGCCAATAATAATCACTATTGAAAATTCATATGAAAATGTTAAACCTAAGTAATGTAGACCATTAGTAGATCAGCAGAGCAGACCACTCTAGTTCTACTTAAGCAGTTTCTAAGTTTTTATTCATTCTCAAGTCTCTGCTTGGTGCCAACGCTCCATCTTTTGCGTTGTCTTCCTGTTTCTGTACACATTATAGGTTTTCAGAGTGGCTCTCTGTGGTAGACGATACCAGAGCATTCTTGTCAGGTAGTTATTTTATGAATTGCATGACTGGTTTCACAACCTTTCTTCTTTTTATTTCTTCATTTCCAATGTTGTCTCTTATTGTCATACCTTCTGCTTTTGTAATGGACGTTATCTCTTTGAGAGGTAACTAGAGATAATTCTAGAATACAAAGTAGCAATATCATATAAACACAAGACAGCGACAATATGAACAAATACTTTTTGTTGTAGAACACATTTTAATAAATTTAAATATATTTTTGGAAAGATCACAATTGTGTACTATATTAAGCTTGTTTACAATATACTATGCAAATGTGCACATTCACAAATGGAATTATGAGCTTAGTTAGATCTACATATGCCCGAGTGGTTAACGGGGCCCAAATTCGAAAGAAAAGAACCAATGTTATCTGACTATATAGTTTTTAAATACTATGCAATGTCCTTCAAATGGAATTATGAGTTTAGTTAGATCTACAGCCGATGGTTAACGGGCCCAATTTGTAAAGAAAGAACCAATGTTACCTGCACATTGTAAAGGCGAATAGGAGGTTTGGCTGAAATCGGATGCACATGTCCTAAACGTGTAGAAGTCTATGCGTTTAGGGTCTACCTAACCAATGTGCATCGTATACACGTTCTTGGCAAAGATCAAACATATCACAAAGAGTGATTCAAATTGGTCGTAAAGAACGAACGCAAAGAAGAAGAAGAAGATCTACCTGACCACTGAACATATTTACTACTCAATAGAAAAACACTTTGGGAACCACTGAGCTAATCATACTTCCGAACGTTTATCACTCTGTTTTCAGTATTTGTTGTCCTTCTTATTTTATGTTTGTATATGTAACAATACATACTTTGCGCACGCAAGAAATTAATTTCCAGTTAATGCAATGAAGATTTGTAAAGTAATTTTATTTTGAAATATGAATCAAATAAGTAAAATCCGTTTTATTCAAACATTAGAACAGCATATGTGGAACATTAACGCCTACTAATTTACAGAAGAACAAATAATTAGGATTTATATAATCATTTGTTGTTGTACTTTCAAAAGAGAACGTTATTTTGTGTTTATAAATTACTCTGTATCTCTATTTAGACATGTTATTATTATTCGATACTCCTCTGTATGAGTGTATAGTGTTGTTTGTTTGGACCAATTTTAGGATTGTTTCCACATAATACCTCACATTGTACTGTTATTCTTAAAGCTGAGCAATACCGTTATTATTGTTATGTATTTCTATTTTTAAGTAAAAATATTTTAATAAACCTGCAAATTTCTTATTCATGATATTTTCTTGCAAATACTTTTTCATAACATCTCTGAATCTTTCAGTTGTAAACTTATATTTAATAGTATGTATAATCTTGATTTGCATGTACAGTTATTTATTCTATGATTTCAGTGTTATACATTCTTACTATCAATATGAATACTGGTTCTATCTTTGACAAGTTCATTTTCTTAAATTAAGACTATTTGTTCCATGCTTTCTAATGTGCATCAAACAATCTATAGATTCTGCAATACTTTACCATGTTATTTCTTGGAAGGTTTACTCAATCATATTTCATTCTTACTGTCCCATGTCACGTGTTTACTTTCAATCATATTCATTCTTACTGTCCCTTGTCCGTGTTTATTTAATCATATTTCATTCTTACTGTCCCTGTCCGTGTTTACTTTCAATCATATTTCTTCTTACTTCCCATGTCATTGTTTAATTTCACATCATGTCAGTCTTACTGTCCCATGTCACGTGTTTAATTTCAATCATTTTTCATTCTTACTGTCCCATGTCACGTCTTTACTTTCAATCATATTTCATTCTTACTGTCCCATGTCACGTGTTTACTTTCAATCATATTTCATTCTTACTGTCCATGTCTCTATTTACTTGCAATCATATTTCATTCTTACTGTCCCATGACACGTGGTTACTTTCAATCATATTTCATTCTTACTGTCCCATGTCACGTGTTTATTTTCAATCATATTTCATTCTTACTGTCCCATGTCCCGTGTTTACTTTCAATCATATTTCATTCTTACTGTCCCATGTCACGTCTTTACTTTCAATCATATTTCATTCTTACTGTCCCATGTCACGTGTTTACTTTCAATCATATTTCATTCTTACTGTCCCTTGTCACGTGTTTACTTTCAATCATATTTCATTCTTCCTGTTCCATGTCACGTGTTTACTTTCAATCATATTTCATTCTTATGTCCCATGACACGTGTTTACTTTCAATCATATTTCCTTCTTTCTTTCCCATGTCACGTTTTTAATTTCAATCATATTTCATTCTTACTGCCCCATGTCATGTGTTTACTGTCAGTCATATTTCATTATTACTGTCCCATGTCACGTGTTTAATTTCAATCATATTTCATTCTTACTGTCCTATGTGACGTGTTTAATTTCAATCATATTTCATTCTTACTGTCCCATGTTTACTTGCAATCACATTTCATTCTTACTGTCCCATGTCATGTGTTTACTTTCAATCATATTTCATTCTTACTGTCCCATGTCACGTGTTTACTTTCAATCATATTTCATTCTTACTGTCCCATGTCACGTCTTTACTTTCAATCATATTTCATTCTTACTGTCCCTTGTCACGTCTTTACTTTCAATCATATTTCATTCTTACTGTTCCATTTCCCGTGTTTACTTTCAATCATATTTCATTGTTACTGTTCCATGTCACGTGTTTAATTTCAATCATATTTTATTCTTACTGTCCCATGTCACGTGTTTACTTTCAATCATATTTCTTTTACTGTCCCTGTCACGTGTTTATTTCAATCATATTTCATTTTACTGTCCCTTGTCACGTTTTACTTTCAATCATATTTCTCTTACTTTCCTTGTCACGTGTTTACTTTCAATCATATTTCATTCTTACTGCCCCATGTCACGTGTTTACTTTAAATCATATTTCATTCTTACTGTCCCATGTCACGTGTTTAATTTCACTCATATGTCATTCTTACTGTCCCATGTCACGTGTTTACTTTCAATCATATTTCATTCTTACTGTTCCTTGTCACGTTTTTACTTTCAATTATATTTCATTCTTACTGTTCCATGTCACGTGTTTACTTTCAATCATATTTCATTCTTACTGTTCCTTGTCACGTTTTACTTCAATCATATTTCATTCTTATTGTCCCATGTCACGTGTTTAATTTCACTCATATGTCAGTCTTACTGTCCCATGTCACGTGTTTAATTTCAATCATATTTCATTCTTACTGTCCCATGTCACTTGTTTACTTTCAATCATATTTCATTCTTACTGTCCCATGTCACGTGTTTACTTTCAATCATATTTCATTCTTACTGCCCCATGTCACGTGTTTACTTTCAATCATATTTCAATTTTACTGTCCCATGGCACGTGTTTAATTTCAATCATATTTCATTCTTCCTGTTCCTTGTCACTTGTTTACTTCAATCATATTTCATTCTTACTTCCCATGTCACTGTTCACTTTCAATCATATTTCATTGTTACTGTTCCATGTCACGTGTTTAATTTCAATCATATTTCATTCTTACTGTCCCTGTCACGTGTTTACTTTCAATCATATTTCTTTCTTACTTTCCCATGTCACGTTTTAATTTCAATCATATTTCATTCTTACTGTCCATGTCAGTGTTTACTTTCAATCATATTTCATTATTACTGTCCCATGTCACGTGTTTAATTTCAATCATATTTCATTCTTACTGTCCCATGTCACGTGTTTAAATTCAATCATATTTCATTCTTACTGTCCTATGTTTACTTTCAATCATATTTCCTTCTTACTTTCCCATGTCACGTGTTTACTTTCAATCATATTTCATTCTTACTGTCCCATGTCACGTGTTTACTTTCAATCATATTTCATTCTTACTGTCCCATGTCACTTGTTTACTTTCAATCATATTTCATTCTTACTGTCCCATGTCACGTGTTTAATTTCACTATTGTCATTCTTACTGTCCCATGTCACGTGTTTACTTTCAATCATATTTCATTCTTACTGTTCCTTGTCACGTTTTTACTTTCAATTATATTTCATTCTTACTGTTCCATGTCACGTGTTTACTTTCAATCATATTTCATTCTTACTGTTCCTTGTCACGTTTTTACTTTCAATTATATTTCATTCTTACTGTTCCATGTCACGTGTTTACTTTCAATCATATTTCATTCTTACTGTTCCTTGTAGTTTACTTTCAATCATATTTCATTCTTACTGTCCCATGTCACGTCTTTACTTTCAATCATATTTCATTCTTACTGTCCCATGTCACGTGTTTACTTTCAATCTATTTCATTTTACTGTCCATGTCACATGTTTACTTTCAATCATATTTCATTCTTACTGTTCCATGTCATGTTTTACTTTCAATCATATTTCATTCTTATTGTCCCATGTCACGTGTTTACTTTCAATCATAGTTCATTCTTACTGTCCCATGTCACGTTTATTTTCAATCATATTTCATTCTTACTGTCCCTTGTCACGTCTTTACTTTCAATCATATTTCATTCTTACTGTTCCATGTCCCGTGTTTACTTTCAATCATATTTCATTCTTACTGTCCCATGTCACTTGTTTACTTTCAATCATATTTCATTCTTACTGTCCCATGTCACGTGTTTACTTTCAATCATATTTCATTCTTACTGTCCCATGTCACGTGTTTAATTTCAATCATATTTCATTCTTCCTGTTCCTTGTCACGTGTTTACTTTCAATCATATTTCATTCTTACTGTCCCATGTCACGTGTTTAATTTCAATCATATTTCATTCTTACTGTCCCATGTCACGTGTTTACTTTCAATCATATTTCCTTCTTACTGTCCCATGTCACGTGTTTACTTTCAATCATATTTCTTCTACTGTCCCTGTCCTTGTTTACTTTCAATCATATTTCATTCTTACTGTTCCATGTCACGTGTTTACTTTCAATCATATTTCATTCTTACTGTTCCATGTCACGTGTTTACTTTCAATCATATTTCATTCTTCCTGTGCCTTGTCACGTGTTTACTTTCAATCATATTTCCTTCTTTCTTTCCCATGTCACGTTTTTAATTTCAATCATATTTCATTCTTACTGTCCCATGTCATGTGTTTACTTTCAATCATATTTCATTATTACTGTCCCATGTCACGTGTTTAATTTCAATCAAATTTCATTCTTACTGTCCCATGTCACGTGTTTAATTTCAATCATATTTCATTCTTACTGTCCCATGTTTACTTTCAATCATATTGCATTTTTACTGTCCCATGTCACGTCTTTACTTTCAATCATATTTTATTCTTACTGTCCCATGTCACGTGTTTACTTTCAATCATATTTCATTCTTACTGCCCCATGTCACGTGTTTACTTTCAATCATATTTCATTCTTACTGTCCCATGTCCCGTGTTTACTTTCAACCATATTTCATTCTTACTGTCCCATGTCACGTGTTTACTTTCAATCATATTTTATTCTTACTGTCCCATGTCACGTGTTTACTTTCAATCATATTTCATTCTTACTGTCCCATGTCACGTGTTTACTTTCAATCATATTTCATTCTTACTGTCCCATGTCCCGTGTTTACTTTCAATCATATTTTATTCTTACTGTCCCATGTCACGTGTTTACTTTCAATCATATTTCATTCTTACTGTCCCATGTCACGTGTTTACTTTCAATCATATTTCATTGTTACTGTATGGATCACAGTGTTGAATAATGACATTACGGTTTGCAGAGAGTCTAGCTATCTTTCACTACTCATGTCTTCATTTATATCAATCATCAAATAGTTTGTTCTGAGCAGAACCTTGCCACCCCAGCAGACCTTTGGAATTTATCTGCTTCATAGGTCAGATGTTCCCTCCTCTAGAGCCGTCATGATCAAACCCTTAGTTATATTCTCTCTCTCTCGATCACCGCCCATACCGATGTACCATACCTCCCCATAAGTTATATTCATGTGGAAATATGATTCATGCAGCCTTAGCATTGGTGTGTTTTACGTCACATCTTCAGCACCCTTTAGAGCTCTGGTGCTTATTCTTCGGTGATGTGTCCGATTTCAGCCAGCGTCTACTCGGTTTGCTCTCCGTTCTGTAGCCATCTAGTGTTTTTTTACGGTGTGGTGTAGCTAGCCCTACTCCAACCTCCCGAGTCGCCTCTTACGACATGTGTGGCAGGTAACAGTCGTTCAATTCTATACACCCCAATTTTGACCTCCGGTAACACACACGGGCGAGTTACATTCTGAATCCATCCTCTCCGTGGTCTTCCTCTTCTTCTTTTTTCCGGTATGCCTTCTATCATGACAGTCTTCTCTAGCCCTTTATGTTTTTTTATGTCCGAACAAACTCAATTTTATCTTTCTTATTTGTAGCTTCAGACAGTTTTCATTGATTTTGAGTTCTTTCTAGATAGATGTATTTGTTCTCTTCTCTGTCTATGATATACTAAGGACTCTTCTGTAACACTGATATTCACAGACACAATATGATTTTTCCACTGGCTTATTAAATGTGAATGCTTCACACCCATACGTTGCCAATGGGAATATGATCATGCATATTCCCAGTGGTAACGTATGGGTGTGGAGCATGGACATTTAATAAGGCAGTGGAAAAACATATATATGTACCTGCATTCACTACTCATAAAACTATTGTGACCAGAAGTAATATTGATCAACATCTTATCCAAACAAATGGGAAATACCGTTATGAAAGAAAATAAATATGGAAAGGAGTTAGCAATGTTATGCGAATGAATTCAGATATAGGAGCGAAGAAAGCAATAACATAAACAGCGGAACATGAATGCCGTATCGAATATCCAGTTTAAGAAAGCATGGGCAGTCTTTCTGAAGCCACAAGTGTTAGAATGATACATAAGTAAGCTGGTTTGTGTAAATCTCGTATTATTCTCTTTCCAAACAAAATGCATTACATTGTATATATATATATATATATATATATATGGGTCGTAGTAGCGAAGTGCAGACTATACAGAAAAATTACATAATTTGGTCACATCAAACGTCACGATGGCCTGGAAAGTACATTACTAGAAGGCAGGGTCTCAGGACGCAGAGGAAGACCAAAAAGAAGATGGTTACAAGATATTAAAGAAACCATGAACATGACCATCGACGACGCGGGTGAACTGACAAGAGACAGAGTGAATTTCAGATGTGTTGCAAAGAGAGCAACGTCATATAAAGGATACGCACCTTGATGATGATGATGATGATGAGTAGCGAAGTTGTTATTGAACTCGCTTCTTATGTGTGGTCTAAGTTAAATTAAACAGTGAGCGTGATATCTTTTCTGACTGTAACGGCTCTGATGTCGACCCAGGCTTAGTTGGGTATCAGGAGTAGCACTGCGAAGAAAACGCAGCTGGGCGGTGTTGACCATATCACCATCCATCTTGTGTCGACGGTCAATGAAAAATACGGACCTAGCACTGTTTTATCATATGTGCCATCCTCGTTAATCAGGTATCGCACCAGCTGACGTATGCGATCATGGATCTCCACAAATCTCTGTATTTGGTGTTTGCTATCAACTCAGATGTTGACGCTCTACCGTGCCATGAAGTCAGGCTGTCCATAATTTTCTCTATCTATCTTCCTCTGTCTCGTCTACGCTCGACTTTACCGGTTGTCAAAATGTGTTCTAAGCCTCCCCTCCTCATCATATGCCCGAAAAATGATGACTGCGTCTTTCTTTGATTGATGATAAGCTTCATCTGTGTCTTGATCTCATTCAACATCTCAACATTAGTCATTTTAACAGTCCATCGGATGTGGCAGTGGGCCTGATGATGAGGTTATTATGCCTACAGCACTGGGCACAGCATCGAAATCAGAGACGTAAACGGCCACCAGATCTTCCACTCTGAAGAACGCTAATGAGTATGTTTCCCCTTCTATTAATTGACAACGGAACCACCGGTATTTACACCGGAATAAGATGATTCCCTGTAGACGTGAATTATTATGATTATATTCGTCTAATTATGTAAATAATGACACCAACAGTCATTAAACGATTGTCAAATCACAATTTATTTTATTTAGTTCACTTTACTAGTACCTCATATTATAAAACTAAGACAACATCCAGAATCACAATAAAAATCAATGTTCTAATAGAAATGAATGCTAGAATTCTTACGGCACATTTTAACAATGTTCCACTCTACTCTTCACTATATCAAAATTATCAAAGTGTAATTCCAAGCATGTCTTTCCAGTAATATATAGATCAGTACTGCTCCAAAAAGAATAGGAACAAACAAGTCTCATCCACACACATGTGATTTATGTACGCTCAGAATTATTGTATCAATCAATCAACTCAGTGTTATTTATGTCGATCATTGTAATCAGTTTCCAAATTATATTTGTTTGTCGAATACTCCTTCAACGCTAACTCCATGAAAAATCTGAGTTACCAGAATATATACATGTCCACAGAGATTAACATCTTATAGCTCTCTACTAAGCTACAAGAGTACCAAACCTTGTCATGGTTTTTATTCTCCATCAAATAATCTCTTGACAGAGACCATAATGCTGATCTTCAGTCAGCTCAATGTTCTGTCTTTCTCTCAGACTTTGTCAGTTTCAGCCATATTTATACTTCCTAACAATTTCACAAAATCAATTCCCAAGTTTCCAAAAATGTACTTTATAGATGTTTACAAAACAGACTTAAACAAATTCCGATGAATATAAAGATTTAATTCCAAGTCGATCTATTACAATACTTCCGGATTCCAGAAGTCAGATGTCTCAAACTGCAATATTACGATAATTTCACTAAAGTCATTCGCATGTCACATTATTACGATAGTTTATCACCACATTATTTCCAAGTTGATCGAGAAAGATAGAAACCTACAACGATCAGACTATTTTCTTCAAAATAGACACTACACAAGATAGGTACATGAAAAATGATTCTAGATCGATTATCAGAAATTCGTCATATAGTCAACATATGCACAACAGTCAGTTAACGAATTTCAAATCACATTCTATCTTTGATCTTAGATATATTTACTAGTATCATATTATAAGATCAGACATATACAAGATCCAGATATCACAATAAATCATGTTCATAAAATCGACATTCTAGAGATCAGACATATACAAGACATGTTCACATAATACTCTCATATATCAAAGATGTATCGATAGTATCCAACATGCTATTAGTAATATACTAGATGGCATCTGCCTCAAAAGATAGAACAAAGCAGCTATCCAAGACTATTTAAAGCTCAAATTATCTAGTATCAGAATAATCACCAGTGATAGTCATCATTGTAAGTCGTTCATTTTTTATGTCAAACTCTTCTCAAGCTAACATATCATAAAAGATATGGTTACAGGAAAGACTATACAAGATCCATATGTGAAATCGATAGTACATATCCAAAGATCAGACATATCACAAAGATCGGTTATCTTTCATATCAAAAGATCAGACATATCACAAAGTCAGACTATACAGATCAGATATATCACAAAGATTAGACATATCACAAGATCGATTATATCAAAATCAGACATAGATCCATATCACAAAGATCATGACTTTTACAAAGATCAGACATATACAAAGATGACTATCACAAGATCGACATATCACAAAATTGAATATCACAAAGATCGATCATTACCAAAGATCGACATATTCCAAAGTCAGAATTCCAAAGTAGACATATCACAAATCGCATTCACATATTAGCATTTACAAGACACATATCCAAGTCGAAATACAAAACTGGACATTTCAAAATAGCATTCAAGATAGCTCATGAAATTGTTTACAGATCACTACAGAAAGCGTCATATTCAACCATTGTCACCTACACGATTTCACATTCTTCTGATCAGAATTTTTCGATCTGTGTTCATTCTTCAGATCGCATAGTATGCAGATTGGTCTATCACAAAACGCATTCTTCAAGTAAAGACGTGTTCAGATAAGCTTCATTTCAGGAACGATGTTTCCCACCAATCTGCTTTATTCATAGACTGCCTGATGTTGAAAGACTCAAGATATTAAAGATTCTTAGCTAGTCCCTTTAGTAGGTCCATTTGTCAAAGTCTTCTTTTATATGATCAACTTTTCTCTAATTGTCCTAAATATATAAGTATAGTTTAGGCTACCAAACCAATTGAAACGTATACATTTTCGCAAAGATCAGACATATACAATAGACATATCACAAAGATCAGACATATCACAAAGATCAGACATATCACAAAGATCAGTAACAATCACAAAGATCAGACATATCACAAAGATCAGACATATCAAAAGACATATACAAAGATCAGACATATCACAAAGATCAGACATATCACAAAGATCAGACATATCACAAAGATCAGACATATCACAAGATCAGACATATCACAAGATCAGACATATCACAAGATCAGAATATCACAAAGATCAGACATATCACAAAGATCAGACATATCACAAAGATCAGACATATCTCAAAGATCAGACATATCACAAAGATCAGACATATCACAAGATCAGACATATCACAAAGATCAGACATATCACAAAGATCAGACATATCACAAAGATCAGACATATCAAAAGATCAGACATATCACAAAGATCAGACATATCACAAAGATAGACATATCACAAAGATCAGACATATCAAAAGATCAGACATATCACAAAGATCAGACATATCACAAAGATCAGACATATCACAAAGATCAGACATATCACAAAGATCAGACATATCACAAAGATCAGACATATCACAAAGATCAGACATATCACAAAGATCAGACATATCACAAAGATCAGACATATCACAAGATCAGACATATCACAAGATCAGACATATCACAAAGATCAGACATATCACAAAGATCAGACATATCACAAGACGACATATCACAAAGATGACATATACAAAGATGAATATCACAAAGATGACATATCACAAAGATTGAATATACAAAGATCGAATATAAGATAGAATATAAAGATGACATATACAGATCAGACATATTACAAGATGACATATAAAGATCAGACATATCACAAAGATCAGACATATCACAAAGATCAGACATATCACAAGATCAGACATATCACAAAGATCAGACATATCACAAAATAGACATATCAAAATCAGACATACACAACATTCAAATAGAATATAAAGAATCAACATATTACAAAGATCAGACATATCACAAAGACAGTCACAAAATCAGACATATAAAGATCAGACATATCACAAATCAGAACAATCAAAACAAAAAAATCAAAGATCAACATAAAGATAGACATATCACAAAGATCAGACATATCACAAATGACATCACAAAGACAAATATCACAAACAATCAAAATGATACAAAGATCAGAAATACAAAACGACATACAAAGACACATATCACAAAGATCAGAATCAAGTAAATCAAAATAGAATTAAGAAATACAAGATCAGACATATACAAAGATAAATATAAAAGACGAATATCCAATTAATAACAAGTGATTCAAAAATACAACTATTGACATAATAATTATAAAAGATCACATTCAAAGTAGAAATCACAATCGACATTAAAGATCAGATCATATCAAAGATCAGACATATCACAAAGATCGACATATCACAAAGATCAGACATATCACAAAGATCAGACATATTACAAAGATCAGACATATCACAAAGATCAGACATATCACAAAGATCAGACATATCACAAAGATCAGACATATCACAAAGATCAGACATATCACAAAGATCAGCATATCAAGAGCATTAAAAATCACATATCACAAAGATCAGACATATCACAAAGATCAGACATATTACAAAGATCAGACATATTATAAAGATCAGACATATCACAAAGATCAGACATATTACAAAGATCAGACATATCACAAAGATCAGACATATCACAAAGATCAGACATATCACAAAGATCAGACATATCACAAAGATCAGACATATCACAAAGATCAGACATATCACAAAGATCAGACATATCACAAAGATCAGACATATCACAAAGATCAGACATATCACAAGATCAGACATATCACAAAGATCAGACATATCACAAAGATCAGACATATCACAAAGATCAGACATATCACAAAGATCAGACATATCACAAAGATCAACATATCACAAAGATCAGACATATCACAAAGATCAGACATATCGCAAAGATCAGACATATCACAAAGATCAGACATATCACAAAGATCAGACATATTACAAAGATCAGACATATCACAAAGATCAGACATATCACAAAGATCAGACATATCACAAAGATCAGACATATCACAAAGATCAGACATATCACAAAGATCAGACATATCACAAAGATCAGACATATCACAAAGATCAGACATATCACAAAGATCAGACATATCACAAAGATCAGACATATTACAAAGATCAGACATATCACAAAGATCAGACATATCACAAAGATCAGACATATACAAAGATCAGACATATCACAAAGATCAACATATCACAAAGATCAGACATATCACAAAGATCAGACATATCACAAAGATCAGACATATCAAAAGATCAGACATATCACAAAGATCAGACATATCACAAAGATCAGACATATCACAAGATCAGACATATCACAAAGATCAGACATATCACAAAGATCAGACATATCACAAAGATGATTAAAGATGACAACAAAGAATCAAAACATATCAAAAGATCGACTTACATCGACATATCACAAGATTGACATATCACAAAGATAGACATATCACAGATCAGAATATCAAAAGATCAACAATCACAAGATAGAATATCAAAATGACATTACAAGATACATATCGTCAAAGATAGACATATCAAAGATCAGACATATTCAAAGATCAGACATATCAAAATCAGATATGATAGACATCACAAAGATCAGACATACATAAGATAGCTATAAGTCAACATATCACAAAAGATCGACATCACAAACAGACTATCAAATCACTTCACAGATAATTCCAAGTCAATATCACAAGATCAGACTTCACAAGATCAGACATATCCAAAGATCAATCATATTAAATATGACTACAAGATCAAATATCTAAAGATCAGACATATCACAAGATCAGACTATCCAAGATCAGACATATTCAAAGATTCAGCTATTACAAAGATCATATATAAAATGAGTCATTTACAAGATCAGATATAAAAAGATCAGACATTATCACAAGATCAGATATCACAAAGATCAGGCATATCAAGATGATATATTTCACACATCAGACAATACAAGATCAGACATATCCAAAGATCAGACTATACATAAGATCAGACATATACAAAGATAGACATATCAAAAGATCAAAATACAAAATCAGACTTCACAACATTAGCTGTATATCAGATCAGCTTCCAAAGATGACTACTCACTAAGATAGCTATCAAAATGATTCAGAGACATTCACAAAGATCGACATATACAGATCAGACATATCATAAAATAGACATATCAAAGATGATTCCAAAGATCAGAATATCACAGAAACATCAGTACTATCAAGATCAGACATATACAAAGCGACATACACAAGTGTTATCATTAAAGATAGTATAAAAGGCTATAAAATGACTATTAGTAACATACAAGATCAGACATACACAAGATCAGAACTATCAAAAGATAGCATATCAGATCAGTATAGCAGCTATCCAAGTATATAAAAGTGTATCAAAAGAATATAAATATCAACAGATATATTAGAATATGTGACTTCAGACAGACTATTATCAATATTTCTGAAAAGACTATTATAAGATGCTATAAGATCAGATATAACAGCTATCCAAAGATATGCTATCAAGTCAATCAATCACTCAGACAATTATATGATTAAGTAACTGATCACAAGATGACTGTACAAACAACATATACAAGCAGCAACCAGATCACATATACAGATCAGACATATCAAGTGCATATACAAAGATGACTTCACAAATCAGACATATAAGCACTATCACAGTCAGACATATAAAGATCAGAATATCTACAGATCAGACATATATCAAAATCAGACATATCACAAAATCAGTTCAAGTCAACATATCAAATCACATTCCAAAGTAGACATATCAAAGATCAGACATTCACAAATCAATATAAAGATCGCAATATCCGAGTAGACATAACAAAGATCGACATATACAAAATAGCTTACAAGACAGACTTCAAGATCACATTCACATAGATCAGCTATCCAGATCAGACATATTCAAGACGACTTTAGATTTGTTATATAAATCATTATAAATGGTAGTTCTGTATTTACTGCTCATGTGATAGTAAATGAAGATATTCGTTGACGAGTTTATACTCTCAAGTATATGTCCGATACTAACAACAATAAGTGATATGTTGATATATTTTCCATTGATTGACAGTTCAGGCACATTAGCTAGTACTAACATAAAAGCACTAACAGGGAGAAAACAAACAATAAACAAAATGGAGATCGTCACAACCATTTTAGCTGTTTTCTGATTCTTATTGGAAACTGTGTCTATCTGCATTTGAGAGACGGCTATCTTTCTAAATTTTGATTTGTTCCAGAGTTTTATCGTTAGCACAATCGTACCAATAGATATGATCATAAATGAAGTGATAGGAATGGCAAAGTTGTTGATTGCGAAAGAAATCATCTCAACATCTTCTCTATTTGGACTAGAAATAATACCAACAAGAGTTTTGTTTCTAAAAGGAGAAAATATAATGCCTAATTTGTTGACAGCATACACAGGGGCAGAACTCCAGAAGAAAATGATGAATATGCATATGGTGATCACAGCTGTACGTCTTGGAGTAATAATGCTTTGTATCTGTAAAGAATATAAATATAACGAGTATTAGAATTTCATAGAATGAATGCATTATTATATATTTTTAATTAGATATTGATACATGAGTAATAATAAACATCGTAAGCACTGATATTGTCGTCAATAACATAGTTAATGTTAGTTCAATGTTCAAAGTGAAAACAACACAAACAAAATACAATATTCTGATACTGTTATTTTGTAATTGAATATACTTTATCAACACCGTTACCGACGCCAGTGAGACAGGGATAGTGTACAGCAGACATGCCAACTAACAAACTAAATAACTTCCACTCACGTTGTCTTTGCAGACACTCAAAACAAAATGGCAGGATAAATACTCCAGATACTCAAACCCTCATAAGAACCACGATTTAAATCGTAACACCTTAGGTGAGACGGTACGCTTGCTTAGTGCGAATGTTTGATAAACCCATCTGAAAACTGTTGAATGACCTGGCCACGGAATGTTGCATTGTAATCTGGAAAATAGGGATGCGTTCGAAAGGTTTTCCATTGATGATAAATGTTTCTAGCACTATTGCTTGTAATTTTTATTCAAACGTTCAATCCAAGGAATATAATATCGCAATGATATGCATTTAACTTGGATGATGATTATAACAAAAGGAAAATATGCAATCATGATACACTATTTGCTAAAACGTTTGATTAATTCTTGGATTATCAACTGGAGAACTATTCTTTGAAAAAAGACAACATTTGCACTAGGTTTTGGAAGACATAATGTGCAGCCTCCAAGTATGTGTCCGTAAATACACCAGGTTCCCGTATATCACCTGTTAGGTCCCGTATATCACCTATATTGTTCAATATTTACATAGCAAATAAAGCGACAATTCAACCAGCCATGATGGCATGTGCACTGATGTGTAAATGTGCTAGCACTGGATCTGATAGACGATATATGATTGCAAACTTTCATTAAACAGTGCATTCCATTTCGCGTCGGTGTAGAGCAGCATTTCCCAAACTGGAGTCAGCGGACCACAGAGCTCACGAGGTACTCATAGGAGTCCTCAAGTGCTTGAAGAAATATAAAGATCAAGTACATTTCAATCATAAACATACATTTTAAAAACATGTATACAAATTATGGTAAACTAGTCTATTCCCAGGTGGAAGATGTTGGCTGTCCACTCTTGCCGTTAGGCGTAGAGATCGAAGCTTTAATTTGCGTTCTAGGGTCCAGATGAGTCGCCCTTGTTGTGTTATATCCGTGTTTGTGTAGTGTGGTCTTGATATTGTTTATTCATCGTTTTCTTGGTCTTCCTATAGTTCTAGTACCCGATCACTTTTTATTATATGCTATTATTGGTGGTTGGTTGTATTTCATTCTGAGTAAATGTCATAACCACTGCATTTGGTGTCTTTCGATGTATTCGGTGCATGAAGTTCATGTCTGACACTGGTAACATAGTGTTGGCTAGAACATTTTTCTGACAAGATTTGCTTTAGTTTTTAGCGGTATCTCTTTATGTGACAAGAGTGGTGTTAACTGCCCCAGTACCCGAATAGACCATGTGTAACGATTGCTGATTTCCCTATCGATATTTCCGACTACAGAAAAAAAAATTGCTCCTAAGTATTTATCCTCATTAGTTTATTTTATTTATATGTTCTGGAATTTTATTGTAAGATTTTCTAGTTGTCTACTTATTGCAATTATCTCTGTTTTTAATTTTGTTTTAATTTTCATGTTGTACTCCTCCCCCTTGTTGTTAATTAAGCTCAACTGTTTCTGGAGAGATTCTTCGTTTTCTGCAATCAGTACTTGATCGTCTGCAAATAAAAGTTCGGAAATATATTTCCTTTCTCTAATTCTGCTTCTCTACTTATGTTGTCCATGTATGTTATAAACATCAGTGGGGAAAGCATATATCCCTGTCTAAATTTAAAATTTAATATGAATATTGTTGATGTTACATCTTTTGTTCTTCTGTAACATTTGCTTGAAATATATAAGTGATTACGGTAGTTGAACACTTCTATGTAAGTCAACCTCATTCCATCATGCACACTGTGCACCCACGCAAGAAATGAGTGTCGATTCGTTGTTGCCACGTGTATGCCCTGATTTGAATTGCAGACCAGACTTGGTTTTCAAGATGGCGGCTGAATGTTGTGTATAGTGACGGTGCTCGTAAAATTCGATAATTCTACTCTAATTTTATACATTGGATTAAAAATATTCGCACGGAGTGCTCATATTCTATAGTTAAAACAGGATTACTGTGTTTTTGTGGTGTTTTATTTCCAACCTGGGAGGGATGCTGACGGATCGATTTCACGTCGTCACACGCGTCACCGCTGCTATATTTTGAAAACATCGATCCGCTGCCTTTGCGGGAAATTGTGTAGCAATCAAAGGCTAGGGAACGCTAACCCGAAACAAATGCTTGCAGAGAACTGATGCACCAGGCCGTAAGGAGCATAACTTGGTGCAACGACCCCTCACAATGAGGAATGGGATAACGGATTCTACGATTGCCGATCTGCCTCGAAGATTTAGCCACGTAGTAAGAATGTCGGACCTACCAACAAGAGGGTGGTCAAAACTTACTGAAAGAGGTGGCCCACTTACACTAGCGTCCAGGAAAAACTGTATGGAGTGGCTGATAATCTGAGGAAGACGGCTGCCTTTATTAGAGAATCCGAAATCCCAATCTAGTGAGAACGCAGAAGATGAAGACAAATGGCAGACTGTAATGGACTATTGCAATTCAAGACGATCTTAATTTTTCTTCTTACTGCATCCTTTCTCTATTTGTATATTGTGGTTCTACATCGTTTGAACTGACCTGATATTGAAATATTGAAATTTATGTCGTCGTTTTGCTTGCCTGCTCAGAGTCTTCGTAGCGCGTTGGACGACGGTGTGACAAGCCCTCTGTGAGCGCGGGTTCAATTCCGCGGGCAGGTAGAAAAATCACAGGTTCTCCAGATTTACGATTTTCGTTACACCGAACCGAAGGGTTACGATATACATGGCACCGAGCCGAAGAGCTGAACGCACAAGTGCTTCTGGATCTGGAAAAATAATAAATAGGTCTTCTTTTTGTCATGTACAATTGTTAATCACATAATGTGATACATGAAATGTGCGTACATCGATATGCAATCCATAAATTCCATACACATCTGTGCCCCATATTCCTGATATAATTTTTTTAGTGTAATATTCTGCAATACCTTCGAAGTTTTATATTACAATACATAATCCCCTATATTATTCACGCATATTTTATGTTGTCTAGTTCGTTGGAATATTCGTAAGGTTTAATTTGTACGAAACCTAACTTATACATATCAGTGATGTTTATATACCTTACCACCTTACGAATTCATGTTTAACTAGTTGGTAGTTAGCTTGGTTGATGCAAAAGATGTTTTGTTCTATAATTTTGCATAAACACAATAACATGATAATCAAAGTTTAGAATGTATTTATGTTGTCTAGTTCGTTCCAAAATTCGTGAACATACTAGCGTTTAAATTGTGCGATATCTACCTGATGCATACTAGTGTTTTTTTGCAAGCAGTCTTATATACCTCACGAATTTACGAAAACATGTTTAACTAATTGGTAGTTAGCTTGGTTGATGCA
The DNA here is from genome assembly GCA_020796225.1 of Arion vulgaris. Lineage (NCBI taxonomy): Eukaryota > Metazoa > Mollusca > Gastropoda > Stylommatophora > Arionidae > Arion > Arion vulgaris. The sequence goes on along the minus strand of CM036759.1, from coordinate 18,598,834 downwards.
AAAACGTTTTTTTGGTTATATAATTTTGCATAAGCACAACAACATGATAATCAAAGTTTAGAATTTACAGTAATACACAAATGGTGGCGAATGTTTGCAAAGGCGTATCCCTATTATATATTATAAAAAGCAATGTGACATAGTGAACAAATGATACCTTCCACTTATATCAATGAAAATAAATTGTGTGGGCATACGCCAATGACAGTTGTTAGGATACATTGTGAACTGATTAATTCCACGGGATTCCCGATTTTGAATTGCGCTGAATTGCATGTGGAACACGGAAATGCTTAATTGTAGACACAATTTACAATCATACTGCCAAACTTCTAAAAGTATTCAAAATCAACATCGATGTTATTTTAGTACTAACATATAGTGAAAATTTTACAGCACTAAAGGTTTGAGTGTTGAAAAAATACTGTAGTAAGGTCGTCACTGTTACTAATATAAAAATGTAAAAATTAATAATTTATGTCACGTGGATTGTTTTATATCGGTCGGTAAATATCTTCACGAATTTTGGAACGAACGCTAGCAGTTATAGCTCCAGCTATTGGTAGCGGTTTGGTTCACTGTAAGAAATGCCTGAATCAACAATACCACGAAATCATAGATTACGGTTTTAAAACAGGTAAACGTTTCAACAACTTGGAAAGCCGAAAAGATATATGTATTCAAGAGGAAGCTTTTGTCGTCCGATTCCAATGTTGTCCTTTTTCAAACCTTTTTTCTTTGGTTTCTCAAAATCGACCAATTAATTTTCATACATGCTTTCTAGTCCAATTTAAATTATTTACCTCGATATACTCAACTGTATGTTCCGTTTTTTTTAAAATAATATAGTAATTTGCAATTATGTGGTAGAAAATATGTTATTCACGATATCAGAGAAGCGACAACAGCACGAGATTGTGAATTTGTTATGGTTTGTCCGGCCTTGTTGTATTACCAGACTAGAAACGTTTACAGTCAGATGTTTAGGAGTTCTTGACATGTGGATAAACCTTAGTAGTGACGCTATTGATTCTTGAGATAGTCTGATGGGTATCAAAGCATATATCACTCTTCAGTGGATTGTTATGCTTGTCAAATCTTTGCAACGTAACTGAAACCAAAAGTTGTTATATCCAACCCACGGCACGCAATTAATCATTTATTTACAGTATAGTACATGTGAACAAAGTGATACATTATTAATACTAATCAGTCTAAGATACATGTGCACAGTTATTTGTTTCATGATGTTTAGATGACGTATCTTGAATTGGTTGATTGTACCGACTCAATTAGGAAAAGTAAATAGATATATGCAATATGAATACAATATTTTAATGCGGTTGAATTCCGCGCACTGAGCCGAAGAGCTGAAATCTCAAGTGCTTCTGGATCGAAAAGAAAAGTGTTGTATATCCATACCTTTAAAGGAGCAGTTATACACAAGCATCTCTCCAACGTAATCATAGCTGTAATACATCCACTGATCCTGGTAAAATAAAAATGTACCACTACCGTTGTTAAGTACATAACGTCCATAGGTTCGAAAGGTAAATTACTGGCCAAGACTGCAGGTGTTGCACATACACAGTTCCCAATCAATGAAATAATGCTGCCAAGATCAGAAAGGGACAATCCTGAAAATATTTTTAAAATTTGAAAACTGACTAACTAAATGTTGGTGTTTACCATTGCACTCATCATCATCAAATAGCTTGTCCTGAGCAGAACTTTGCCATTCTAACAGTCCTCAGGAATTTATTTCTCTAACAAGCCAGATGTCCTGCCTCTACAGCCGTTATATTCAAACCATCAGTTACATCCTGAATCAATCTGGGGTCAAAGGCGCATAGGGGGAACGGCGCCCTAGGATTAATGAACTGGCACTAATCTAGAACCTACCGCACCTCCACGTGGTGACCCTGGTAACAGACAATATTTTCTGTCTAGCTAAGTTGGTAAGGATCGAGGGAAAGCAACTCTAATATAGGTCGTGATGCAGATGTAGTCACGTTGGATGAGATCCGCTCGCAACACAGAAGAGCGGAATCCTAGAGTGACTATCAATGCACATCTCTCCCGGCCGACGGGAAACGGGGAACGGATAATCAAAAAGAGATGAGGGGAGGATCCAGAGAAGAGACTGGGGCGAAACTCGGGAACCCACCTTCGGACCCGAGTTGAGGTGCAAGCGGGCTCACATAGGACGAAACTCGGAGCCCTGAGGTGGGGGTCCGAGTTGAGCTCTGTGCCCGTACAATCTGGAGGCATGGTAAATGTGTACACAGTGAGAACTAATAAACACGGTGGGCAGGCACCGGGGCAGCGCGAATACGCATGCGAACGAAGCACTGTAGGGTCCATCGTTCGGGCAGGAGTGCACGGCGCTGCTGGTGGAGAGACGAAAAGGGCGTGGCAAGCGTAGGGGTGAGCGGACCACATAATGTGCAGGAAAACTGAAAATCCCAGCAGAGGCTTGAATCCAGTGCGAGTTCCCGCTCGCAGAGAACTACTACTACCTTGTAGTTAGATTGGGGACAATCAGAGGTTAGCGGAGTAAACCGTACACAAAACTGGACGGCAGGCAAACCAATTAATCCAAATAAAGATCGGTAACCTGGACAGATGACGTTTAACAAGGTCGTCTATGGGTCGCAACCCTAAAGGAAAATAGCAACCTACTGCCTTGCAGGTCGGCTGGGGACAGTCAAAGGCTAATGGAGAGAAAACCACTAAACACTTGTTTAAATCAGACACGTCGCCAAAGAACAAACACCAGAGCTAGAAATGGTACTAAATATGTGAGGTAACAAAAGTTCTTGACAAAAGCTGTTTATAGATCACTCTAGTATGATCAAAATGTCCACAGGAAGAATTTTTAGATCATTCAGACTTGTTTGGTCTCACCGAATAATATCTATGTTTTCTTCCAGAAAACTTTCCACCAACGTCAAAAGGAAGTATTTTCTCAGCCCATCGTTTTCAGCCAAAGTGTTTAAAATATTGGAATATGCCTGTTTAACACCCAACAGCAATGTCCATATCTTTCCTAACCATTTCGAATTTCTACATGTTTTTTTAATATAAATATACGAGATACGCTTAATTTCTATGTGATCTTGCATTTTTGATGATAACGTATATGTCATATCGTTAAAGCCGCCAGAACATCGCAAGACAAAAAGAGAAAAACACAACACTGGGCAATAACCCGGTAGCAGTGTGACGACAAAAGAAGAAGAAGAAGTTAAAGGTACGTTTGTAGCAGACTAGCTGGTACAAGGCCCCTTATTTTGTCTCTGTAACAGACTATGATCACAGGTATAAAGAATTACAACAGATAACTGATTAGAAAATTCATAAGTATATTTAATCACTTGTAATATCAATCTCTCTCTGTCTTGGAGAGTGAATAACAACACTTGCACTATAAAATTTCCCCTGAATCCTTCTGAAATATTATGTCTTATCTTCTGTGCTCGCCGGTCTATATTAATAAAGTTAGTTTTTCGCCGATGTCCCTTTTAGGAATTCAGTCCACACTGTAAAATAGTTCATTAACTTTTAACAGTTCATTACCTGGCGTTGATGTTCGAGATACTATGGTCGTTCACAATTCCCTTCAATCTCAGGGAAAAATAGGATGCTTCTGGCACTTTACTGGTCTCGTCTAAGGTTGCGGAAAGCTAGTCTTCACAGTCAGCGGGTCGCTTACTCATCTGATTATATAGTCTTCAGGCATCAGTCCTCTGGTCGTCAGGCACTGGTCATCGGTTCATCTAGGCGTCAGTTATCTGGTCGGCATCTCGTCGTCTTGGTTCACAGTACATATATAAAACCTCGCTGTTCTTCTCTTGTAAATGGCTGTTTATTGATGTGCACTAGTTAACAACTTCATGTTAGTTCACCGCTCTATCTCTCTTTGACTTTAAGTGTTGCTCTTAGCAGTTCCAATCAATTTAAAATCACTGTTAAAGGCATTCTAGTTTCTCTCTCTCAAAAATCAAAGTAGTATCTACTTGCTACTTAAACATTATTATGATCCGTTCTACTCAACTTCTCCAGTCAGTCTGTCTTTCTCTGCTGCTCAAATGTAAACTTCTCAACTCCCAAATAACAGAATATTCCTCTGAAAACCTCACTAACTCGACGGTATTTCTCTTGTACTTCAATGTATCCGTCCGACCTCCTCACTTCTCAAGTTGTAACTATCCTACTGTTCAAACCAAAAGCTCACAATTGTCCCTTCTCTGGTTCGAGATCCTCGAATTTTACGTGAGTCCTCGCCTATCTCGGGTTAGAACCCTTTTCATGAATTTAACTCCCTACTGGTCAGCAACTGGACTGGTAAACAATTTAATACTAATAGTATTCAAGGACGCCCGTGCAAAATAAGGGTCGGGTTGACCCCGACTGTACCCCTAATTAGGATAACAGTGACACTGTTACACGTTTACAAATCCCTATTATTTTCATGTATTCTAGTTTCACTTACTACATTCTCTATTAGTGTATATCTAAAACGTATTCAACTTTTACATTTGAAATATGTGTAAACATAATGTAAAACTATTAGAGCCATAACTTCTTACCTAACAGACTGATGTTGACTGAATCTTTGAAACCTTGCCTGTAGAAGCAGATGATGTTGATAATGTTTGTAACGATACCAAATATGTTAATTATCTGACACAACACACCGAACGTAACCCATGTATAAATCATGATTGCGTAATTACTTATACCAAGTGCATCTTCGGATGATTGCATTTTTGTTCGTAGTCGATCTCAGATAATTTGAACTTGACAAATTATAAGTAGCAGTTTTCTTACTAAAATGATGTCTTGCCCTAATCGAGAATAATACTCTTCTAAATACTGAAATACAACATACATTGGTTTTTCTGTGTGAACATTTACAATATTGTCCTTTTTATGCTTTGTCTTAACAAATGTTTCAGCTAAAGTAAAATGTAACCTAACATGAACAAAATGCTTCTATTTATTTTCTTCAATATTTTAAATATCGGTCTTAACTATCGGCAAAGTTAACTGTGGAATTATTCTCTATTATACATTAATTTAAAACCAGGAGACAACTAGTAAGGTACATCGTGATGATGTAAAATATAGTCTGGTGTACTTTATAATTGATTGTTTGCTTATGTATTTCAATGTCAACTTCAGCGATTTTGAGATCATTTCTAAATAAATGTTGTTTAGTCTAGTGTATTATTATTGTTTTCTTAATTGATATGTCGATTTAAGTAGTTACGACGAAGTTAGTTTGCATCTGTGACAAACAGTGTGTAGTACAAATATTTAATTCATAATATTTTTAAAAAAAATATATTTATTCTACTCGATATATGGTTTAGTGTTTTACAAGATCCAGCATATACAAACCAAAGTAACAATTTGAAACTGTTTAACAGATTGAATGGTTCAACTGAGTCGAGTTGAAATGATTAGTGATTATTGGTGATCACCATTTGACACTGATAGCAGAACACAAATAGATACACATCCATGTATAATATTTAGACAAAAACTCCGACATTTTCAATAGCCATGCATGAATGTTATTGCTTGTCAAATCTGATCATTAGCAGTAACATATTAGCTACATCAGATTCTGCTGTTTTAATTCGTAAAATATTCAAGTCATATTTAATGCAACTGATTAAATAACATTTAATGTTCAAGTAACCAATTCAATGTTACATGTCATACACGTCTCAAGATACAACCATGGACCCATGGATAATTTATATACATATACATTTGTGAACGGAACCGAAGTATATGTCTCACTTTATGACCAAGGGATGAAGAACCAGTAAATAAGATTAACCGTTACACTCCGTAGTTTGTTTTGTCACCTTCTGACGTTCTTATATTGCAATGTATACTGCATTACAGTACATTTTTCTTTTCGTCTTCTTAAATATGTCAGTAGTCACTGTATCGGCTCAGAATAGAGACTAGGTTAAAATACATAGAACTTGGCTGCGGTTGGACTTATACCTATAACGTACTTCATCTCCATGAAATGGTTCTGAAAATGTGCTGCATCTTCACAGTCTTGGAAAGCTTGTAGATATCGAAGGAGGCAGTTACCACAGAGAAATAGTTGAGCTAAACAGGAGTCACAAACAGAAGTGTCTGTCATGAGCACTATTTACATGTAAGAAATACAAAGTGGCCGAGAACAAAGAAAGAAACAACTTGTTGATATATTATCACAAGTAACCTCTCGTTATTTATGTAGTGTACCAGGTATTGTTATGTAGAACGGGCTATATTTTTGAAAATAGAGGTTAACCTCTCCTCAGTTCCATAGAGGAGATTGAGCGAGTTGACCAGGATAGAGCGGATGGAGAAATTATTTGCAGGCCATATTTAACGCATAACGGAACGAGATGAATTGTTATTATTAATATTATTAACCTCTCGTTGACATATGTCAGGATTGTAGTACTAAAGTTGCAATTAGTATTACGTGAGACACGATAAAAATAATTAAAAAACAATATTTATAGCTATATTTGTTACAAACGATTGTGTTTGCGCTTCCGTAACTAGAACATATTACAGATAAAACGGCTTATAATGAGAGACTGTTGGTATGATATTATAATATTACTCTGCTAATAATTCTTGTTTAACGTGAGACAGTCATGTGTTAAAAATATATAGTCACCATAGTCGTATTGACTGTACTGGTGATCCATAGACAGACATACATCTCCCTACAACCCGGAGAAAACGGTTTCTTACCCAGAGACAGCCACGTTGGTGGTCATACTAATTGACTACCTTATGAATTCTCGGAAAGTTAGTATTGTATGTTTCAAAGAAGATTCACTCAACAAATATATCAGCGACTGTGATTGTCTTTAAATTGTCCGTTATGAAAGCCGAATCGGTTTATTGAGTACAGGTATAAACTTTCTATACCATTGACATATCATCAATGAGAAACGTAGATTTGGTTGTTGATGACATCGATGGTTATATTCTAAGTGTATGTGGTAATAATGCTATAAAACAGAGTCCGTTCTCAGTGACAACTATACCTGGCACACTACAAAAACATCAAGTAGAAGAAAGTAGCCGAATTCATATCTTAACAGATTCACTCACATCGTGAAGACCACTAACGTCATTTTGATATTCAAACGTTCAATTGACATAGTCGTCCACTGCTGAGCATGCCCACCATGACAGACATTACATTGTATATAAATACAAATATATGTATATATATATTCAAACACACACACACACAGAGAGGGAGACAGAGAAATATGTTCGGTATTACTATTTTTGTTTCACTACAACATTTGTATTGTTCTTCTTTTTTTCTATTTCGCATTAGATACACTTATGTTGAAAACATGTTGTGGTTGCGAGCTTTTCTGTGTTCTACTGCTCTTGAAAAACATTGTATAAATGGTAGCACGGTATTTACTGCTCATGTGATAGTAAATGAAGATATTCGCTGACGAGTTGATACTCTCAAGTACGTAGCCGAAACTACATACAATTAGTGATACGTTGATATGTTTTCCATTGATTGACAGTGCAGGTACATGCGCTAGTACTAGCATATAAATACTAACAGGGAGAAAACAAACAATAAACAAAGTAGAAATCGTCACAACCATTTTAGCTGTTTTCTGATTTTTACTGGAAACTGTGTCGATCTGCATTTTGGAGACGGCCATCTTTCTCCATTTTGATTTGTTCCAGAGTTTTATCGTTAGCACAATCGTAGCAATAGATATAATCATAAATGAAGTGATAGGAATGGCAAAGTTGTTAACTGCAAAAGACATCTTCTCAACGTTTTCTCTATTTGAAGTAGAAATAATACCAACAAGAGTTTTGTTTCTAAAAGGAGAAAATATAATGCCTAATTTGTTGACAGCATACACAGGGGGTAGAACTCCAGAAGAAAATGATGAATATGCATATGGTGATCACAGCTGTACGTCTTGGAGTAATAATGCTTTGTATCTGTAAAGAATATAAATATAACGAGTATTAGAATTTCATAGAATGAATGCATTATTATATATTTTTATTTAGATATTGATACATGAGTAATAATAAACATCGTAAGTACTGATATTGTCGTCAATAACATAGTTAATGTTAGTTCAATGTTTAACGTGAAAACAACACAGTCACAATAATATAATAGGACCATGTGTTAGTTTGCAATTGTATATATTTTCTCATCATATTGGTATACACCATTGAGACACGGATACTATTCTTCTCTTTGCGTTCGCTCTTTACGACCAATTTTAATCGCTCTTTGTGATATGTTTGATATTTTCCAAGAACGTGTATACGTTGAACATTGGCTTGTAGGCCCTAAACGCATATACTTCTATACGTTTAGGACACGTGCATCCGATTTCATCTAAACCTCTATAGCGCCTCCTTAGACATGCGTGGCAGGTAACAAAGGTGTCATTCTTTACACCGCGATGTGCGGAAGCCTACAAATCTAGTCTGTTCCGAGCGGATCAGATCAGATCGGGAGGTAACCGAGGGAGGCTGCGGTGATACGTAATAAATTGACGCGGATAGTGTAGCAGATATGCCAAAAAGAAAACAACTAAATAACTTTCACTAACGTTGTGTTCACAAACTACTGAAAATAAAATGGCGGTACGATTACTTGAGATACGTAAGTAATCATAAGAGCAACTTTTTCAAATGTAATCACATTGTTTCAGAAGACCTAGCTGAGATGGGCCTGCTGCTGTTAGCAAATACTTGATAAACGCATACCAAAGCTGTTAATGGACATGAAAACGGATTTCTGCACTGAAGTCTGAAAAATAGGTCAATTTCGAAATGTATTCCATGGCTGATAACAGTTTCTAACACTTTTGCTTGTGATTTTAATGAAAGATTTCAACCCAAGTAATATACTATTGCTATGATTGAGCATTGATTTAGAGTATCAATATAACAAAGTGACATTTTCAATTATTAAAGTCTCTGTTAAAATGTGTGATTAATCTTTGGCTTGTGAAACTTGATAACTGTTTCTTTGTTGGAGAGAACAGGTTGCACTACGTTTTGGAACACATAAGATCAGTCCCTGCACGTATATGTCGTGATTACCTTAGGGTCTGGTATATTACCGTATTATTCATTATTTATATAGTAAATGTAACGAAGATTCAGCAAGTCGTGTTGGTATGCACATTGTTGCAGTTGCGGGGACTTGATCAGATAGACGCGAGATGAGTGAAGCCATTCAGGGAACACAACATTATATTTCGTGTTGGTGAAGGGAGTCTCGCTCTCATGTTAATCCTAAAAAAAAGCTTGTAGGTTGTACTGGTCAATGAACAATTTAATAGTAAGTGCTGATATACCTGAAGTCAGCCGTGATTGACACGTCATATAGTGTAGTGACAGGGTGAACTATCTTGGAATAACCTTTGAACGTAGAATATCTTTCAAACATAATGTTGAACAAGCGGTAACACGCTGCAGGCGTGGTCTTGCAGGTCTCAGGGTTATGCTTACTCGACACCGTGGGCAGAAACTACGTGTTCTCCTGTTCCATTATTTGGTTATGCCCGTATTAGGTAATGGACTTTGCAGCCTAACGATATCACAATGAGCGTGTCTCGAACGTGTTCTTCTCGTTTATGAGTATATGTAATTGTTATATCATCAGTATAATTTTGTCATTACCAAATGGAACGATGGATGGAATACTTCAAGGAACTCCTGAACAGACCAGCACCTACAAATCCCCCAGATATCCAACCGGCAGAAATTGACTTGGACATCAACTGTGAGAAACCATCCAAGGAGGAGATTAGTAAAACCATTACACTTTTAAAAGATGGGAAAGCGGCCGGTCTAGAAGTTATTCCAGCGGAGCCATTTAAAGCCAACATAAACACATCCACAGAAATACTGTATAAATTATTTAGCAGAATCTGGGAGACCGAAGACATACCAGCAAACTGGAGAGAAGGATACCTGGTGAAGCTACCAAAGAAAGGGGACCTTCAGAAGTGTGAAAACTATAGGGGAATAATTATGTTGTCAGTTCCTGGGAAAATACTAAGCAGAGTCATCCTGGAGAGACTGAGAGATGCCATCGATATAAAGCTAAGAGATGAACAGGCAGGCTTCCGACCAAATAGATCATGTGCTGACCAGATAACCACATTACGTATAAAAATAGAGCAAAGTATTGAATGGAAATCCCCACTTTATATCGGATTTGTGGATTATGAGAAGGCTTTTGACAGTATTGATAAGGACACCCTTTGGAAATTAATGAGGCATTATGGAATCCCACATAAAATTATTAACCTAATAAAAGCAACATATACAGATATGAAATGTAGAGTTCTTCATGAAGGTAAACTAACATATACTTTTGGAATAGAAACAGGAGTGCGTCAGGGATGTCTTATATCACCTTTGTTGTTCTTACTGACAATATACTGGATTATGAAGACCACAGTAACTAACACCAGAAATGGAATCCAATGGACTCTGACAGAGCAACTAGATGATCTGGGCTTCGCTGATGATATAGCCCTTCTGTCACATACATAATCAGATGCAGGATAAGCTAAACACATTGAATCAAAGGTCCCATCAACTAGGTTTGAACATTCATAAGGGAAAGACACAGATATTGATAATTAACCAAGAAAATAACAACTCGATCTCCTGGGGAAAATCCCACTTCAAGAGGTAGAATCATACACATATTTGGGCAGCAACGTAGACAAAAAGGGTGGAACAGATAGAGATGTTAAAATAAGAATACAGAAGGCAAGAGGAGCTTTCATTGCACTTGGAAACATTTGGAAGTCCAAAGAAATCAAATCTAGAACAACAATTTGGATATTTAACTCTAATGTTAAAGCAGTTCTACTGTATGGATCAGAAACATGGAGAACAAGTAAAACAATAGCTCATCAATTGCAAACATTCATCAACTGGTGTCTGCGCAGAATAGAGGGAATAAGATGGTATGATAGGGTCACAAATGAGGAACTTATGGAGAGAACACGACAGATTCCAGCGATCGAACAGGTTAAAAAAGACGCTGCGCTGGATAGGACACACTTTGCGAAAACCGGAGTGGAATATAACAAGAAGGGTCCTTGACTGGAACCCGCAGGGACAGCGAAAGAAGGGGAGGCCGAGACATACATGGAGACACGATTTGGAGGCGGAGATCAACAATATAAAGAAGAGCTGGAGGGAGCTGCAGGAGATAGCTAGAGATAGGAAGACTTGGCATGAGTTGGGTGAGGGCCTATGCTCCAACCCGGGTTAAAAGCAACGAGAGAGAGATATATTGTGTCATTGCCTTATTGGGTAAAAACTCTTTCAAAAATACATTCTTAATCACGTTGTGACAGTATTTGTTGTACACAATCCTTCCTTCGCAACGATGACAGCAATTAATATATTGCATGTAACTCAACGTCTTACTATCATACACAATGAGCAAGAAATGAGTGTCAATTCGTTGTCTTCACATGCATATCCTGATTTGAATGGTATACCATACTGGACTATTGTCATTCAAGTTGGTGTTCTTCTTAATGCATCCCTTATCTATATGTCTAGTTTAGTTCTGCATAGTTCGAACAAACCTAGCATTGACATATGCATTTATGTCGTCTTTTTTCCCATGTACAGTTCGTGATCACATAATAAGTAAAAAAGTAAGTAAAGGAAACCCTTTCATACCTCGTGGTATATAGGGCAATAAAGTGTTAGGCCTGTTTTTCATTGACCGTCGGCACACGATGGGTGATGTTGTCAGCATCACACCGGCCGCCTTTACTTTCCCAGAGCATGTGTGGTACCCAGTTGAGGCTGGGTCGACCTGAGAGCCGTCGCGGTAGGGAAAATTACACGTGCACTGCGGGAGTTGAACCCAGACCACCAGCCTTGAGAAGCGAGTTCACTAACAACTACACTACCGCGGTTCTCTGATCACATAATACTGAAATGAAATTTGCGTACATCGATATGCAATATATCAATTTCATACACATTGGCACCGCCTATTCCAGATATAATTTATTAATTTGAGTGCTCTGCATTACTTATGAAGATTTATATTACAATACATAACCCACTTTTTATTGTTTCATATAATATGTTATATCCGTCATAGCTCTAGCTTGTGTTTGTCGTTTCGTGTTCTCTGTAAGAAATGTCTGAATCAACAAATAAATCGAAATCATATATCACGATTTTCAAACAGATGCACGTTGGTTAACGCTACAACAATTGCATTAGCCGATTAGAAATATTTATTCAAGAGTAAACTTTTTAGTCCGCATACAACGCTGTCCTTTTTCGGACCATTCATTTGTGGGGGATTTTTCCCAGCGACCAATTCGTTTTTATACATGCTTTCTAATCATCTTAGTTTAAATTATTGACGACGGAATAAGATCTCTGTAGCTCAAGTGTATGGTCTGTTGTACAAAACAATATAGTAATTTACAATCATATGGTATAAACTATGTCAACCCCGAAACCAGAGAAGCGACAACAGAACGACATTATGAATTTGTTCCGCTTAGTACTGCCTGGTTGTATTGTAAGTCTCAAAACGTTTACAGCAAAATAGTTAGCAGCCATACATTATCTTGGCATAAAGATAAACCTTAGAAGTGAAGCTATTGGTGATTGTAATAGATTGATCGATATCACTACTTATACCACTTGCCAGTGGATTGCTCTGTCTGTCAAATTGTTGAAACTTCACTCTGTGGCGTATCCTGATAATGCGAGATATGTGTGCTACACCATACCATGAATATATGCCACCGCCCTCATGCTTAATTGAAAAGTCAACTATAGTCAATAAGGCACATACAGTTATTGAACTGGGGAACATATATTTTTTAAATAGTACATATATCCACTTACATGTTGCACTTGAAGATCATATCTATTTTTCTTTCATTTTGCTGAAACTTCTCTGTCACGGCATGGTAATATTTATTATTCATTCTAACCTTGTTCAAAAGTTCATATTTAATAGACAAAAGGATCGATCGTATGTTTGCAGGGGATCTCGTAAGGTGCAAAGAATAGTAACACTGTGATCTACAAGGCACGTCGTAAGAGGTAGTGCCTAGGGAAGCTACCACAGTAAATAACAAGCGTCGCAGAAATCAGATGTGCTCTCTTACTTGCAGACCCATAACTGACTAAACGTACAATCGCTTTTAGGCTCAGATCACATACAATTCGTAAAGTGTGGTTTAATAAGTTATCGTTACGGAGCGTTCGAAGAAGAAGACAAAAGGCTAAATTTGCAGAGTCTATATTGACCTTGTGCAGATCTGCAGCAACTGTGGATTCGCTTTAAGGGGACAAACTACTGACAGTTGGGTCATTATAGCTTATAGATATCGATTTTTTCAAATTCATCATATTATGTTAGTATTGCATCTCTACAATCAAATTATGCAAAGAGTTTTTATTTATGATCCCGAAAAATGCTTCAAAATTATTTTTCAACAGCCCTACCCTCTAAAATTTCGCTATAGAAAATGTCTTCAATTATCTTTCTTTTGTCCCTAGATACAGTGTATGGCATTCAATTAACCCAATCGAGTCATGTATCATTGTAAAGCTTCATCTGAGTACTAACAGATATATTAGGTTTAATTAGGCTAGGGAATGACTGTATGCTGTAACGGACGACTTCCCTGACACTTTAGACTAAATTCACATTTTATTTTTAAAACACAGTTTTCTCCCATTTGTAAATTTCGTTAACGTGGTAATGTACGTTTTCCACCATGAAAGAAATCCTCAAGATAGCAATATGAGATTTGACCCTGACATATATATATTAACATTGAAGCCCTTAGACAACAGAAAATACACCTTTCTCTAACAAATAAATGTATATGAATTTTTTTATGAACCAAGGGGTAATATTTTGGGACGTAAATTGGGTATGTCTTATTCGTTGCACTCCTAGAGATCAGTTACATGTTACAGAACAAGTTAAAGTTGTCAGTGGACCAGAATATTGGTATATTTAGGTTGTGCAGTCAAAAAAATTGCAATTGTTATTTATTTCACTCTGTTTGGAGACTGTACGACGTTGTTTATAATCCAACATGGCTGACGTTTCCATGGCAACCCGATAATTTATTAATGCGAAAGATACCTACATTTTCATTTTAGACCACTCTAGTAGTAACTGCTATGTATCACCTAATTTTATTGAGAGATAAGAAAGTTGAGAAATCCTCTACCATAACCCCTTAATGCTGTAAACGGCCTTTCAACGGACACATTAGTTTTTGGATTAGTCACGATCAATTGTGCAAATTTGAACACATTTTTAAAATCTGAACTGAGATCATTTTCAAGTACAAGCTGCAGTAAGTCATGAACTGACTTATTGTAGAACTCATCCAAGCAACAATGTACTACAAGTTCTTTTTTCATTCGAGCATTCCAACATTAACGTCTTTCAAACACCAACACTTGTATTGGTTTTCTCCCGCGCGCATTCGGTATGTAACATAACATCCTGCCCACCAATCTAAACCCTCACTCGCTTCACACAACGTCATAGTTCGCGTTATAATCGAGAGACCAGCACGCGTTAGAGCGGAAACAAACAAGCGATGCTCCGAAAACAGGGTTGTAACACCTAAGTGCTAACATAACGGATCTACGTGTCATAACACGTCTTTAGAGACTGGCAGTTTGTTCAGTGGCATCAATTATAAATACTAAAAGCCACTCTATAAATATTTTCTGGTAGATATTGCTGGGAATACTTAACATAATAATTACTTACTTTTTTCTTTTCCTCTGGCCTGGCATAGTTGTGCGGCGCGCAGCTAGAATGCATAGAGACTACGTCCCTGACTACACTTACTCAAATAGTTATTGTATCTAACCCACGTAACGAGATAGATAATTTATTCACAGCAAAGTACATTAATTAACAAAATATTACTGATCAGTCTAAGAGACATGTGCCCACTTATATATTTCATGATTTGTAGATGATTTGTCTTGAATTGTTTGATTGTAGATGACTCAATTAGGAAAAGTATAGCAACTATTAAACAATATGATTACCATATGTTAATGGTAATACAGCCCCACCTTTAAAGGAGCAGTTATACACAAGCATCTCTCCAACGTAATCATAGCAGTAATACAACCGCTGATCCTGGTAAAAGAAAAATGTACCACTGTCGATGTCAAGTACATGACTTCCATAGGTTCGAAAGGTAAATTACTGGTCATGACTGACGGTGTTGCGCATAAACAGCTCCCAATCATCGAAAAAAGACTGCCAAGATCAGAAATGGACAATCCTGAAAACATTAAAAAAGATTGGAAAGAGATCAAATAAAAGTTGGCGTTCAACAGTGAATTATGTAGATGTAAAGTCAAAATAAGCTTAACTCAGTTAGAGGATTACGTCACACATTGCTTCATAATGAAGAGTCTTCAAATATTTACTGGCGGTGATGTCTGTGATGTCTAATGTATTAGATCATTGTACATATTCCATTTGTTCTGCAACCTTTGCTTCTAAAAGGTATTTTGGTCGACACGTCGCTATGTCTATGGTTTGCCTATTGTCTATTCCCAGGTAGAAGATATACTTGGATGTCTATTCTTGCCGTTGAGCGTAGGGATGGGAGCTTTCATTTGCTTTCTTGGGCCAGAAGAGTCCCCTGTTGTGTTATATCCGTGTTTATGTAGTGTGGTCTTGATTTTGTCTATCTATCGTTTTCTTGGTCTTCCCTTAGCTCTAGTGCCCGATCCCTTTTTATTGTATGCTGTTATTGGTGGTTGGTTGTATTTCATTCTCATTAAATGTCCAAACCATTGCATTTGTTGTCATTGGTTTGTACCTGATCAAAATGATCTTGCTTCGTTTTTGCGTATTTCGTTACTGGTACATATTTTTTTTTGCAGCTTTCACTCTCTCTCTCTCTCTCTCTTTGCCTTTTTACCACGGATTGAGGCATAGTCCTTCATCCAACTCATGCCAAGTCTTCATATCTCTAGCTATCTCCTGCAGCTCCCTCCAGATTTTCTTTATATTGTTGATCTCTGCCTCCAAATCTCGTCTCCATGTATTTCTCGGTCTTCAGTTCTTACGCTGTCCCTGCGAGTTCCATGCAAGGACCCTTCTTGTTATATTCCCCTCCGGTTTTAATTTCAACACATCTTGCATTATGTGCTTCATGTATTCCGTGCTGTAGATCAGTCTGTTGAAATATATATCTCTTAATACAATATCAGTCTCATCCTAACACTAGTGAAAATATAATTATTATGTTCTATTAGTATGTCACTATCATTAATATCTCATAATTATATTTTTGGAATGCATTTTGTACTTGTATCTATATTTAAAGTTTGAGTGTAATATTTTCTTTTTTTTTCTTCGAACATTCCATATCGAACACCTGTTAACCACTGTGTGCGATTTGTATGTGGTCTGAGCCTAAGAGCGAGTGTACGTTTTGCCAGTTATGCGCCTCAAGTAGGCCACCACATCCAATTTCTGCGATGCTTTTTATTTACAAGCTAGCTTCCCTAGTTCCGTGGCATATTTTGTACAGGACGTATCCATCAACCACAGTAAACTAGTCGTTGCTTTTCTAGGCACCACTTATACGTTCATTAATTTGCCATTGCTTTCTGAACGGTGATGTCTAATTTTACCGTTCGTCAAAATCCCACGGAAACGAATTTGCTTCCAAAGTTGCCAACCGCGGAGTTTGAACCAGCTACGGTTTGGTTGTGATCGTGTTCACTACCTCTCGTGTTCAGCTACGGTGGTCAACCAAATAAAGTGTACAGTGGTTTCTGGAATAGCCATGATCAATTCTGCAGATTTGAACACTTCTTTAAAATTTGACTGAGAACATTTTCAAATACAAACTGCAGTAAGTTATGAACTGACTTATTGTAGAACTCCTCCGAACAATACAATACTACAAGTTCATTTTTCATTCGAACATCCAACATACACGCCTCTTAAACACCAAGTACCTATATTGTTAGTGCTGGTTTTCTCACTATCGAGCTCACTGATCGAGCTCACTACCGCTTAAGCTGCAGACCCCCACCAAATTAGGTGTACGTGAAGTAATAATAACAGGTGGTAGACAGTGTAGTGAAAACTGTCGACATGTATTGATCTGTATGGTCGCCCCTCAGTGATGGCAGGCATATGTTCTCAATTGGATGGACAATGTCTGCGATCATCCACAAGTATTGTGATGTACCAAAACCTACGGACCTGAGGTGGTCAGACATGATCTGATCAGATCGTACATGCCCACGTCGAAATTGCCCAACTAGTATTCTTATTCCCAAGAAGAAAATTAACCGTAAACGTTCAATATTGTCAATAGACGCGTACCTAGCATGACATGTCGAGTTTGGAGAACTGCATTTAAACTTCAAGTGTCAGATCTAAGAGGATCATATTTATTGTTTCTAGACACGCCGTGTTACATCTGTAAGTGTACTTTCGATTGTACACATGTCAAATTCAGTGATCCTTTCAGAGAGCAAAGTTACGACATCGACATACATGATAATGATGCAGATGACGACACCGATGATACACAAGTATGTTACTCAAATCAACTTCCATATACCAATGTTAATAACATGAATATATATGTATTAGCTGCCAGTTAAAATGCATGCTCCATTCTTCGAAAGAGATCACACAAACAACCGCTATATATGTACACGTAATGTTCAGAAACAAAGGCCTAAAATAAATGTGATGACAATATAACTGAGTGAAGTAATTGAACAAGAATCAATTTAAAATATTGATTTATTAGATGTAATATTATATTCAATTATCTACATCAATTAAAAGTCAATTCTTTTTCTACATTTTTCATAGTTGCTCACAGTGCATGCGATATATTTTCTCAGCATGATGCAAGTCTTCGAAATTCCGCCTCCTAAATGTTGTTTCTTTTAAATAACCTTCTATTGTGATTTTGATTTCGGTTCCTATGCCGCCCCTCTTATGAATCGCCTGATGCGGTTGCCTCTCTGTATCGTAGCACGTCAATCTTTTCAAACAGATCTTTCTTGATTTCTTAACGGTCTCGCGCATAGATTGTTTCTACAGCTAAGTGGTTATGCCGTAGCGTTGCACTTCAAAGTCATTTTTCTAGTATTATTGCAATAAATACGAAGTTTGTGCAATGATCACGGCAAGTGGAGTGTGATTTCTGCAAAGTAAGACAGAGGCATATATGGTAAATACCAGGTTAAATGAAGTACATCCCCCCTTTTAGACCTTTCATAAGTTTTTGATCTCTCCGAATCATAGTGGACTTTTCTTTGAGATCGCTTTCCCACAACGTCTAACGACATTATTATTTTCAGCCGAGCGGTGTGTATTTATAATATTTGAATACGCCTGTTTAATATTCAAAAGCAGTTTCCATATCTTTCCCAACTATTTAGAACTTCTTCAAGCCACTTACTTTATATTCGAGATTTGGCTGAAATCGGATTCCCTTATGTAAAAGTCTATGCGTTTAGCGGCATACCAAATCAAGGTGCAACGTATACATGTTCTTGGCAAAGATCAAACATATCACAAAGAGTAATTAAAATTGATCGTAAAGAACGAACGCAAAAACAGGAGAAGAAGAATATACGAGATATGGTTAGTTTCTATGTGATCTTGCATTTTTAATGATAACATATATGCCGTATTGTTATGTGTGTGTTTGTGAATCTCTATTATTTTCATGTATGCATGCATGTTTCCTTTATTACGTTTTCTGTTAGTGTATATCTAAGGAGTATTCAACATTGACATATTAACCCGTTCGCTCTTCCGAGTCGATATACTGGCTCGTATATATGTCTAAGATTACTCACAACAAGTACACTGGCTATTCAGTAGACATTACAATATAAAGGCGCCCAGAGGAAAAGTACAAATTCGGAGTGAAAGTGTTCAGTAATTGTAAACATCATGTACCATTATTAATGCCATCATTTCTTACCTAACAGACTGATGTTCACTGAATCTTTGAAACCTTGTTTGCAGAAGCACATGATATTGATAATGTTTGTAACGATACCAAATATGTTAATTATCTGACACAACACACTGAACACAACCCATGTATAAATCATGATTGCGTAATTACTTATACCAAGTTCATCTTCGGATGACTGCATTTTGTGTTAGTAGTTGATCGCAGGTGATTTATATTGTCCAAATTATAAGTAGCAGTTTTCTCAATAAAATGAGTTCTTACTTTAATCGAGAATCATATAATCTTCTTAATGCTAAAATACAACATGCATTGGGTATTCTGTTTGAACATTCACGATAATTTTCTCGTTATTTCATTGTCGTTTCGAGTTTAACAAATGTTTTAGATAAAATAACATTTAAACCTAACGTGAACGAAAAATGATTATTATTATTTTGTATAACTATCTGATATAACGGTCTTAACTGGTAAATTTAACTTTAGAATTACTATCTACTATATACAAGTAGTAGCGTCTGAAGGTGAAGCGGTAGTGAGCTAGATGACAACTCAAGCGTACCTGGTTCAACTCCTCTACGAGCAAATTTGTAAGCAAATCAGTTCCCATGGATTTTTACGAACGATAACAAATATACCTCACCGTTCAGCAAGCAATGACAAGCTACTGAACGTATAAGTAGTGCCTAGAAAATCGACGACTCGTTTACTGTTGTTGATGGCTAAGTCTTGTAAAGGATATGTCACGATTTTCCTTTCATACATAAGTTTAAGAAATGACATAAGAAAGATACACCGTGAAGATGAGAAATATAAACTCGTGGACTGAGAATTGATTGTTTGCTTACTTCTTTCAATGTCAGAGTTATCGATTTTAGAAAGATGACTAAATAATTGTTACTTTGACTAGTGTAATGTGTGTCCTCATTTGCTATGCCAATGTATGTAGTTACATATCAATTAGTATACATCTATGATAAACAGTGTTGAGTAAAACAATATTGTAAAAGATATTATTGAAACAAAAATATAATTTTTTTTTTAATTGGTATACGTAATAATGTTTGATATGATACAAAATATATAAAGCAAAGTAAAAATGTGAAACTGTTTTACTGTTTAAATATGTGAAACAATATTTAAAATGATTTGAGTTATTAGTGTTTAACAATTGACACTGATAACACAACACACATAGATGTGCAAACATCAGTAGAATGTAAACAAAAAGCTAGAAGTATTCATTAGTCAGACATTAATTGCATTGCGTATCAAAGACTGACATTTAATAGTAACATATTAACTTCATCAGTTTTTGTTATTCATATTCGTAAACAATTTAAGTCGTATTGAATGACTCTGAATTTATCTTTTGTTCTTTACTCAAATGTAATGGTCAAGTAACCAACTAAATGTTAAGTGTCATGTGGAAAGACATAATCATGGATACGGGGATAATTTATATATATATATCTATCTCTCTCTCTATATATATATATATAAGAATCAGTTGAATTATATTCTATGTCTGTCTCAATTGTTTGGAGATATCTGGACATCCTACGGACTAGAAATTTGGAAGGAAGGTAGCTTTCAGAGATACGAAGAGGGAAACATTATTAGTCTGTTGTTTTTTATTTAAATTTTCTCAGAGATCTAAGTGTAGGTGAGATTGAGTTCCTAGTCCTATCGGACACGGACGATGCTTCTGAGGTCACGTGTTAAATTTGAGCACGTAAAAGTACCCTTGGCAGTTCAAAATTGAAATAAGTAGAGTGGGAAGCCGCTATCAGGGCAACATTTATTAGTACTAATTAAAAATAAAATACCTACAAAAATATCTTCAAAACTGCATCCGTCACCCTCGCTGGTGCTACAGAGTTCGTGGTCTGCATCTGAGATCTTGCTGTATAAGAAAGAGATCGGAGTACAGATGGTTACGCACCGAAGTGCAATGTAAGAAAGAGATCTGAGTACACATGGTTACGCACCGAAGTGCAATGTAAGAAAGAGATCGGAGTACACATGGTTACGCACCGAAGTGCAATGTAAGAAAGAGATCTGAGTACACATGGTTACGCACCGAAGTGCAATGTAAGAAAGAGATCAGAGTACATGGTTACGCACCGAAGTGCAATGTAAGAAAGAGATCGGAGTACACATGGTTACGCACCGAAGTGCAATATAAGAAAGAGATCTGAGTACACATGGTTACGCACCGAAGTGCAATGTAAGAAAGAGATCGGAGTACACATGGTTGCGCACCGAAGTGCAATGTAAGAAAGAGATCTGAGTACACATGGTTACGCACCGAAGTGCAATATAAGAAAGAGATCGGAGTACACATGGTTACGCACCGAAGTGCAATGTAAGAAAGAGATCGGAGTACACATGGTTACGCACCGAAGTGCAATGTAAGAAAGAGATCTGAGTACACATGGTTACGCACCGAAGTGCAATATAAGAAAGAGATCGGAGTACACATGGTTACGCACCGAAGTGCAATATAAGAAAGAGATCGGAGTACACATGGTTACGCACCGAAGTGCAATGTAAGAAAGAGATCGGAGTACACATGGTTACGCACCGAAGTGCAATATAAGAAAGAGATCGGAGTACACTGATTACGCACCGAAGTGCAATGTAAGAAAGAGATCGGAGTACACATGGTTACGCACCAAAGTGCAATGTAAGAAAGAGATCTGAGTACACATGGTTACGCACCGAAGTGCAATATAAGAAAGAGATCGGAGTACACATGATTACGCACCGAAGTGCAATGTAAGAAAGAGATCGGAGTACACATGGTTACGCACCGAAGTGCAATGTAAGAAAGAGATCTGAGTACATATGGTTACGCACCGAAGTGCAATATAAGAAAGAGATCGGAGTACACATGGTTACGCACCGAAGTGCAATGTAAGAAAGAGATCGGAGTACACATGGTTACGCACCGAAGTGCAATGTAAGAAAGAGATCGGAGTACACATGGTTACGCACCGAAGTGCAATGTAAGAAAGAGATCGGAGTGCATGGTTACGCACCGAAGTGCAATGTAAGAAAGAGATCGGAGTACACATGGTTACGCACCGAAGTGCAATGTAAGAAATAGATCGGAGTACACATGGTTATGCACCGAAGTGCAATGTAAGAAAGAGATCGGAGTACACATGGTTACGCACCGAAGTGCAATGTAAGAAAGAGATCGGAGTACACATGGTTACGCACCGAAGTGCAATGTAAGAAAGAGATCGGAGTACACATGGTTACGCACCGAAGTGCAATGTAAGAAAGAGATCGAGTACATGGTTACGCACCGAAGTGCAATGTAAGAAAGAGATCGCAGTACACATGGTTACGCACCGAAGTGCAATATAAGAAAGAGATCGGAGTACACATGGTTACGCACCGAAGTGCAATGTAAGAAAGAGATCGGAGTACACATGGTTGCGCACCGAAGTGCAATGTAAGAAAGAGATCGGAGTACACATGGTTACGCACCGAAGTGCAATATAAGAAAGAGATCTGAGTACACTGGTTACGCACCGAAGTGCAATGTAAGAAAGAGATCGGAGTACACATGGTTAAGCACCGAAGTGCAATGTAAGAAAGAGATCTGAGTACAATGGTTACGCACCGAAGTGCAATATAAGAAAGAGATCGGAGTACACATGGTTACGCACCGAAGTGCAATATAAGAAAGAGATCGGAATACACATGGTTACGCACCGAAGTGCAATGTAGAAAGAGATCGGAGTACACATGGTTACGCACCGAAGTGCAATATAAGAAAGAGATCGGAGTACACATGATTACGCACCGAAGTGCAATGTAAGAAAGAGATCGGAGTACACATGGTTACGCACCGAAGTGCAATTTAAGAAAGAGATCGGAGTACACATGGTTACGCACCGAAGTGCAATATAAGAAAGAGATCGAGTACACTGATTACGCACCGAAGTGCAATGTAAGAAAGAGATCGGAGTACACATGGTTAAGCACCGAAGTGCAATGTAAGAAAGAGATCTGATTACATATGGTTACGCACCGAAGTGCAATATAAGAAAGAGATCGGAGTACACATGGTTACGCACCGAAGTGCAATGTAAGAAAGAGATCGGAGTACACATGGTTACGCACCGAAGTGCAATGTAAGAAAGAGATCGGAGTACACATGGTTACGCACCGAAGTGCAATGTAAGAAAGAGATCGGAGTACACATGGTTACGCACCGAAGTGCAATGTAAGAAAGAGATCGGAGTACACATGGTTACGCACCGAAGTGCAATGTAAGACATAGCTCGGAGTACACATGGTTATGCACCGAAGTGCAATGTAAGAAAGAGATCGGAGTACACATGGTTACGCACCGAAGTGCAATGTAAGAAAGAGATCGGAGTACACATGGTTACGCACCGAAGTGCAATATAAGAAAGAGATCGGAGTACACATGATTACGCACCGAAGTGCAATGTAAGAAAGAGATCGGAGTACACATGGTTACGCACCGAAGTGCAATGTAAGAAGAGATCGAGTACACATGGTTACGCACCGAAGTGCAATATAAGAAAGAGATCGCAGTACACATGATTACGCACCGAAGTGCAATGTAAGAAAGAGATCGGAGTACACATGGTTACGCACCGAAGTGCAATGTAAGAAAGAGATCTGAGTACATATGGTTACGCACCGAAGTGCAATATAAGAAAGAGATCGAGTACACTGGTTACGCACCGAAGTGCAATGTAAGAAAGAGATCGGAGTACACATGGTTACGCACCGAAGTGCAATGTAAGAAAGAGATCGGAGTACACATGGTTACGCACCGAAGTGCAATGTAAGAAAGAGATCGGAGTGCACATGGTTACGCACCGAAGTGCAATGTAAGAAAGAGATCGGAGTACACATGGTTACGCACCGAAGTGCAATGTAAGAAATAGATCGGAGTACACATGGTTATGCACCGAAGTGCAATGTAAGAAAGAGATCGGAGTACACATGGTTACGCACCGAAGTGCAATGTAAGAAAGAGATCTGAGTACACATGGTTACGCACCGAAGTGCAATGTAAGAAAGAGATCTGAGTACACATGGTTACGCACCGAAGTGCAATGTAAGAAAGAGATCGGAGTACACATGGTTACGCACCGAAGTGCAATGTAAGAAAGAGATCGGAGTACACATGGTTACGCACCGAAGTGCAATATAAGAAAGAGATCGGAGTACACATGGTTACGCACCGAAGTGCAATGTAAGAAAGAGATCGGAGTACACATGGTTGCGCACCGAAGTGCAATGTAAGAAAGAGATCGGAGTACACATGGTTACGCACCGAAGTGCAATATAAGAAAGAGATCGGAGTACACATGGTTACGCACCGAAGTGCAATGTAAGAAAGAGATCGGAGTACATGGTTACGCACCGAAGTGCAATGTAAGAAAGAGATCTGAGTACACATGGTTACGCACCGAAGTGCAATATAAGAAAGAGATCGGAGTACACATGGTTACGCACCGAAGTGCAATATAAGAAAGATATCGGAATACATGGTTACGCACCGAAGTGCAATGTAAGAAAGAGATCGGAGTACACATGGTTACGCACCGAAGTGCAATATAAGAAAGAGATCGGAGTACACATGATTACGCACCGAAGTGCAATGTAAGAAAGAGATCGAGTAACATGGTTACGCACCGAAGTGCAATGTAAGAAAGAGAAAGGAGTACACATGGTTACGCACCGAAGTGCAATATAAGAAAGAGATCGGAGTACACATGATTACGCACCGAAGTGCAATGTAAGAAAGAGATCTGAGTACACATGGTTACGCACCGAAGTGCAATGTAAGAAAGAGATCTGATTACATATGGTTACGCACCGAAGTGCAATATAAGAAAGAGATCGGAGTATACATGGTTACGCACCGAAGTGCAATGTAAGAAAGAGATCGGAGTACACATGGTTACGCACCGAAGTGCAATGTAAGAAAGAGATCGGAGTACATGGTTACGCACCGAAGTGCAATGTAAGAAAGAGATCGGAGTACACATGGTTACGCACCGAAGTGCAATGTAAGACATAGATCGGAGTACACATGGTTATGCACCGAAGTGCAATGTAAGAAAGAGATCGGAGTACACATGGTTACGCACCGAAGTGCAATGTAAGAAAGAGATCGGAGTACATGGTTACGCACCGAAGTGCAATGTAAGAAAGAGATCTGAGTACACATGGTTACGCACCGAAGTGCAATGTAAGAAAGAGATCGGAGTACACATGGTTACGCACCGAAGTGCAATGTAAGAAAGAGATCGAGTACAATGGTTACGCACCGAAGTGCAATGTAAGAAAGAGATCGGAGTACACATGGTTACGCACCGAAGTGCAATGTAAGAAAGAGATCGGAGTACACATGGTTACGCACCGAAGTGCAATGTAAGAAAGAGATCGGAGTACACATGGTTACGCACCGAAGTGCAATGTAAGAAAGAGATCGGAGTACACATGGTTACGCACCGAAGTGCAATGTAAGAAAGAGATCGGAGTACACATGGTTACGCACCGAAGTGCAATGTAAGAAAGAGATCGGAGTACACCTGGTTACGCACCGAAGTGCAATGTAAGAAAGAGATCGGAGTACACATGGTTACTCACCGAAGTGCAATGTAAGAAAGAGATCGGAGTACAAATGGTTACGCACCGAAGTGCAATGTAAGAAAGAGATCGGAGTACACATGGTTACTCACCGAAGTGCAATGTAAGAAAGAGATCTGAGTACACATGGTTACGCACCGAAGTGCAATGTAAGAAAGAGATCGGAGTACACATGGTTACGCACCGAAGTGCAATGTAAGAAAGAGATCGGAGCATACATGGTTACTCACCGAAGTGCAATGTAAGAAAGAGATCGGAGTATACATGGTTACGCACCGAAGTGCAATGTAAGAAAGAGATCGGAGTACACATGGTTACGCTCCGAAGTGCAATGTAAGAAAGAGATCGGAGTACACATGGTTACTCACCGAAGCGCAATGTAAGAAAGAGATCTGAGTACACATGGTTACTCACCGAAGTGCAATGTTAGAAAGAGATCGGAGTACACATGGTTACTCACCGAAGTGCAATGTAAGAAAGAGATCTGAGTACACATGGTTACTCACCGAAGTGCAATGTAAGAAAGAGATCGGAGTGCACATGGTTACTCACCGAAGTGCAATGTAAGAAAGAGATCTGAGTACACATGGTTACTCACCGAAGTGCAATGTAAGAAAGAGATCGGAGTACACATGGTTACTCACCGAAGTGCAATAATGATGATCTAATCAATCAATCAATCAGTTTTTTGTGTACAGAATTAACTGTCCAATTTCCAAAGAACGCAAACCTTTACCAGATGACGGGAATTGACGTAATCTGAGTTTTCATACTCAGCGACTCCATGAGCATGATTCGTAAAGTCGAATCAGGAATGGTGAGACGCAACTGGGTGGAGGTACTGGTACAGACAATAATCATAGAAATTACCTTCTTTTTTTTGTCCCTGGGCACGCAGGAGTTAAAAGTAATGGACGAGCTGATAGGTTGGCTGGCTTGGCTACAATATCAGAGGAAGCTGACATGGATCGAAATGACATTCTTCACGCATTGAGAGTCTTTCCGAACAGAGGAGTTTCCGGGCTGTGAATCCCACTCACTGATCAGATTGAGAGAGATGGGTGTCAATAGTGGTGAAACCGGAAAAGAACGACATACTAAATATGCAAGGAGATTGATTAATGAACATCGAACTGGCGTGTATGGCCGCTGGACGCTTCCTGAATTTGCTGAGGCGGAGATCAGAACACCTTCGGATGTGTCCGGAGTGCTATGATGATAGTCCTCATATAACTGATAACGTAATCTGAATTTAATATGTTTGTATTATGTGTTCTGTCATTTGCAGCAGCGCAACAAATGCACATGTTTGGCACGATATTTTCAGTGCGTGGTGTCTATATTGAAACATTTGAGATACACTGTAAGAATATCATTGAAGAATAGTTTATATTCACCAAACGGTCGTTTGTTTATAGCTAATTATCTACTCGGATACTGTTTCTGCACACGTTTATGAGACACCCGAGCAACATTATAGGACCGAACCACATTAAAAGTTTGTTGTAAAATATTGTGAATATGTGAAATCTTGAATTATATGAGAACTCCATCATCCCTACGTTTGGTCTGACATCTCATTATGCGCAATCTGTAAAGAGAAATTGCGTGTGCGGGTTTACATTTGATTGGGTGGTATTATCCATGTCTTACTGCCTTGCGTGCAACAATGAGTTGAGTTATATGGTCCAGTAAGATTTCATCTGTGTGTGTTGCTTATCCAATGTCGACGCTCATCACGCAATGGTATACTAATGGCAATGTCTAGTACATATGTTGGTTCTGATATCTCTGCTATTAGTGTTGGTGTTCGCCTCTTTTGTAATTGTTCCAAATTTTCAATTCATCGCATTTCTTGTTCATATGTTATTATCTGATAACTTTTTGTGCTGAAAATGATCTGGTGATAGCAAACACACTGTTTCAACAACATCCTAGAAGGTTATATACCTGAACGTCACCAAACGGGAAGACCACAAACCAAATCGACTATATAATAATCTAACTGCGATGGAAATCAAACATAACAACGGCCAAAACCCTTCCTGGTGCAGACTGTGAAAGTGACCATGAGCTGTTGATGGCGATGATACAATTTAAGCTCAGAAAATTAGAGAAGAAACTAAAACCAGTACGTTTTGACGTTAATAAAATCCCAGAGGAATATGGAGTAGAAGTAAAGAACAGATTTGAAATACTGATGGCAGTCCAAGAAGAGATGACACCAGATGAGTTGACCACACATGCTAGAGATATCCTATTGTCAACGGCCAAAGATATGGTTCCACAAAGAAAAGACAGAAAAAATGAGTGGATTGCAAACGATACACTAGAGTTAATACAACAGAGAAGAGAGAAAAAGGCACAGGGAATAGCGAAGGAAGAAAATAGGTTGGCCTACAAAAATATAACAAAAGAAATAAGGCAGACCATAAGAAGAGATAAAAAGCAATACCTACAACATTGTAATGCAAAGTTAGAAGAACACCAGAAGAAAGGAAGAGAGCAGGACATTTTCACATAAATAAAATCAAGGACCATAATGTTTAAACTAAAACTAAATGCAATAAAAGATAGTATGCGAACAACCCGAACAGAACAAGCAGAAATTCTCAACAGAAGGACATAATATTGCAGCGAAATATATATGAACAAAGGTGAAAAGGACAATGGAGCGAACACTGAAATAATCACAGAGAAAGAACCAGAACAAACGTTAGAGGAAGTTGAATGCGCATTAAAAAACTTGAAGATGGGAAAATCATCAGGATGTGATAATATTTCCGCAGAATGTATCAAAGCAGGAGGAAAGCAAAGCATAAAAATGTATCATGCAATATGCAAAAAGGTATGGGAAATAGGAATATGGCCAAATGAATGGAAAAGATCAATATTTATCCCAATATCTAAAAAGGGAGACACTAAATTAGAACAGTGCCATTTATATGCCACGCAAGTACAATCTTATTAAAAATTATTAAGGGAAGACTGTATAGGAAAATATAAGAAAATATCAACATAACACAAGATGATTTTAGACGGAACAGAGGTACACGTGACCACATATTAAACATGAGAACCATCATAGAAAAATCTAGAGAGTATAATGTAGATCTATACTTATGCTTTATTGACTACTCAAAGGTATTTGATTGTGTAGAGCATCAGGAATTGTAGAAGAATATGGGAGAAATGGGATTCCCATTACATTTGATAAGATCATTAGAGCACTTTATAGTGATCAAATGACGGTTGTAAGAACATGTGATGATACATCAGACTGGTTTGACATAAGGCAAGGAGTCAGACAGGTCTGCATTCTGTCGCCTTGTCATTTTAACATATATGCAGAAAACATCATGATGAATATTACAGAAGATAGCGGAAAAGAACAATACGATCATTTTATAATCCGTGGAAGAGAAATACCTAAATTACGATACGCTGACGACACAGTGTTATTATCAACATCACAAAAAGTGATTGAAAAATTATTAGGAGAAGTGAAAGATAGAAGCGAAAAACAAAATCTATATCTCAATGTGGCAATGTGGTGTTTATTCCATAATAATATTGAACAGCTTCAAGAACACATAAACTTACTCAATAATAGCTGCCTCAACTACAACATGAAGATCAGCATCCAAAAGACAGAAGCCATGACTGTAAGCAGAGAACATATAGATATCAACATTCAAATAAGTGACCAAACGCTAAAGCAGGTGTGAGAATTCAAATACCTTGAAAGTATCTTCACATCTGATAGTAGACTGGACAGAGAGATCGAAACTAGAATCCAGCAGGCCAACAACATTACATACCAGCTTACCCCAATCTTGAAACACCCAGCAATTCCAGTAGAGACTAAAAAGACAGATTATAAATGCAATCTTTATACCAACACTGTGCTACCAGTGCCAAACATGGGCACTGACAAAAGAACAAGAAAGGAAAATTGCCACCTGTGAAATGAAATGCTTGAGGAAAGAAGTAAATTAAACAAGAGACCATATAAAGAAATGAGAATGAGCGAATTAGAACAGTCGGAACAACAACTACTAATAGATTTATTGAAAAATAGAGACTAAAATGGTTTGACGAGATG
The DNA here is from genome assembly GCA_020796225.1 of Arion vulgaris. Taxonomy (NCBI): domain Eukaryota; kingdom Metazoa; phylum Mollusca; class Gastropoda; order Stylommatophora; family Arionidae; genus Arion; species Arion vulgaris. The sequence continues at coordinate 18,568,996 of CM036759.1, read as the reverse complement.
AAGAATTCACATTAAACAATACACTTGCCCGTCTGTCCAGCGTGTTCGTAGCGCGTTGGACTACGGGTGACTATCCTCTGTGTGTGCGGGTTCAATTCCGCGGGATGGCAGAAAAAACCACAGATTTCCCAGATTTACCGTGTTCGTGGCACCGAACCGAAGGGTTACGATGTCCATGGCACCGAGCCTAAGAGCTGAAAAGCTCAAGTGCTTCTGGATCCACAAAAAACAAAAAAACAATATACTTCATAAATTTGGTAGGATTACTAGCTTACAAAGACTCTACTTTACATCTTAGTCGTTGTAGTGAAGACATTCTGCATTATTACACTCTTGTAAATCTAGTATGTACTATTGGTTACTGAACTTCGTTATAACATTGCTAGCAAACCCATAGGTGCTCAGTCGCCTCCAACATATTTCAAAGTGTATTCATAATGGTGGTTCATGCCCGCCTGCTCAACGTGTTCGCAGCGCGTTGGACTGCGGGTGACTAGCCCTCTGTGAGTGCGGGTTCAATTCCGCTGCTGACAGAAAAGCCCCAGGTTTCCCAGATTTACGGTGTTCGTGGAACCGAACCGAATGGTTACGATGTCCATGGCACCGAGCCGAAGAGCTGAAAGCTCAAGTGCTTCTGGATCGGGAAAAAAAATGGTGGTTCATGTGGCTCGATTATTAAATACAGTTAATAGATATTGAAGAATAAAGTTACAACACAGAAATGTCAATGTATATGTAGACTGCAGTAAAACTATGTAGAATGGCGAAACACGTAATAACAAAGATAATATGTGGTGTTCTGTGACATTCGTCACTTTTGTTGTATCGTTTGCTTGATAAAGGCATTTTTGGTCGATACGTTGCTGTACATTGACATTATTTTTGTATTTTGTAAAACTACAGTACTTTGTTATTACGTGTTACCCAAACGACTCTTTTATGGTGAGCTGCAAAGTGGTAAACGCTCACAGGGGGCCAGAAAAAGCGATGCAAAGATACACTCAAGAACTCGATGAAATCTTTTGGCATAGATGTCAACAACTGGGAGAATGCTGCTCAAGACAGATCAGCCTGGCGCACACTTCTTCGAAACGGTTCCTCGGCCTGCGAGGCAGATATAACAGCACGGATGGAGCAAAGACGTCAACACAGAAAGGCAGTAAAACTTCCCACAACTGCAAGTATACCTTGCCCACACTGTACAAGAACATTTCAAGCCCGTATCGGGCTCATTAGACATCTACGCAAACACAGACAAACATAGCGCAACTACATTCCCTTGGATGAAAATATGTGTGGTCATCATCACCTGTGATGGACGAGCATCAAACGTTACGCCACACAAAAATGGTATATCTACAGAACTGTCAAAATCATAAATGTCTGACAGTAGAACTATTAGCATGATAGTCGAACAACGTTCTGGGAAGAAGAACAAAAGACACTACTGAACGAAATGTCACAGTTAACATGTCACTGACATCTGCCAGATTTACCAAACCAGTGTTTATGTAACGCCCCACTAGTGACCGGATAAAACAATATTGAATAAATCCACACAGATAGTAATATATGTTCTTTAAGACTACGTTTGTGTTTTTGTAGTGCAACATATCCTCAGATAAACAGGTTGGTTGCTATTGGTAGTTGATGTAATCCTAAACCGTTACTCTACAAGTCATACATAACCTTCAAGTGTTATGTTTTAGTGAGGCGTTAGAAATAAACGTCTTATCGATCGCACTGTTGATCCTGTTATCGACAAACGTATCCACAAATACGGTTTATTATGCATGGAATCCCACTAACAGTCGTCAGTTTCAATAGAGGAAGACAACTGAATCAGATGTGTCCTGTTTATCTTGTCTTGTGTTTTCAGAGTTGACCGTTGAAACCAATCCTCAAACGCAATCCATTACTACAAGAGAGTCATAATTGATCAGAGTTGGAGATGTCTGTGTTTTATTTTTTGTGCTTTGTAGCAGCACAACATATAGCGATTACAATATTTTCAGTTCGTAGTGTTTATGTGGAAACATTTTAGATACATTTTAAGAGTATCTTTGAAGCCTTTTTTTCTGTTCCACAATATGTGGCTGCTTCCATTTAAGCTAGCTGTATAGCAACTGTTTTTTACTCGAGTTTATCAGACATCCACACAACGTTATCGTATAGTTCCAGTGTAGAAGTTTCTACCGAATGGTGATAAACTGTGCACTGTGTACAGTGAGATAGAAATGTGTAAGGTATCGTCCAGTAGAACAATGTGAGCACAAGTGACAGAAAAAAGGGACGGGTCCGTTTCTTTTATGCACAAGCAGAAATGGGCGAATGGACACCAAAAAGAAACGCGAGGTGGACAAAACGGTGGCGAGCCTCGAAGATGGGGTCTCCATCCAGAGAGCAATAACCGCGTCGTTTCCTCTCGCAGATAAATACTACTGCCTTGTTGTTGATTGAGGACAACCAACGGCTAGTGAAGCAAACCCTACACAAAACTGGACGGCATGCAAACCAAGCAGTCAAAAAAAAAGACTGGTAAACTGGGCAGATGACGTTAAACAACCCGTGAAGGAAGGTTGTCTAAGGGTCTTCATCATCAAGGTGCGTATCCTTTATAGGACGTTGCTCTCTTTGCAGCACATCTGAAATTCACTCTGTCTTATGCCAGTTCACCCACTTCGTCGATGGTCATGTTCATGGTTTCTTTAATATGTTTGTGGGTAGCTACCCTAAAAGAAAATAGCAACCTGCTGCCTTGCATGTCGGCCGAGGCGACGGAGAGTGAACACAGTAAACGCTGGGTAAAACCGGACACTTCGCCGAAGGATAAGCACCAGAACTCCAACTGGCGCTAAAGATGTGACGAAACACACCCATGTTAATGCTGCATGAATCAGATTTCCACATGAAAGCAGAATTTTTTGGGGGAAATCTGGTACACTAAGCGGTGATCTCGCGGTCGAGAGAGAAAAATAAAGAGAGAGAAGAGAGAGAGAGAGAAAGGGTAATAACTTCCCGGAATAGACAAGAAATAGTAAATACTCCAAAAACCCCAATTTTTCCGAAATTGTTGCCGTGCCCAACCAAGAAAAATGACCACGAGCCGCCACTGGATAAGATGAATTCAGGATGTCAAATTATGTTTAGCATGGCTGCAGCAGAAGTAAGTCGATTGACCAATGAGAGAACGTTGTGAATTACTATTATGGTGGCAACGATTCTCTCAGGACGAGCTATGCATTGAATGATGATAATGAGCTCTAAGGTTAAACAAATTACCACAATACGTTGTAATATATCTCTTGTTCATAATTACATAGTTCTAGGTAATGTAAAAGTAGTGCATTCTTGGTTATAATGATTATATGCTATAAGTAATCAATTGAATTTCTGCATGATACACTACTTACTAAACTATTGATATCAGTGGCGTTACTAATATTGTGTGTAACTTTAAAAAAACTAGTAGAAATAACAAACATATATACACATTACCATTAATCGGAGTTCAACATTGAAATATGCAATGGTGACACTGCGAATGTGAGTTTCGATTTGTTAAAATAAACACAGTCCTGCTCATATCAGATATGGTATATACACAAATACTGTGCGTTTCATATTTTCTGGACCACACGTCTTTAGAAAACTAACAACTACTCGAATACAAACAAAGATATCATTGACTACCTTTTAATTATTTCATTAAACGCACATGCATGAAAGTGACAGAAGTTGTTCTCGCTGAATGCATACGCAATTCTATCTCAAAGAGACAAAAATGACATTTCCACATGTATCTTGTATATTTTAAGTGTGAATTCCACTACTTGCTTTACATTAACAAAAGCAGAAACTTAACAACTATTTAGTGAGTCTAACCTTTATTCAAATTTTAAAATAAATTATGTTTCATTTTCTTCAATTTAGAATTGTTTTTAAAAGCTTTATACGTATGAGGTAAAAATAGAGATCGAAAATAGACAATACGTTGCCACGAAAATGTATTCCATTTAGTGACTACCATTACAATCTAATTCTAAAGTTAAAAATAATTCAGCAAAACAGAATCGTTTGAAATATGCAATGAACACAGTAAATGTAACTCATGTCTCTTCAATAGGAAATGTGTTCATACCTAGATTCATGACAACAGCAACATGTGACAGTACACATATGCATTTAAAAAAAGAAATATGTTTTATATTTTGAGTTGCTTTTTACAGAAGTCACACGTTATTATTGTTGTTCGTATTTCATAACAGCTGTCCTACTGGTCAGAGCATATTGTGAGCTTATATCTGTTCTATTCTTGTAGAACATTTTATATATATTAGTTCTAAACTTACTGCTCATGTGATAGTAAATAAAGATATTCGTTGATGAGTTTATACTTTCCAGCATAAATCCAATACCTCCAACAATTATTGATACGTTCATATATTTCCCATTAACAGAGAGATCAGGTACAAACGCTACTGCTAGCAAAATAATGCTAACAGGGAGGAAACAGACAATAAATAAAATGGAAATCGTTACAACCATTTTAGCTGTAGTCTGGTTCTTACTGGAAACTGTGTCAACTTGTGATTTGGAGACTGCCTGCTTTCTCCATTGTGCTTTGTTCCATAGTTGTATTGCTAGTACTATTGTACCAATAGATATGACCATAAATGCAATGTAAGGGATAACAAAATTGTTGATAACAAAAGAAATCTTCTCAACTTCTTCTCGATCTGCTGTAGAAATAAGACCAACAATAGTTTTGTTTCTTAATGGAGAAAATATAATGCCTAATCTGTTGACAGCATACACGGGGGCAGCAGTCCAGAAGAAGATGATGAATATGCAAATTGTGATTACTGCCGTACGTGTTGGTGTAATAATACTTTTTATCTGTGAAGAAAACAAATAATAAGATCAATCAAATGTTTGATCAAGCTGGTTATAGTTAAATGATGAATAATGAACATCATACCTTCTGATGTTGCCATTACATAACATATGTAGAGGTATTATTATGTGGAATAAATGAGAAAACAAAAAAGTTTTACTATTTTTACAAGTGCATACAAATTATAATAAAATTACTCATTTTGGTTCAACAAATTGTTTGTGAGTATAAACAAATGATCATGAAATGAACATTATTTCGTTTTGAGCAACCAATAAAATAATAAAGAAAAATATCACGTGAGAAAAACATTACTTAGATATCATAACATTTTGTTATAGACTAACGCTAATCGATTGGAATAGCAAAATCAATAAACATGTAGAGCTTCTAAATAACAACACACTTTATGTAATGCATATAGTTTTATGCTTTAGAAAAGTTACAATAACCAAGATCATTTATTCACAACACATTCATTCACATTTTTTCATGATTTTCAATATATTTCTCGCTTTGGTTTTGTGTCGTCTTCTTCCTAGTGCACGAACACATGAAGCAGTCAGTTTGCATGGGCGTCCAACCTTTAGGGCATGAAGTGAAAAGACAAAGTGTCAAAAGTTGGCAATTGTATATTTCGGTATGATCAATAAATTGACAGTGGTACAAGTATTAGGCACTTCCGGAAAAAAAAACCAATACATGAAATCTTCGTCCTTGCTACACAGTCGAGGAAGGCGGAAGAGATGGGAGAATGGCAAGTAGTCACGACATGCCTGAGGATGGGAGGATGTATAGAATGGCAAACTATGCGCTTCAGTAGGCTTAAATTAAACAAACATCAAAGAGGAAGTCACTGTAAGTTGTGTCATGTAACAACTCGATGGAAGTGAAAACAATTAATGCGTGATTAATATATTTCAATAAATGATGGCAGTATGGTAACTGTATGATTGAAGATAATGTCTAGGAATTTCAAAATGCGTTTAGTAGGGCAATTTCAGGCAGGATCGATTTTGAAATTGTTAATTGTGTGGAGATTGTAAAACACGGTTAGGGCTTGGCCAAACTGCTATCAATAACATAGATAAAAGTTGCACCGGGATGAATGTCTTTCTTAGTAATAAAGGTCTTAAAAGTTTTAGGAACCTTACAGCTATAACATAAAGTGATATCAGTGAAACTAGTGTTATTGAACCGCGTTTCATGGAGTTGGTTGCGACCTTCCTGAAGTTATAGGTATATGTGCCTGACGACTACTGCTCCTGACCCACCTCAGTCAGCGGATTTGATAACAATGTCATCACGTCGAAAGTGATTGGAGAGAACACGAAATTTAAATCATTACATGTTAGAATGTCATAGCCTTGTGGGGTGGATCAGTTCAATGTCGTGTAGAGTAGTTTTAATTTAGAGATCAAGACGCTCGCGACTGTGTATGTAGCATTCATCCAGTTTATCGACAAGTTAGGTCCTATTGTTGTCACAATGATTTGAAGTGGATATGTTGGGCAATGTAACCTTTTTTGCTTACCATTGTGATGTGAATATTTCACCACTAGAATTCCCTTAATCCAAGTTTCTCTTTTAATTAACTTACGGACATCGATGGAACATATGTTCGCAAAGAAACTAATGATAACACAATAATATTAATCAAATTTAGCCTACGAACACGTATAACACTTATAAGTGATATTTTATAAAGATGTTTTTACTTGTATTTTGTATGTGCACTGAACGAAAATAAAAAAAAACCGCAGATACAATTTACACTATGAAAAATATGTTTTAAATGATAGTACTTTTCAACCTTCAAAGGAGCAGTTATACACAAGCATCTCTCTAGCGTAACCATGGCTGTAATACATCCACTAATTCTGGTGAAAGAAAAATGTATCACTGCCATTGTCAAGTACGAGACTCCCAAAGGATCAAATGGTAAATCGCTTGTCAAAACAGCAGGAGTGACGGATAAACAGTGTCCAAACGACGTTGTAAGGCTACCAAGATCAGAGACTGACAATCCTGAAAAAGGAAGGTTATGCATCAATGTGTATGATTTACAATATCTCAAAACGTATTGTAACATGTTATATGTAACACGTAGCCAAGATAATACTTATTGCAAGAACAACCAGCTCGAGAGTTCATGGAGCAGAAATCGGATGTACGTTACAAAGACTTTATTAGTTAATGTGTTTCTTCACATTATATGTTATGTATTTCTTGTTAAATGAATTATATCCCAATACGATATACATCGAATATGTTGGTTGCTAATGACATGACCTCAATGGAACCCCAGGGTAATAGAGATAAGGGAAGATCAACGAACACATGGAGCCGGAGTTGGAGATAGAATGCACGAAAATGGGGAGAACGTGGAGAAATTTGGACAAGATGGCCTTGGATAGGAGATATTTTAAATCCTTAGTTGCGGATCTATGCTTCCTGGGGCGAAGGGTGAAGGAGAAGAAGAAGGAATACATACATTAAAACAAAGGAAGAGATGGAAGAAATTTGTTGAAGACCTGTGCTCCGATGGGAGTTGAAAGGTGATGAATGAATGATGAATGAAATACTTGACATATAAGTGTATCATTTATTTCAACAAATGGAAGAATAAGATAAGAAATCCAACGCAGATGAAATGTAGCATATTACGTGTACAGACAACTGAGATTAATTTGGAGATGCAAGTATGTCATCACTAACACCATATACAGTTCATTGTACTAGTGCATTGTTCTAGTCGTTGATATCACAAGATGGCAGAATACTAGTCATGACAGTAATGAAGTGGTATGCAGAGTACTTGGAGTATCAAGATAAGATCAGTTTAACAATTGGAATACGTCAAGAAAATGTTGCAATAACCATCGGTAAAGATGTTTATAAATGTTTATTGGTTACTGCTTACTAAACAGACACAATTGCACTCCGGGCAGAAATATATGTTGCTCAGTCTCCGCCAACAGCTATAGTTCGTTCCAAAATTCGTGATCACACTAAGGTTTAATTTGAACTAAATCTACCTGATGGGTACAAGTAATTTTGTGCAAGCAGGCGTATATACCTAACAACCATACGAATTCATGTTTAACTAAAATGGTAGGTAGTTTAGTTGATGAAAAATCGTTTTTGTTATATAATTTTGCATAATACAGTGATAATCAAAGTGATAATCAAAGTTTAGAATTTACATTTATACACAAAATGGTGTCGAATGTCTGCAAAGGCATATCCCTATTACATATTATAAAAAGAAAGATGACATTCTGAACAAATGATACCTTCCACTTCTATAAATGAAAATAAATGTTGTATACATACGCCAATGACAGTCTTTAGGATACATTGTGAACTAATTACTGCAACGGGATTCCTGAATTTGACTTGCACTGAATTGCATGTGGAACACGGACATGCTTAGTTACAGACAAACATGACAATCCTTCTGTAAAACTTCGACAAGTATACCAAATCAAAATCGATGTTATTTTATTAATAACGTATAATAAACATCTTATCCTTAAGGTTTGGGTGGACAACAATTACTTTTGGATGGTCGCCATTGTTTCCTATATAAAAATGTTAAAATCTAGCATTTATGTCAAGTGGATTATTTTATATCGGTCAGTAAAGATGATCACACATTTTGGAACAAACTATAGCAAAGAGTATGCACACATATGGTTCATGCGGCTTGCTGTTTAAACACACTCTCACTCTGCCCTCAGGCACCATAAGCACCATATTTCTACCTGTACAAGGGGTAACGCCAAACTACTTAAATCGGTCGATCGATTCAACAAATAGTTCAATGTCTTTCTTCAATAGAGAGTCGCGTAAAGTCCGAAGAACATCCCCGTATATATTTTCAGACCTTCAGCAATCGATGCTATTGATGCAAGCATGACCGTTCTCACATTCAAGCAAACAGTCGCATGTCAAGGACAGTAGAACCATGTGAGCCTCTGGAGGTTCGAAACTTCTATAGACGACATCCACTCATACCAAAATGTGACCTTTTGAATCGTGTGAAGCATCCACGTTAATGAAGAAACTACACATTACATTTTCGTTTACATATGCAGATTTTAAACAGACTGCCACACAAAGCGCACTACTACTCAGACACATTGGATACATTGCAAATAAACTTCCACACACAATCCTGGACCAGACCATAACAGAGACAGTGAAGGGCACAATGTACGAAGCGCTATGAAGAGTCCGTTTCATACATTTCTTGTTATCTTAACGATGTGAGGCAAAAATTGGATTAGAAAACTTCAAAAGTAGAAGACATATTTGTAGTAATAATACTTTACCTAACAGACTGATATTTACTGAATCTTTAAAACCTTGTTTGCAGAAGCATATGATGTTGATAATGTTTGTTACGATACCAAAGATGTTAATTATCTGACATATCACACTACACACAACCAATGTGTAGATCGTTATTGCCTGATAACTTATACCAAATACGTCTTTAGACGAGTCCATGTTGTTTTATCCTTAGATGATTGTTCTAAAATAATTTAAATTTTACATATTACAAGTAACAATGTCCTAATAAATATTTCCTTTTCCCAAGTCAAAAAAGTGTTATCCAGTTAAATCTGGAGAAAAAAAAATATCCAATTTGTTTATTTCAACTGTAAATGGTCACGATTGTGTTCATGTTATGTAAATATTTTGTTGAATGTAACAATTGTATCAACTACACAAACATATAATATGAAAACACAATTTAAAAATAAAGTTTCTTCTGTGTCTTTCTTTATTTCCCTATGTATACCATCTTCTTTATTTCCCTATGTATACCATCTACTTTTCTGAAACATTAAAGTAATTGTTTGTGTTGTTATCGTAGACATATACATACATATCAATTTTTAATTTATATTACAAAATATATAAATATATATATATATAAATATATATATATATATATATATATATATATATATATAATTGTCAAAGTAAGGCAATCATTATTTGTATTTGTAACCATTAGTTATAACTTCGTACAGACTTTGAATTGATTCTTCTCGAAAGTCTGTTGATGTTAGCAATTTTGGAATCTTTTCTACAAAAATTGTTACTTAATTATATTGCATGAAATAAATATATGTTTCTGGTACTTACGTGTCAACTAGAGAGTGCATGCTAGTAAGTACAACAGTGATTAGGAAAGACTATAACAATTTGAATTATTAGTGTTTGTCATGTTTCCAACGACAATATAAAGTAACGAGATATTCACAATATGACAATATACAGTAATGGTATCAAAATGATATTAATAGAAGTATTTCATTGTCAGGAATTAATGTCTTTGGATATAAATGACAGACAATTAATATTAATTTAATCTCTACAACCGGATTTTGCAGTTCAAATTCGCAAGACAATTAGGTCAGATTAAATGATATTTCATCTTGACAATAACGACATTCAAGAGTTTCCTACTAAATGGTACATGCCATGTATACGGAAAAAATGATTGCTACGTTAATGAATCATTGTACACATATATTCTTCAACGACTACAATATATTTCTCTCTCTTAAACACTAGAGGATAAATAAACAATATAATTCAGACTGTTGATAGAAATATTAGCTTACAAAGACACTACTTTATGTATAAGTCGTGGTAGTGAAATCATTATGCATCATTATACTCTTGTAAAATTATTATGGGATATTGATTACTGATATTTGTCATAGCACTCGCGCAGTCCCATATGTGCCCCTAAAATATTTAAAAAGGTATACATAATTGTGGTGCATGTGACTCGCTTGTTAAACAAAGTTAGAAGATATTGAAGAATAAAGTTACCACATACAAAAACGATATATCTGCAGAACAGGCACAAACTGAAGTGTCTGATATGAGAACTATAAGCTTGCTAGACGGATGGCCTTTCTGGGAATAAAAAAATAAAAAACAATTACGGAATGAAATGTCATAATTAACATGTTGCTGACAAATGACATGTTTACAAAACAAATGTTTCTGTAACGCCCTACTAGAGCCTTGAAAAAAAATACTAAACAAATCAGAACTAAGAGTAATAAAGACTGAACACATTCCCAAATAAAACAGCTGCTTGTCGTTGGTAGCTAATGTGATCACGTACAATTACTCTTCAAGGCCTGAACAACCTTCAAGTGTCGTTTTTTAACGAGGCGTAGGTAATATATCAACGTATGTTGTCGGCGCTCTCAAGGGGAGCAAAGAAAAGCGATAATCGACGTACGAGGCATTTCGTAAAAGGAGCCTACGGTGGGGTATGGTGTTGGGCTGGCTACACCATCCAGTAGAAAATTGTACCCACAATAACCTGCCAACCATGGAGGAGAATATAACAAGAGTGGTCCTTTCTAGAAACCCACAGGGATAGCGAAAGAAAGGAAAGCGTAAAAATAAATGGAGAATAGATTTGGTGGCAGAGAGTAGTAATATAAAGATAATCTGGAATGAGCTACATGAGATAGCTGGAGATAGGAAGACTTGACACGCTGTATTTTAGAGCCTATGCCCCAATCCGGTTCAAAAAGACGAGAGAGTGATAGAGAGATAGTGATAGATAGAGAGAGTGAGAGAGAATGAGAGAGAGTGATAGAGAGAGAGTGATGGAGAGAGAGAGTGATAGAGAGAGAGAGAGAGAGAGTGATAGAGAGAGAGAGAGAGTGATAGAGAGAGAGAGAGTGAGAGAGAGTGATAGAGAGAGAGTGATAGAGAGAGAGAGGATAGAGAGAGAGAGAGAGAGTGATAGAGAGAGAGAGAGAGAGAGAGAGAGAGAGAGTGATAGAGAGAGAGAGTGATAGAGAGAGAGTGATAGAGAGAGAGTGATAGAGAGAGAGAGAGAGAGTGAGTGAGAGAGGCAACATTCGCCATTTCGATTTTAGTTTTGATCCCGTTACCGATAAACGTATCCCAAGAACTGTTGATTAGAAGAAACTCAAACTCATAGAGAACAGACTGACATTTCACATACAAATGAGAAAATTAAGATACGCTAATCATAAAAAAAGAAACAAACGTGTGGAGATAACCATTATGGACGGCGACGTTCAGAATAGAGGGACAAAACGAAAGACCATGAACAATATGAATTCACGATGTAAATTTACTATTAGCATGCCTGATGCAGAGGTAAGACTACTGACTAATGCGAGCGAGAAATTGTGACGGACTGATAGGACCAAAGTTTTGTCCATGACAAATTATTTATAATATTAATGATCTTTGAGGTTCAACTAATTTACTCACATTTTTGTAACATATGTAATGTTTATATTTATATATTTTTGTGTATCAGTTATCATATATATGAGGACTATCAGCATAGCACTCCGGGAATGTCTACAGTTGCTCAGCCTCAACAAATCAAGCAGAGTCCAGCGGCACAACACGTCAGTTCCATTTCTGATATCAGTGGCGTCGGTCATATTACGTGTAACTTCAAACAGTAAAGATAGTAACGATAACAAACATATAGACACATTACCATATGCTGAGTGTAACCTATAGTTCTGCAATGAGTCCATTGAAAGTGTTCGTTTTCAATTTATTAAAATAAAAGCAGTTATGCGCATATCAAATATGATAAATACACAAATACTATGTGATTCATTTTTTCTGGAGGACACGATTTAACAAACTAACAAATACTAGAATATAAACAAAGGTATACTTGACTTCGTTTTATTTATTTCCTTAAACACACTTGCATAGAAGTGATAATAGTTTTGCATTTTCTTGGTAAATACAAAAGTCTACAATGGTTTAAAAGCCGAAAGATTGACTTCATTGCACTGTGTTTTACCCTACACGGCTCGATACCTCTCCGCAGAAATGGCACACCACAAGCCGAGAGTATTGCACAAAGTCCGAACTCTGTAGCTCCAGCAACAATCCTACGGGTAGCTGGAAAAAATCTACACTCGTGAATAGAATGGCGCGGTCTGGACTCGAATCCCAGACCATCTACTCACAAGGCAAAGGGCTTAACCACTTAGCCACAGAGACCCCAAATACAAATATCATTCTTTCTCAAAGTAAATTGCATTCTCCTTTCGACATCTATCTGTTGTCTTTTAAATGTGTATTCTACAACTTGCTTTACGTTAACCAAAGCAGACGCTTAAAAACTAATTGATCAGTCTAACTTTCATTCACATTTCCAACCGTGTGGTGACGGGTCCCGCAAGGAAAGCAAAGAATAGTACCACTGCAACCTACAATACTTGTCGTAAGAGACGATGATGTATAACCTAGGGATGCTACCCTAGTAAATAAAAAGCACCAGAAATCGAATGTGCTGACCTACTTGTAGATGCATAACTGGAACAACATACAATTGCTCTTTGGCTCAGATCACATACACATCACATAGAGTAGTTAACATGTGGTCGATACGTTTGAAAAAGAAGAAACAGAAGATTCACATTTTACTTTCCTTACATGTTGTTTTATTTTCTTTCATTTAGAATCGTTCTTTTAAAACGGTTTATCCATATGCTGTGAAAATAGGGAACACAAATAGATAAAGTGTTGGCACAAAATTGTTTTTACACACAGTAACTATTATTTAAATGAAATTCTAAAGTTAAATAGAATTCAGCAAAGCAGAATCGTTAGATTTAGGAATAAACACAAAAGACTAACGCATGTCTCTAAAAATGAAACAGGTCATCACTGGTTAGTGTCCCAACACACACAGAGGACCACCATATACTGAGAGATGTGGTGACTTGGCAGTTGTAACTTGACCGCATAACTAATGTTTATAATATACGTGTGATGCACACTAGAGAATAACATCTGATATAGTTTTATGGACACATCAGCTTTCAACATTGCACTTATTTAACATGCATATCTAAAAATAGAGATAACGGGAACAATGTTCAATATTTTGTATTCCATTTTATGACATTCGTCCGTTATTATTGTTGTTCATATTTAACAACATTAACTTTCTAGTCTGAATATGTTGCGAGCCTACCTCTGTTCTATAATTAAAGAACATTTGATACGGTATTTACGGTAATGAGACAGCGAACAGGCTTGCATCAACATCATTGATTGTTGGGGAGTTGAAGATGGATAAGGGGGCTGTTCTTGGGTCTCTTCGCGACTGTCTGTATGATGAGGACACTAAAATCGCTGTTGAATTGATCAAGCGATTTAGGCAATTTGGAGTTACCCGTTGTACAAGTCGATGCATGGGAGGCAGAGTGAGAGGTGTGTTTAATCAGCGAGCCACGGGAACCATGAGAATGCATACTCTTCGATATATGTTGGGTAGAATTAGCACATATGGGTTGTCCGGAGTGCAATGACGTCAGTTTAGTAACCAATAACCAATAACCAATTTGATAAATATTTACACTATAGTTAGTGCTCATCTTAAAGTAAATAAATATATTCATTAAAGAGTTTATACTTTACAGCAAAAAGCCATGACCGCGAATCAATTATTATTGCTACAGCAATATATTTCCCATTACTGGAGATATATATATATTCTTAAACGATTACACTTTATTTTGTTACACACCGCCACGAGATGATGAATATGCTGGTGAATATGTACTTTGTTATTACGTGTTTCGCCAGATAAACAAGATACAGTTCAGATACTAAAGTCAATATTATAATCTGACCAAGACTACGCATCATCTTGAAGTGTTGGTCATGGACAAAATCTGCATCATTACAGTCTGGCAAATGTAATATGTATCTGAAATGAAATTCACAGAAAAATGGTGCATCGTCAGAGTAGTTACAAACAGTAGTATCTGACATGAGAACTATTAGCATGAGTTTCAATATAAACTACTGGATACATGTCACAAGTAACATGACGTTGACAGATGCCAGATTTACCATACCAGTTTTTCTATTCCGTATCTCTTGCGACCTGACAAGTAAATAGTGAACAAGTCAACCCATGTAACAAGGATTGTGAAGTTATTCAAATTGTAACCAAAGAACAATACATATAATAATCCGTTTACAAACGTTTGCCCTCATTCATTTTTAATTTGATTGAAAATGATATGTTGTATTGCAATAAAATGCTGCATGCATTTTTATATTTACTTTGACCAAAGGAATATGTCATTGACCGGTCGAAATGTAAATGAAAACGGACACCCTATGCAGAGAAACATTATAATGTTGACACAATGATCGACACTGAATAGGTGCTACTTGATCAGTACATCCCATTGATTCTGAGTAAATTAGGACTAACATACTAAATATATATGTTGATGATTGTATTGTCTTTCAATAAATTTTGTTGTTGTTGAATATATGAAAATTCTACTGTGCGGAAAAACTAAGAGAGATAATCAAAGATTTGTTGTACGTTAAAATAGTGCCTTTATGAGTTAACGATCTTAGTTTAGAGTGTACTGTAAGTACGTTACAGTGTTTGGATTGGTATATAGGTATGTATTGAAGATGGATATTGGGGCTGTTCTTCGGTCTCATCGCGACTTCCTGCTGGATGAAGACACTAAAATAGGTATTGAATCGATTAAGCGATTTATAAGTTTGGAGTAACCCGTTGTACGAGTAGAACTGGATGCCTGAGGCGCATAGTGAGAAGTGTGTGGGGAACCATCAGTATGCATACTCTTCGATATATGTTGGTGAAGACTGAGCACCTATGTGTCTGCCTGGAGTGCAATAACGTCAGCTTAGTAACTAATAATCAGTAACCAATGACATACTGCACCCACCGTTGTCTAGGTCTTCCTCTCGCTCTTTTTCCAGGCACTGTTCCTTCTAGAATTCTCTTCCCCAAGCATTCATATCGTTTAATGTGTACGCAATGTTTAATTGTCTTTGTTTTTATCTTATTTAATAACCAACTCTCTTTAATATTAAGCTGTTGTTGAACAGGACCATTTGTTGTCTTTTCTGTCCATGATATTCTAACTACTCTTCTGTAACATTTGCTGGCAAAAACATTTATGATCTTCTCATCTGCTTTGTCAATCTTCCATGTCTCACAACACTACTATGGCAAAACACGTAAACACAAAGTACTGTAGTTTTACAAATTACAAAAACAATGACAAAATACAGCAACGTCTCGACCAACAATCAAATAGTTTTGCCAATCAAATAGTTTTACTGCAGCCTCATATATTTTGTGAACAATACTTTGCCATGGTAAATAATGCAAGTTCTTATACTCCTGAGTGTTGTTCTTATGTCATTTCCCCTTCCATAGGTTTGTTAGTTCTTTAAATATTCTTATGCTCATCTCACTTTTAATTTCTGGTATAATATCTTCCTCAATTGTCAGCAATGTCACACTGTACTCGCATCTGTCGACTCTTGCTATGGTGTAGCCGTTGACACATACATTAGCAGCCATCATTACTGTTGTATCACCTGTGGTCGGGGATTCTGTTCTAGGATTGGACTCTACAGTCACCTCCGCACACACCAGAGAGGTGCAACAGTACACGTCTGAGATTGTTGTCATCATCGCTTGCGATGGACGTCTATTACATCAGTTGTAACGAATTCTGTTTTTTTTTGTATTGAGATAAAGGTACTGATCTTCACAGTTCTTTTGAAGTGACATTACCAAGTAAAGTACTGATCTTCACAGTTCTTTTGAAGTGACATTACCAAGTAAAGTACTGATCTTCACAGTTCTTTTGAAGTGACATTACCAAGTAAGGTACTGATCTTCACAGTTCTTTTGAAGTGACATTACCAAGTAAGGTACTGATCTTCACAGTTCTTTTGAAGTGACATTACCAAGTTCTCTATACCATTGTATAATGTAGATAATAACACTTACATAAAACTAATTGTCTTCTTTTTTTAATTTTAATTTTCCGATTTCCTGTTTTCCTTATAACCCTCACTTCTACTTCTGCTTACATGTTTCCAACGCCCATCTACTCACATTATTTAATGTACGATATTCTGCTTACATGTTTCCAACGCCCATCTACTCACATTATTTAATGTACGATATTCTGCTTACATTTTTCCCAACGCCCATCTACTCACATTATTTAATGTACGATATTCTGCTTACATGTTTCCAACGCCCATCTACTCACATTATTTAATGTACGATATTCTGCTTACATGTTTCCAACGCCCATCTACTCACATTATTTAATGTACGATATTCTGCTTACATGTTTCCAACACCCATCTACTCACATTATTTAATGTACGATATCATCCGTCCCGTGAAATTTCAAGTTTTAGATTTATCGTTATAAGTGTACATAATATGTTGCAAATGTACTAGCATTTTGATATACTGAAAAAAGGAAAAGTCTATGAATGTATTTTGAAGACTCCTTTAGTCAGGTGATGAGTGTAAGCAAGTCAAACTGTCAATGTTCGCATTCCTGCGCATGAGGATGTAATCCAGTGCCACGACGACTATGCTCGATATTTGATATGTATCCAAATAACGCATTTTCTGATTGATTTGATGAACATCAGGAAGTATAACAACTTGCAAGTGAGTATTGCCGTCACACATTATCCATTGCATAAAATGTGTTCCATCAATTTCAGTATTCCAACATACGATTCACAACTACATATTCCTTGCTAATGCCTATGCCATGCATTATTGATATAAATGATTATGTAATGTGAGTATTGTATTGAAATTTTGCATGATTGTACACAGACTATACTATTGTTACCAATGGCGTTTTCTTAAAACATTGTGCACATGATAGTAATGCTAACACTCAGGCATATTTTACGCAGTAACAGTAGGCGGGGTGCAACCTAGGGTACTGACTTTGGACAATAGCAAACGTTGGCTTCCCTTTACCTTAACATTATGTTATAGTCTGTCCATTAATTCGTGAGCACGTTTGAAATTGATTTTCTCGAAAACTACCTGTTGGATATCAGTGATTTTTGCATGCAGCCTTAGAATATCCATGACGCTAAAATAAAGCTAACCAGTAGTCCATAGATGCTACGGATTTTGCACATCGGCGAATTCCTTTGATCTTTTATGACAATTGCAAATACGTGGGCTCAAGTTTTAGATTTTACAGTATCCCTAGAATTTGTCCATGTCAATTCTATTCATAGGTGTATCTCCATATTAACTTGATAGGTCAAGTAATTAAGTGTGTTGCCCTTTATGTGCAATCGTGAACTTGGATACAATATGCAACAGTTAGTCCTCCCTTCGGTCACCATTAGACCCCAGGGTGTCTTAACTTCACCACAAATTGTAGGATGGTAGACGCATTTGATATGGAAATGTATACGTTGCTATTTCTCAGTCTGTAATCAAAATATGATTTGTATCATCCCGAATCTGACGATTCCATGAGGTTGATAATTGTTACTGGCTGACAAATTGTAATCCATCTCGGTGCCAGTACTCGTCTTCCTCTTGGAGCACATGTTCAACACACTTCTTCCAGAACTGCATGTGTATCATTGAGAGGGACTCACGTGTCAGAACTTCAACATCACACATATTAAACGTCCTGTTCTGTTCGGCAACTTGCCCTTTTACTTTAGCCCAGACAAGCTCTATCGGATTGAGGTGAGCATGATTTGGAGGTAGTCGCAAAGACGTGTGGCCGTATTCCGCAATGATTTTGTCAATATAAAACACCTTTGTCTTATTTGTCATCCTCACCAGGTGCAACAACTCGGGTTTCAAATATGTATCATCGAAGCTGACATTTTCCTTAGCAAGCCAAGTTCTAATTTGATCTTTTGTATTTGATGCAGTTGGTACTTTGTCTTCCACTGATACTGCGTTGTGATATGATGCATTATCCATTACCAAGCATGATGGTCTGTTTAGAATTGGAAGTAGATCTTTCTCCATCCAGTGCCTGAAAATATGTCCATTCATTTCTGTGTGGTAGTCCCTACCGTCGGTACTTTTGATTGGAAAATAATTCCAGCGTCATGGACAAGACCTTCTTCACTGCTTCCTGCATGTGTTAGTATAATACGCTGGCCTTTGCTGCTTGGTATTTTTCTTTTCTGTTCACCGTCTACTGATTGCCATTCTTTAGCATTGGTGTGGTGAGCATTGACCCAGGATTCGTCCAAATATACAATATCATAGCCTTGCCTCCGCCGCTCACGGATCTGCCTCAGGTATTTACTTCGGGCAGCAATTAAATGTGGCTTTTCACAAATAATATTCCTGCCGCCTATAGTTTTTCTGAAGGTGAAGCCGGCGGCTCTTACAATTTTCCATAGAGTACTTTTAGAAATGTCTATGCTGCAATCTGATTGCAGTTTTAATTTCAGTTTCCTGAGAGTAACAAGTTGATTTGTCGCAAACATTTTCAAGAGCTCCCGTCTTATGACATCTATGTCAAAGTCGTCAATTGTTCTTTTCCTTCCTTGTTTGGAATTACTGCACTTTGTGTCCTTTTTAATCCATCGGGAAAAGGATTCTCTATTCAGACCAAGCGCCAGTTGCGTTCGTTTCTCAGGATTATGAATATCGCAATATAGATGACCTCTCTTAGATTCCCTACGGAAGTGTTGGTTTAGTAAAACTGTAACCTTCTGCATTGTTATAAATGTGCACTTCATTATTAATGTGATATCAATGTCAGTTTTGATAAGCCAACAAATATGATACAATAGCTTCATACAAATAGCGAGATACACCTATGACTATACAACGGTATCCAAATTATAACGTCATATGCTTTCCGCTTTCAAAGTCGACTGGGTTAGGTGCACGGGAATTCGTGAAACTCACGATATTTCATTGTTACCATAATGTATTTTAGAACAACGCGTCTGTGTACCGTAAATCTGTTACTATTGTGTACAATCCGGTGAGGTTGATTTTAATATAACCTGAAGAAGAAATATTTCAAACTACATCAAATTTTCTTGGACAAAAATATTTCTCTAGCGTCATGGATATTCTAAGGCTGCTTGCAAAAATCACTGAGATCCAACAGGTAGTTTTCGAGAAAATCAATTTCAAACGTGCTCACGAATTAATGGACAGACTATAGTATGTACATGCCATAAATGACATATCACATGCACATATAATAGTGGCATATATATATATATATAGAACATGTCCTCAACATAATATTATTCATTCACATAAAACACACATATCAATGAATGCACGTTATTCTTTAATTGTATGCTCACGCGTGAAAATGACACGAATCGTGCAATCACTTGTATTCCAAAAGCAGTCGTTCACCAAATCAATCATAAACGTTCACATATATATTTTTTTTATAAATGTGTATTAAACATATCATTTAATAAAGCAGTGGAAAAAATATATGTGCTTTCGAATATAAGTGTTACAGAAGAGTCCTCCGTATATCTTGGGCGGAGAAGAGAACACATAGATATATCAAGAAAAAACTCAAAATCGAAGAAAAATGTCTGATGCTACAAATACGAAAGAGAAAATTGAGATATATTGGATATTTAAAAAGACATGAAGGGTTGGAGAAGACCATTATGGAAGGAGGCATACCGGCAAATAGAAGAAGAGGAAGACCACGGAGAAGATGGATTCAGGATGTAACTGATGGTTTGAACATGATGGCTGCAGAGTCAGGCCATCTGGCCTATGAAAGAGAGAAGTTCGGAATGACTGTTGTAGTATCACAGTTCTGCTCAAAACAAGCTAATTGATGATAATTATACATATTATTTTACTTTAATCAACGTAGACACTCACACCTCTTTGATATGTCTAGATTTGTTTCAATACTTGTTAAAGCTTACTTTGCATACAATGGGATTCAACCAGTTAAATCTATAATTCATTATTATTATTTTATAATGGTATTTCCGTATACAATGATAATCGTGATGGGAAGTAGAAAATTTATTGACTAGGAAATGATGAGCAAAAGTAACTACCATGAAGGTCAAATTCGAAAGCTAAATAAAATTGTGAAACCAGATTCGTGAAAATACTCATTGTAGACTGTAGATTGCATGCATGTATCTGCAAAATGATAAATGTTCACACTGGGCAGGGTTATTTAGTTGCATATCATATACATGACTTTGCGAATCAACCCCAGCTTTTTAACGCTGTTTGTGATTTTTCTAGGCATTTTTACGTTCAGTAATTTGCCATTGCTTTCTGAACGGGTGGTGTCATCGTCCTTTTGTTAAAATCCACGCGAAACAATTCGCAACCAAATTGTCCGCAACGTGATTCGAACTCAGAACGTCGGGTTTAATAGACTGAGTCGTAATCCCCACAGCCCCATACACCACCGGTCAGAATTAATGCAACAAAAATGATCATCAAACTATAGAATAAGAAGGAACTAATTCTTATACCATTGTCAACAATTAGTGTTGTCCTTATATTTAGCAATCTCTCTGGATAGCACGTTTCAACTGTCATCTGATCTATACCTGTAGAACATTTTATAAATGTTAGACCTGTATTTACTGCTCATGTGATAGTAAATAAAGATATTTGCTGACGAGTTCGTATTTTCCAGCAAATAACCGAGACCACCAATAAGTATTGTTACATTTATATATTTCCCATTAACGGAAAGACCAGGCATTATCCTAAAAAGAGGTAGAATATCGGCTTAGTATGATAGCATGGTAAAGTATGTTAGAAAATTATATATATTTCATAGCTTGTTTAGCCAACAATTATATTAGGTCATTCGGTATGCCCATCAATTAAGTCAATTTAAAACCAGATCAAAATGTATTTGTTTACCTAAACTCACTTGACATATGAAGTTTGTATATAGAAAGTGTGTTACATTAGTTCCATTAATATCCTCATGAACTGTGCTCATTCAAAATAGGAAAATGTTTAAATAAAATACGAGTTACGAACGACAGTAATGCAACAACTCACGTCAAATTTATGATTATGTCATTCCCATTGAAAAAGTAATTGATGCATTTTGTTACCAAAATAAAATTATAGAGAAAGATCAAGATTGTGCATACCTTGAAAGTACATTTTCGTAAAGTCATTTTTTAGAAAAAGGAAATAATCGGAAAATTGAAAAAAAAGGTAGGCACACTTTTTCAATGCTAAACTCTGGAGAGCCATATGATTTCATCTTAAAAAACAGTTTAAAATATGTAATCAGCGTCATTGTGGTGTTTCATTTCAACAGTGAATATTAGAAAATCACCCACATCATCATAAACACGTGGGATACAGTCCGAAATAAACCTTTAAAAAGAATCCTAATTTTGTTCTGGTCAACGCATTATTATCAAGTAGCTTATACCTTAGCAAACATAACTTTGCCACCCTAACATCCCATTGGAATTTTCTCTCTATCATAGTCCAGATTGCAGCGATCATGATCAAACTATCATTTATATTCCTCATCAATCTTTTTCGGGTCTTCTTTTTCTTCGTTTTGCCAGAATGCATCCTTTCATTACGCTCTTATCCAACCCCTTGTGTCTCTTTATTTGCCCTACATGCTTGCATTTTCTATTTCTTATGTGTAGCATCAGCCAATTTTCTTTGATTTTGAGTTCTTTCTGGTTAAATTTGTTTGTTCTCTTCTCTGTCCATGATATACGGATGGCTCTTCTGTAACACTTATATTCAAAAGCATATATATGTTTTTCCACTGCTTTGTATCACAACCATGATTCACACCTATACGTTGCCAATGAAAACATGCATGCTGTTAGTGTTCTGGTCTTTAATTTTTTTTTATCAGTTTCATTCCATATTAAGTTATTTAGTCTTTTTTAGGGCAATGTTTGTTCTTCTTTTTATTTCCTTCATCCCATTTCCATCTTTTGTTAGCAGTGAACCAAGAAATATCAATATTGTTCAAATATTATATTTTCTCTCCTTGATAAATTAGCGTTGCCATGCTTGTTTTATTCGTTGTTATTATGTTTGTTATTGTCACATTGAGCTATATATATATATATATATATTGTTTTTCACATTTATCTTGCACTTTTATTACTAATTCCTCAATTTCTTTTTGAGATATTAACAGAAGTAATGTGTCGTCAGTATATCTTAGCTCTGGTATTTCTCTTTCTGGTATTATAAAAGGGGTGTATTATTCTTTCCCGCTATCTTCTGTAACATTCTCCATGAATTGCTCCCTGGTTGTGTTCGTAAGAACGCTCGTATTGCTAGGCTAGGCAATGGGTGCCGTAAGAAAAAGGGTAAGTGGTTCGATCCAGTGCGCTTTTGAATCTAATGATACTGCTCTCGTTAAGACAACCAATGTGGGTGTAGTTAGCCGAGCTCACAATTGTGTTGTGTTTTTGGACCTGAACACGGACATGTAAATCTGGAAAACATCTGGCTTTTCTGCCAGCCCGCGAAAGTGAACCACACACACATGGGTCTCTCACCCGGCGTCAAACGTGCTACGGACACGCTGGGCAGGTGGGTTTGCATATTAATTCGGGAAAAAACATTCGAAAGCCTTTTAAAGCATATCGTAACACATCTGTAATTCGTCAATCCCTGGCATGTGGTAGTTAGCACGCGCGACTGAACTCTTGAACTTGGAAACGGGTGATGGAACCTGCAATAACGTTGACTGAAACACGACTACAACTAAGTGTTATTAGATTAGTTCAAGTAATGCATAGTTTTTAACATGAAAACAACATGATTTGACATGTTTTGACATGTAAGCCAACAAAGAACCGGTGTCGTTAGTCACCAAACGCTGATGGACATACTGAGGGAGAGATCGGATCACTTATGGACTAATGTGTTCGACGTGCAGTGATGGTGATCCGAAGACTAAACTAAACTAACAGAATATCTAAATCTGTTTCATTACACATTCGTTCACATATCACTATTACATCGTTGTAGTCTTCAAATCATTATTGTTATTACTTATCGTTACATTGCCATGTTCATACACAATCAAACATTAATTGCGAGCTAGAATACTAGCCTCACAAAACTTAATCCTTTAAGCCACAAATCCGTGATGTAATTTATCGTATCATATGTCATCTCTAGCATATCAAAGCTCAGTTCTCGCAATAGCGAAACATCATTTAACAGTCATCTCGGATAATGTACAATTTTCGTGAGATCACTGCATAGACCAACACTATCTCGACGATCCATACTCTGTTAACATAGTGCTTCTTCTCCCGTTTTATGATTTAATTATTCATTTTGCTTACTTATGCGATACCATACATACGAGTATTTGTTCTAAAACGTCTATTGTATCACCGCAGCCATCACTCGGTATTCTCCAGATCTTATATGATCCACCCTGACCACCTCAGATGTGTAGGTTTCCGTACATGGCCTTTTCACATATAAAATATATCAGATCTTTCGGCTTCATACAAATTGTGATTCTTCGTTCCTTACATGCCTAACATTTTTGTTATTAATTATGCGTCCATCTAGTTCCGTATATTGTAGTGAAACACGTACAAACAAAGTACTATAGTTTTACAAAATACATAAACAGTGACGATAAACAGCAACGTTTCGACCAACAAGGCCTTGAGGATCACTTCACTTCCGAAATTTTCATCCATGCTCAGATCTCACCTGAACATTTCGATCAGCGCATGGTACACATCACTCCATTTCTGTTATTGATTAATCAAACACCGTGTACCACTAGGAAATTGTTTAGGTCCTTCAGATCTCAGTCTCACTCTCATATCTCCTTAACTCTGGATATAGATGTAGATTCATACATGTCAGTGAAAAAAAAAAATCATCGATTCGATTTGTCAATCTTATGTCACTATATTCGTCTGACAAGCCAACGGCTCGTCTTTCATGGATTACTGTTGTATTTGCTCGACAATTTGCTCACCCATTACCGTTTACGTCTGCATGACCTTGAGGTAAAGTAATTATTATATAGATCATGCATGATGTGTTAAGTTTAGATCTATACATGACGTATGTAGCCAGATACGACTTTTCTAAGAACATGCTTTGAGTCACTAATACATACATGTGTATAACCATGTGTACACCGTCAACTTATGGTCCAATCAGGTACTCGTTATTACAGAATACGCACCACTTGCCTCCTTCACAGAGGTTAAAGCTAATTGCATATCCTTTACAGGACTTTGCGAATCAACTCCAGCTTTTTAACGATGTTTGTGATTGTTATAGTTATTACTACTGTCAGTACTTTGCCATTGCTTTCTGAATGGGTGGTGCCATCGTCCTTTTGTAAAAATCCACGTGAAACAATGTGCAATCAAACTGTCCGCATCGCGATTCGAACTCAGAAAGTCTGGGTTAATAGACCGAGTTAATATCCCCCTAAGCCACAGACGCACGTGCATCTCTCTAATTATGCTATGCAATAGTGTGTTCTCAGCTGGAAACACAATCCACAAAAGTATTGTTATCAGTTATCAGAGGACTATCATCATGACACTCCGGACATGTCCATTGGTGCTCCAATCTCCGCCTCAGCAAATCCATCAGCGTCCATCGCCGAACACGCCTATCCGATGTTGATTAATCAGTCTCTTTGCATATTTGGTATGCAGTTCTTTACGGGCTGCACCAATCTTGACACCCATCTCTCTCAATCAGGCCAGCGAGTTGGACTCGCAACCCTGAAACGTTTCTGTTCGAAAAGACTCTCTCAGTGCGTTAAGAATGTCATGTCGGTCCATTGCAGCCTTCTAGGATACTGTGGCCATGCCAGCCAATCTGTCAGCTCGTTCATTACCCCTGCCTCCTGCGTGTCCAGGAACAAAGATGAAGGTTATTTCTTTGATCCCTGTCTGTACCAGTACCTCCACCCAGTTCCGTCTCACCATTCCTGTTTCAACTTTAGGAATAATACTCATGGAGTCATTCAGTATGAAAACACACTGAGTAAAAAAACACATAAGAGTATTGTATATCGTGCACCACATTGCATATTAGTAAAGAAGAGTTCATGATGACAAAGAAGGATGAAGGAATACCATTTCATAAAATTTGCTCTATAGTTACTGCTCATGTGATAGTAAATACATTGTTACACGATTGTTATATTTACTTTCAATATTTAGTAACTTACTTCTCACTACGCAATGTTATGTATTTTCCACTTTTCTGCACTTAAAAAACATTTTCATAAAATTTGCTCTATAGTTACTGCTCATGTGATAGTAAATAAAAATATTTGTTGACGAGTTGATGCCTTCAAGTATATAACCAAAACTACAAACAATTATTGCTATATTTATATCTTTCCCACCAACTGACATAGAAGGCACAAAAGCTAATGCAAGCATAATGATGGTAAGAGGGAGAAAACAAAATATAAAGAAAACAGAAATCATCACCACCATTTTAGATGTTTTCTGATTCCGAATTGAAACTGTGTCGATGTTAGAGACGATTTTCTTTCTCCATTTTGTTTTGTTAGAGAGCTGTGTTGTTAGTATTATTGTACCAAATAAAATGATAAAAAATACACTAAGAGGAAGGCCAAAATTGTTTATCGTAAAAGAAATCATCTCAACTTCTTCCCTATTTGGGGAAGAAATAAGACCAACAAGAGTTTTGTTTCTTAAAGGAGAAAATATGATGCCCAATCTGTTGACAGCATACACAGGGGCGCTACTCCAGAAGAAGACCATAGAGATACAAATTGTGATCACAGCTGTCCGTGTTGGAGTAATGATACTCTTTATCTGAACAAACAAAAATAGAAATTGTGTAAATATTTCAGTGAAAGAATGAACTATTTTATTTTTTAAACTAGATCTAAACAAGTTAATCATGATTCATATATGTAATCATGATATTAAATCAGCATTAACTAACATATCAGCAGTTTTTAATAACATTCTTTCATAATGTTTTTTTTTGTTTTCTTTCTATGAGTTCGTATTCTGTTTTCACGTCGTGGTATGATATTTTTTAAAGTGGTTTTAAAAGATTTACTTCATTGCACCGTTTGTATCATATATGGTTCGGTACCTCTCCGCAGAACTAGCACGCAACATGTCGAGAGCAGTCTCACTATGGAAATCATGGCGGTTACCAAAGCGATGATTTGGCTAGAATCACAGCCTTTTATCCATGCATGTTTTCTCAGTGACTCCATGAGTATGCTCAGGAAGTTTGAAACATGATAGGCTAGGAGACATTGGATAGAGTCGCAGAGGAGGTCTAAGCTGACAAAAATCAGTTTTATTTTTGTGCCAGGGCATGCATGTGTAATGGGAATGAACGTACGGATAGGCTTGCAGGTATGGCTGCTGTCCAAAGCGGGCGAGCAATGGACCAGGCTGATATTATAAATTCCTTTTAGGGAGAGAAGACGTTTACATGATTCACGTAATAGCGGCGAATCCACAACACTAACAAGATTGCAAGAACTCAAAGTTAAGTGTGGTGTAGCTCGACAAGAACGCTATGCTGGCAGACAAAGAAGAATTGTAAACCAACAAAGAACCGGTGTCGTTAGTCGCCACACGCTGATGGACATACTGAGGGAGAGATCGGAGCACTTATGGACTAATTTGTTCGATGTGCAGTGATGTTGATCCGATGACTAAACTAAACTAAATGTCGAGAGTGTTGCACAAAAGCATGAACTCTGTAGCTCTGGCAACAATTCTATGGGTCTTTGGAAAAATGGCACTCGTGAACAGAACAGAATGGTTCCAGACATGATGTTTATTTGTCTATAATGTGTTCCCTCGTTTCATCTATATCTCTTTTATCCTGTGTCTTACACGTTGTCATAATGTATTCATTCTCCTCGTGTCTTATGATATGTCCAACGAAGTTTGATTGATTCTATCTGATTGGTTACATAATCGGTGTGTTCTCGCCTGCTTTCTTCACATTATTGCCCTTTTTTATGTCCATGATATTCTCATAATGTTCTTTTAAAAACACATCCATGTAGATTCTATTTGATTATACTTCTTATGTATTCTCCACATTTGACATATGTTTGTGAGCCTACAACTGATTCACACAGCGCTGTAATATTTGCTTTTGTACTTTTCATAATAAGCTTTACTTCACATGATTTTCATTTGTTTTCAAAATGCTTACACTAGAGCGATGATTCTTTTCTTTTGTACTGTATTACACCTTCCTATGTAATTAATTTTAAACGCAGTATTTAGAATGTATTTTATT
This sequence comes from Arion vulgaris, assembly GCA_020796225.1. Classification (NCBI taxonomy): domain Eukaryota; kingdom Metazoa; phylum Mollusca; class Gastropoda; order Stylommatophora; family Arionidae; genus Arion; species Arion vulgaris. Next base: position 18,540,944 of record CM036759.1, on the reverse strand, counting down.
AGAACGGTTCCTTTTATGCTAACGATACATTGTTTAAATTACTTCTTTGATAAAGCTATCACTTTGTCTTTTTTTTATTTGTATTCAATTATTTGTGTTATATTTTTTCTATTATTGTTTTTATAATATTGTGTAGGTCATTTTCACTTCCAGCTGATAAGACATTATCATCAACAGATGTTACATTATTTAACGTGACATCAAATTTATATCTTTAGTTTATTCTCTATTGCTCACATTGTATTCTCGTCGCTCAGCGATAATAAACATGACGACATTACACATTAAGTTCTAACAATTTTCTTAAATTTTTGTCTGTTTCAATCTGCCCTTTGTTGTTGACAGTACTTGATTGCAGTTGCCCTCAGTCCTTTACCATGTTCATAACTTCACTATAATTGACATTCTCAGATACACTGGGATAATATATAACAGATTATATACGACAGTTGTAACTTATATCGTTCTCTCTATAATATTGTTCTCATTATGCGCCCGTGTGTTGTTGGGGCTCTCAATGGGAGCAAATAAAAGTCACACTGCGACCTACAAAGTATTTCTTAAGAGGTGAATGAGGTAGGGGCCTAGGAAGCTACCTAGTAAATAAAAATGGTAGCAGCAATGGGATGTGTTGGCCTACTTGTAGGCGCTTAAATGACATAGCATACAATCGTTAATAGGCTCAGATGACATACAAATCACACAGGGATATTAACAACTGGGGAATGTAGATCGTTCGAAGAAGAAGAAGCAGAAGAAGAAAAAGATAATAAATACTTCGGTATGCAAAACAAAAAGAATGTCAACTGACAAAGCAAAAGGATTACCTAACATCCAAATAAACAATGAATAGATCCAATGTGTAGAGAGCTATGAATACCTGGGCTCAATAATTAACAATAACGGTGACTGCTCCAAAGAGATCTCAAAAAGATTGGCAATATCAATCAAGAAGTTAAACACAATGAAGAACATGTGGCAAAGCACCAGTAACATATTACAATTAAAAATATTGAGAACATGCAATTTTCCAATGGCTACTTATGGTTGTGAATCATGGACCATTTCACAAAAAACAAGAACGAAAATCCAGTCCTTCGAAACTAAATACTAAAGAAAGATCCTACGAATACCATGGACAGAAAAAGAAAGAACACTGACGTCCTGAAAGAACTAAATGTTAAAAAATTGGCTGATAAACAACATACTATACAGACAAATTACATACTTTGGTCATAGTAAGCGTCACGATGGCCTGAAAAGAACCATATTAGATGGCAGGGTCCAAGGACGCAGAGGCAGACCAAGAAGAAGATGGCTACAAGGTATTAAAGAAACCATGCATATGACCATCGATGAAGGGGTGAACTGGCTAGAGAAGAGTGAATTTCAGATGTGCTACAAAGAGAGCAACGTCCTATAAAGGTTACGCACCTTGATGCTGATACAATAATACGAAATACAGAAAATTGCTAATTGTACTACAGGAATGATATTAGATCATATATTAAAAAAGCATGAAAACTTGATGAATTAAACTGTGAATTATATTATGGCCCTTCGTAATTTGAATTGATACAAGTAGTGTGGACAAATAATGGCAGCACATGCTAACCTTTAATGGAAAAAGTATACAACAACATCTCTCCACCGTTACAATAGCTGTGATACAACTACTGACTCGTGTGAAAGACATGTGTGGCATTGCTGATGTCAAGTACATAACGTGCAATGGATCGAAAGGTAAATTTGCTTCAACTACTGCAGGAGTAAAACAGAAGCAGGTCCAAGCCATTGTCACAAGACTGCCCAGATCAGAAACTGACAAACCTAAAACGATTTAAAACAATAAACTTTAATTGAAAAGTTGAGTGCACATGTATGTTTATATAATATGCACATTTCATATATTATTTAGTTTATAATAGTTGCATTAATATCGCTAAGTTACAAAAACGCATTTTTAAAAAGTAACGTCTTTTTTAAATGTACTGAATGATTATACATATACATACATATAAGAATTACCATTGTCTTCGTATCTAGCTATTCATTGCCAAGTCTGAGCACAAACACAAATACAAGAGAATCATACATCAAACATAAAACACACTAGCCACATAGTCAGCTTCAAACAAATTATCAATAACAGAAACATACACCTGCTGTGTCTATAATGAAGTGAATAATTTTTGTGTTATTTTATTTATATATTTTCTAATATGTAATTTAAGAAAATTCCTTGGAAAGATTATATTATAATGTTTTACCTAGCAGAGATATGTTTACAGATTCTTTAAATCCTTGCTTGGCGATGCAGATGATGTTGATAATGTTTGCACCGATGCCATAAACGTTGATTGCCTGAATTATCACAGTATACATAACCCAGGTATAAATCGGTATTACTTGATCACTTACAAAGGATGAGTCTCCTGATGCCATTATGATGGTTTGAGTAGGTATTTATATGTGTAAAATATACATACATAAATATATTGTCAAGTATAGCAATTACTTTTACACGATTTGGTGATTATTTTGTTTCATACCAGTTTTGATATGTTTTGAGAAGCCGATTTGAATGATATATTTGAAATATTAGTTTGTGTTAATCTTACATCAAACATAAACTCAAAGATTAAAATAACTTCAGTTATAAATATAGAACTTCTTATTCTTCAAAGTAAACTGCATCTCCTGTTTAGTGGTAATGGTTTATATGAAAAGCTGCATCTTTGTTTATTTATTGATTCATCTTGTAGGAATTCATTCGTAAAGGCTGTGTTTTTCTTATAGTCATCCAACATCATATCACCGTATTGATTCTGCTACGCGAACTATTGTTATTTGAATAAATTAAACGTGTGATATTGAATACCGTTATTGTTAACTAGAAATGCATTGCTGTAACTAAAGATTTCAAGTGACAACGAATAATTGTTGTAAAATAACAAATGAACGTGTATATTCAAATTCATGACACACGCACATTAAGTCATGTATTAATGCCTTACACCCTGATATTTATTTATGTTGCAGCATGTAATTTATCTAGCGTATGTAGTTAAGCGGACATCGGAAACAGTTAATAGTACGTTCACCAGCAATCCGAGTCTTCGTTTAGCACATATTGTCTATGTTTCGTAAGTGGCGTTTATCTTAATACATTTCCCTTTAAAGGTTGTTTCCCCATATGCAAATATGTGATGGTAAGTTTATAGTTGAGGAACACATTAGTTGAAATGTAATAACTAAAACAAACAAAACTTGTTCCAATCATTTTTATTACAGAATGGCGAACAGTGTTAAAATTTTAATTTTCTCTGAATGGACTTCTGGCAATTTTCGTAATTTTTAACATAAAAATGAATGGTACTACCTGGTGTGTTATTATGTCTCGTTCAAGTAAAAATATTTGAAGTTCATATTCAAGTTGGAGTAATGGTTTTGCCTGAAAATAATGTTTGTCAAATACACAACATGTCTGCAACCGCGTACCCGTATTACATATTATAACTAGAAATTTACCCGTTCTTCGCACGTGGAATTTAGTTTATATATATTTGTAAAATCCATTACAGAAACATGCCCGTTGCTTCAAAATTGGCTTCTTCCCATTACAAAAATACGTTTTCTCTCCATGTTTGGTTTGAAATCTTTGTCGGTTGACCACATAAGATTGAAATGTCCCTCATTCCGAATGCCAGTAAAACCTAATAGAACAGAATTCCTTCCGTGAAGTTGAAAAACAACTTTAAATGTCCTCTTCCGATTGCCAGTAAACCTAATACACAGAATTCGTTACCGTGAAAGTTGACAAATAACAATTAAAAATTTCCTTCATTTCGATTGCAAGGAAAACCTGATACAATTGAATTGCCATGAAAGTTCTAAAAAGGGCAAATTAAATTTATTCACGTTATTAACTTATCGATGTGTTTAAACAAAATTGAAAACAATTTTTTTTTAATATCCGAGCTTGGGATTGAACATGTTGTCTTCAGGTTATCATTCGATCATCTTATGCATTCGTAAACATAACTGACATATTGAACAACCAATAAATATGTTAGTATTCGTGTGATGTGCGAAAGACGTCACCAAACTATAATAATATGATCGCTTTGCGCATCACATGACTGGAACGTCGTAAAACACGGATATACATATTCGACGATTTCTATGCAGAATGACCATGTGCGTAAAGTTGGAATATTGTTATAGAAAGAAAAACATAGTCTTTCATAATGTTTTCCTCTTCGATATTTTGAAAGGTATCCTCTTGCCAAAAATTTGAAGTTCGCAGGATGTCCAGATATCTTCAAACAATTGGGACAGACATACAATGAAATTCAACTGATTCTTATGTATATATAGACAAGCAGTGTCCATTAGTGAACAAATGTTATCTTGCACTTCTATCAATTAAAATAAATGATGTGTGCATACGGCAATGACAATCGTTCTAAGAAAGTGCTAAATTATTTATTTCACGGAATTCCCTATTTTCACTTTTGTTGAATTGCTCGTTGATGAATCATTGGAATACTTGACTAATGTTCTGTTAAACTTATACATGTAGAACAAATCAACTTCGCTGTTATTTTACTAATAGCAAATAAGTAAATCTTATAGCACTAAAGGTTTGTGTGGGCAAAACATACTTTACGATGGTCGTGACTGTTACCAATATCAATATGTAAAAACCAATAATTTATGTCAAGTGGATCACTTGATATCAGTCGGTAAAGATGTTCACGAATTTTGGAACGAATTAAAGTTATATTAGTACAATGAACATTTATAAAGCAAAGATTCCGGATGATAAACTTTGGATTTCGAGCTGCGAACCGAGAAGCACGTAGCAATTTCGAACTGACATACTGGCTAGTTAGTTCATTAGAAAGAAAGGATGTTATTCGGAACGTTATAGATATTCTCTTTAAAATCACTTTTACTTATCAATTGATAATAAAATTGCTGTACTCAGTAGAATAAGTTAATTTTAAGAAAGAACTAATCCTATTTGAGAGACACTTACCAAACAATTGATATTCCTAACTATGTTCATTCTCTCTCTCTCTCTCTCTCTCTCTCTCTCTCTCTCTCTCTCTCGCGATCACTGACGTTCCAAATTTCCCCATAAATTATGCTGTTGATTTTTGGGACACCGTCCCTCCGTACAGTTTCTCATTTAGCTCGTTATTTTCTGGCCAGGTTTCGTTTCTCAGGCATGCTAGCAGTGGAAAGTCTTGCAGTATGTGCTCCGCCGTCATATCCGCCTTCTCGCAGTGGCATAGGCTAATTGTGCAATTTAAATGTTGTTTTAAGGTTGGACAGTAGTCTGTTATGGCCGGTACGGAGACAGAATTTGACAACTTGTTTGCTTCGGGACAGACCATAGTACCCATCTGTGTCGCTGTGCTAAGAGTAGTTTTGCGACCACTTCTCTCTATTTCGCCATCCGATGATTGTTTTAGCCTCCTTGTAGCTTATTTCGTAATCAGCCAGCGGCAGTCGCCCGCCTGCATTTGCTAGTTTGTCTGCCTCTTCGCTTCCGCTCTACATTTCAGCGTCTTTCCTCTCTAATTAGTATATTTCACGCATTTTCAGAGAACTATGTTTTTTTAATGCTAGTAGAAAGGTAGTCTATTTAGACCAGCTGTTAACATATTGACCTCTGACCTCTCTCACGACTAGTTAATTAGCAGAGACAAATATGTGGAATGCATCCATTCAGTAGGGATATTTTTACATGACCAAGTCATTGCAAAGTTAAACAAAAGGATTGCGCTAAAAATTAGTGTTATTAACAAAAGTCTTAGCATGTTTTGTTTATGTGTGTAATTGCAATATCCAATGTGTTGTGTGCTATGTTATTCAATATTAATTTTTATCTACAATAATAAGTGCTGCCTTTTTATGTGCGTTCGTTATTGGCAACTAAGTTCATCATTGTTTTTGATCTGTTTGATTTGAGCAGTGAACTTGAGTGCGTTGTGTCACAGCCAACTATATGTGAACTGGCCAATTCGCTCCCTTTTTAATGGCGGAAGGTGAGGCAGAGTGTTCGATAATTTTCAAAAGGATTATTATTCTCCTGTATTACTACTATCGGATTAGTTAGTCTGTTAATTATTGTATTATTCTCCTGTATTACTACAATTGGATTAGTTAGTCTGTTAATTATTGTATTATTATAATTAAATAGTTATAATTTAATAAATGTCTTCCTTAACAACAAAATAACGATGCCTAGAAAGTATTGTGCACAAAATTGTAGGTCTAATTATGAGGGAGATTATGTTAAAGCATTCAAGGTTCCAAATTAAAATCGTCAGGAAATTCGGGACAAATGGATAAAAATATTCCACGTCAAGATTGGCTTCCCACGAAACATAGTGTTGTTTGTATCAAACATTTTAGAGAAGAAGATTTAGTACGTTCAGATAAATATACAGATGCAAATGATGTAGAACACATTATTGACAGGCGCGTGTAGTTTTAAAACCTGATGCTGTTCCCACTGTGTTTCCTAACCTTCCATCTTATATGTCAAAAGCGCCTGTCGTTCTTCGTAAGAATCCACAAGCACGAGCTACAGCAGTACAAGAAAGGTATAATAAAGATGTTGAAGATTGGCTGGCGTCAGATCTGATCAGTGATTTTAAAGTTTTTCAGGACAGTTATGAAGCAAGGTTATAAGAGAATTTAAATGCAAAGTTTCAGCTGATATGTAAAGACAAGAAATATGTTCTATTGTATACTGTAATTGTTGAAACCATGGAAGCACTAGCTATAGGACTCAGTATTAAAATAGACCAGGACATGTCCTTTACTGTTCACCTGATGGGAGTTTCCATAGAAAAAAGTTCCTTTAGCTGGCTGTCAAGTAGTGGAAAAATTGAGAGATGGTCTCATGTTGAGAATCTCTTGTCCTATTGTTTATACAAAGATTTAAAGAGAAGATAAAGAGAGATACAAAGAAGATCGAACTGTTGACTATTACATGACAAAGCCACATGCTAATCTGGTTGAAGCAATTAGTTTATCATCCACAAGCACTAGTGTTGTGCCAGAGAAAACACTTCAATTCCGCGCTGAACAGTTGCAGCTGGTCAGAACTCCAGATAACAGAAAACGGTACAGCAGTAACACCCAGTGTTTTGCATTTATGACATATATAACATCCCCAGTATGCTATAGATTTCTGAGAAGATCAAATTATCTGTGTCTTCCCATCATGGCACACTCAGAAATTTTAATTATGCCATTGACAAAGTATGTAGATACTGACAAATATTTACAGATCAAGAGCAGCAAACTTTCTGCAACTGACCAATTTGTAGCCATTCAGATGGATGAAATTTATGTCAAAGCTGCACTAAATTATACTGGAGAAAATTGATTGGCACAGCATCAAATGCAGTCGAAAGTGCTACCACTGTGTAGGCATTTTTTATTTCTTCAGTATTTGGCAATTACACTGAAGTGGTTGGACTAATTCCAATGAAGAAGATGGCATCAGATGACTTGCAAGGAAATTTGATTCAGACTATACAGACAGTGCAGTCCGTTGGTTTTAAAGTCCTGGCTGTTATTGTGGATAACAATGCAGTAAATAGAAAAGTGTACAAACAACTTGCAGAAAGTTCACAGAATGCATACACGTTTGAGAATCCAGTGTATTCTGGAACACCAATCTTTTTGCTTCATGATTCAGTACATATATTGAAATGTATATGGCACAACTGGATCAACCAGAAGGACACGGAGCAAACTTGTGTTTTCCTTTGTTATCCTGTATAACAATCAGAGGAACTCATGAGAGCAAAGATGTCCAGCTTGAAAATTGTGTACAATAAAGAATGTAACAACATTACCAAATTAGCACCAGCGAATACTCACAAAGTACTGTTTCCATCTAGTTTTGATAGGCAGAAGGTATCTCTAGCCCTTGCTGTGTTCAACGAGTATAATGTTGCAGCTCTACGGCTCAGTGATCAGGAGATGGTACTGCAACTTTTATTAATACAATACTACAGTGGTGGAACATTATAAATGTTAAAAATAAATTTATTGGAACAAAGCTTCGAAATCCATTTGCCATGCCTATAACAGCTACTGATAAAACTAATTTGTTGAATTTGGAACAGCTATGTAAATGAGTGGAAGCATGGCATAATCTACCAGTAAGAGAAGGAAAGCTCACCAGGGAAACATTTCATGCTTTGATTCACACATTGAAGTCAATGATAGATTTAACTAAATATGCATTCACAAACATCATGAACATACTACAAACTGACAATCTTGAGGCCAGATTCAGTGAGTACAGGCAACTTTCAGGAGCAGATTACCTTGTTTCTGTGCAGCAAATTTAGGAAACTGAAAAGAAACTAAGGATTTATTATGTTTTGTGTATGTGCTCCTCGAGATGTGGTGATATTAAATTCGTGACTTATTATAGTCTGTCCATTAATTCGTGAGCACGTTTGAAATTGATTTTCTCGAAAACTACCTGTTGGATCTCAGTGATTTTTGCATGCAGCCTTAGAATATCCATGACGCTAAAATAAAGCTAACCAGTAGTCCATAGATGCTACGGATTTTGCACATCGGCGAATTCCTTTGATCTTTATGACAATTGCAAATACGGGGCTCAAATTTTAGATTTTACAGTATCCCTAGAATTTGTCCATGTCAATTCTATTCATAGGTGTATCTCCATATTAACTTGATAGGTCAAGTAATTAAGTGTGTTGCCCTTTATGTGCAATCGTGAACTTGGATACAATATGCAACAGTTAGTCCTCCCTTCGGTCACCATTAGACCCCAGGGTGTCTTAACTTCACCACAAATTGTATGATGGTAGACGCATTTGGATATGGAAATGTATACGTTGCTATTTCTCAGTCTGTAATCAAAATATGATTTGTATCTCCGAATCTGACGATTCCATGAGGTTGATAATTGTTACTGGCTGGACAAATTGTAATCCATCTCGGTGCCAGTACTCGTCTTCCTCTCGGAGCACATGTTCAACACACTTCTTCCAGAACTGCATGTCTATCATTGAGAAGGACACAATATAGATGACCTCTCTTAGATTCCCTACGGAAGTGTTGGTATAGTAAAACTGTAACCTTCTGCATTGTTATAAATGTGCACTTCAGACTCATTATGAATGTGATATCAATGTCAGTTTTGATAAGCCAACAAATATGATACAATAGCTTCATACAAATAGCGAGATACGCCTATAACTATAAAACGGTATCCCAATTATAACGTCATATGCTTTCCGCTTTCAAAGTCGACTGGGTTAGGTGCACGGAATTCGTGAAACTCACGATATTTCAATGTTACCATAATGTATTTTTAGAACAACGCGTCTGTGTACCGTAAATCTGTTACTATTGTGTACAATCCGGTGAGGTTGATTTTAATATAACCTGAAGAAGAAATATTTCAAACTACATCAAATTTTCTTGGAAAAAATATTTCTCTAGCGTCATGGATATTCTAAGGCTGCTTGCAAAAAATCACTGAGATCCAACAGGTAGTTTTCGAGAAAATCAATTTCAAACGTGCTCACGAATTAATGGACAGACTATAGCAGTTTGTTCAGCACAGATAATGAGATGGAGACAAGTGCTGCCAAGCAAGGAGACCCATGGTTTGCAGTGAATGTAGAAAATTCTGAAATCATAGTGCCTGACGGAACTGTGGATGTACTTGTCTACATCAGTGGATTTACTGCCTATATACTGTGTAGAAGATTAAAGTGCCTTTCATGTTGCCTACTTATTAAGCAAGATAAGGGCATTACAGCAGAAATTGAACCTGATCTGTCCTGGTTAGATTACACACATTTAATAGATATGGGTGGACTGAAGTACCCATCACCAGACTTCACTGTTCTCTGCTTCATATCATATCTAGTTGTTCAAAAGCTGATATCATCTGAATATGAAGATAAGTTCTTCGCCACGACAAACCAGAAGGATATTGTCATACAAATTGTAACTGCCAGCTACTTAAAATTCTCATTAAACAGTACTGCATGTGTCTGCAGAGCTCAAAAAGAAAACTTTATTTCATGGCTCCAACATTTGCTAACATTTTCTTCAACAATTATATAATAATAAGGAATGATCAATGCAATGTTCAGCAAACTGCTTCTTCACAAAAAGGAAAGTAACAAAATTCAGTAGTAGATAAATATATTTATGTAATACTGTTCAGTTTATGGTCTAATCAAGCGGTGATGATGTGCAAACTTGTGACTAACTAATTCGTGGATTACTGATAAGTGATTTTAGTTTATGTGCTAATCAATATGTGGTGTTGTGCAAACATGTAGCTTACTTATTCATGGATAACTGAAGAGAGACTACGATAAGCTGATGTAAGTACAATAGTTATATATAAATTACTCTAAATATTATGTATACAATTAAACTAAAATAGTATATAATAGCAACAACTATAGCTACTCATCAGAAAACATCTTCTGTAATACACACATGCATCCAAAAACAAGTTTCTAACATCTGCAAGGTGTATTGTCTAGATCGGCGCTTCACAATAGTAACAGACAATAGTTAGTCTGTGAGAATACACCGCCTCAGCCTATGACGTCACATGGCAATATTGCCGTCCGCGCTGAGGCCAGTAGTTACGATGGCCGCGGTTGTGTCCCCGGAATGCTATACGTTTTGTGAGACAGGTTATTATGAGAGTTTCCGCGAATATCGCGTTTTGATATGAAAATAAAGCACGTTTTTCGTTTCAAATGGTTGCTGGAAAATTATATATACATATATATATACATACATACATAGCAATGGTTAACCGCGTTATCATTCGGTTATTGATATGAGAACACTTTCAAAAAAGGGTGACTTGTATATACACCCACAGACGCGCATACCTATATATATATATATGGATATATACATGTATACAGTGGCGACTCGTGTTTATTTTTGTTGGTGGGGTCAGACACAATTTTTTGGGATAATCATGGTTGTGAGTTAGGTATTATTTTAATTTATTAAATAATAAATACCTGTTACACATTATTTTTGGTGGCGCCCAGCCCTACTGGCCCTCAATGACAAGCCGCCACTGTATACATATATACTTAATCATCATCATCAACATCGTCAAATATCTTGTACTTTCTGGAACTATGCTCACATGATAAAGCCTTGATAAATCTCATTTCTGTGCACCTTGTCTGGAATCAGAAACAGTTATTTGCCGCTCATCAATGGCATCCTGCATACATTCGTCGTCTAGGTCTTTTCTCACAGTCACCTTTCTTGAGTTTATTTTCTCCGTGCAATGATGTCCTTTTTTGTGTCTGAAATCATTTAGTTTTCTTGTTTTTATGTTCTATAATAACTCTCTTTAATTGAATAATAACATAAGAAATCGTTCTCCTCTCTGTCCCTGCTATTCTAAGTAATCTTCTGTAACACGTCCTTTTAAAGGTACTGATAATCTTCTCTGCCGCTTTGTCACTGACCCATGTCTCACAACCATACGTTGTCAAGCGGGAGAAACACATGGTATACACATATATATATATATATATATATATATATATATATATATATATATATATATATATATATATATATATATATATATATATATATATATATATATGCATACGTATGCAACATTTCCAGAATCAAATTATGAATGACTATAACCGTGTGTATGTATATAGTACTTTTGATAGGGATGTATCATATCATATAACAATGAACAATGTCTTAAAATAAAAAACTTTGACATGTTCAGATCATGTTATGCGAATGGAACAGGCAACACCTGCAAATAACAACCCTGACTGACACCATCCTGGGAAAGACAGAAAGGAAGAAAAGAAGCAATTTGGAGGCGAATGTTGATGTATAAACTGTCTGCAGTATTTCGGACTTGGAATACTGAATATAATGTTGGAAGGATCATAACAACATTACTGAAACCTCATGTATTAAGAATCTATGTATTAAGAATCGTTAAAATAAGTACAACAATCATATTCTATTAACCATGTCAAGTTTTTACCTCTATTGTTTTCTTCATGAAAATTTTACGAAAGATAGCATTGTATTTGCTGCTCATATGATAATAAATAAATATATTCATTGATGAATTAATACTCTCTAGTATAAGACCAAGACCGCTTGCAAGTACGGTTACATTATTATGTTTTCCTGTAACTGACAGCTCAGGTAGAAAAGCCATTGCTAACATATTAATACTAACAGGGAGGAAACAAACAATAAATAATATAGAAATCGTCACAACCATTTTTGCTATTTTATGGTTCTTATTTGAAACTTTTTCGATCTGCATGTTGGTAATGATTTGCTTTCTACGTTTTGCTGTGTTATAGAGTTGTACTGTTAATATTATCGCACCAGTTGAAATGATAAGAAATGCAATGAAAGGAATAACAAAATTGTTGATTGCAAAAGAAACCATTTCAACTGCTTCTCGATCTGCGGCAAAAATAAGGCCAACAGTTGTTTTGTTTTTTAAAGGAGAAAAAGTCATGCCCAATCTGTTGACAGCATATACCGGGGCACCACTCCAGAAGAAGATGATGAATATGCAAATTGTGGTCACAGTTGTCCGTTTTGGAGTAATGATACTCTTTATCTGGAGAAATATAAATATAAAAAGTATGGTTATTTATTGGAAAAAATGTCGTATTATGTATTTAAATATGAGATCCGCGGTAGCGTAGTTGTTAGTGAACTCGCTTCTCAAGGATGGCGGTCTGGGTTCAACTCCCACGGTGGAAATTTTTCCAGACCGCGACGGCTCTCAGGTCGACCCAGCCTCAACTGGGTACCAGACATGCTCTGGGAAAGTAAAGGCGGCCAGTGTGATGCTGACCATCACCCATCGTGTGCCGACGGTCAATGAAAAATACAGACCTTACACTGTATTGCCCTATATACCACAAGGTATGAACGGATTCCTTTACTTTTTTTAAAATGTATTTAAATATACGAGATATATACCTAGATATACGTAAATAAACAATATACGCATGTTAGAACCTTGATATAGTAACTCAAGCATACTACTGTTGTTACTAATACATTGTTATAATGTTTATATCTTGTATTAGGAAATGTTATGTTCAACTCGTGATTTAAATGCAGCATCCTTCTTGGAATTGGTTACATATTAACCTGGCTTCTATTGCAATATCATACTTACAAAATAATTAATACTCAGCAAAGTCTACTTCTGTTTCAGTTTAATATCATATAGCATTCCGGATATGAATATAGGGGTCTGATCTCTTTCCAAATATCGTCGAAACTGCCCAGCAGTTAAATGTACCATGTAGTTGTGCATTCTTTAGAAAATTATTAGTTATACAATTTGAAAATATAATAAATCACCGATATTGTGAACATATAATAAATCACCGGTATTATTGACATCAGTACTAAAGGTATTGCACTTTGCAATTGTACGATTTCTTAATGCAGAGAGTGTTGACAAATAGAAGAAGAATGATTACTAAAATATATATTTGTTACATCTAGTATAGACACATGTTAATGCCAACCTTTAGTGGAAAAAGTATACAACAACATCTCTCCATCGTTATCATGGCAGTGATACAGCTACTAACTCGTGTAAAAGACATGTGTGGCATTGCTGATGTCAAGTACATAACTTGCACCGAATCGAATGGTAAATCAGCTTCGCGTACTGCAGGAGTAAAGCAGAAACAAGTCCAAGCCGTTGTCACAAGACTTCCTAAGTCAGAAACTGACAGACCTGAGAATATATAAGATATTATAGAAATTAATTTCAATTTAAAAAAAGTAAGTGCACATTCAATGTTTATAAAAATGTTATTTCCATGACATGTCATGTTATTTACTTCACATTATTAATAAAATAAATAAAATACCATCAATTTACTTACTTGCTTTACTTGTATCTATTTTGACCCCTAGCTTGTGTGTGTCTGAAGTCAATGAATTATTAGATGCATATATACAAACAGACATTACATTTGTTCGTTCATCTTCCTAGTCTTAGTGGACATTTTTAATTCTGTCACAATTTAAGCTAGATTCGCCCGTCTGCACTGCGTGTTCGTAGCGCGTTGGTCTACGGGTGACTATATCTTTGTGTGTGCGGTTAAATTCCGCGGGATGGCAGAAAAACCACAGATTTCCCAGATTTACGGTGTTCGTGGCACCGAACCGAAGGGTTACGATGTCCATGGCACCGAGCCGTAGAGCTGAAAAGCTCAAGTGCTTCTGGATCGGAAAAAAAAAAAAATATGCTAGATGGCATTGCCTCATGCGCTAGTATGTGGCCGTCCAAAAATAAATTTCTTCATTTCCTCTACAAGTATTGAATAGAAACCATATGATTTCATTTTTGAGGTCTGGTGAATATGATACTCCGTTTTGTTTAGGGCTGATAAATCAACTAATCATTTATTTATTGTCGTCAGATGTAGTCGGTTTAATTAAGGTTGCTTTTTGTGGCGGGACGCGGCTGTTTCATTCTGGAATTAGCTCACACAGGAAACTTTTCACAGGTGTTAGCATTTCGTGTGATATTCATTGGCACAGGAACGAGCAATTATGGGGTGACCCGTTGCAGTGAAGTTGGAACCGTACTTATGAACTATCTAGCAAAAGTATTTGCTAATCCTTACAGCTAGTCAGTTTTGCTGAACAGACATACGTCTTGTATCTGGCTTAGTTATCACGTATAGCACTACGTATATTACCAACATCCAGGTTTATGGATAAGGTGATTGAATCACTTTATGTTCGATGTATGTCATTGATGTGTGCCAGTAAGTAGCTTACATTGATGTCTGCGTTTTCAACAAACCATACATTTTTCTACTTTGATGTGGAAACAAAAATATAGGCAGCATTATTGTTGGTTAGCTCTTAGGGTTATTCCTATAATTTGCACGCTTTTAGCATCTGTTGCGATAAATGAAATCGACCCCAGTGTACATCATATAATGAAAGCAACGGCAACTTGCTTGAGTTTGTGACATTTAATCGGTTGTTGTATTTTTAAATATTTTTAAAGCATTTGGGACGTCTGACCCACTGAATGCAGATTCTAAGTTTTGATAGAAAAAGAAGACTTGCAATCACAACACAGTGTTCCGCAAAGGACAAATCCAATCCGAAACATTTGATACAAAATAAAGGACATCGCAAACAAAAAGAGGAAAATTGGAAATAGCAAAATCATTGAAAGACGATAGGCTCACAAAAGCCTGTTTTATAAATACTTTATTATTATATCTAGTGAATTGAAACAAGCTGCATAAATGAAGAGGTTCAGTTCATTGCAGTATATATTAATTTTGTCAACTGGAATAATTACTTGCCCTTTTTCTTGATAATTACATAGTCAATTAGTTACCCCTGCTTCGATTGAGGGTGCATCTACAATGTAATATTACGAGTGGAACGTTGAATTATTGATCTTGTTATGAAGGCATCGTGTACTGGACACGCCAGCAAAATGAGTAGTAAGTAGTCTAATGTTGTAGCATCGACCCATGCAATATGTTATATGCATCCAGTCTATTATGACAGTCACCAACGACGGTGCACCAATCTGTACAAGAAATCGAAGTAAAACTTGTTTTCAAAAGGAACGAGCATTGAAACGTAAGTCATAAATGATGAATATTGAGTGAGTCGCTTGCACAAAAGCCACACAAAAATATTAATTAATGACCGTGAAATACTTTTCTGACTACAACGGCTCTCAGGTCGACGCATCATTAATTTTGTACCAGGAAAAGCAATGGGAAATGCACAGTGGCGGATCGTCATTAAGGACCAGTGGGACCGGACCCACCAAAAATAATGTATAACGTGTATTTATTATTTTATAAATGAAAATATAGCAATCAAAACCATGATTTATCAGGAAAAAATGTCTGGCCCCACCAAGAAAAATGATCACGAGCCGCCACTGGAAATACATATGATCAAAGTGATATTGACCACATCACGCTCCGTTTGCTGACGATCAATGAAAACAACGGCCCTTACACTGAATCCCCGAATATAATTAAATGTATGAATATGGGTTCCTTTTAACTACTATAATAGTTCTTTTAAGTATCTTTTAAATACAAATAAATGTATTATCGTTTTAAAGTTTGTCCACATACCAATACAATGTTTTAACGGGACCTGTTATATTGTGTAGATGACATTTCATCGACATAACCGATGTCTTACTTGAAACTCAGGCGAATACTGAAAATATAATTTAAAGATATGATATGAAAATATAATCACAAACGGTGAATAAATAGCAAATGTAACAATGGTGTATTTTTCACAACATATTTTACCTAACAGACTAATGTTGACTGAATCTTTGAAACCTTGCTTGCAGAAGCAGATGATGTTGATAACATTGGTTACGATACCAAATATGTTAATTATTTGACATAAAACAGCGCAACAAACCCACGTAAAGACCATTATTGTATAATTACTAATAATAGGTTCGTCTATGGATGATTCCATTTTGTTTTTAAAATTAGTTAGCCTTTGATATTGTAATCTTCAAAGAACATGTATTTACAGTAGTGTCTTGAACAAATATGTCTTTTCGCCAAGCGAGACATGTACTTTCTCTTTCTTATTAGTTATTGGTTATTCTCATTTACTTACATTCTCTTTAACTATAAAAGTTAAAATATGGCGATGTACGGGAACTGAGATGGGCATACCGGATCAGATCAAATCTGGTGAAATCCGCAGGGAAACTGATGTAATAGTGAGTAAATGGGCGTTTTGGAGGAAACAGGTATACGAGTATGCTTATGTCGGAGTATTGCATTTAATCTTGCCATCCATGCCCTCCTCTGTCTTACATCTGTCTACACCCACTACGGTTAGACTTAGTTCTACAATGTCCTTGCTCCGTGAATACGTCTCTGCTCTAATACCTAGATGGGTCACCTAATTGAAACTACTCTCCCCACTTGTCTAGCCAGGTAACATTGTTTACTGTATATGTTCGTGCTGCTCTAAGGTAACGGTCATCAGACCATATTTTGTTTTTGCCTGGCTTCATGCATTGTCCGCACGATGGTTTCAGTGTTGGATTGACATTTTCAACCCTATCCCTTCACGAGACTTCCTAGGATTACTACGGTCAGATTATTCCATAATTACTTTAGATGTATGTTTCAGTTCGTTTTGTATTCCTTGATTGTATATGTTTTCTTGATATGGTGGTAACGTTGGTTGTTGTCATTTTAAACAAATTATTGAATCATTTATTTATTCTAACTACTGATGTAAAATGTATACACATGTCTGTATACAAATGTATACCCATATGGATGATAGCATATCAAAGTTAGTATTTATGTAAATGAAGCACGACGTCACACAAAAAAATCCATTTTAAGTAAATTACATTCTAAATATTACAATTAAATTAGCTGCAACAACGAGGTTTTTAAAATGAAATTGTTCTTTCATTCAATCATTATTTGTTTCCTTTGCTGTTCTATCGTAATATTACTTACGATTATCACTCACAAAGAATAACTTCATCATAATAATACTAAAATAGTTATAATTCATCAACATCTTTAACACGGAACGAAATTAATAATTACTATATTTCATTTCATGTAAATATATAATTTATTTAATGACATGTCTACACAATTGACGCTAAATTGTGCTGGTGTATTCATCAAATATTATATTTTAGAGCAACGTTCTGAAGGTACTTTACCATTATTGAGTATCAGTGACAAATACTAACTAGCTAAACGTAGGCAGACGCACAAACTGTCTTCAATTTTCTATAATTAAATGTAAATTATGTTTAGTGAAATATCGCCAAACAGAATCGAATAATCGACAAACGATTAAACGTGAAGTAAACGCTAGACTGATTTCAGATCTTCGTACGTGGCGTTTAGCACCGATATAATAATGCTAATATGTGTGTACCGATTTAACATTTGAAGAAAATCACTAGAATACTTACAACTAATTGCTAATACTGTCGGTTATAAATTGCAGACATACTTAGGACTAACATATTCATTGCATTTTCTCGTGATGAAAATATTGGTAAATTTAGATCACTTTCAGTGCACAGTTCTAAAACTGTAATGCATTTTTTTAAATCAACTAAACGCACAATGTCACACTTGAAGTTTATCGCGTGAAAACTATGATAAACAAAATGTACTTTGATACAATCATGTATTTATGTAACAACTCGATAAATATTTATCTCGACCAGAGATACACTTAAGAAGAGCTATATTTTTATTTCTTCTCAGACATATTGTGATGTATATTCGACAGCTTATATATCTTTTCCTGAGAACTATGTGATGGAGAATGGTTTTGAAATCGTTATTTAAAATTCTAGAAAGATGTTTCCCACTTTGTTCTGATGTAGACACTGTCTAGCACTGAACAGTTTCAAGTACAGTAGACACTTTGCTGTGACCATCTTAGAAAAGCATTGTTCATTTGGAAATCGATGTCATCTCAATTCAGACGTTTTCATAATTTATCTGATTTTCCTTAAGCCTAACTCAATTCGGTTCAGATTAACAACTCCCGTTATGTACTCTTTGATGTAAGAATAGTGCATTAAACACATTAAAATACATGTATTATACAAGATGATCTCATCTTAGTACACTTAGCTCCGCCTCACCGGATAGGATCCTTAGGAAATCCTACCTACATAAAATCAGATAGAATCAGTGAAAAACACCTATAGACAACAGATAACTGCTAATTGACATCAGATCCAACTTTTGCATTTTCGGTATACAATCTCTGCCACAGAAGAACACACGAGGGACAACATCGACTGGTACTATGTCTTTCTTGCATTTTGTCATACATCTACAACAAATTTCATATCGATGTACATCACATCACGTTAAACTTTTTGTTTGGAAGCAGACATGAAGGTTAACACAATTTAGTATCAGAAAGTGTGAAGATTTGTTTTTCTATTGTGTTTCTGACATTGTCATGACATGGCCTTTCAAACCCAACGGTGTCTTTGATTAAATGCAACGGTGACAATGCAATCAAATGCTACATACAGTCGAAACACTCGTTCTTGTTGACTGGAATGAGTCATCTGAAGTCAGTAAGAATTAATTATCAACATTACTAAGTAAATGTAAGACACGTCTCAGCTAAAGTGATAGAAATGTTTTTCATTGATTTGTAAAATGTGTGTCTGGATAATAGAAGAATATGTTGATATTATCTGGTACTACTGTTCTCATGTGTTTATTTTTTTTTGTTCAAACAGAGAAGACCACTTATTGAATCATTCATTAAAACAAATAAACTCATATTACATGAAAGATGTACAATATTTCAAGTAACCCATTTTGTTTGAAAAAAATTGATAGAACGTTATTTGGAATTATTACCTTCCGTTATGTCTATCAATGATAATCAGTGATTTGTGAAGTTGAAAATAGCAGTCTTCACTTTAAAATTGTTCTAGGATCAGGACAGCATACACGACATGTTGTTACTGTACATTTAACTGCACTCATATATTATATTTGAATATTGAACACTGCTTGCAAATAATGTATTAAATATATCGATTCTAAGAAGCACTTCATACTTTGTAAATGTATATGTAACAGTTGTAAAATTGTAATGTTCAAATTAGTCATTAAATTCAAAGTGACTTGATTAAGACCTAATATTGATAACATTGCTAAATCATATTACGAACATGCATTTATGTACCAACAAACTGTATTTGATTTGACAAATAACACTGTTTATTATTATACATTCCAAGTGTTACGACACTTTTACTAACACTGGGTAAACTATTTTAATTAAAACATAATTAAATAATCATTAACACTTGTAAGCACTTCTCAAATATGTAGTTACTGACAATTTAATTAGAGAAGATAATACTTTATGTTTGATTCAATCACTGTCTTCTGGCCTGCGCAGGTTATCGTTAAGATACTTGGTAGCTTATAGCTTGCAAAACAAACTTCACAGTTCATATGTTCTCCTTTATGGCTAATCAGATATAACACAATGATAAAGTATACGTATGTTGATAAAAAATCATGACTTATGGGTTTCTACATATGGATCAGTCACTCTCGGAACAGAAATGGTAGGTTAC
Organism: Arion vulgaris; assembly: GCA_020796225.1. Lineage (NCBI taxonomy): Eukaryota > Metazoa > Mollusca > Gastropoda > Stylommatophora > Arionidae > Arion > Arion vulgaris. The sequence goes on along the minus strand of CM036759.1, from coordinate 18,520,711 downwards.
TTATCGAGAGTGATGTTTTTTTTTCTTTTCCGATCCAGAAGCACTTGAGCAGTCAGCTCTTCGGCTCGGTGCCATGGACATTGTAACCTTCGGTTCGGTGCCACGAACACCGTGAATCTGGGGACCTGTGGCTTTTCTGCCAGCCCGCGGAATTGAATCCGCACACACAGAGTGTAGTCACCCGCAGTCCAACGCGCTACGAACACGCTGGGCACGCGGGCCTCGAGAGTGATGTAAAGATTGCACAAACGAACCTTCAGAACTCCTGTCACACGAATAAGCCACTTCGCCATAGCGACCTCCAAATTAGCATTGTATAGGTATTCGACATTAAAATGTGGTTTTCAGTTTTTAAAACCTGCCCAGTCTATACAAATATATACCTATCAGACAATATGTCTGCTCCATATGTGATTGCAAAGAATTCAGAATTATACGGACACTATTGATGAATAGCGAACACATATGTACATCTTTCTGACTACATATGAAAAGTATAATTGTGCTGTGACTTAGAACGTGATGCTTATTGTTTCCTTAATAGTTGATCATATACCTAGTGTATTGTAAAACTCTATATTACCATATTTCTGTCACCGTACGTGTCGGGTCCATCATTAGACACATTATACATCCCATAGAGAGATGGCTATTAATATGAAAATCCAATTCAGATTTATTTATTTGTTGTGTATAAAATCAACAAACACCCAACTCTTCAATGTTAAGCTTATGTACTAGACAGCAATGAGTCAAATGACTAGTGCTCAAAAGCCCGGTGGATATCACATATGTTCAGAAATATGGTTTCAGTAAAAGTGTGTATTATTATTTCTACAGTAGTTTCTTCTTGTATGTTGTTGTTTTGTATGTACCATCAATATAACCTACTGCCAGATTATATCACATTCAATAATTATATTGTTTCCAAATTTTGTAAAAAAATTCATTTGTTTATTGCATTTGAAAGAGTGTAACAATTCGAATGTTGACTGCAAAAGTTATTGAGCATTTGTGTCCTACAATAATTGTAACAAGTAATGAACAACCTATTGCTATGATCCATCCTTAAAAGATCGGTGCATGTGTACACACACACACACACGCACACCATATATATATATATATATATATATATATATATATATATATATATATATATATATATATATATATATATATATATATATATATACGTATATGTAGTAATGCATAGTGTGTGTGGGAGGTAAATTAAAATATACATACCACGGTTGACTAGCATCGTTCTCTTTTTCATGTTTCTGTCTTAAAGAACTATCAGACTCTACAGACCATGTCAAGACCTTCCTTCTGCTTTGTCTTTTGAATATACTACAAAAATAGTTTTGTATTTACTGCTCATGTAATAATATATAAATATATTCATTGATGAGTTGATGCTCTAGTATAAACCCAAGACCAATAACAAGTATAGTTACATTAAAATATGTACCATTAACTGAGAGTACAGGAAGAAACGCTACTGCTAACATATTAATGCTAGTAGGGAGGAAACAAATAATAAATAAAACGGAAATTGTCACAACCATTTTAGCTGTTTTCTGGTTCTTATTGGAAACTCTGTCCTCCTGTATTTTAGAGATGGTCTTCTTTCTCCATTGTGTTTTCTTCCATAGTTTTATTGACAGTATGATTGTACATAACAAGATGATAAAAAACGAACTGAATGGAATGAAAAAATTGTTGATTGCATAGGAAGCTGTTTCAACTTCTGCACGATCTACATTAGAAATAAGGCCAATGAGAGTTCTGTTTCTAAATGGAGACAACGTCATACCCAATCTGTGGACAGCATACACTGGTGTGACACTGAAGAAGAAGATGATGAATATACCAAATGTCATAGCAGCCGTTCGTTTTGGAGTAATGATACTTTTTATCTGGATAAAAGTAAATAGAAACAAAATAATAATTTCATTGTGTTACTCAATGTGTATGTATTGTCAAGCCTCAAGAGATAAACACAGTAAGATGAATATCATAAGGTATATGATCGTCTCAGAGATACTGTTAAAAAATATGTAGCAAATGATGTTGCCAAAACACAGACTATATCTAACAGATTGGACGAGCAATGGACCAGGCTGATATTATAAATTCCTTAACCCTTTAGCTGCTAAGGACGTATATATACGTTTTTTTTCATTCACTTCTAAAGACGTATTAACACGTCTGTTATTATCTCTTCTCTGTGGGCTAAAGACGTATTAACACGTTATACATTGCTACTGTCACTGCTAAAGGTGTAAATTCACATTTGTGACCTAGAAACAAAGAGTAGCTATTTTTAACTCATCCTTCAGAAAGTATGTAGCGGCGAAAGGGTTAAGGGAGAGAGGGCGTGTACATGATTCACGTAATAGAGGTGAATCCACAACACTAACCAGACTGCAAGAACTCAAAGTTAGTGTGGTGTAGCTCGACAAGAACGCTATGCTGGCAGACAAAGAAGAATTGTAAACCAACAAAGAACCGGTGTCGTTAGTCGCCACACGCTGATGGACATACTGAGGGAGAGATCGAGCACTTATGGACTAATTTGTTCGACGTGCAGTGATGGTGATCCGACGACTAAACTAAACTAAACTAACAGATCTCACTCTCTTTCGATCCCCATCTAACAGATCTAAAGACGACTGATCGACAAAGAAACATTTTTACCCAAATAGGTCGGTCTCTCTTATCAGAAGTGGTATGTCACTTGTATTGTGGAATTTTAACATTACATATACTTCCTAGCTCCGACAACAATACTATGAAACCTCAACATAAATTAACTTGTGATTCGAACATACGGCATTTGAAAAGCAAGGTGAACTGCTTAATCAGATATAATTAATTAGATGTAGAGGAGTGCAGTATCATACGCTGACAGTATTATTACAAATAGTATATTTCTCTCGTTCAGCTATACGCTACATAAGGCCTGCATGAAATGTTTTTATATTGCTCCACCATTGGAAACTTGTTCATACTTATAAATGAAATTGAGTTCAATATGAATTGCTTCACACAATAACGTTCGGTTAAGGATTTCGTAATTTGTGTTTCACTTTCTGAACTCGCTGTCTCTCACAGCAATGTCTACTTTGTGATTCTTTGATAATTTCTTCTCCGAGTACTCTCAATATATGTCTATCCCCTCTCTCTTCTTAAAGTTATTATTAGGTATTGACTTGAGAGCTTGCTTATGTCATCACTTCACATGAATTCATCCCAGTTAACGTTCATTAATTTAGTTTATGACTTTCGTGAATTGGTACTTTTAATTTTGCTTTAAAAAACACCACTACATAATTAATTTAAAAGATTATATCACCCATATGTTGTCGGGGCTCGACGGGAGCAAGGAATAATAGTAACACTGCGACATATTAGACTTGTCATAAGAGGCGTATGAGGTAGAGGCCTAGGGAAGCTAACACAGTTAATAAAAAATGCTTCTAGGAAATCGGATGTGCTAGCTACTTGTAGGTGCATAACTGGCAAAACATACAATCTCTCTTAGGAACAGATCACATACATATCCCTCCTAAAGAGTGATTTCTCAATCAAGTGCTATATTTGATGCATTCGAAGAGGAAGAAGAAGAATAACGAATCATGATCTCATACAGAGAGTATGGAGAGTTACAAATTGACAGTCTTCCTTCACAACATATAAAGAATCATTATCTCATACAGAGAGTATGGAGAGTTACAAATTGACAGTCTTCCTTCACAACATATAAAGAATCATTATCTCATACAGAGAGTATGGATAGTTACAAATTGACAGTCTTCCTTCACAACATATAAAGAATCATTATCTCATATAGAGAGTATGGAGAGTTACAAATTGACAGTCTTCCTTCACAACATATAAAGAATCATTATCTCATATACAGAGTATGGAGAGTTACAAATTGACAGTCTTCCTTCACAACATATAAATAATCATTATCTCATACAGAGAGTATGGAGAGTTACAAATTGACAGTCTTCCTTCACAACATATAAAGAATCATTATCTCATACAGAGAGTATGGATAGTTACAAATTGACAGTCTTCCTTCACAACATATAAAGAATCATTATCCCATACAGAGAGTATGGAGAGTTACAAATTGACAGTCTTCCTTCACAACATATAAAGAATCATTATCTCATACAGAGAGTATGGATAGTTACAAATTGACAGTCTTCCTTCACAACATATAAAGAATCATTATCTCATATAGAGAGTATGGATAGTTACAAATTGACAGTCTTCCTTCACAACATATAAAGAATCATTATCTCATATAGAGAGTATGGATAGTTACAAATTGACAGTCTTCCTTCACAACATATAAATAATCATTATCCCATACAGAGAGTATGGAGAGTTACAAATTGACAGTCTTCCTTCACAACATATAAAGAATCATTATCTCATACAGAGAGTATGGATAGTTACAAATTGACAGTCTTCCTTCACAACATATAAAGAATCATTATCTCATATAGAGAGTATGGAGAGTTACAAATTGACAGTCTTCCTTCACAACATATAAAGAATCATTATCTCATATACAGAGTATGGAGAGTTACAAATTGACAGTCTTCCTTCACAACATATAAAGAATCATTATCCCATACAGAGAGTATGGAGAGTTACAAATTGACCGTCTTCCTTCACAACATATCCTCCAACCAGAGCAGTGAAAGCCCGCGAGCACCGCACATGTCTAATCACCGAACCATCCGTATAAATGACTACATAATTCTCATATGAGTTCTCATAAATTAATGCCCGAACTTCTGCCTCCGCGACAAGTGGGTTGTCTTGTCTGCATTCTTTATCAAGTTTGCTGCATACCGAAAATGATGTATTGGTTTCCGTTGGCAATGATATTCACTTTTCACGGGGATCATTGTCTTCAAGTGTACAAACCTGTTTAATGTAGTACTCGACCTGACCCATCAAAGATGTTCCTCTTTTTAATCTATGTCCTTTTTTTGTCTGTTTATTTACATGTGCAGAGGATGGTGTGTGTCAGCATTGACTCGAAGGTATGCCCTTGCACGGCTCATCAGTGTTCTATATTAAATAGTACAATAATCAAGAAGATAGCGCATCGCCCAGCACGACGTGTCTTTAGTGCACTAACGTATGATGTGCATTTTCTCGTTCTGTACTCTTTCCAGTCGTTCTATCTGACTATGATTGAGAGTCAGGATCGCCAGAGCATACGCAAGCACAGAAAGGACCAGAACCGGGTATAAAAGACACAAATGGCGCTGCTCACAATTTGCCTCAGCCTTTACCCTCATCACAGCCAAACACTTACTCACCTTTATTAGCACATGCGCTATATGTTCAGTATTAGCTAAACTATGATCAAAACGCAATCCCAGGTATTTCATAGACTGAGATTGCTCCACTGCCTCTGCACACAAAACCACAGGTGGTTTTGAAGTGTTGACGAAGCGGTTGTTTAAAGGGGAGAACCATGTCACCGCTTTTTTTGTGGGGTTGACCAATGCTCCTGCTTCACCGCACCACCTACCTATGCGATAGAGTTCTGACTGAAGTTCCTCCACAAGCTGTTCTCTATCCTTGTCTTGACTATATACCAACACATCATCTGCATATGACATTGTCCTTTCTCTACCCGTGATCTGCTCTTCTGTATAGGCATTGAACAACATCGGAGATAGTTTAAAAGTTGTGGTAATACCAGAGCGTATTGTTGTTGGTGATGACGCCCAGCTGCCACATTTAAACATTACTTTTCGCTAGAAGAAAGCCGCAAAGTTTCAATTTAGGAGGAATGGGCTGATAATGAGTTCAGTCAACTGTAACATTCAAAAATGCAAGGCACTCTATTGTAGGCATCTTCAGGGTCAAAAGCAGCAACACATGTCTCAATGTCTGAGTTAAAACCCTCATAGACATAGTGGGCGAAAACCGCTGCGTTACGCCATGTCTCTCTTTTTGGACGGTACCCTCCAAGGGTGGGTGGAAGGAGACATAACCTCTCTAGTTGGCAGGATATTTTCCTGGCAATTATTTTCTCCAGCATCGTGTCTATTGTATTATGCATAGTGATTACCCGATATCCCTGAATTTTGGTGTGGTCTTTCCCAAGCTTTGGCAGAGGTACCAGGTAGCTATGCAACCATTCTTCGTTGATTACTGCAGTCGCAATGCTTTTGTTGTAGATGCCAGCCAGTACATCCCACTACTCATCAGACAAGTCGTCAATGTTACCATACCGTATGCCCTTTTTTAAATATGTAATCCCTAAGATAGTAGTACAGAAACAACGGACATTACCAAGAGAACAACACCACCACTTAGTTTACTAAACATTTGGTTGCAGTACAACTATTTAAATAAACAACTTTGAAACATTAGTCATATTGTCTATACATACATATATATATATATATAACCATCAGGTTAGACGACAGCTACTCTTAGAATACTCTTCCATATTGTACTTTCCAATTCGTCAATTTCGAAATAGACGCAATAACGGCCCCACTATACATCATTTCAGATATATGCTATAGATGACAGAAGTAACATAATCATCCTTCATTCTCATACTAGCAATATGTGTCATGCATTCTCCAGTCTTCTCTGCAAAGATAATACTATGCCGGCTAGCAAGGATACCCCATACTTTCTTCTTACCTCGATGTTCAGATCGGTCTGTATAAAGAGTAATATCATCATTCCTTCCATTATTTGCTATCAGAACATTCATTAATTCAGAGTACAATATGCATATGTCCTAAACTAATTGTCTACTTACCAAACGTGATGATACTATTTTGACAGTTTACAATTCTAATATATGTGGAGATTCATGCTTCCCTTTTCGATACGATGGAAACTGTGCCATGTGTTCTCTTCGTTTCGGCAATCAACAACTTATCACTGTTTAATTTTCTACCCGTTAGTATCATGTGATATTCTTGTGTATTGGATTTTTCTGTTCTTCAATAATCCACACATATTCTTTTAGTTGGAAGTAGTGACATAATGCAAATTATATATCTCACATTTAAAATCTGCTGCTTTACTGTATCCGAGAATTAAATGAATGGCTTCAATCTGTAAACGTGCATCGTTCCTATTGTGATCGTGATATAGTGAGAATGTCAAGTTGTTCATCTTCCACGGCCATCACAAGTTGAAACAATGGATTGATAAGTAGTTGCCGTTTTCATCGTGTCACTGTAAGGAGTCTAAACGTAAAGCATTACAAAAAAGTTTGCATTCAGAAAGGATATGCACATAACTGTAACACCTTCCAACCTGTAAAGGCATAGTTATGCACAAACATCTCTCCATCGTAATCATGGCTGTAATACAACCGCTGACTCTGGTGAAAGAGAAATGTGTCACCCCTGATACAAGGAACGCAACTTCAATGGGATCAAAAGGTAAACTACTTGTCACGACAGCAGGAGTTAGGCATATGCAGGTCCAAATCATCATAGTAAGGCTGCCTAGATCAGAGACTGATAATCCTGTGTATAGATTGACAACAATTACTATGTATTACAATAGACAATATAAGATATTAATTCAAACAACAACATTCAATGAAAGCAAGCCTCAAAGAAAAACAAAATTGAAATAATATTTTCTTTTATTCATACTACCGGAATTCAAAGTGAATGAACTGGAATACAACACCACGTCACAAGTAAAATACGACAATTCTATACCATAGACTTAAACATCTAGTTAATGACCACATTTTGGAACAGTTCAATGACAATGAAAAAGAACCTAATATGGAAACATGATTTAGAAATATACAATGATATTGATATATGTAACAATCAACACTGAAACCAGATGTACCGACCTAGTCACCATAGACGCATAATTTCACAGCGTAAAAAACGTTCATGTCCAAGATCAATGATATATCCCAATAAGAGAGATAACATTGGTAGGGAAGAACGAACGCAAACAACATATTCTGAAAATCATGTTGAAGCTGCTCTCTAAAATTCTAAATAGTACGTTGAATTTTCTCTCACAGTCTCAAATTCACATTGAAGTTGTTCTCTAACATTTTCAAAAACATTGTGAAAATAATACCCCAAAGATACATTCTACATGTCATCAACAGCAATCATCATAGCGGAGAATTATACCATAATTTAGACAACACCGATACGATTTCTTGATACCTTGAGAAGAAAGGATCAATGAATACCAAAGCAGACTTTTAAGTGGGAACAAAATGGTGCAAGATAGAAAGGATGTTCCGTTTATTTGATATGTTTCACATGAAAGTATATTCAAGTTTCCACCATAAACCAGTCTTGTATTACCATCACACCACAGTGGGCATATCAATTTCAGAAAGAAACATACTCCGTAATCTTTCACAACAGATAACTTGTAGTTAATGAAATAATTCTGCTAATCTCTATCTAGCTCATGCAAATGGTAGAAATATATGATATCGATGAGAATGGAAACATAAGCGTGAATTGCATAATATTTAGTGTTTCGGCTGCACAATAGCTACAATCAGCTTGGCCACATAATATTTTTTTCAACCATAAGGGATCGAAGATGGATCCACCATCAAATGGTGTAAAACCACTGGGAATTAACGGTGATCGACTTGATCTTCCACACATCACCCATCGTGTTCTAACTGTCAATTAAAAATACGGCCCTGACAGTGTTGCCTAATATATCTCAATATATTAATAATGGTTGATTTCCGTGTTTTAAATAACTGAACAAAAATACAAAATGTGTATATTAGTGTTTTAAAGTATTTCACATAATATGCCATGATTTAACACGTCTGATTTATTTTGTTTAAAAAATTTCATCGACATAACTCATGTCTAAGAAAAACTAAGCTAATGTTGAAGATCTAATTGAAAGATCTATTATGAAAACAGATCTAATCACAAACCGAGAGTAAATAGCACATGTAACAATGGTGTCTAATTAATTTTCACACTTTTTTACCTAACAGACTGATGTTGACTGAATCTTTGAAACCTTGCTTCCAGAAACATATGATGTTGATAACATTTGTTACGATGCCAAATATGTTAATTAGTTGACATAAAACAGCGTAAACAACCCACGTAAAGATCATTATTGTGTAATTACTTATCACAGGTTCGTCTATGGATGATTCCATGTCTTACAAGCAGTTACTCTTGGATCTTATAATTTTGCTAAACAAGATGTATTTACAATATTGTTTTGAACAAATGTGCCTTTTCTCAAAGCGAAACATTTACACTCTATTTTACAATTGGATATACAATATCAAAGTTATTATTTATGTAAATGAAGCACACAAGTGCACGAAAATGTCCTGTTTTATAAATACTATTATGAATAATCACGTTGGGATTTGTTGCATCAAGATATTTTATTAAATGAAACTAGTTTCTCATCATTTATTATTTGGTTCATGTCTCGGTCTATCTTAATCATACAAGTATCACCCACTTATATAACAGTCAACAGAATGACACCACATATAGAATTAATCACAATATCCTCAATTAATGTATTTTAGAGTGTTTTTTTGTAATCAATGATATACAGTAGTTAAAAGCGTGCAGACACACAAAATGTATTTATTTCCACTAATTACATGTAATTGTGTTTAATACACCGTCACCAACCAGAAACGGCTAATCGATACGAAATGGGCAGTGAAGTAAACTCTAGACTGAATTGATATATTAATAAGCGGCATTTAACACTAATATAATGACGCTAATATATGTGTACATATTTAACATTATAAGAAAAACACTAGTATACTTACAACTAATCGCTTATAACATTGGTCATTGGTTAGAAATTTCCACCATAATTAGTACTAACATATTCATGACTTATTTTTGCTGCTGAAAATTGTAAACATATTACATCCAGTACATAGTTGGGATATTGCAATGCTTTAAAAAAATCTACTCAAGGGAAAATGTCAAACCCGACAATCAACACATGACAACTTTGATACCGGATATGTACTTTGATACACAATTTATTTAAGTACCACCTGGATATATATTTGTCTCGATCTATTTCTCGATCTCTATATATTTAAAATGCGCTCTTTTGAGTATATTTCCACATACATAATATGATGTATATCGCAAAATTATATATATGATTTTGGGAACTATTTGATAGGGAATGGTCTTACATCTTTGTTTACAATTCAAGAAGGATAAGTCACCCGTTGTGATGATGTAGACGTTGTCTAACGTTGGACAATTTCTACTTCGGTAGAGACTTTGTTGTGACCATCTTAAAAACGCATTGTTCATTTGGGCATCGGCTTCATCGAATCTCGGACGTGACCATAATTTATCTGATCTCACCCTAAACATTATTCCATTCCGTTTCGATTTCCAACTCCCGTTCTCTACTGGTTGATGTCATCATCATTGGCCTCTTTGTCTCAGGAAACAATAGGTCTTGCGTCACGTAGTATGTTCTGCGCTGAATCACAACGTTTCTTGTGGCTGTAATAACGCCAATTGAGCTGGACTTATATCCCGTAACTGTTGTCTTCCGTGTTGGTTTGGTCAACAAAGTCGACCACAAAGTGACCTCTCCGTGACGCATGTCTGGGGGATTTTTGTTATGTAGTAGCTGAGTTGCCCAAGCGTCATTTACCCCCTCTTGACCTCATTGTTATAATCCAGAGGAGTGCAAGCACGACATCTAGTATCAGTTAGGTTGCAGGAGCTGCCGGTAGAATATCACTTAATGCCTGTCCGCCTTAGGGGCTCCGTTACGGATTTTCTATTTAGGTTTACTCTCATATCCTTTGCCTCTCCCGAGGCTCCCACAAGGTAGTGGGGCTATTTGTCCATAGCTGGGGTCTGATCTTGGATATCAGTGTACATCCACTGATATCACAAGTATGGAGGGCAGGACCTCAACCGATATTTTTTGTCGGGTTGTCCAGGATGTCCAAGAACATAATTATGTTCCAAGGACATAAAAATAATGCTGACGTAGGAGTCCATCTCCTAGGCGAGCCATCGCCCCGTCAGTCTTTAACCTCACTGTAACAGTTTCCCGGTCTACACCGCTGAGAGGTGGGGTTGACTTGTGTGTTCTGAGAGTCATCAGCAGGCTACACATTTTCACTTTTCGTCCATCCTAAGAGAGACAAGCCGATCCCAACCATGCCAGTGCAGGGCTAGGCTTCGGACACCCTTGTAGACCAAGGTTGATTGAACAACTGCGTATTAAACCCACTGAAATAAAAGTGTTACACAAGAGATCTCAGCTCAGTACACTTAGCTCCGTGGCACCGGCTTGAATCCTTAGAAAATCGTACTCGCATACAATCAAATAGAATCAGGGAAAATTACTATAGAGAAAATGTAACTGCAAATTGACATGTCCAGCATTTACATTGTCGGTATAAAAACTATGCGATAGAAACAATCTTGCGTTCCGTTAATTTTCCGTACTATTTCTTTCTAGCAGTTTGTTATACATCTTCAACAATCTTCACATATATTTACATCACATTGAATTTGTTGCTATGGAAACATACAAGAATGTTAATAGAAAGTAGTACCAGGAAGTGAAGATTCTGTTTATATTCCATTATGTTTCCGGACGTTGCTATTCGATGACCTTTCAAACTATACACTGTTTTGATTAAACGCAACGATGTATGACACTTAATTTGAAGAATTCGGAGACATGTTCTTCTATTTGACTGGAACTATGTTATCTGAAGTCAGTGAAAATTAACTAATTACATTACTAAACCTCTTCTTCTTCTTCGAACGCTCCATATCGACCACTTGTTAACCATTCTTTGTGATTTAAATGTGATCTGAGCCTAAGAGCGATTGTACGTTGGACCAGTTATGCCAACAAGTTGGCAGCACATCCGAATTATGTGACGCTTTTATTTAAAGGGTAACTTCCTAGGTTCTACAACAGTCGTCATCTTACGGCATGCCTTGTAGGTCGCAGTGGTACTATTTTTTGCTTCCATTGCGCTCGCCGGCACCACACGGGTGCCATTACTAAACAAATGTAACGTCTCTTGGCTTAAGTCTTGGCTAAAGTATAAGACTTGTTTTCACCTTTATTTTGACAGTATGCACATCAGCATAATTTGAGAACATGTTAGGATTATCTGTTCTCATGTGTATGTTTTATTTAAACAGAAACGGCCACTTAATGACAATTCACCAAAACAAATAAAACAGATTGCAAGTAAAATATAAGATCTATGAAGTAGTGTTGGTGGCAGATTCGTATATTCATATTACCTTCAACTAGAGATTCGATATTACATTTGTTGGTTATTTTTAATGAATTATCAACCACAAAAGTCCAAGTCACAAATTTCCATCATTTCTGTATTCGTTGAAAACGTTAGAAAATGTATTTTGTTTTACTGCTAATGTAGTAATATAAAAACATTTATAGAAGAGTTAATATTCTCTAGAATAAACTAGAAACTGCATGCAAGTAAGGTTGCATTAATATTTGTACCTGTAAATTACAATATAGTTTAAAAAAAAGATATTCCTATGTTTTTTATCTATATTGAGTTATGGTTTAATTAAATTAGTTAACATTGCACTGATGTCATGGAACTGTCGTCAGTCACTCATTACGGATAATTGACCAGGTTAACGTCAGAAACAAAGAATTAAACAAATTGGACTTCGAAACAAAATAGATAAAGTTAACTATCTCAGACCTTCAGGACATCTGAATAAATGATTAGACTAAATACTAATGCATGTTTGAATTATTGTTTTATCTTCGTCATGTTTCTTTTCTCACGTATATGATGGTTTCATTATTGCATCGCGATTATGTTTGATTTCTGTAACAGTCCCCTTGTAGCTAATGTGTTTGGCATGTTTTTTTGATGTGTGTACCCGCAATACCCAACGTATTTCATACTATTTCATTCAATATTTATTGTTCTCATCAATTATATAAATGACGATGTAGTTTATTGACTTTTAATGCTGCCTTTTTATTTGCATTCGTTCTTATAGAAAAATGTATGCAGTCTTTGTGATTTGTTTGATTTTTATGCTGAGCAGAGAATGTGAGTGTGGTGCGTCCTCGTTACGCCCTGTATTTTGTAAGACAGGAACATCCAAGACTATTGTTGTTTTTTAAAAATTATTCATTTGTAGCGCGTTCTCCATTTCAAATGCTGGCTGCAGTATGTATTCAAAGATTTAACTTGTTAGTGTTCACTTGGGTATTTGATATGCACTTCTAATTTAGTTACATGTATAGACATTCATAGACACATGAGCACGTATACATATATATATATATATGTTAAACATGCACAGTTTCCTGAATCAAATTATGTGTGTCTATATTCGTCTGTGTTAGCTTCGTACTTTTAATATACATGTATTTTAATAGATAATAATGAACAGTATATTAATTAAAAGAGTAGAACATGGATTAGTCAAATTATGCGACTGAAGCCGGCAATATCTGCAATAAGAAACCACACATTGACACCAGATTAGAGAAGACAGAAGGAAAACATGAACACTAATAAGTCTAATGGTGACAGACAAACTGTATGCATTATCTCGGACTTGGAATATGGCACCGAATGTTTTTTAATGGATATATCAGGATGCAAAGCCCTTGCTGCTGCCTGATGTAACACTAGGGATGAAGTGGACACTTATAAAGATAATCAAAACCTAATCTATTAACTACCTCATGTATTCATCCATTATTTGCTTTATGAAGATTTAATAAAAGATTGCTTTGAAATTGGTGCTCATATGATAATAAATAAATATATTCATTGATGAATTCATACTTTTTAATATAAGGCCAAGACCACCAATAAGTAAAGATATATTAACCAGTTTCCCAGTAGCTGACAGAACAGGTAGGAAAACTAATGCTATAGTCTGTCCATTAATTCGTGAGCACTTTGAAATTGATTTTCTCGAAAACTACCTGTTGGATCTCAATGATTTTTTGCATGCATCCTTAGAATATCTATGACGCTAAAATAAAGCTAACCAGTAGTCAATAGATGCTACGGATTTTGCACATCGGCGAATTCCTTTGATCTTTTATGACAATTGCAAATACTTCAAATTTTAGATTTTACAGTAGTCCCTAGAATGTGTCCATGTCAATTCTATTCATAGGTGTATCTCCATATTAACTTGATAGGTCAAGTAATTAAGTGTGTTGCCCTTATGTGCAATCGTGAACTTGGATACAATATGCAACAGTTAGTCCTCCCTTCGGTCACCATTAGACCCCAGGGTGTCTTAACTTCACCACAAAGTGTATGATGGTAGACGCATTTGGATATGGAAATGTATACGTTGCTATTTCTCAGTCTGTAATCAAAATATGATTTGTATCATCCCGAATCTGACGATTCCATGAGGTTGATAATTGTTACTGGCTGGACAAATTGTAATCCATCTCGGTGCCAGTACTCGTCTTCCTCTCGGAGCACGTGTTCAACACACTTCTTCCAGAACTGCATGTCTATCATTGAGAGGACTCACGTGTCAGAACTTCAACATCACACATTTTAAACGTCCTGTTCTGTTCGGCAACTTGCTCTTTTACTTTAGCCCAGACAAGCTCTATCGGATTGAGGTGAGCATGATATGGAGGTAGTCGCAAAGACGTGTGGCCGTATTCCGCAATGATTTTGTCAATATGAAACACCTTGTCTTATTTGTCATCCTCACCAGCTGCAACAACTCGGGTTTCAAATATGTATCATCGAAGCTGACATTTTCCTTAGCAAGCCAAGTCCTAATTTGATCTTTTGTATTTGATGCAGTTGGTACTTTGTCTTCGCTGATACTGCGTTGTGATAGGATGCATTATCCATTACCAAGCATGATGGTCTGTTTAGAATTGGAAGTAGATCTGTCTCCATCCAGTGCCTGAAAATATGTCCATTCATTTCTGTGTGGTAGTCCTACCGTCGGTACTTTTGATTGAAAATATGTCAAGCGTCATGGACAAGACCTTCTTCACTGCTTCCTGCTTGTGTTAGTATAATACGCTGGCCTTTGCTGCTTGGTATTTTTCTTTTCTGTTCATCGTCTACTGATTGCCATTCTTTAGCATTGGTGTGGTGAGCATTGACCCAGGATTCGTCCAAATATACAATATCATAGCCTTGCCTCCGCCGCTCACAGATCTGCCTCAGGTATTTACTCGGGCAGCAATTAAATGTGGCTTTTCACAAATAATATTACTGCCGCCTATAGTTTTTCTGAAGGTGAAGCCGGCGGCTTTACAATTTTCCATAGAGTACTTTTAGAAATGTCTATGCTGCAATCTGATTGCAGTTTTAATTTCAGTTTCCTGAGAGAAACAAGTTGATTTGTCGCAAACATTTTCAAGAGCTCCGTCTTATGACATCTATGTCAAAGTCGTCAATTGTTCTTTTCCTTCCTTGCTTGACATTAGTGCACTTTGTGTCCTGTTTAATCCATCGGGAAAAGGATTCTCTATTCAGACCAAACGCCAGTTGCGTTCGTTTCTCAGGATTATGAATATCGCAATATAGATGACCTCTCTTAGATTCCCTACGGAAGTGTTGGTATAGTAAAACTGTAACCTTCTGCATTGTTATAAATGTGCACTTCAGACTCATTATGAATGTGATATCAATGTCAGTTTTGATAAGCCAACAAATATGATACAATAGCTTCATACAAATAGCGAGATACACCTATAACTATACAACGGTATCCCAATTATAACGTCATATGCTTTCCGCTTTCAAAGTCGACTGGGTTAGGTGCACGGGAATTCGTGAAATTGTTGTATACTCACGATATTTCATTGTTACCATAATGTATTTTAGAACAACGCGTCTGTGTACCGTAGATCTGTTACTATTGTGTACAATCCGGTGAGGTTGATTTTAATATAACCTGAAGAATAAATATTTCAAACTACATCAAATTTTCTTGGACAAAAATATTTCTCTAGCGTCATGGATATTCTAAGGCTGCTTGCAAAAAATCGCTGAGATCTAACAGGTAGTTTTCGAGAAAATCAATTTCAAACGTGCTCACGAATTAATGGAAAGACTATAACATTAATACTAGCAGGGAGGAAATAGACAATAAAATATACAGAAACCGACAGAACCAGTTTCGCTGTTCTCTGGTTCTTATTGAAACTGTGTCGACCTTCAAGTTATTAATGGCTTTTCTTCATTTCGATGTGTTAGCGAGTTGTTCATTTAATATTACTGCACCAATTGAACTGATAAAAAATACCATGAAAGGAATACACATATTGATAATTGCAAAAGAAAGCATTTCAACATCTTCTCGATTTGTGGTAAAAATAAGACCAACAATTGTTGTGTTTTGAAATGGAGAACACATCTTTAAATAGTCTGGTCGACCAAGTGCATTACTATTGCTGATAATAGATTTTCATATTGAGTATATAATTATGCATGACATGTAACTTTTGTTATAGCTGTCAGTTTAACTTTGTCTATTAAAGGTTGGAATTGATTGTTGCTTAAAAAGTGCATGCACGATTTATTTTTATTCTGATTTCAATATCATACTTTCACAGTACTTAATAATCTAGTCTTGATTACAAATGTTTGAGTTTCAGGTTGGAATATCTTAGCTCCGGACATCAACATAGTTGATTTGATATCTATTTGATATATTTGATATTCTCGGACAGCGTCTTACTCGTATAAACACTGTGTAAAGTATCGGCTTCGCCATTGTTCAGACCGGACAGCCTGCCAGATCTTTACATTGTCGACCTTTCTTTACCGTTCACTTTTGAGTTTGATCCGTAGTAGGAATATTCACAGCCTTTTTTAGACGCGCGTTGGTGCGTGGCAATTCGCAGTTAACCTCGGAAGACACCGACGTGGGCCAGGCACAAAAATGTAGAGTGTTGTTTCAGCCGGCGCTAGCAACGCGACTGAGGATTTTGCGCTCGTCACCATCACTCGCACCAGTTCTTCCGGAGATGTTGGTTGTGACTGCAATAGTACCTTGCCCGGTTGTCCCAAGGCTGACAGTTCCGTTAGGCATCACACACCTCCGTTCTTCCGGGGATGTTAATTGTTATCGCAACAGTACCTTGCACGGTTTTCCCAGGGCCGGTATTTTCGTTATGCACTAAAATGCAACTTGTTGTTTTGCGCTCGGCAAACCATGCCCAGTACTGTATCTGCACCAGGCCACCGATGCGCAATCTTCCTCGCACCGACACGAGGGTATACTTTTATTCGTTACGCTCTGACATTTATTCTTACCCACGAGCTGACAATGTGTTCCCTCCTCGGGGTTTCGAGCTTCGCCCTGCGTGGGCGCGTTTCGTCACTGGATGCACCTCTCATCCTTTCATGTTTCCTTGGCAGAGAAACTGGTAATTTGTGGCGGACCTTTGGCTTACATGTCGAGTTTGTGTATGGAGCCCTCATGCTCCGGAGATGGCGATTTCTGTTCGGCCTTACTCCGGGGAGTGGGGTTTATGTCAGAAACGTTTCGCTGCTGTTTCTTTTCGTTCGAGATCTTCAGCAATATTTGATTGGACGTCGGCCAGGAGATTCGTGCATTTTCTTCGTACTTGTACACTACCACTACCAGTAGTTCTCCCGATCACTGCCCTATTTGCCAGACCGGAACCAAGGTCAGTTTCCAGGGTCACCGCGTGGCGGTAGGGGGCAGGGTCTGTTAGCGCGCCACTGCAAACCTTGCCCATGCTGCCGCATGAGCCTTTGACACCATCATTCATCTGTAAATCTACATTTATGTGGCCCCAGAGAATTGTCGATATGTTTTCCATTGTCCATGACTCGCATCCGTATGTCAGTGTTAGTTCTATGTACCACTGAATAACTCGCATTCTGATCGCAGTTGACAAAGACTTGTTGCAGATAATCGTTCTCATTTTCAGAAACGATGTTGCTGCTTGTCCTATTCTGCTCTTTATTTATGATCGGCATCTGCCATCTGATGTTACCAGGACTCCGAGGTATTTAAATTGCTACATTTGTCTTATATCAGTTCCATTTACTGTGATGGTGCATTTTGGCTAAATCTGCTTTTTTATATGATCATTACTTCTGTCTTATTAATATTCAAACTGAGTCCTTGTTGTTACTTTCCGTCACAACCTTTTCAACTAATTACTTGAAGCTCAATTTCATTTCTTGATATTAAGACAGTATCATCAGCGTATCTCAGGTTATTTATGGTATGTCCTCCTACAGCTATTCCAGGAATATTTTTTATAGACCTAAAAATGCTTTCACAATACAGTGAGATCAGGTCTGGTGATAATACGCATCCTTGTCTAACACCCTATTTGATCTTCTGGAAAGTCCCTATCTTGTTGTCTATTCTTATAGCTGCTGTTTGCTGCCAATATATGTTCGGAATGACTCTTTGATCTTTGCTGTCGATGTTTACGCTCTCTAACATTTTGGAAAGTTCTTGACGGCGTACACTGTCGAACGCCTTGGTGTAGTCTATAAAGCACACGTATAGATATGTCTTTACTTCTATTGATCTTTCTATTAGTGTTCTTAGGATATATATATCGTTGCTAGTGCCCTTGCATTCAACAAATCCACACTGCTCATTACTGATTTATGGTCTTATTCTGCTTCTCATCCTTCTCATCATTATCCTCAGTAGTATCTTTGTCACTGGACTCATAAGACTGATAGTGCGGTGATATTCACATTCCACTGCTCTTAATTTCTTTGGCAAAGCAATAAATAGTAAATATTTTGGAATACAACCACTGTCATATGTGTCTGTAAAAGCTTTGTTATCACTTCTGTTCCTAGATTTCCTAGAGCTTGAATTTCTTCTGCTGTTATATTATCTGAACCTGAGAATTTCCTTCTAAATGTGTTTTATGACATCTTCAACTTCAGCTGGTGGTCCCTTGCATGTGTCTGGTATATTTGGAAGGGATATACCAGCATGTAAACCCCTTACTGTTTACTTATATAAGACCAGGGATGAAGTGGAAACGTGAAAAAGATAAGCAAATTCATAATCCGTTAACCATGCCATGTATTTACCTCTATTAATTTATATATGAAAATTTTACGAAAGATAGCTTTGTAATTGCTGCTCATATGATAATAAATAAATATATTCATTGATGAATTAATACTTTCTAATACAAGGCCGAGACCGCTAGCAATAACAGTTATATTAAAGTGTTTCCCGGTAACTGACAGAACAGGTAGAAAACTCTCTAACATATTAATACTAACAGGTAGAAAACAAACAATAAATAATATAGAAATTGTCACAACCATTTTTGCTGTTTTCTGGTTCTTACTGGAAACGTTGTCGACCTGCATGTTATTAATGATCTTCTTTCTAAGTTGTTCTTTCATGGAGAGTTGTGTAGTTAATATTATAGTACCAATTGAAATCATAAGAAATGACATGAAAAGAATACAAAAATTGTTGATTGCAAAAGAAATCATTTCAACCATTTCACGATCTTCGTTAAATATAAGACCAACAATTGTTTTGTTTTTGAATGGAGAAAACGTCATGCCTAATCTGTTGACAGCATATACCGGGGCTCCACTCCAGAAGAAGATGCTGAATATGCAAATTGTGATGACAGCTGTCCGTTGTGAAGTAACGATACTTTTTATCTGCATAAGTATAAATACAAAAATATGAATAATTTTTTTTGACTGAGTGTCATATTATACATTTCATTCTAGATACACTAGTTAGGAGTTTGTTATTGTTCATCAAGCACACTACTATTGCACGATTTATTTTCTATAATGTGTACATAATTTTATAAAAATCCTGTATCTGGAGCTGTCATGTTCAACTCGTCTATTGAAGTATGTAACATATCATGTTCAACCTCGTCTATTGAAGTATGTAGCATATCATGTTCAACTCGTCTATTGAAGTATGTAACATATCATGTTCAACTCGTCTATTGAAGTATGTAACATATCATGTTCAACCTCCCTCTATTGAAGTATGTAACATATCATGTTCAACCTCGTCTATTGAAGTATGTGGCATAAACATGTTCAACTCGTCTATTGAAGTATGTAACATATCATGTTCAACTCGTCTATTGAAGTATGTAACATATCATGTTCAACTCGTCTATTGAAACATGTAGCATATCATGTTCAACTCGTCTATTGAAGTATGTAGCATATCATGTTCAACTCGTCTATTGAAGTATGTAACATATCATGTTCAACTCGTCTATTGAAGTATGTAACATATCATGTTCAACTCGTCTATTGAAACATGTAGCATATCATGTTCAACTCGTCTATTGAAGTATGTAACATATCATGTTCAACTCCTCTATTGAAGTATGTAACATATCATGTTCAACTCGTCTATTGAAGTATGTAACATATCATGTTTAACCTCGTCTATTGAAGTATGTAACATATCATGTTCAACTCGTCTATTGAAGTATGTAACATATCATGTTTAACCTCGTCTATGGAAGTATGTAGCATATCATGTTCAACTCATCTATTGTAGTATGTAACATATCATGTTCAACTCGTCTATTGAAGTATGTAACATATCATGTTCAACTCGTCTATTGAAGTATGTAACATATCATGTTCAACTCGTCTATTGAAGTATGTAACATGGTCGTCGGCGCTGTAACACTTGTGCTTATGTAATACCGACCCGCACGGTGTCTTTTCCAAAAGCCACGTTCGTTGTTGAAGACAGTTTCACGTGCGAGTCCCGTAATATTATCTATGCCATTATCTGCAAGCGGTGCAACAAGGCCTATATTGGGGAAACCGGCAGGAGACTCAGTGACCGATTCGCCCAACACTTGCGCGATATACGCCAATGCTCTGTGACCCTGTAGCTACCCATTTCAATGATACTGGCCATTCAGGAGCTTGTGATGTCCAGGTCACAGCCATCCGATCATGTTCCTCTGATGATCGTAGTCGATTTGCTCTGGAGAATCGGTTGATTTCTTTGTATGGTACCTTGCGACCACGCGGGCTCAACGTATTACATTCTTATGCTTCTTAGTACTTTCTCTTCCATGCTTTGTAATCTCTATGGGTATATGTTGCATGTATTACATTCTTATGCTTCTTAGTACTTTCTCTTCCCCTGCTTTATAATCTATATGGGTATATGTTGCATGTATTCAAGTTATATATTTACTAGATGTTTCATTGTTTCTTTCTATTTCTAGTTTTTATGTGTGTTTTTGTGTTACATTTATTTCGTTATTCGTTTTCATTCCAGATTTTCCTTAGATACGTTAGTATTTGGTCGTCCATTTGTGTTTCATTTTAATTTGTCACTCCTGTTTGTTCGTTTGCTTGATAAAGGCCTTGTTGGTCGAAACGTTGTTGTTTATCGTCACTGTTTATGTATTTTGTAAAACTATAGTACTTTGTTTGTACGTGTTTCACGAAGTATGTAACATATCATGTTCAACTCATCTATTGAAGTATGTAGCACATTCATCTTGGAGTTCGTTACTGCTGAAAATGTGCTGAAAATGTATTACTCTGAATTCAATTGCAATATCATAACTACACAAAACTTAATATACTCTAACCAAGACAACATATGTTTCAGTTTCAGTTTGGAAAATCTTCATTGTCCTCCTGACATGAACGTATGTGTTCTGATCTTAATCTTTAGAGTTGTACCTCCAACATCGTCCATCACGATGCACCTTTCTGTCCAATTCTTTCGCCAATCCAAGGTATGTCAATCTAGCCGTTGACGTGATTGGTTTAGAAATACCCTTTTCATCTACACTTATGAAAACATTCATAATATCAGTATTATTCATTACATATATACATTACTCAGAAAACTACGGTTGATTGACTGCTCATCACAATTAGTCAGTTTTATCAAATGATTGCATTAGTACATCAGCTAGACAGTGCAATATAAATGTTTCCAACAATAGATATTGAAATCAATAGTTGGGTCAAACAAAGATGTATCTTATATAAATGCTTTGATATTTTCTTCAAGCAGCATGCACATCAACTCTTGTAACAAATTGAAAGAAAAACATTTTAACCAATTATGGACACATTGTTTTAAGAAAATTAAATGCTAATTGAAATCCGTCAATAATTGTTTTAAAATCAAAGTCTCACACTTGTGAATGATAGTAGACAGTGGTCACGTCATGTTATCAACTTACGTATCTGTTGTTGTTCATTTCTTTTGCTTTCGTTCTTATCAAACAAACAATAATAACGAATTATGATGTCTGCGCCCAATACGATATTACGTTAAGATATCGTTATGTTACTAAGAAATGTAGGACAGACGCATCCGAATTTATGTAAATAAGAATGCTTATTATTCTTCACGACATTCATGTGTACAATTTTTAGAAATGTGTTGTACACTTGGAAGATATAATAAATCACCATAATTAATAACATCAATAGAAGAGGCATTAACAATTGAAGATGCGTGATGGTTTAATTCAGTGTGTGCGAAGAAAAAATAAAAATTGATCTTTACATATATATATATATATTTCTTAAACTAGTACGGGTAAATGTGTCTTCTAACCTTTAATGGAAAAATTATACAGCAACATCTCTCCATCGTTATCATGGCAGTGATACAGCTACTGACTCGTGTAAAAGACATGTGTAACATTGCTGATGTCAAGTACATAACTTGAAATGGATCGAATGGTAAATCAGCTTCACGTACTGCAGGAGTAACGCAGAAACAAGTCCAAACCGATGTCACAAGACTGCCTAGGTCAGAAACTGACAGACCTGAATGCACATGGATCTTATATTAATGCATTTCTACTTGAGTTTTAATTGTTTTAAAACTTAAATGCCTCTTTAAGTGTTATCAAACTATGTTATTTCCATAGTTTATTTAGTTCTCAGTACTAAATTAAATACAATCATTAAATTACTATCTCTTTTGTTTACATTCCTTAGTTAGATTGTTTAATACTTTCTTGTTTGTGAAATACACGAAATTGCTGGATATATACATAAACTGTTCGTCATTTGATGTGTTAAACTGCACAATAGCTATTAAAATTGCAGTAGTGACCGTGGCATATTTTTTTCCGAACGTAACGTCCATGAGGTCGACACAATATCATTTTGGTATCATGAAAAGCAATGGGAAGTAAAGGTGGCTGTTCTATTACTGACCTCATCACCCGTATCTCTCTTTCTCTCTCTCTCTCTCTGCCTTTTTACCCTGACTGGGGCATAGGCCCTCAACCAACTCCTTCCAAGTCTTCCTATCTCTAGCTATCTCCTGCAGCTCTCTCCAGTTCTTCTTTATATTGTTTAATTCTGCCTTCAGATCTCGCCTCCATGTATTTATCGGCCTCCTCCTCTTTAGCTTTGGTTGTGGGTTCCAGAAAATGACCCTTCTTGTTATATTCCCTCAGGTTTTCGCAAAGTGTGTCCTATCCAGAGAGAGCGTCGTTTTTTTAACCTCTTGGTCTACTGATGGAATCTGTTTTGTTCTCTACATAAGTTCCTCATTTGTAGCCCTATCATACCATCTTAGTCCCTCTATTCTGCAGACACTAATTGATATGTTTTTGCAATTTATGCGTTATTGTGTTAGTAGTTCTCCATGTTTCTGACCCATAAGCATAACTGCTTTAACGTTAGAGTTAAATATCCAAATTTTGTTCTAGATTTGATTTCTTTAGACTTCCATATGTTTCCCAGTGCAATGAAAGATCCTCTTGCCTTCTGTATTCTTATGTTGCCATCTCTATCTGTTCCACCCTCTTTGTCTACATTACTGCCCAATTATTTGTATGATTCTAACTCTTGAAGGGGGATTTCACTAAGGGAGATCAAATTGTTATTTGCTTGATACATTCTCATTATCTGTGTCTTACCCTTATGAATGTTTATCCCTAGTTGCTGGGACGTTTGATCCAGTGTGTTTAGCTTATTCTGCATCTGATTTAGTGAATGTGACAGAATGGTTATATCATCAGTGAAGCACACATCATCTAGTTGCTCTGTCAGAGTCCATTGGATTCCATTTCTGGTGTTAGTTACTGCTTTCTTCATAATCTAGTCTATTGTCAGTAATAACAACAAGGATGATAGAGACATCAGTGTCGAACTCCTGCTTCTATTCCAAAAGTGTCGGTTAGTTTACCTTCATGAAGAACTCTACATTTCATATCTGTGTATGTTTATATGTTATCTGTATACCCGTGGCGACAGTCAAGGAAAAATACGGTCCTAACACTGTGTTCCCCAGTATACATCGATGTATGAATATTGGTTTCTTTCTTTGTTTTTCAAGTATTTATGCAAATACAGAAAAATGTAGATTATCGGTTTACAGTATTTGACCTTTAATATACTATGTTTTAACTGGACTTGGTCTATTGTGCCGAAAAAATATAATGGACGTTATCAATGTCTAAGAAAAACTAAGGTTCATGATGAAGATCCATATTCAAGATCTAGTGTGATAACATATATAATTGCTAAAGCAGGAAAAGTATCACATGTGACAATTGTGTCTAATTATTGTTAACAGCATAATTTACCTAACAGACTGATGTTGACTGAATCTTTGAAACCTTGCTTCCAGAAGCAGATGATGTTGATAACATTTGTTACGATGCCAAATATGTTAATTATTTGACATAAAACGGCGTAAACAATCCACGTAAAGATCATTATTGTGTAATTACTTATAACAGGTTCGTCTATGGATGATTCCATTTTCATTTTTAAAGTAATTAGTTTTTTAACTTACAATCTTCAAATAAAGTGTGTATACAGTAGTTTCTTACAAAAATATGACATTTCTCCAAACGAGACATGCACTTTTTCTTTAAATCTGGAAGATAATCAACGTTTGTATTTCTGTTAATGAAGCACAACAGGTAAAATAATATATCAGGGTTATGTGAAATATTTTCTGAATATCACAGTGAGATCAGTTGCAACAACATTGTTTGTAAAGTGAAAATTGTGTTCCAACAAACATTATTTGTTTCATGTGTTACCTTATCTTAAACTTACTCGTGATTATCACTCACACATATACACTCAACATAATAAAACAAACCATATGTACGAGTATAATAGAGCACAATTGTTAACACATAAACGAATTTAGTATTTACAATATTCCATTTAAAGTAAACTTTTGGGAATTTGTCTACACAATTGTGGCTAAATTGTAATGTATTTATCCTCAAATATAGTGTATCTCACAGTTAAAATCTAAAGGTAAATACTTCATTATTTTGTATACATGACAAACATTAACTAACTAAACACATGAAAATAACAACCATGTTTTCAGATTTCTATAATTATATATAATTGAGTTTAGTACAACATCACCAACCAGAATCGTATAATCGAGTAAAAATGTCTAGTGAAGTAAACGCCAGAATGCCATGAGATATTAATTAATATATGGCATTTAGTACTGATATAATAATGCTAATACGCATGCACATATTTGATATTAGATGAAAACCACTAGTTTAATAACTAATTGCAATAACATTAGTTTCAAATTACAGACATACTTCTTACTAACATATTCATTACAGTTTCTGTTGTTGAAAATTAAAACAATTTAGACATCATTCGTTGCACTGTTTTCAAATTGTAATGCTTAACAAATAAATCAACTAAACGCACACTGTCACTGACGATTTACATGTGACAACTTGGATAAAGTATATGTATTATGATACAAACACGTATTTATGTAAGTCACGAATGTATGTTTAACTCGCTCAGAGATATATTTAAGATGTGTTCATTTTGTCCAGACAGACTATGAGAAATAGTCCACAGATTATAGATCTTCTCTTGGGAATTATCTTGAGAATTAAGATGCGCTTTTTTTTTTCTTTCTTCCCAGAGAGACTATGATGAATACTCGACATATTATACATCTTCTCTTACGACTTTTTTTTATCTGTAACTGTCTATCTGTATTTCAAATTCAAGAAGGCTACTTTCCACTGTCGTGTGATGTAAACGCTTTCTAGTGCTTGACATTTTCTGTCCCAGTTTTAACTTCGATGTGACATTGTCAGAAACTCAATGTTCGTTTGGAAATAGTTTTTATCGCACTTCGAAAGTGTCCATACTTTCTCTGATCGTCTCCTAAGTATTGTTCCATTGTGTTCAGATTAACAACTCCTGTTCTGCGAGATGTAACACATGTGAATTAAGCATACTGAGTTTGGGGGTGACAGGACAAACGGTTGCTAACTTTCTTATTTCTCAATCAAATGAGATATTGTTTATCAGGTAGTACTAGGGATGGTCTGGGAGGAAATATTATATAACTTTTACATTAATTACATGTCGGGTTGCCATGGAAATGCCAATTACTAAACAACAGGATATTAGCTTAGTAAACGTAGCTATATGGCGCCGACAAGGATCCTTATGAAATCATGCTTTCATCATAAAATAACGTAGAATCAGGACACGTCAATATAGAGCACATTAATAATACTAATAATAGTAGTCCATCGCATGCGATGATGACAACACCCTCACACGTATGCTGCTGTAACTGTCTGGTCTGTGCGGAGGTGACTGTAGAGTCCAATCCTAGAACACAATTCATTACCACAGGTAGGAGATACATGATCATGGTAAAACATTTTGTAATACACATTTCATGCAACCGGTCTGCTGTTCTGCAGCACTCTACTGTTTCTAGAAAAAAACGTATTTGACATACGCCGTCCATGCGTCGACACTGCATTTATGTAGAACACTACTGATTCTAGTGTACAAGTATTGGGCATATCATTTTCCAGGTAATGTATACTAAACGTTTGCCATACGATCGCAGCCTTGTTCCAATGTTATCTTTTGAAAATGTATGTCTGTTATTCTAATGTGACCAAGTTTTCAAATGTCCTCTATATCAGGGGTGGGCAAACTTTTTGTGCAGAGGGCCACATTGAAAATTGTAAAGCTATTGGAGGGCCACATATAATATTATGTATATTTTTGTTTAATTCTCGGTAAGTAATCAATGAAATATTTTTATTGTAAACAAAGGTAGTTTTACATAATGTAGATAACTTCTGAAATAAATTATATTTCTAACAGACTTACACTATAACAGTATATTTTCTAATATGGATAAAACGTTTGGCAAATGTTTTAACAATATTTGCAAAATATTATGTTGCATACAGTTAGAATATGGGTTCATATCAATAGTTTTAATGAAGATTTTTAAAAACGCCATACACATACAGTCACAATTTTATTTATTGCTGATTTCTAATGAGATGTATGTAATTGTTTGTAAGATTTTATAATTCCTTTGAAATCTGGAACAAGTTTACTTGTAGAAATTTGCATGACTGCATTTAAGTTGCAATCAGATAATAAAGACCTATTCTTAGATTTGTTGATTTTTAAGCAAGAAAATGCCTGTTCACAAATATATGTAGATCCAAATAATGACAAAAATTTAGCTGCAAAGTTTTTTAAGTTTGGGAATGATTGTTCAGGCAAAGAACATAGAAATCCAAAAAACATTCAGACTTCAATTTTTCCTTCAGATAATGATTGGCTTGTAATTCAAGCAACTCCAACTGTATGTGCACTGGGGCTTTATCATCTTCTGCACTGAGAGGAGAATTGATAACATTGAAGTGCTGCTCCAAGTTCTTGAAATCTTGGAATCTTCTTCCAAATTCTTCAACCAATACATCTAACTGAGCTTTGAATTTTGTATTCATCTCATCAGAAATAGTTTCTCGTTTCAGCAAAGGGAAGTGACAAAACATATTTTCACTTGCTTGTCTGGAAAACAGTGAGAGTTTAGCTTGAAATGATTTACATGAACATACATTTCATGTGCAAACAAACCATTTCCCTGAAGTTTAACATTCAGTTCATTTAACTTTTCCATTATTTCAATGG
Organism: Arion vulgaris; assembly: GCA_020796225.1. Taxonomy (NCBI): domain Eukaryota; kingdom Metazoa; phylum Mollusca; class Gastropoda; order Stylommatophora; family Arionidae; genus Arion; species Arion vulgaris. The sequence goes on along the minus strand of CM036759.1, from coordinate 18,492,702 downwards.
CAAATATAAAGTCAAGCTTCCACTCTGCATTAACAATGTTAGTATTAAAGTCACATTCTATGCCCTTAATCTCTAGAAACATTACTATTTCTTCTTTAAGATCCCATACTCTCCTTAAAACCTTTCCAAGACTCAACCATCGAACTGTACTATGGTACAGGACATCAGAATGTTCAGTTTCAAGATCGTCTAGTAATGCTCTGAACTGCCTGTGATTGAGTCATCTTGATCTGATGAGGTTTATGACACTGACAACTGGGTCAATAGCATGCTTAATTTTTAAAACAGATTTACACAAACTTTCCTGATGAATCACACAGTGAAGTGGTAATATTACGTGTTCAGGATATTCTGACTTAATCATATCATTGATCAGCTTTATCAGTCCTATGTTTTGTCCAGTTAAAACACGAGCACCATCAGTTGTAATACTGACCATCTTGTTCCACATTAACCCAGCTCTTTCAATACAGTCACTAACAGCATTGAATATATCGAGGCCAGTGATAGTGTCTTTGATCGACTCAACACTCAGTAACTCTTCAAAGAGTTTCAAAGAATTGTTTATTCCACGTATACAAACTAATAATTGTGCAGTATCCTGTACATCAGTACTCTCGTCCAATGCAAGAGAGTACCACAAAAAATGCTTACTTGCATCTTGAAGTTGAAGGGTCAAATCTTCACTTATCTTTTCAACACGTCTGACCACAGTTCTTCTGGATAATGTCATATTGTCAAATTTGTTGTTTTGTTCTGGACATAGAATGGTTGTTGCATCTAGTAAACATTCCTTAATAAATTCACCATCAGAAAATGGCTTGTTGTATTTCACAATTTTGTGTGACAACACCAAACTAGCCTCTGTTGCAGCATCTTGAATTGAAGACTGTTTTGTAAACACAGTTTGTTGTTTCTTTACACTTTATACCAACTCCATGCATTTTCTTTTCCTTTCTTCAGATGTTAGATTGTGTCCGAAATTGTGATGTTTTGTCTGGTAATGTCTTTTAAGTTATAATCTTAAAAACAGCCACTGATTCGTGACACAGCAAGCAAACATATTTATTGTCAACTTGCATAAAACAATATTCGGTAATCCATTCGTCTTTGAAAACCCGACACTCGTCTTCAATCTTACGTTTTTTTGGATGCACTCATTATAATAAAAATGTCTTAAAATGTTGCAAAATTAACTAAAAAATGTGCTTCCGGCAGCGCAAATATAATTATTTAGATTTAGAAAACTCGGTTGTAATATAAATACGGAAATTTATGAATGGAAACTACAAACGGGATAGTTATTAAAACACACCGGAATTCCCAGGCACTGCGCAGTTTAAATGATTGCAAATTAAGTATTTGCCCATTCCATTCGTAGGATATGAGGGGAGGTTTATTTCTGACGATACATTATTGTTGTAAGGAGGTATTATTAATTATAACAGCTTTTAGCGATATTCTGTTTTGTATGAAACATCGTTTTAATATAAACAAAACATACATCCCGACATAATGCTTAAAAGTTAAAAACAATTAATTATAATTTGAAAGGCAATTTCCAACCTTTATAAAATGATATCGTCCGAGTACTTATAATCATTGAGAAACATTCAGCCAATCAAATCACGTCAATTCTAGTATAGTAAATTACTCAATATTAAACGCTCTTATTAAACGTAGTAAAATTTCATTGACGATATATATATCAATATTAATGTTTAAATGACGCCAAATTGGAAAAAAAACATATTGTATATTTAATACATACGAAAATCGAATTAAAATTCCAATGAATTTCAGCGTAATATTAATGGGGAAAAATCATTTGTGACGATCGTTCTTTTATTGAAAAATGTGTTTGAGGGCCGCAAAATATCCAATGGCGGGCCGAATGCGGCCCGCGGGCTGTAGTTTGCCCACCCCTGCTCTATATGATACATATGTTTACATTTGTATTTGTGAACCAGAGTTCCTTATTTCTTATTTTCTGATCTCTGCATTAATACAGTACATGTATTGTAGATGTTAGGTGTTCACCTCTAGTGCCTAAGGTAACCGGTTTACTGTCTCGTGGAGACATCTGTAGATGTTTCTTAGTTAGGTGTTCACCTCTAGTGCCTAAGGTAACCGGTGTGCTGTCTCGTGGAGCCATCTGTATAGTTTTCTTAGTTAGGTGTTCACCTCTAGTGCCTAAGGTAACCGGTTTACTGTCTCGTGGAGACATCTGTAGATGTTTCTTAGTTAGGTGTTCCCCTCCAGTGACTAAGGTAACCGGTTTACTGTCTCGTGGAGACATATGTATATATTTCCAGAGATTCTTGATCGTAAAATTTGTGAGATCGATATTCAAGTTCTATCGGAGACGGACGATAAAACGTAGACCCCGTGTTGAATTTGAGCACGCAAGTAAAAGATCCCTTATCAGTTCACAATCGATAAGAGCAGGCTGGAAAGCCGATGCCCTGGCAAAATCATTAGAAATAAATAAAATAAAAAAATTCCTACAAAATATCTTCACCATCTTCAAAATGATATCGGGAACTTCGACCGTGCTACGGAGTTCGTGCAACTGATATCTTCTTGTTTAAGAAAGAGAACGGAACACACATTGCTGTTCACTGAAGTGAAATGATGATTGTCCTATCAATTAATCAATCAAATGTTACTCTATAAATTGTAATATTTCCTGACTTCGCCTCTTACGACATGCGTGGCAGGTAACAGTAGTTATATTCTTTACACCCCAAATTTGGGCCCCGGTAACCACTCATGCGTCTCTAATAATGTCTTTGTTCCTCATCTCTAATACTGTCTGTGTTCCTCATTTCTAATACTATCTTTGTTCCTCATCTCTAATACTCTCTTTGTTCCACATTTCTAATACTCTCTTTGTTCCACGTTTATAATACTCTCTTTGTTCCTTATCTCTAATACTGTCTTTGTTCCTCATCTCTAATACTCTCGTTGTTCCTCATCTCTAATACTCTCTTTGTTCCTTATCTCTAATAATGTCTTTGTTCCTCATCTCTAATACTCTCTTTGTTCCTCATCTCTAATACTCTCTTTGTTCTTCATCTCTAATACTCTCTTTGTTCCTCATCTCTAATACTCTCTTTGTTCCTCATCTCTAATACTCTCTTTGTTCTTCATCTCTAATACTCTCTTTGTTCCTTATCTCTAATACTGTCTTTGTTCCTCATCTATGATTTTGAATCTACTTATTCCTTGTTATTAACATACTCTTATATAAAATATCGTTATTTTCTACATGTGAAACACTGTGCCCCCAATTTCATAGGCTGGTCTTTTCTTTTATAGTTCGTTCAACAACTCATGCAAAGCAAATGCCTAATGCAAATTGCAGGAAAACCATCAATTCTACAGTAGCGAAACTTTACACCCAATCTTAGAATTATACCAACGCAAATGTATGATGGAAGAAATTGCTATAGAAAACCCGGATTTTGTAATATAACGGTTTCCTTTGAAGTTGGCGGCATATTTGACGAGTCTGAAACAAAATATAAGTTTTTACAGTGAAAGCACACATATGACATTTGATGACAAGTCTCATGCAAAGCTGTATCATCTCAGCTCATACATGGGATAAATGTTGATATTTCATTAGAGTCATGAAATAAACAAGAAATGTAGTCTTAGTTGTATTATTGTTTTTAATAAACTTAAATTACAATTAAAATTAGCTGCCATGTCATCCCCCTTTCACATCCAGGATTGATACTGGCAGTGGTGGAGCTACTTGGAGACGTTCTTTTCAAATCACTATTTCTGCGTGCAATGTACGTGTGTTAACATATGTGGTAGGGAGGTATCACTATAATAAAATTGCTCTTTTCCCTAGTTCTTGTTTACTGCGGTACAGATGCTCCATATTTGTCTCTTTGCGGAAGTTCGCGTATAGTATTAATGACACTTTTTGAATTGTAACTTCACACACATTCGAAATGTTATATCAATGTCGGTTTGAGAACAATATGACAAAATAAAAAGAAAAACTTCACACTAATTTCGATATACGTCTTTAACTAAAAGTCCGTGTCGCACTTATGTTTTCATTTGTATACCACGGTCAATGGCGTTTGAATACAAGTGTTACATACGAGTCCTTCGTATATCTTTGGACAGAGAAGAGAACAAATAGATCTATCCAGAAAGAACTCAAATTCAAAGATAACTGCCTGATACTACAAATAATAAAGAGAAAATTGAGATATTTTGGACATACAAAAATACATGAAGGGCTGGAGAAGACCATCATGGAAGGAGGCATGCCGGTAAAGAGATGAAGAGGAAGATCACGGAGAAGATGGATTCAGGATGTAACTGATGGTTTGAACATGACAGCTGCAGAGGCAGGACATCTGACCTATGAGAGAGAGAAATTCCGGAGGACTGTTGGGGTGGAAAAGTTCTGCTCATGACAAGATATTTGATGATGATGAATGGCGTTTGGAATTGGTGCACGGGAAATGCCAGAAGCGTTAAAACAACCACGGATTTCGTCCTGAATGTTGCTTTTTTGTCATCAATGTATTAAATTGCTGTAAGCATTAACTTTGTTCAACCATGACATTGAACGATTTAACTATATAGCACAAAGAAGGAAACTTCTAGATGGTATAATTGTTTGAATGGCATAACGTCTTTTTGTAGCGCCGGGAACATGTGTCGTTCACATGCAAGTTTTCAATTTATTTAATCAAATGGTTACAAAGCGACACATTTTTATCTGTGAACATGACAAGTTATTGGCTATTGGTTACTAAACTAACGCCATTGCACTTCGGGCAGACCCATAGGTGCTCAGTCTCCCCAACAGATATCGAAGAGTATGCATACCGATGTTTCCTGTTGCTCGCTGATTAAACACACCTCTCATTCTGCATCTCAGGCATCCAGTTCGACTTGAACAACGGGTAACTTCAAACTGCCAAAACTGCGTGATCGATTCAACATCGATTTTAGTGTCCTCATCCAACAGACAGTCGCTAAGAGACCGAAGAACATCCCCCTTATCCATCTTCAACTCCCCAACAAAAGATGCTGTTGATGCAAGCATATCCGTTCTCTCATTACCGTAAACACCCGCATGCCCAGTACAGTATGTCCACGTAAGCCGCTGGAGATTAGAAACGTCTATAGACGACATCCACTCATACCGAAACCTGTATTTCTGGATCTTGTGAAGCATCGACTGAGAGTCAGACACAACAATTACGACAGTAAGTGAAGTCCCAGAGATCCAATGGAGGGCAGCAATAACGTCCTGAACCTTCATCCTCATACTAGAAGTAGTTGTCCTGTATGCCCCACTTCGCTATGCAACAACCCTACCATACGCAGTAGTCAAGAAACCCCAGCCGGACTTCTCACCACGTTGAACCGACCCATCGGTATATACAACAACATCATCATGCCTTGTATTATCTTCTATCAGCTGCTTAACTGCTAGATCAGCCTTCATGTTATCCCAATCTCTACATTCTCTTCCAAGAGTAATGATAACGTTGAGATAGTTGGTCATACTACCATCTGTTGGGATCCATTCTACCCCTTTTGGTAGGGTCGCAATCATAGTCACCTGGCCAATTGTTCTCTCAACCTGGGCCATCCACGACATGCCACGCTAATATCGTGCCCTTAACATCATCATTAGTGTTCTTGTGTAGTGGGTGTCTCTTATCCGCAGTAAGTCGCATATGTGCCTTGGTTTTGGCAAATGCATAGCGGGAGCGTAGTGACAGAAGGCCAAGCATATATATCATCTTCACAATGGAGGTATCTCTAGTGCAGCCCATGACTATACGCATACCTTCATTCTGAACCCGTTCGAGTCGTTCACATTGTGATCATGATATCGCAATAATTCCGAGTCCGTAATCTACCACTGACATAACAGTTCATGACAAGTTGAATGGACTATAGCTGTCGATGTAATCTGACCATACTTTAACCACCGAACCCATGATCCTGATATTTCGTGATTGATTGTAAACATTGCATATTCCGAGAACGCAAAGTATCGGTCTGAGATTGTATCATTATTGTTTTGGTATTCAGTAATACATTGTGTACACATGTGACTAGAATATCAAGATGACGTGTTCTAGCATGATTACCAACGAAGTAGTGTGATATCTGTTTGTACCGATAAGTTAAGTATTGTCATGATAAAATGATGATGTGAAAATTTGGAAATTGTTACTTTAAATGTTTAACAACATAGACAGCCGTTACATTTGTTTTGAATGAATCTGTAGATGAATTAGACCTAGAATGTGATATTCACTTACTACAATTAGACACACGCAAAAAATTAACTACCTTCGAAATGCGTCGCCTGCGAAAAGTTACCAACAACAATAGTAGTCCGTATGTTCATATAACTTTGATAGACATGTACTCTCGAGATATTTATTTTATGGAGTATTTTGTATTTTTACATTATTTACAGGTATGTTTATTTAGCATGTTGACCCAATAAGTAGGCCAACAGGTCAACTAAAGATACATGTGAATAATGTAAAAATACAACAGACTCCTGCATTCAAATATCTCCGGAGTATATTCACAGCAGATGGAAAGATGGATAGAGAAATCGAGACTAGATGCCAGAAGGCAAACGCAGTGACATACCAACTGTCACCACTATTAAAACATCCAAGCATTAACATGGCAGTCAAACGACAACTGATAAACTGCATATTTATTCCAACTCTCTGTTATCAGTGTCAAACATGGCACCTGACTAAGACACAAGAAAGAAAGATTACAACATGTGAAATGAGATGTCTACGAAAAGCTGTCAACGTTACAAGGCGAGATAGATTGAGAAACGAGAATATCAGAAGCATCGTTGGTACTATACCATGCATACAGCACATCTTAAAGCAAAGAATCAAGTGGTTCGGCCATCTAATGAGAATGGAACCAAATTTACAACCAACACGGTTCTACAATAAACGACACTCATGGCGCAGAACACGAGGCAGGTCAAAAACACGATGGATAGATAACATCTCAGAGTCCCTGCGAAAGCATGGATTGACAACGTCAAGCGCAAACACACCTGGCACAAGATAGGACACTACATCTCCCCACGGCGCTTCACGGTAAATGCTGTTAAGATACCTTAAGATGAGACATGTATCATATTCGTTAACAGTGAACGCCATATTAAAAGAACAGAGTAGCACATTGTTTGTTCATGTTACGCGAATGAAACAGGCTATAAGTGTAATAACAACCCTCACATCAGCACCAGATTGGAAAAGACAGATCAGAAAAACAAGAGCATTATGTAGTCCAATTCTGAAACAAAAAAAACTTTCTGCAGTATATTCGATGTGGGATAATGGCCGACTGTTGGAATGAGCATACCATCATGTCAATACGTTACTGATGCCTCATGTAACACCAGGGATAATGTGGAAACGTAAAATACATACACACAATCATAATCGTTTGCAACATGTGGCCAAAATGTATGACAATATGATTGTTATTTTTGTGCTGTTAATTTAAAAAAAAATAATACTTGTTCTGGGTGAGTCTCCCGCCTCAACCATGCCAAGTATTTACCTTTACTATTTCCTTTAAGAAAATTTTACGAAAGATAGCTTTGTAATTGCTGCTCATATGATAATAAATAAATATATTCATTGATGAGTTAATACTCTCTAGTATAAGGCCAAGACCGCTAGCAATAACAGTTATATTAACATGTTTCCCAGTAACTGACAGATCAGGTAGAAAAACTACTGCTAACATATTAATACTAACAGGTAGAAAGCAAACAATAAATAATATTGAAATAGTCACAACCATTTTTGCTGTTTTCTGGTTCTTACTGGAAACTTTATCGACCTGAATGTTAGTAATGATCTTCTTTCTACGTTTTTCTTTGTTAGAGAGTTGTGTAATTAATATTATCGTACCAATTGAAATGATAAGAAATGCCATGAAAAGAATACAAAAATTGTTGATTGCAAACGAAATCATTTCAATCATTTCATGATCTTTGCTAGAAATAATGCCAACAATTGTTTTGTTTGTTATGGGAGAAAAAGTCATGCCCAATCTGTTGACAGCATACACCGGGGCGCCACTCCAGAAGAAGATGATGAATATGCTGATTGTAATCACAGTTGTCCGTTTTGGAGTAATGATACTCTTGATCTGGATAAATATAAATATAAAATGTATGAATATGTCTTTAAATAAATGTCTTATTTTCATTTCATAATACATAAACTATAGTCCGTCCAACAACTCATGCCCACAGTCCAATGTGAATTGTAACAAAACCATATATTCCATAGTAGCGAAACTTTGCACACAATCTTAGAATTATTCCGACGCAAATGTCTGATAGAAAGAATTACTATAGGAAACCTGGATTTGTAATATAACGGTTTCCTTTGATGTTGGAGGCATATTTGGCAAGTCTGATACAGAATTTTAGTTTTTACAGTAAATGCACCAATATGACATTTGAAGTCAAGTCTCATTCAAAGGCGTATCATCCCAGCTCATACATGGGGACCAATGTTGATACTTGCAATAGTCATGAAAAATACAGGAAATATAGACATAGTTGTATTATTGTTTTTTTTTAAATAATTTATATTACAGTTAAAGTTAGCTGCCATGGCATAATGCCATCCCCCTTTCGCGTTCAGGCTTGGGATTGACAATGGCAGAGCTACTTGGAGACGTTCTTTTCAAATCGCTACTTCTTCGGTACAATGTACGTGTGTTAACATATGTTGTAGGCGGATATCACTACAATAAAATAGCTCTTTACTATGGTTCTTGTATGCTGTTGTAAACCTGTACACTAAATTCAAAATAGGCACCAACGACCTGTGCTCCTGTGGCTTGGCGAGTGTGACAACAGAACATATCCTATAGAACTGCCCCCAATATACAGACCTGAGAAGATAGAGGTGGCCCACTTACATCAGCATCCAAGACAAACTGTATGACGTTGCTGATAATCAGAGGCAGACGGCTGCCTTTTTAGAGAATCTGAAATCCCAATCTAGTGAGAACGCAGAAGAAGAAGTATACTGTGGTACAGATGATCGAATTGTGCCTGGGGGCAATGCGCATAGGGACAACGCCGTGTCAGGATTAGTGAACTGGTACTAATCAAGATACTACCCCACCTCCACATGGTGACCTTGGCAACAGTCATTTGTTTATGTCTGGCTAAGCGGATAGGGATCGAGGGAGAGCTATTCTGGCGCGGGTAGGGATGCAGACGTAGTCACATTGGATGAGATCCGCTCGCAACACAGACGAGCGGAATCTCAGAGTGACTATTAATGACGTCTCTGCCGGCCGATGGGAAAAGGTGAAGGAATAACCATAAAGGGATGAAGGGTGCATCCAGAGAAGAGACGTGGGCCCGAGTAGAGCATAACTTGGGCCCGAGATGAGTTGCATGTGGGCCCACATAAGGCGAAACTCGGAGCGATGAGGTGGGGACCCGAGTTGAGCCCAGTGTCCGGACAGCCTAGAGGCTGGTAAATGTGAGCACGGTGAGAACTGATGGAAATGGTGGGATAGGCACGATGACAGAACGAGCACGCATGCGGACGATGCACGGGTGGCCCACCGGTGGGTAGACGTGCACAGCGCTGATGGTGAGGGAACGTGACAGGCGTAGGGGGGAGCGGATAACCAAAGTTGCAAAAAAACTGGAAAGCCCAGCAGAGACTTGAATCCAGTGCGCGTTTCCGCTGGAAAGGAACTACTACTGCCTTGTAGTTAGATTGGGGACAATCAAAGTCTAGCGGAGCAAACGGTACACAGACTGGAAGGAAGAAAAACCAAGTGGTCCACAAACATACCGGCAAAGCTGGCCAGATGATACTCGACAGCCCGGGAGGGTAGGTCGTCTAAGGGTCGCTACCCTAAAAGGAAATAGCAACCTGATGTCTTGCAGGTTGGCTGGGGACTGTCAAAGGTTGACAGAGAACGAACCCAGTAAACGCTGGTTGAAATCGGACACATCGCCGAAGGACAAGTACTAGAGCTCCAAATGGTACTTAAGATTGTAACGTAAAACAAACGCGTGTACTGGCCGACTACTATCTCGAATCAAGAATTGCTTGCACGATGCCAACAAGAGAATATGGACACTATCATCCGAAGACGACGCTGGAGATGGATTGGACATGTGATGCGCATGGAGATTGGCTCCGACACGAAAACTGCACTGAGATGGACTCCAGGTGGTAGGCGAAAGCGTAGAAGACCCAAGACGACCTGGAGGAGAACGATAGAGCAAGAGCTGAAGGAAATGAATCATAGCTGGAACACAATACAGAGGAAGGCCATGAACAGGGAAGAATGGTGTACGTTTGTTGCTGCCCTAAACGCCAAGGGCGTAACAGGCTAAAGAGAGAGAGAGAGTAAAACAAACGTTCTTGGCAAAGGCTGTTTATATATCACAATAAGAATGATCAAAATGGCCGAAGCAGTACGACCGAGATAAAGAGAGAGAGAGAGATATGTGTCTCTTTGCGGAACTGCGCGTATAGTATTAATGACACTTTTTGCATTGTAACTTCAAACTCATTAGAACTGTTATATCAATGTCTGTTTTGAGAAATCAACAATATAACACAATAGTCTCACACTAATTTCGATATACGCTTTTAACTAAAAGTTTGTGTCGCACTTATGACGTCATTTAATTACCATGTTCAAGCCCGAGTCTATTTGGTGCATGGAAATGCAAGAATCGTTAAAAAAACTATGGATTTCGTCCTGAATGTTGTTATTTTTGTCGTCAATGTAATAAATGACTGTGAACATGTGTTTTCTTCAACCAAGCCAATGGACGCGTTAAATATATAGCACCAAGAAGGAAACTTCTAGATGGTATGATTGTTTGAATGACAACAAATATTTTGTAGCGTCGGGAACATGTGTAGTTCAAATGCAAGTTTTCAGGTTATTTCATCAAATGGTTACAAAGATACAAATTTGTATCTGTGGGCATGACAAGTTGAACGGACTATAGTTAAGAGCTTGGTATTGTCCATCAAACACCCTACAATTAATAATAATTCCTCTCATACCGTTATACGTTACATAGGGCCTGCAAGTAATTTCTCCATACCGCTCTATCCTGGGCAACTCGCTCAATCTCCTCCATGGAACTTAAACTGGTATTTCCTGCCTCTCTCAGCAAAGTTCGTTTCAGGTCTCCTTAGGTCGACCTCTCTTTCTTGAACCCTTTGCACCCTACAATTGCTACTAATTATTTTCTATAATGTTTACATAATTATAAATATCATATAACTGCATCTGTCAAGTTCACTTCGTTTATTACAGTATGTAGCATATTCATCTTAGAATTAGTTGCCGCTGGAAATGTTCATTATTTTATTACTCTGGTTTATATTGCAATATCATAATACTCTACTTAACTCTTAAACGTTAATGGGTTTTTAAGTTCTTTTTGCTTCGTTTGAAGGTCTACTCTTTTACTAGAAGCCACAAACACTCCATGAATTGAACATATGCATGTTATATATGGTTGGAAAGATATTTGAATACATACACTATCAAAACATGGGGTTTTAATATTGATGTCAGGTAATATCAGTGACCTATTTTTAAAATTATATTTTCCTACAAATTTCAAATAAGTATACAGTCACAAAGAAAGGAAAATAATATGAAATATATCATGAAAACTATTAACACGGTCTCTCAGTACCTTCATATTTACACAATAAATTCAAACATGAAGTTGTTTGGACAATAAATAAGAAAGTATTCAAGAATTTCTAAAAATGTCCATATTTTGGAGACACCAATTAATAAATAATTAATAAATAAGCGAAACTGATGCATGACTGGTTTAGTAAGCAGTTCATAAAGAACTAACACTTAAAGACTTGATTAGGATAGTAATCTGAGTCATTAGATGCCATTGTAGAAGCAAATGTGTAATTTTGACAAGAGCAAGTGAAAACACGTCAGTAGAGATTATCCAAAATGGCGGCCGATCGGAATTGTCGGTATAATAACAGCATGCTCTTACCACTGTAGTCGGAGAAGGTTTGCGTGAATGGCTAGGGACACCGTAGAAACGGTAATTAGACTTTCACGCAAAAATATGTCAGATGCATCATACCAGGATCCATGACTACGCATGAATTCATTGCCGTCAAACGCATAAGAAGAACAAAAAAGCATGCTTTAATCAACGAGATTAAACATTTAAAAAATTAATAAATCATTGTTTTTTTAAAAATGTATTATGGTAATATCATATGTATTACATTGTATAATTTATAATATATGCATTTAAATGCATAAATAATACAACAAATACGGCTAGTTCCGGAATCATGTAGCAACTCATTTATAAATGAGATTATCTTAGTAACCGAACGTTACGGGATTTTACTCTAGCCAAGACTACACCTATTTCAGTTTCAGTTTAGAAGTTTCAGTTTCAGTTTGGAATATCTTCATTGCCCTCCTGACATGAACTATATCTTCTGATTTAAATCGTTAGATATACATCTCCAACAGCGCCCATCGAGATGCAACTTTCTGTACAAATCTTTCCCTAATCAAAGGTACTGCAATTTACCTGTTGATGTGGATTGTCTTAGATTTTCGATGAAAATCCCCGTTGCCTCTGTACTCTATGAGAGCACTCATAATATCAGTACTATTTATGAAATAGATACATTACTCAGAAAAATCGGGTTGATTGTTGACATAATTAGTCAGTTTTATCAAATGATTCCATTAGTACATCATCTAGACAATGCAAGATAATTATTTCTCAACAATAGAACATCGAAATCAACAGTTGGGTCAAAAAACAAAGATGTATCTTATATTTTACATGTTTTGATATTTTCTTCAAGCAGTATGAAAATCAACTCTAGTAACAATTTGAAAAGAAACACATATTAACAAATGATAAACACATTGTGTTCATAAAATGTAATGCTAATTGAAATCCGTTAGTAATTGTTTTTAAAAATCAAGGTCTCAGTGAGAAGACAGTGGCCATGTTATCAACGTGCGCATCTGTTATTGTTCGTTCTTTTTGCGATCGTTCGTATCAAACAATTAAACCAGAATTGATGAATTATGATGTCTGCGAAGAATACGATAGTACGTTAAGCTATCGTCAGGCTACTAAGGAATGTAGGACAGACATAATACTTTCTGGTAAAGTAAATGCTTATTATCCATCATAACATTAATTGTTTGGAATTTTTAGAAACATTTTGATAATTTGGAAAATATAATAAATCACCTGAATTAATGACATCAATAATTGAGGTATTGAAATTGAATGATGGAGTTTATTGCAACCAATGCGACAAAAAAAATGAATAATGATTATTAAAAAAATATTTATATGTGTTACAACTAGTAAGGACAAATGTTAATGCTAACCTTTAGTGGAAAAATTATACAGCAACATCTCTCCATCGTTATCATGGCAGTCATACAGCTACTGACTCTTGTGAAAGACATATGTGGCATTGCTGATGTCAAGTACATAACTTGAAATGGATCGAATGGTAAATCAGCTTCACGTACTGCAGGAGTAACATACACACATGTCCAAGCCGATGTCACAAGGCTGCCAAGATCAGAAACTGACAGACCTGAATGATCATGTATCACTGCATTTATATTTGTAAAAAACGTTTTAATTTTTTTTTAAAGTTAAGTGCGCACTCAAGTTTTATCAAACTATGTAATTTCCATAGTTTAATTAGTTTTCAGTACTCAATTAAATACAATAAATAAATTACTATCTCTGTATTTTTACATTCCATAATTATTTTTGTATAATACTTTGCGTGTGAGTTTTTGTGAAAAATATAAATGGTTTTCTCAGAGCACTGAGAAAAATTTCTTACATTCAACTTTATCAGAGCATTAATGAAAAAGAACCACTGAAGATCTTAAATTCGTGTGCAACCAGATGGTTAGCAATTGAACCATAAATCAGCAGAATTGTAAGCCAGGAGATTAGGAAGCGGCTCTAATGAAAAATTATAGATTGCCACTTTACTGTATGAAATGTATTGCAACCCATGTTGAAGAAGGGAACACACTTTTTGAATCAAATACTGCTGATAAAACTAAATTGTTTTCTGATCTATTTCTTCTTATCAAATCCTTTACTAACATTTTAATACTGTCAACAAGAAGGATTGGTCCTCTTGATCCTAACCCTAACATTGAAGACTTTCTTTATCCACACCTGGCTTATAAATGTGAGAAAAGGCATTGGGAATTGATAATTAACAAATAAATTCAAGCTTCTCAAGTAACTCACAACCGAAAAAGGGTACTCTACTTTTTGATTAGCCCGTAAAAAGAGCTGTATAATCGTCTGTCAGAAAACATTGATATTTTGAAGAATATAAGCTTGTTATCAGTACTGGAATATATTGACACATATTAAGAAATTTATTATTTCCCCTTTTAGAATTGTTTTTTTATTTCTATGAAGAAATGAAGTAATTAATTGAGATTCAATACAAGAGCATACATGTGGTTAACTGGGCTGATATTACATTTACTGAGATATTTTGGTCTGAAGTATTTCATTATAGAGATTCTTCGGGAGGTACCTCCTTCACAAAATTCGTCGTAAGTTTATTAATTTTGTCAATTTCTAATGGTAAAGTGGAACGGTTATTCAGCAACATGAATACAGTAAAAAAAAAAATGTGAAACAAAATGCGGCTGCCCATGCTTTCAGCAATTCGTGCAGTAAAATATTGCTTAAAGAGGCATAACATATGCTGCAAAAACTTTGAATTACCTAAAAATGGCACCGCCAAAATTAAAACAATGGACTCATTTGACCTAACAAAAACTTCAGAAGATGTACATTCTGACTGCTCAAAGGCCCGATAAGATGTGCAGTCTGACTTTTTCAAATTACAATGAAATACTATTCGATCTGTAATTAATAAAACACAATTTGTAAGTAAAATACTTTTGACATTTTTTTAGCATATACAAAATATTTTCTATCATTTTCATGCATGTTTTCCTAAAATTGAGTATCAAACGCAGATTTACATTTGGCAACCATGTTATGATGTCTTATTACGAGAAGAACGATGAATTATATCGTTGGTTATGAAGACATCGTGTGTTGGACACTCCTACAAAATAAGTAGCAAGTAATGTAATGCTGTTCTAGCGACTCTTGCAATATAGTGTATGCACCCACTCTACCATGACAATCTCCAAAAACGTATATAAATCTGCTCTAGGAACTGAAGTGACACATCTTTTAAATAGAGAGCACACTAGAAACATAAATATGAAATGCAGAATCTTGATCACGTAGAATGAATTACGCTATAATTATATGTGATATGTGCATCCTATCATAGTTTGACATTTTGTGCACTTTTTATACTAGTTAAATCTACTGACGACGAAAGGGTGCTTTTAAAAATACATTTTCAAGAAATTAATGTTAAAATAAATAATTAAAATGCCTATACTAAACGTTGTTTATCATAAAAACAATGTATTTTGCAACAAGTAGCCAAATTGTATGACAATTTGTTTGTTAGTGTTTTGACTGTTAATTTTTAAGAAAGACAACCCTTGTTCAGAGTGAGTCTTACGCCTTAACGGGACTTGGTCTATTGTGTTAAAAATGTAATCAAGGAAACCGATGTCTAAGAAAACTCTTGTAAATGCTGAAGATCCAAGATCTAGTATGATAACATATCTACTGGCAAAAGCAGAATACCTATTACAAGTGACAATGGTGTCTAATTATTGTTGTCAACATTATTTACCTAATAAGCTGGTGTTGACTGAATCTTTGAAACCTTGCTTACAGAAGCAGATGATATTGATAGCATTTGTTACGATACCAAATATGTTAATTATTTGACATAAGACAGCGTGAACAACCCACGTGAAAATCATTATTGTGTAATTACTTATAACAGGTTCGTCTAAGGACGCTTCCATGTTTGTTTTCAAGTTATTTTTCTTATAATCTTCAAGAAAAGTATGCGCACAGTAGTTCCTCAAACAAATGTGTCATTTCCTTACACGAGACGTGCACTTTCCCTTTAAATCAGGAAAATAACATATAAAATATAGTGCTTCTGTAAATGAAGAACAAAGGCGCGAAAATATATCCGTGTTGTGTAAATTGCATTCTCAATATCGCTGTAATATCAGCTGAAACAACATTGTTTGTCAAATAAAACTTTAGTTCCATTAATCATTATTCGTTTTATGTGCCGCCCTATCTTAAACTTACTAGGGATTACCACTTACACATAATAAAAAGAACATAATAAAACTAAATATAGGTATAATACAGCAAAATTGCTAACAAAAAACAAAATTGGTATTTACAATTTTCCATTTAATGTAAAAAGGTAATTTATTTTGGGACATGTCTACAAAACTCTTGCTACATTGTGTTGGCCTTATGATTTACTATATTGTATTTCAGAGTTACAGTCTGACAGTACACACTCATTATTTGGTATCAATGACAAACAGTAATTAGTTAAACGTATGCAGATACACATCATGTTTTCAGTTTTCTATAATTATATGTAATTGAGTTTAGTACAACATCACCAACCAGAATTCTATAATCGAGTAAAATGGCTAGTGAAGTAAACGCCAAGCTGTCATGAGATATTAATATGTGGCATTTAGCACTGACATAATAATGCTAATACGTATGTACCGATTTTATATTAGATGAAAACCACTAGTTTAATAACTAATTGCAATAACATTAGTTTCAAATTACAGACATAATTAGTACTAACATATTCATTACATTTTCTGTTGCTGAAAAGTAAAACAATTTGGACAGCATTCAGTGCAATGTTTTCAAATTATAATGCGTAACAAATAAATCAAATAAACGCACACTGCCACTGACGAATAATATGTGACAACTTGGATAAAGTATATGTATTTTTATATAAACATGTATTTATGTAACACCCAGGATATATACTTGACTCAATCAGAGATATATTTAAGATGTGTTCATTTTTTCCAGACAGACAATAAGAAATATTCGACAGATTATATATCTTCTCTTGGGAATTATTTGATCTGTAACTGTATAGTATTTTAAATTCAAGAAGACTACATCACACTTTTGTGGGATGAAGACGATATCTAGTGCTGAACAGTTTCTATCCCGGTGTAGATCTTGATGTGACATTGTCAGAAACTCATTGTTGTATTGGAAATAGTTTTCATCGCACTTCGGACGTGTTCATATCCTCTCCGATCTCCTCCTAAGTATTGTTACATTGTGTTTAGGTTATCAACTCATGTTCTTTACTGGCTGATGTAAAAACTAGGGATTAAAGTCCATGAATTAAAAGTACTATACAAGATGATATCAGCTTAGTAAATGTAGCTATGTGGCACCGGCTAGTATATTTAGGAAATCATAGGTACATCATAAAATCACATAAGATCAGGGCACATCACTATAGAGAACATATTAATAATATTAATAATATCCGCACATTCGCAAACGGTGATGACATAAATCTCAACGCCTGCATGCACCTCTGTGGTGTGTGCTGATGTGATTGTAGAATACAATACTATAACACAATCCCCTAACACAGGTGGGGCATACATGGTCAAGGTTAGACATGTTGCAATACACGGTTAAAACAGCAGTTCTGCAGCACTCTATCATATCTAGAGGAAATATATTTGACATACGCTGTAGATGAATGCATCGACACTGCAGTTTTGTAGATCTCTACTAATTCTGATGTATATTTTTTGGATATGCACTATCCATGTTTCGGCATTGTAGTTTGCATATCTCAACTAATTATAGTGTACCCGTATAGTGTAAATATTGAAGCATATTGGCTGTACCCAAAGTTGGTCCAATTGATTGTCTCCTTCCATGAAGGCATGAAAGCCAGCATACAGTTCGATGGCAGCACATCTGACACGTATTAGACATACACTTAATATGCAAACGACAATATGTTGTTCCTGGAGATCTGAGAAGAATGAAGTTGACTGTCTGTGTTTACTGTCCGAACTATAACATTCATGTACGATAAACTGTTTGGTTCTTTGCTCTCTGGATAATTCTCGACTCACTCTGTTTCATGCTACAGCTCGTTTGACTATTATGTTTTCTCTTTGAGAAGCACAATCCGAGTGTACATTTTAACCTGTGCAAAGTCTACCACCTCTATGAAACGGCTGGCAGGTGTTATTCTTAAATTGTTCATACTCTATACCATAGATGTCCAAACTTTTTCGGCCTACCGCCCATTTGCACAACATGAACTTTGTAACGCTTCCGTCCACATTATAACAGTTTGTCAATCGCGAAAATAAGAAAATAATTTATTTTTAAATATTTATTATTAATTTTTTTTTTTAAGGAGATACCAACACTTAATCGCCTAAACATTCCGTAAATTCTTCTAAACCCACTAACGCCCCCCTAGAACGCTTCATCTCCCCCTGGGGAGCGGTAATGCCCACTTTGGGAAACGCTGCTCTATAAAGTATGTTCATATCTCAACATATCAGACTACTTTGTGCAAGCACACCGTGAGTATGGTAAACACGAAAATCCTCACACACTACTGAACGGTCACTCGTTCTATTATTCTATTAATTATACATCCCTTATCATTAGTGACCCCAGTGATATAGATTACTGAAACATAACTACGTTTCTATCTTTAGAAGAATAATTCAATATTCTATATTGTTGATCCCACGCAATTATCCTTATATTTCTTAACCATGTAACGTTCGAGAACTAAAAAAATCTTATTTATAAATGAGATGCTACATGACTCGGGAACTATCCGTATTTATTGTATTATTGAAGCATTTAAATGCATATAATATTTATTACATAATGAATAACATTTGATATTACAACAATAAAGGTTTTAAAATATTATATTTTTTAAGATTTGTAATCTCGTTGATTAAAGCATGTTTTTGTGTTCGTCTTCTTCTGAGCTCGCCCGCTTTGAATTCATGTGTAGTCGGGGAGCCTGGTATGGCTTATCTGACTGGTTTTTACGTCAAAGCCTACTTACCGTTTCTATAGTGTCCTTAGCCATTCAAGCGAACCTTCTTCGACTTCAGTGATAAGAGCATGCTTTTATTACACCGACATTTCTGATGGCACCGCCATTTTGAATAATCTATGCAGACATGGTTTCACTTGCTCTTGTCAAAAACCACACATGTGCTTATATAATGGCATCTAATGACCCAGATTACCATCCTGATCAAGACTATAAGTGTTAGTTCTTTATAGACTGCTTAATAGACCAGTTCTGCGTCATTTTCTCTTATTTATTATTTATTAATTGATGTCTCCAAAACATGGAAATATTTACAAGTTACACATTTCCTGATTACTGCCTTATATATTGTCCAAATAAATTGGTGTTTGGATATATTGTGTAAATATGAAAGTACTAAAAGTAAATAGTTAAAAGTTAATAGTTTTCATGATATATATCATACTTTTTTCCTTCTTTGTTATGGCATAATTATTTGAGAAATGTAGAAACATATATTTTAAGCATCACCATAGTTAGGTCACTGATGTCACATATGAATTGGCATTGATATTAAAACCACATATCTTGATAACACAATCAATCAGCTTTCCAACCATATATAGTTAGTTAATTTGTTCCTTTCGTATCAAAAGCTGCATATAGAGCAGCAACTGTATTAGGTCGTCATGAGTGCGGTTCGTTACTAGCAGTTGGAGATCGTGTATGGTTTTACATCCCACTAGTTTACTTTCTTGTAGGATTGTTCTTAGAAGAGTGGTCTTAGGTCTTCCACGTTTTATTTTCCCAACTGGTGACCACATAATTGTCGATTTTGTCTCTTTTCGTCTGACTTAAGAACATGACCTAACTATTTCCACCTTCTTTTCCTTGTAATATTTGATACGGATTGGTGCTGTGTTCTTTCTCTCACTGTGTTGTTCGAAACGAAAACACTCCGTTTTATTTTTAATAATTTTAGGAGACATGTATTCTCACATCTGTCCAGTTTCTTATCAATTTTGTTTGTTGATTTCCAACTTTCACAACCGTACAACTGTACAGGAATCACACATCACCTAAACAATTTAACTTTTGTACATATACTCAGGTCTTGAGATTGATATGTAAATGTTAACTTAGTGAATGGACTAGCTGCAATAGCAATACGAGAGTTTATTTCTTTCATCATGTCTCCGTTGTTTGACATTTTACTACCTGCATATGTAAACTATTTAACTTGTTATAGTGTTTATCATTTATTACGATGCACGATGCTGTCTGTCGAGTTTGAGGTCCATACGTTTAGGCTTAAATCACATATAACATACATATTCAATTGTTTTCAATTCATGGAGTATATATGGCTTCTAGTAATAGAGTTGGTGGCGTCTGTGGCTAGGGGATAGTGACTCGGTCTATTAACCCGACGTTCTGAGTTCGAATCACGCTGGGACAGTTTGGTTGCAAATTGTTTCGCGTGGATTTGAACAAAAGTACGATGACACCATCCGTTCATAAAGCAACGGCAAACTACTCAACTTAATAATGCCTAGAAAAATCACAAGCAGAGTTAAAAAGCTGGGGATGATTCGCAAAGTACTGGAAAGGATATGCAATTAACTTTTTTTTAGTAATAGAGCAGGCTTTCAAAAATTAGAAAAAAACTTAAAAATCTATGAACGTTTAAGAGTAATGTATGCCCTTATTATATATATCTTTTTTTAAACAACATTAATTTCCTTTAATACAAATATAGTTATATTTACCAATCACTGGTCATCACATTTATTCAATAAACTTAACATGCGCTAATATGTTCAGTGGACCAGCTTGTAATTTATTTTATTTCTCGAATTCCTTTTGCAGGTTCAGAGCTTAGAAAGTCTTCCTCACGCAATCATCACTTCAACTGAACGTGTGAAAAAATCAAACGCAGTCATTAATATTCCAATTGCCAGTTTGCAGACGCATGGCTTTTCTTCATCCGATGCAGTTTCTATATATTAATTTCATTGTTTTCTCTCTTTAGTTATATTGTCAAAGAATTTCTACAATCGATGTGCTTTCATGAGGCTGCAAATCCATACTACATTTTAAGTCACACGAGGTTTCCAGAAAATATATTTCCAATTCTACCACTTTCTTCAGCTAGTTTCTTTTCTCTTTTACTTAATTTGAATGTGTTGTATTAACATTTTCAAATATCTTCTGACAAGGATCTAAGTTATATTATATTGACTTTTAATATTTGTATTCCCCACATATCCACAATCATGTAACTCAATTTATTTCAACCATTATGTCTGTGCGTTCCTTCTTATCGTGTGTGTTTCTTTTTTATTGTTCGTTTTCCCTAGTGTACCCGAATGATTCAAATCACTGACTATTCGTCGCAATCATATTCTATATAAACATCCAGTCATTACGCTCTAATGATTAAAACTTCCAGGTAATGTAAACTAAACGTTTCCGATACCTTAGCAGCCTTGTTCCCAATATTATCTTTTTTTTTCTTCAAATGTATGCCTGTTATTCTGATGTAACCAAGTTTTCAAATGTCCTCTATATGAAAAATTGTGTTTACATTGTTATTTCTGAACCAGATTTCTCTCTTTCTTCTCTTTTGATCACTGCATTAATACACATTACATGGATTGTATAAGTTATGTGCTTGCCTCTCGTGCCTAAGGTAACCGGTTCGCTTTCTCGTGGAGCTATCGAGATATTTTGTTCACACATTCCTGATCGCAGTATAGATGAGATCGAGTTTCAAGTCTTATCTGATATCTGAGACGAACGATAAAACGTAGGTTCCGTCTTCAATTTGAGCCTATAAAAGAAACCTTAGCAGTTCACAAGCGAGAAGAGCAGGTTGGATAGCCTCTGCCCTGACAAAATTCATTAGAAATACATTTAAAATAAAATAATTACATAATATCATAACCATATTCCACATTACATTGGAGACATTCGCCTGTGCTACGGAGTTCGTGCACTGCAGCTGAGATCTTCCTATGTAAGAAAGAGATAGAAGAACACATTGTTACTCACAAAACTGATGATCAATCATTCAATCAGTTTTTATTGTATCCGTTGTAATATTTTCTGATTTTTCTTGTATTTTGTTCCTCATCTCTAATTCATGACTTCTGTTTAACATACTTTTTCCTTGTTACTAACATACTTATATAAATTGACATTATTTCCCACATTTCAAACACATGTGTACTATCACATATCACAGACATCACATCTTTTCGTTAAGCTATCTCTATACCATTTCCACAAGTATAACAACATAGTTAGCCGCTGAGCTTTTTTTTAATGAATCTGTAGATGATTTAAACCTGGAATGTGATATTCACTTCCTACAATTAGACAGACGCAACAAAAACTAATATGAAATGCGGTGCCTGCGAAAAGTTACAAATAACACAAGAAAAGATAGTCATCAACATCGGCGTAGGAAATAAAGTTGGCACAGAACTTTGCTTGAATTACATTGAGAAACAAATAATGAAGTGGTTTGGTCATTTAATAAGAATGTACCGAAAAGGGTTGCGTCTGTGGCCTTGGGGTTAGTGACTCGGTCTAGTAACCTCGATGTTCTGAGTTCAAATCACGGTACCGACAGTTTGGTTGCAAATTGTTTCGCGTGTATTTTAACAAAAAGGACGATGCACCACCCGTTCAGAAAGCAATGGCAAACTACTGAAAGTAATAATGCCTAGAAAATCACAAACAGCGTTACAAAGCTGGGGTTGATTCGCAAAGTCATGTAAAGGATATGCAATAAACTTTTTAACCCAAACTCAACACTATATAAAGTCGTCCACAACATAACAGCATGAAATAAGGCCAGAGAAGACCACTAAAAGCATGGATGCCATAGCAGAACCCTGTCAAAGAGCAAAAATAACAATCACCCAAGCCACCAGAACAGCGCAGAACAAAAATAAAACCTCGACACTGGGCAACAACCCGGTAACAGTGTAACGACAACAGAAGAAGATGAAGACAAATATACACATATATATTTGGTGATATCTTATTTTGGTATTATCTCGTTTACACATTCCTCGAAATTTAACTGAATAAATGATTAGGCAAAACACTAACTAATTTATGTTGGAATTATTTTCTCATCTGGTCTGTTTTTTTAAATATTTTCGCATATATGAGATAGCTTGATGATTGCAAAAGGAGCGTGTCTGATTTCTTCAACAATTCCCTAATATTTAATGTGTTTACCATGTTTTGTTTCTGTTTGTACACTCAATATCTGCTGTATTTTGATAAATGTAATGTAATAGTTATATTGTACTCAACAAGTATACATACAATGAAGTTCTTTACTAGTTTTTTTATGTTGCTTTTTTATTTGTATTCGTTTGTATCAACTACGTTAATCATTCTTGATAGGTTTGATTTCATTAGATAAGTCGCATGCGCTGTATCCTCTCTACGACTTACATTTTGTCAAACAAGGAAATTCTAAATTTTTTAAAACATGGTTATATTCAAATAAAGCGTGATCTTCATTTCAAATGGTGGCTTCAACTCACTAATAACATGTTATAATCTAGAATGGGTAAACATGGCGCTGCAGAGGAGGACATATGGCCCATGAGCGCATTCCAAGGACTGTTGGGTTGCAGTTCTCTCAGTACAAACTAGTTGATAATGATGATATATGCAGATGGAGATAAACGTGTTAGTTTTGACTTAATGATGCGATTTAATCTTCAAAAGAGTTACATGTGTAGATATCCACATACACAAATGTTTCCAGTAAGAACTACATATGTAATAAAGTCTATAAGTCTATGGGTCATATCTTGTTTGACTTCAGTCGTCCATATTTTCGTATTACTTCTGAGTGACATGAATCAAAAACTATAACAGTGAACACTATCTTTAATTAAAAGAGTAGGATATGGTTTGGTCATGTTATTCGACTGCCACCAACAATACTCGTCAACAACAATCCTCACATTGAAACCAAAATTGGAAAAATAGAAAGGAAGAAAGAGAACAATATGGAGTCGATGTTGAAAGAAAAACTGTCTGCAGTATCTCGAACTTTGAATCCGACAGTGAATATCCGAAGCTACATAACAGAATGTAAACACCTTACTGACACCTACTGGTATAATAAAATGTATATCACGACCATAATCTTGTAACCATGTTATGTAACTACCACTACTATTTCCTTTATGAAAATTTTTCGAAAGATAGAGTTGTATTTGCTGCTCATATGATAATAAATAAATATATTCATTGATGAGTTAATACTTTCTAGTATAAGACCGAGCCCACTAGCAAGTAACGATACATTGATATGTTTCCCGGTAACTGAAAGATCAGGTATAAAAGCTATTGCTAACATATTAATACTAACAGGTAGGAAACAAACAATAAACAATATAGAAATCGTCACAACCATTTTTGCCGTTTTTTGGTTCTTACTCGAAACATTTTCGACCTGCATGTTGGTGATGATTTTCTTTCTCCATTTTGCTGTGTTGGAGAGTTGTACCGTTAATATTATCGTACCAATTGAAATGATAAGAAATGTACCGAAAGGAATACAAAAATTGTTGATTGCAAAAGAAACCTTTTCAACGTCTTCTCGATCTGCTGTAGAAATAAGACCAACAATTGTTTTGTTTTTTAATGGAGAAAACGTCATGCCCAATCTGTTGACAGCATATACCGGGGCACCACTCCAGAAGAAATGATGAATATGCAAATTGTGGTCACAGTTGTCCGTTTTGGAGTAATGATACTCTTTATCTGGAGAAATATAAATACAAATATTATCAATATTTCTTTGAATGAGTGTCGTATAATTCACTTCAAAATAGATACACGTGAATAAACAAGATTTGCATGGTAGGACCTTGTTATTGTCGCCCAAGTAAAGTACACTAATATTGATTTATTAGATGTTCATAATGTTTACATAATTATAAATGTCTTGTATCAGGAGCTGTGATGTTCACTTCGTATTTTAAAAGTTGTATCCATCTTGGAAGTGAATGCTGCTGGAAATGTGCATAAACGTATTACTATGATTCATATTCAATCAATCAAGTGCCATGCCTGCCGGTGTAGACGATCATGTCTATCCACAACTCTCTCTACGTGGTACATATAATCAGTTCTGACGTCGATCATGTGTCGAACCATGATGTCAGGCCATCCAGCATCTTGTCCCTCTGTCTTCATGATTCATATTGCAATATTATAATTACACAATACTCGTAGGCGGGAGGCTTTCCAAGAACAAGTGTTTGTCTTTTGTGGATTTCACTAACATAAGAAGTACAAAGAATGCCAAACTAGCATTTGATGTGCATATCGCTCATACTTATAGCATGAACTTCCATTTTTTGTCTAAACTGTATATATGGAAAGATATTGATGTTCTAATTTGACATAAAAAGAAAAATTCGAATTATTTTATTACAAGTTCCATATCTACAAAACCAATTGGGTTAAACATTTTTGGGAGGTTCGTGTAATAATTATATGGCGATATGGACAGAATATGCTAGTTTGGCATTCTTGGCATTTCTTATGTTAGGGAAATCCACTGCATGATGAAGGGGTGTTTCAAAAATATATTTTCAAGAAAATTAATTATTTTTGAATAAGTAATTAGATCGCTTACACTGAGCGCTGTTCATCATTAAGAATAATGCATTTTTCAACATGTGGCCACATTGTATGACAATACGTTTGTTAGTTTTTTCTGTTAAGTTGAAAAGAATACACCCCTTGTGATGGGTCACCTGCGTGTTAATGCAGTTCAATAGTAACGAAATGAAATATTTCTTAAAAAAATATCGAGTTTTACAAATTTGTATTATTTTGTTAGTTTTATATCTCTATAATCGAAATCCATAAAATGTTTATATTTTATATTTTAAAATTTTTTAAATGTTAAAAGTGGGTTTGTTTTTGTTTTTTCCGATCCAGAAGCACTTGAGCTTTCAGCTCTTCGGCTCAGTGCCATGGACATCGTAACCCTTCAGTTCGGTGCCACGAACACCGTAAATCTGGGAATCTGTGGCTTTTTCTGCCATCCCGCGGAATTGAACCCGCACACACAGAGGGATAGTCACCCGTAGTCCAACGCGCTACGAACATGCTGGGCAGACGGGCAACAAGTGGGTTTTTAAGCTACCTACCCTCTGGCAGATTGAACGTTTTTTACAGGCAATGTCTAGAAATACTTATAAGTGATGTGCATCTCTAATCTATTAATCATATCAAATAATATATCGTTGTAAAGTGGCAGTGTGCAAACAATTGTGAAAGTTCATCCAATGCTCTGGTAGCTGAAACCAACAAGTATATTTTTGTCCTGTCAGTGAGAAAGAGACAACTTGTATATGGCTGGATGCTCTGTGATGGAGATTTCCAAGTTTATTTAGAGGCAAATGAATCTTCTAACTATGCTATTCAAACTGTCAAAGATTAATAATAAAAATGTAGTTGTCTCATTAGTATCCTCAATATCTGTCTATATAAAAATGGTAGTTTCTCATGCTCCACACCAAGAAGCATGCGAGAACTCAGAAGGTAGGAGACACATATAATGCATGTGATTTTAACCTGTAACCATACGGGATATATGTTCTATCAATTATAAAAGCGTTTTATGTTTACATTCGTTGGTAAATTGAAGAACTTTTCATATTTTATAAAAAATAAAAAGTTTTAAATTGGAGTTATCTCACAATTAGAATAGGCAGAGTTTCATGGACCGGAAAACAGACAAAAAAACAAGTTTTAGGAAAGCTATGCATGAAGAAACAATTATTAAGAGAAATAAAATTCAGACAAGTAAAGTATTTTGGGCACATAAAAGACATGACACCGTGATAAAATATTTACTAGATGGGAAAGTTGAGGACGGAGGAGGGTGGGAGTGGGGGTTAAAACTAGGCAGTAAAAAAACGAATATTGATTCTTAAAATATATATTTGTTAAATCTAGTATAGACATATGTTAATGCTAACCTTTAGTGGGAAAAGTATACAACAACATCTCTCCATCGTTATCATGGCAGTGATACAGCTACTGACTCTTGTAAAAGACATGTGTGGCATTGCCGATGTCAAGTACATAACTTGAAATGGATCGAATGGTAAATCAGCTTCTCGTAATGCAGGAGTTAAGCAGAAACAAGTCCATGCCATTGTCCCAAGACAGCCTAGGTCAGAAACTGACAGACCTGAATATATATGTACATTATAAAAATGAATTGTATAGTATCACGAGGTTTGTTTGCCTTACATGTTTTGTTTGATACTTAGCGTATTTGTTAAATCACAGAGTTACTGGATATATTCATAAGAAATTACATTTGTTTGTTCATCTGTCCTGTTCATCTTTTTAGGAGACATTTTCATTTTTCCACATTTCAATGAAGATAACATGTCTTTTTCTTCCAGAGTTTCGTTTAGGGGTTGAAAAAAACACTTCTTTTTCAGTTGTTGTGGTCTAGGGTATTCGGTTTAAGGCATCATCATTAACAGATGACTGTCTTTCAGGATAGTGTTGAAATGCCCAACATATCGTTGAAGAATTAAATCGTTGACTGTGAACATTATTATACCATGGTTTGTTAAAATTACTGATGGTCTAAATTATGTTGAATCGCAAGCTGTTTCAAGTGTTTTGTAATAGTTTCAGTTTTTTTGAATATCCGGACATGTCCATATAGCTCGATCTCCTTCGCAATATCTCTGCATTGTCTAGCGACTGACCATTCCATTCGATTTCGATTGACGCGTCTAATAAGTACCTGTTGTTCGGTTCTTTCTGTCACTCCAATCTTTATCCAGCTCTTCTTGCATACATTCTTTACATGCAAGTGTAGGCAATCCTAAAGTCACCGAAGTTATAATCAATCGGCTAAACTGAACTGACTTAGCCGGCCTGCCGAAACCGTTGATTGGGAGGTGGCCGATGTCGCAGGCTTGCAAGGAAGTGTATATGACACGTGTTAAGCACTGAGGCTAATTCTATCACTAAAACTGCATTGAGATGGGTACCGGAAATTAACAGAAAATGGGGAAGATACCAAACAACCAAGTAGAGAACAGTATAACATGAACTGAGTGTAGTGAATCGCAGTTGGAACACGAAACAGATCATGGCGAATGGCAAACAAGAGTGGTGTAGTTTTTATGGCTGTCCTAAGCGCTAGTGGCGTTACAGTCTATAGAGAGAAATAAAAACATGTTACGATTATGGTGTTCAAAAAAGTGTCGTCATGTATTTACATATTTTATCAATTGAAATTGCAACATATATCACATCGAATACGTAACTATTGGGTGTTTACCTAACAGACTGATGTTCACTGAATCTTTGAATCCTTGCCTGGAGAAGCAGATGATGTTGATAATGTTTGTGACGATGCCAAATGCATTAATTACCTGGCATCCCACACCATATGTAACCCAGCTAAAGATCAACATTACTTGGTCACTTACAATGGATGAGTCTCCTGATGTCATAATGCAGTCTGAAAGAGACAACTTTATATATATATATATGTATATATATATATATATATATATATATATATATATATATATATATATATATATATATATATATATATATATATATATGTATATATATAATATTATTGTCTAATTGGTATATCGTTATATTTGTATACCCACAATGTTGCATATCTACCATTTCTTTCGATACTAGCTTTACTAATGAAATTGAAATATTAAACTGTGCATGCTTTACATAAAACTTCAAATCAAATATTGAAAATACTTCTTATATATCATAGTTAAAATATGAGTGTTATTATTTTTTCAAAGTAAACAAATGAATATATTTAGCAGAAATGTTTTACAAGAAATGTTGAGCAGATTTCGTTCTGCTATTAAATCACATTAAATAGAAGGATATGTTTTTTTCTAATTATCACTTTACAAATGCAGCAACGCAGACATTCGTAAAATCAAATATTAGTATTTATAGTACATTATGAGCGAAATAATAAATGTTCTTTCTATCTAAACAAATTTCTTTTTAGAAACTAGAGACTTGAATTGAGAATGGTGAATGTAATTATGAGAGCATAGTATTATTAGCAAATTGTCAAATTAACTTTTCGTGTCACGGTTCTAACATAACAAATGGTATATTAACAAAACCCACCCTACAATCACGTCCGTTAATGCCCAATAGCAATATCATACACTTAGATTAGCGTATGTAGTTTAAACGTAATCTGGTACAAAATCAATAACACGTGCAGCAGTAACAATAACTGTTATTTGTAAACATTATATACCATTCATAAACGTTGTATATCTTAATATATTGAACTGATCAGTCGGTTTTTCCCCACTGATATTTGACCGTAAGATTGTAATTACGTATAAGAATTGTGTATACATACTAACTAAAAAACAATTTAGTCAATGATTTTTTTGAGACTATGTTGACGTTAAAAATATTATATTAGTTAAAATAGAAAATCTGTGTGAATAAACCTCTGGTGAAGTTCTAAAATGTTAACACATTATGTGAATCGTAATAATTTAGTTTTGGGTTATATTTCAGATACAAATTTGTTTTTGACATTCCAGTTCAAGGTGTATTTAATGTTATGTACAACCAAATTCATTTGTGCCTTCCTGATGAAGAATACACATACATCAGTTGTAGTAAGTAAGAAACGTATAATATATCAGATAAGTATAATGCCTTAATTCAATAGACGAAAATAAGAATCATATGGATTGTATATAAGCAAAATATTTTTTTATATTAGAAAACATATGTGTAATAAACAATTTATAATTGCTGTTCCATTTACTGCAGTATACACATTTTAAAAATATTTTATTATTTGAGTTATCCTAGGAATTGCAGGAAATCTCACATATCAATCCAATCAAAGATAATGGTGGTTGTATAATTATAACAATAATTGTCTATTGTCTATTTCCAGGTGGAAGATGTAATTGGCTGTCCATTCCTGCCGTTAAGCGTAGGGATGGTAGCTTTAATTTGCGTTCTAGGGCTAGATGAGTCGCCATTGTTGTGTTGTATCCGTGTTTATGTAGTGTGGTCTTAATATTGTCTATCTATCTTTTTCTTGGTCTTCCCTTAGCTCTAGTACCCGATCTCTTTTTATTGCATGCTGGTATTAGTGGTTGGTTGTATTTCAATCTCATTAAGTATCCAAACCACTGCATTTGTTGTCTTTCGATGTATTCGATGAATGAAGTTATGCACACTCTGCTTCTGATGTCCTAATTTCGTAGTTTGTCTTACATGGTGACTCCCACAACCTTCCTCAAGTATTTCATTTCACAAGTGGTGAGCTTTCTGTGGTGTGTTGCTGTAAGAGACCAAGTTTGGCACTGGTAACAAAGTGTTGGTAGGAAAATACTTTTTATCATCTGTCTTCTAACTTCCATCTTGATCTTTGGGTGTTGTACTAATGGTGCCATTGCATTTGCTTTTTGACACCTTGTCTCTATTTCTATATTGAGTTTTCCGTCCTCTGTGAAAATGCTACCTAAATATTTGAATTCGAAACTTGCTTTACTCTGGTGTTATCTATCTGTATGTTTGCTTGGCTTGGTGTTCTGCTAATTTTCATGGTCTCGGTTTGTTGATTTTATGTTGTACTTTCTACATGCTATTAGCAGTGAATTCATGTGATGTTGTAGCTGATCTTCATCTTCATAGATTAAACTTTGGTCGTCCGCAAAAAACAATTCGTTGATTTGGTTGTTTAATTGGTCGTCGTGATCATTGTCTATGTCAATAAGGTCTTTTTCGCACTGTGCCTCTTTCACTATTCTCCAATATATATGTTGAAGAGAAGACGTAGAGCACACAACCCTGTCTTACTCCTGATTTTGTTTCGAATGAGTCTGTCATTCCGTCTGTTGTTCTTACTACACTGTGGATATTTGTGTATATTGCTCTGATATTGTCTAGCAGTTGTCCCTTGATTCCATAGTATTCTAGTGTTTTCCCATAGAATACTTCTATCTATTCTGTCGAATGCCTGTTCTTGATCGATGAATAATAAGTGTAGCTCTTTATTATACTCTATTGGTTTTTCACTCAGTTGTCTCAGAGTAAATAGAGCATATGTGCATCCAACTCCTCTTCTAAATCCAAACTGAGAGGGGCTTAATTGTGAGTCAGCGATGTGTCTTATGCGCTGTTCTAATATTTTCCGTATATTTTACCAGTGTGGCTTAATAGTGAAACGCCTATGTATGTCTCGCATTCTCTTTTATTGCCTTAATTTTTTTCATAATGGGACTATTACTGATTTTTGCCAGTCATCTGGAACTTTTCTTTCTGTCCAAGCTGCTGTGAATATTCTACTTAACCATTTTACACCTATTTCTTTGCAGATAATAATAATAACATAATAACATTTAAAAAATATTAAGAACATGCATTTTTCCAGTGACTACTTATGGTTGTGAATCATGGACCATTACACAAAAACATTAGTCTTTATTGACTGCGCTTTTACAATGTTTGTGATAATAATAATAACATTGTAAAAGCGTAGTCAATAAAAGAGTAATGTTTTTTGTGTAATGGTCCATGATTCACAACCATAAGTAGTCACTGGAAAAATGCATGTTCTCAATATTTTTTGTGTTCATATTTTGCTGGTGCGTTCCCACATGTTCTTCATAGTGTTTAACTTCTTGATTGCTTTTGCAAATCGTCTTTGGATCTCTTTGGAGCGTTATTGTTATTAAAGTTCTTCTTTGGATGTTATGTGAGCCTTTTGCTTTGTCAGCTGACATTATTTTTGTTTTTTATGTATTCAAATATATATGTTTGTCTTCACTTTGTTTCTTGGTCGTCATGATTAGGTTTTCTAATTCCTCTTTGCTGGTGGATAATCGTACAGTATCGTCTGCGTATCTAGCCTCTGGTATGGATTTGTTGCTAATAGTGAAAGGGTCATAATTCAAATAGTTGATACCGTTTGTTTTACATTCCTTATAATATTCTCATCATATATGTTGAATAAGTATGGGGACAAAATGCATCACTGTCTTACCCCATTTTGAATATCAAACAATTCAGCTATTTCAACTTCTATTTTGCCTCTTGTTCATGGACCACATACAAATACAGACACTAAACATCACATTATATCCGCTTTCAGTGGTCATAAACCGCGTCAATCACACAGTAAAAGCACAAGACATCACGTACAGTTTATACGTTATAAATTTTCAAAACAGCCATGTTGGCGACACTGACTGTCCAAATCGACACTCACATCTAAAACCACCAGTAGTAGATATTATGTGTGTAGTATGATACGTTACTTGTATTGTTTCGTCGCTAGTGGACACACGCCATGGGATGATGATGTTGCTGTATATACCAATTGGTCGGTTCAACGTGGTGAGAAGTCCGGCTGGATTTTCTTGGTTAATGCGCATGGTAGGGTTGTTGCAGCGCGAAGTGGGGCATACAGGACAACGACTTCTAGTATGAGGATGGAGGTTGAGGCCGTTACCGCTGCACTTCACTGGATCTCTGGGACTTCATTTACTGGGGCAGTTGTTGTGTCTGACTCTCAGTCGATGCTTCACAAGATCCAGAAGGGCAGGTTTCGGTATGAGTGGATGTCGTCTATAGAAGTTTCTAACCTCCAGCGGCTTACGTGGATATACTGTCCTGGGCATGCGGG
The DNA here is from genome assembly GCA_020796225.1 of Arion vulgaris. Classification (NCBI taxonomy): domain Eukaryota; kingdom Metazoa; phylum Mollusca; class Gastropoda; order Stylommatophora; family Arionidae; genus Arion; species Arion vulgaris. Next base: position 18,459,840 of record CM036759.1, on the reverse strand, counting down.
TGTTTACGGAAATGAGAGAACGGACAGGCTTGCATCAACAGCTTCGATTGTTGGGGAGTTGAAGATGGATAAGAGGGATATTCTTCGGTCTCTTCGCGACTGTCTGTTGGATGAGAACACTAAAATCAATGTTGAATCGATTAAGTGATTTAGGCTGTTTGGAGTTACCCGTTGTTCAAGTCGAACTGGATTTCTTAGGGGCAGAGTGAGAGGTCTGTTTAATCAGCGAGCCACAGGTGTAGCAGAGAATATGATTCCAGGTATTTCTCTTCCTTTATTCTTAGTCCCAAGCTCAACTAGGCACGTAATTACAATACAACAAAGGGGTAACCATATACCTGGTCTGTGGGCGTATAATAAAATACCAGATATATTGGCAAGGAGTTGTTCGTTAACTGGGGTTTAAATTTTTGCCCTTTTTTTTTCCCTTGCAGTCAAGTTGGGTTAAATTGCATTCTTTTTTATAAATGCAATGGGGATTTCGTCTTCAATTAGATTTGGGGTTTTCAACCCAAAAAATTTAACATGAGAATGCTAAGAGGACAATGACAGTTTGAAACAAAGAAAATGCCATATGATAAATATGATCATTTTGGAAATTCGACCCCTTTCACAGAAAGGGGAAGAGAGGGTATCCAGGGACAAAGTAGGTAGTCTGGTCTAAGACGTTGCAGACAGAAAGAATCGCAATAAGGTTAATCTAGAATAAGGACTCACCAATTATCAGAAAAAAGAACTTGTAATAGTAACAATAATTATGAGGAGAACAACTCTGCTGCGAGTTATAAGTGGAATAGAGAACAGGCAGTAGAATTGAACTGATTCAGACAGAAAAGGCCCCCAAAAAGCGAAGTCAGATAAATCATAAATCCTGCCCCCAACAGAAATGCCGACAAAAGTGTTGCTTTAAATAAGACATAGATGGAACCCACGGTTCAAATTTGGGTTTAAACCCTTTTCATTAGAACCGGAGGACTTTCAAGTGGAAAAAACTAGGCTAAACTGAAGGTTTGGCCTGACAGAAGGCTATAACACATATGTGAAAAGAAGATGTGAGCCCGTTAACAGCATTATTTTAACCGTTACAGAGACATTTCTGTGTCTTTTAAAAACAACCAGCTATAAAACGGTATAACGTATTTGACTGAACGTATTTTTTTTTAAAAGGGCATCCCGCAAAGGTAGAGTTGAACTGTGAACATATTTTGAGATAGGATGTCAGGGTATTATCATTAGTGAAGATTACAATGTTAGTTAGTAGGTATATTTTACAGTTTTGTGCATTGTTATGCGTTTTGAATTGTTGGTTTTCTTTTCAGGATTTCTTTTGATAATTTAATGTATGTACTTATTTTTTTAACAGTGATGAGATATTGAAATAAATGAATAAAAAAAAATCAAAGTTGAAAATCGGGTTTGATTCTCACATAGATATACAATATATTTGACGACCATTTCATTTATTTGTATTCTATGTTATAGTTGTGGATGGTGCTGATAGAAGTTGTTGTTGCAAACTGAAGAGAGGGTGTGTAGTAGCGAAAATATTAGATTACATTTTCTGGTGCCGTGTCCAGAATATTAGTAAGTACGCAATAAATGACTATAAAAGGTGGTGCCGTGACCAGGATCGAACACCCTGGATTCGTATACTACCACTATACGATTACGCTGCAGACATAAGAATTAGGATAGAGAGAAAAAAACAGAAAAAAGCCAGGAATAAAAAAATCTACAATAGTTATGTGTATGTAAAGGCAGAAAGGTTCAGTCAAAGGGCGAACGAAGTACAGAAATAAGGGCATGGTTGGAATTAACCTGGAGGTCACGTTAGTAACAAATCTTGTTCACAGATAGTCTACGGACAAGTCTGATTTATTTGTGTTTAACATTGAATAAGTTAAGTTAGGTTAATGTTTATTTTAATTTAGGTGGTTTAGAAATGAATTGAATTTTCATTAAAATTTTCTCCACATATTAAGTTAAGTGAGAGATTGGTATTAACAAATGTCATTGTTTTTCTGAGTTATATAGATTTTTTTGAGGTGTGAGGGAGTAGAATTAGACAAGATGGCACAGATTAAAGTCCACTGACATCTCAGAGCTAGCTAGAACAGTAGGTGTGTTGGTAAACAAGCTGGAAGCTATAGCAAGCATCCCTGGCATCTCATCAAAGACAACAGGAGAGTTGTACCAATGTAGATTAGAAATAGAAGATGCGTTAGGGCAGAAACAGAAAGAAGAAATACATGAGAATAACTTAGATCAGATAAGAGGAACAGTTGTGCACTTTAATGATAAGAAAGGTTACAGATTTATCTTCAGCAGGGAGATATATAGAGATATCTTTGTACACCACACGGCTATAGCTACAGAAGATACCAAACAATGGCGAAGTTTAAAAAGGGGAGATGAGGTGAAATTTGATATGATGGAAGTTATAAAGGGAAATGAGCAATCAATAAATGGTACCTTTATTAGAAGTAGGAAGTATACAGCAGACAAATTAAATTACAACAGAGGAAACAACAATAAGTACATCATAGATACATGTTCTGCTTATCAAAACCATTTAAATTGGAGACCTAGGAACTGCCAAAGCAGGGAAAGAAGGTTTAATCAACCAAGAAGACATTCTAATTTGATAGAGGAGATGAACTATGCTCGAAAGATATTCGCTCAAATAAGAAATAATAATCATCGAAGGTTTATGGAAGACAAGATGGAACGATACGAACAAGAAATAGATGATCTGACTGACAGACTTAATACACAGGAAAGGGTGACAGGGCTTATTAGAAATCCCGATTCATGCAGATAAGCAGATACTAATAAGGAAATAAGAAAGAACAAGTATGAGAAACTTTTAGAAGGTAGAGTTGAACATTTTCAACGAGAAATAGAAAAACGTAATAACCAATACTTGACATTAGAACTTAAAAACATGGAACTTATAAAAGAGAAGAGACAATTAGAAGAAAAATTAGATCTAGAGAGACAAAACAGTAAGGAAGAAGTGGATAGAATGAAGAATGATGTATTTTCCAAAGATGCCGAAATAATAAAGCTGAAAAAGTCATTAGAGAAGCAAGGAAGGGAACCTGGAAGTTATAAACGTCAGAACCAGGAACATGACACAGAACTTAAAACATAACTGCATGGCAGAGTAGCAGACCTAACGTCAGGAATAGAAACAGAGGAAGAGACAACTTATTCGGAAGATGAAGAATCCATGTTTGATACCAAGACAGTTATGATTACAGTGTATACATGAGGTCTAGTAGTAACACGAGAGCGGAGGTAAGAAAGGAAAGACCAACATGTGTAAAAGTAGTGAACCGAGTCAGCCAGACAAGTATACCTTCTAAGACCAAAGTAGATTATTTGAGTAAAGCCAAAAGAGTAAAGAAAGAGAGAGAAAGAACTGCCAGTGAGGAAGGCATACTGGAAGGAAATAGGGAAGTGTTAGGAAGGATTTATGCTGATGAAAACAAATGATGGACTTTGCCTTTTCATAGAATTCGTGTTGATGACTGCAACTGGAGAGGTTTGCAGAGAATTGATGTTAGAGTTGCGATGAGGAAAATGTCGTAGATAAATTGATGTTGATGACTGCAACTGGAAAGATTTGCAGATCATTTATGTTGGAGTATGAAGAGGGAATTGTGCATAAAATTTGTGATAAGTCTTTTTTTTAACGGTCTTCAGTAGAAACTGTAGGAGTTTCTAGGTGATAGAAAAATTACTTGTTTGATGGAATCGACCACCTATTAAACACAAGTAGGATCCTGCAGTACTGTTAGAAGATAGACTCGTAAAATGTTACCTAGGACAGTGTTAATGTATTGACAATAAACAAAAGGTAAATCATTATGGACCAAAAACAAGGGAAAACCAGGTAAGTGAGACGAGGCTCAAAGTGAAGAATATTTACTCTGACCAGGTGAGTAATGAGCGACAGAGAGAAATTTATAGAGTGTGAGAAACTATTAAGTGAAAAGAGACTGAAAGACACCACAAAACGAGTGGGCAGTGTCAAGGAAAGGACATTGGTCTAGAAAATAGAATATCACACATATTTTTTTTTGTGTTGATGAAATGGAGAAAGCTAGTTAATCAGAAAGTACCAAGTTGTTACTGTTAAAATGTGCTACTATGGAGATAGAGAGAGTGAGCGAGAGGTCAGAGAGAGAATGACAATGTTAATTTTCTCGTTGATGTTTTTTGGTCAGTAACAAAACATGTTTTTTCAGCTGATAATGCTTAGCCGTGTTGGTTAAATGTCTTAAGTTAAATTTGCACTATGTGACGTTAGGGCAGTTTCATTATTTCTATTTCAGAGAACAAGAGAATTCAGTATTCATATTGTCTCATTTCAGAGGGCGATACATTGTAATGTGTCATTATTTTTAAAATTGTAATGTTATTATTGTTTTTGTAAAGGAGATTATCGAGACATGGAATAGCTTTTCAGGGTTTTTTTTAGATGGACAAGTCTGAGGGTAGAGTATTTAGTCTGGTGGGAAACACAGACTAATCTGGGAAGTTGATTAACTTTAGGGGAAAAAGTTGTCTCACATGAAGAATTGATTGTCACGGTGAAAAATCAGGACTGACGGGTCGAAAAGGTTATCTAGTTACGGCGGCCCGTTCAACCTTTTACCTGTACTGATGGAGATTGAGTTTCACATTTCCCGTAACAGATTTCAGTTGCGTTATAACTGTTTGCGGTAGTTTTTCTTGGTCAATTGAACAAGTGTTTTTCACACCAGGGTGTATCATATGTTTTTGTGAAAATGCCATGTATTGTTGTATTTCAGGAACATAGCATTTTTTTCGCCTAGGTGAATTGAACGAACATGACATGGCCAATACCAAAGGGGTCATGCAGGACGTGAACCAGTGGGGAAGCTTGGTGGCGGCCTGTTTGTTTTGGATGTAAGGCAGATTTCCAAAATAAACGATGACCCACAACAAGAAAAAGTGTTGGTGGAGTGGAGGTCAAGGAAGGATTTAATTTAAAAACTGTTCAGTGGTGTGTGGTCATCACAGGTTGGGAGAGGGTGACACTGATGTTAAGTGTTGTGATTTATTTTGATTATTTTTGTGGTGATGAGTTACTTTAATTGGAATTTGTATTTTCGTTGATGTTAACACATTGTTTACCATAAATGTTAATGAGTTATAATGACTTAGTTTGGATGTTATGTATCATTGGATTTTCGTTTTATGAATCGCATACAGGGATTAAAACTGTTTAAAAACCTGAATTGTTTCTTTAAGATTGTTATTTGAGTTAACTCTTAACCATTGCAGTTTTAGTTTTGATATTTTTTTGCCCTGCTCTATATTTTAAACCTACAAATTCTTTGCATTGAAAATAGGCATTTTATATGGTTGAAAAGCTAATTGGATGGGCTATCAGGATATGTGGTTTTAACATAAGTGTATATAATTTTTGATATCGTACCTCATGGGAAATCTAAAAAAATTATTCTCAAATGTCAAATTTTTTTTCAGTCACAAAAAGGGAAAAAAAAAGTATGACGAAAAATAATGGGAAACTTTTTTTACAATTTTTAAAGTCTTCATATTTGCAAAACATTTTAATTAAACATGTTTGGGGGAAAAAAGAAAGGCAATAATCATGAAATTTTAAAATTCAATATTTTTTTTGAAAAAAAAGTCAATAAATATCCTTAAGAGAAAATGATGCCGAACTGGTCAAAGAGCCTATAAAAAACTAACACTTATAGTAGCATACATAAACATTAAATAGTATATAATTTCTAAACATTCAAATAAAGATTTTTGAACAAAAATATGATTGCAAAATATTTGATAGACAAAATAATCAGGAAAAATAGTTATTCATCTTTCAAACAGACTAAAATGGGCCGTTTCATTTTACCCGCGAAAATTTCAAAATCACTGGTGTTTTTTCAGGACAGTAGTTTGAGTTATTAGAAACATTTTTTCACATATTTGGGGGTTTTTTCTGGGGCAATTTGGGCGTTTCTACAAAATGGGAAGTTGGAAATGGGGGTACTAAAGTCAACGTGATTAGACATCTAAAAAATATATAATTAATTTTTTTATAATTTTTTTTTTGATTATCATATGTTCTGCTTTAGATAACATACATTTCCAACAAATGCAAAAAAGATACAAATTATGGGCCCTTTAAAAAGGCATGTAGCATCGATCATAAATGTCAAAAACCCTTCCCCAAAGGTTGGGGGTTAAATGTATTTATTTTTGCATTTTTTTTTCATTGTATGGTATTTGTATGCTGAACTTTATATTGATATTGATACAGAATTGAAGACGCAGGTTGAACTTTGAAAAAAATGTATAGGGATGACTTCATTTATCAAGGATGTGAAAAGGAGATACAGCAAGACACCTGTTTGTAACATGGGCATTTGACAGTAATCATGGTTTAGGAAGCAAAAGAGCAACATATTTTTAGGCACAATGTGGGCAAGACTGTGGAAGAACACTTTGTTGCTGTTTGTGCTTGTAGACCTAGTACACACTGCCATGATGGTTTTGAGTTGGAACGAAGTATCGACAGCCTTCATAAGTGTTTTTTATTTGATAGTTACTTTCTTATTGCGCTTTCTGATTATTGATTCTGTTTGAATGTTGTATCATGTTGAACTATGTACATATTCCATTGATGTGTTTGTGGAAGTAATGTTAGTTGATTGTCATTGCAATTTTGTTTCAGCCATATTTCATTTGTGGAGATTTGTTAGAAGGTTGGGTTTGATAGGACTTATGCGTCCAGTTGAAGAGATAATGTTTAGTTCGCAAGATAAGCTGCGAATCATAGGTGGAGCTTTTGAAAAATATTTACCAATATGCGGAGTTTAATTGCTAAATGTTTTTTTGGGGTAATGAAGGTGTGTAGCAGGGGATATGATACCAGATTTTTCCCTTCCTTTATTCTTAGTCCCAAGCTTCAACTAAGCACGTATTTTACAATAAAACAAGGGTAACCATATACATGGTCTGTGGCGTATAATAGCAGACCAGATATATTAACGAGGTTGTTCCTTAACTGGGGGGTTCGAACTTTGCCCTGTTTCTTACCCTGCCTTTCTTTACCCCCTGCAGTCAAGTTAAGGTTAATTGTTATTCTTTTTGAAATGTCATATGTGATTGTCCGGTCACAATATCAATTCGACAGGGTTTTCAACCAACAACCAGATTTAACCGTGAGAATGTACTAAGAGGACAATGACTATTGTAGAAACAAAGAGAAAATGCCATATGATAAATAGGATACATTTTGGAGATTCGACACACTTTCTCTGACACAGAAAAGAGGGACAGAGAGGTGTCCAGGGACGAGAGTAGGTAATCAGAGTCTAAGACAGTTGCAGACGAAGAATCGACAAGTCAAGGGTGTAGTCTAGAATAAGAGGAGTTCACACGGTTATCGACAAGAACTTAGTAGATAGTAACACGAATTATAGAGCAAAACAACTCTGCTGCAGGCTATAAGTTTAATAGAGAGGTGAGCGGTAGGGTCAGACTGAGTTGCAGACAGAGAGAGGCCCAAGAGAGCGAGGAAGTCAGATATATAACATAAATCCATACGCATAGCCAACAGAACTGCCGACATAGAGTGTTGTAACTAAGACATAGATGCAGAACTCCACCGGTTCAGGGTGGTGGACCCGGTTACATTAGAACCGGAGGACTTTCAGGTAAACTAAGCGGTAGAGCTAAACTGAAGTGTGGGGCCTGACAGAGAGCTATAACAGCATATGTAAGAGAGAGAGAGATGTGAATGTTTAGAATACATTATTATAACCAGTTAGCAGAGACATTTCGTGTCTAATATTATGACAGCAACCCTAGCTATAAAGCGGTATAACGTATTGTGACTGAACAAGTATTTTTTTCTAAGGACATCGAAAGCAAGGTAGAGTTGAACTGTGAACATATTTTTGAGATAGTATGTCAGGGTGTGAAATCACTTAGTGAAGATTGACAATATTAGTTAGTAGGTGTATTTTACAGTTATGTGGGTATTTATGTGATTTTGAATTGTTGGTTTTCTTTTCAGGATTTCTTTTGATAATTTGATGTATGTGCTATATTTTTTGAACATTGATGAGATATTGAAATAAGTAAATAACCAAAAAATATAAGTTGAGAATCAGAGTTTTGATTCTCATAGGTATACAATATATTTGACGACCATTTCATTTATTTATTCTATATTTTGGTTGTGGATAATTACTGATAGATAGTAGTTGTTGCAAACTGAAAGAGGAAGTGTAGTAATAAAAATAATCTATTACATTTTCTGGTGCCGTGTCCAAGAATATTAGTAGAGTACGCAATAAACGGCTAAATAGGAACCATCAGTATGCATACTCTTCGATATATATGTTGGGGAGACTGAAATATATGGGTCTGCCCGGAGTGCAATGATGTCAGTTTAGTAACCAATAACTAATAATAATGATATTTCACACTGAATTGATGTAAAAATACAGATAACATTGGATTTTAAATGCTTTGAATCTCGATGACCATATTGGTCTTGTTTTGTTCGTAAGCCATCAACGGACATTTAATACCATGCATTTTCTCCGAAAAATGTTTTAAAAACCAAACAAATATCGGAAAAATAATTGTTAGAATACGAAGATGGAAATGTAGGACACGTTTTGCAATATCAAGAGATGTAATTATGTTGTATTTATACAATGAACATGTAGAGGTGCTTGATACTGGAAACCCGTACAGAGAGACAGGGAGAAATGACAGGTAAAAGAAATTATGTGATATGACTTTAGTATATGAAAAGATCAGGAATAAATTGAAAAGTGTTATACAACGTTGTATTTAAAGGGTAATACCTTGTTAGGCCAGTATTTGTGTATGCACACCATGGCGATGATTATCAACCTTCACAGGTGCTTTCATGTCTATTACTTTCCATGGTACCTAGTCGAGATTTGGTCCAGATAGGAGCCGTCAATTTTAACCCGGACCACTATCCTAACAATCGAACTCCAAAAATTACTACTACTGCGGCTTCAGGTATATGAAAACGGTTTCAATAAGTTAGTGAGATATGCATAGTGAACAAGCTTCTCAAAAACATATTTAATGAAATTGATATCTTATATTATACAGAAGAATAAGTCGTTTCTCAGTAAAAGAAAACAGACAAATAAAGAAGTTTTTGTTTTCTCTTCAAAAACTAATAATGAAGACATAAATACTGCAAGTTATTTCTTTAAAGCTTGCAGTGAGTTTTGTTTGTGTGCACTCTAATTCCTACATTTCTTTCTTTGTCTACATTTGACTTTAATTTGTTTACCCTGTCTATATAGTGTATTTACCAAAGAAACAAGGTGTGTTCTCATTTTACAAGATTACATTAGATAAAGTAATAAATGAATGAATAATCATGGAAGTATTGATCACAATTTGTTTGGTTTTTATTTGAACAAAGAGTATGTGAAACTTACTCACAATATGTGATTATAAATGTCACAACCATTAAAATATACATGTTTATCAACATAAATTCTACCAGAACGACTAACAATTATCATAATTACACTTCTTCTCCCTCTTCTTCTTCTGTTCCACGATTTGCCCACTTCTTTAAATAAGTGTTTGGGTGGGGATGCACTGATCATTGTGTGCTTGCTCTAAGGCACATTGAAAGATAAAATCCATTTCATTAAGGCTATTCTTGATGACCAGTTTCTACATCTTTGTGTTGTCTTCCGCTTGCTATGTACCCATTATGCTTGTTTGAGTGTGGCTCTCTGTGGTGAACGATACAAGGACAATCTTGTCAGATGTCTAACCCATGTAATATGTTGTTCAGTGGACATCTGCGTAAGAATGACACACTTTCTCATCGGATTAGTTTTTTTTTTCCAGAAGCACTTGAGCTGAAAGCTCTTCTGCTCGGTGTCATGGACATCGTAAACCTTCGGTTCGGTGCCACGAACAACGTAAATCTAGAATATGTGGCTTATCGGCAGTCGCGGAGTTGAGCCCGCACTCACAGAGACTTGTCACCCGTCGTCAACGCGCTACGAGACACGCTGGGCAGACAGGCAATCGGATTAGGTATAGAACCGAAAACAATGTATGCAAAATATATGTTATCTCGCAATATTGTTCGTGCTTTGCGTATTACTCTCGGAGGAAGTGACATGTTATTTCCACTGGTAGAATAATAAAATATCCTTTAAACCCGGTGCAGTTAAGTCATTCTTTTGTATTTAGTAAGTAGCAGGCGCTTCCTGACTGTCAAAATAGTCAACATTGCAACTCATATATCTACACAACCATGGTGATGTGTACATATAAAAAAACGTAATCACAAGCGCTGTAGTTTACAAATTACAAAAACAATAACAAAATACAGCAACGTTTCGACTAACAAGGCCTATATCAAACGAACAACTTAGGAAGGACAAATTTTAAAACAAACAAAAAACAAAGGACGACCAAATGCAAATTAAAAACATTTATTGTTATTCAAACAATATTGAGTTTTAAGTGAGTCTGCACTACAAAGAAACCTTATCAAAAGAATAAGAATCCGACAATCAAGGTTCTTCGGGCATATAATGCGACGAGAAGGTTTAGAACATTTGGTGACTACAGGTAAAATTCAGGGAAGGAGAGATCGTGGAAGACAGAGAAGATGTTAGATGGCCTGACATCATGGTTCGACAAAATATCGACGTCAGAACTGATTACATGCACCAAGCAAAGAGAGTTGTGGAGAGACATGATCGCCTACGCCCGGCAGGCATGGCATGATTGATTGATTTGGTATTCCATTTTTTTAATTTGTGCTTCTGTTGTTCGTTTGTGATATAGGCCTTGTTGGTCTAAACATTGCTGTATTTGTTATTGTCTTTGTAATTGTGAAACTACAGTACTTTAACGATTACCAATGTTTCCAATCAAATAGTTTGTACAATCTCATCTATTTTGTATGTACATATATGACTTCTTCGTCTTCACAGAGGGTAAATTGGCAAGTGATTTACTGTGATAGCTTCTGAGTTTTAGCTTTCATTCTTGCTCTTCATCATCCTAAATCGCTTTTCAAAAGATTCTGCACCTTTGCTTAATATAGTTTTACACAAACCCGGTCCATAGCTAGTTTTCCGTGTGTTGGGACCGATAGGAAATATTCTTTATCGAGGCCTTGCAGACGTTATTTATCTGACTAGCCTCCTACCTCGTGCCATCTTTCCGAAAGTTTGAACATATCTGTATGATGATAGTATCCATTCTTCAGACATGATTAACAATCTTATAAATCGTTGGATTAGAACACATGTGATGTTCTCAACCATACATTCATCATGTGGAATAAATTCATAGAACGCTTGTCTCAGATTCACATAATTCCCAAGATTAATAATCCACCTAGATTAGAAGAGTGCAAGAAGGCTACAAGTCAGAGTTCAATGAGAAAGCACCTGGTGCAGACTCATAACCGCCAAGTATACACAGAAAGACCATGCACGATGCTGAGATGACATATATCTTAACATCTTAACAAAGCGTGGAAAAAGCCAGAAAATCACAAAATCTCTCCGAGGAACGTGGAAGTGCCCTGACAGAAAGAAAGAACAGTCTGCTTACATTTCAAAGCAGATTGCAAGAGAAGCCAAGCACACTATATGGAGAAATTCTGCGTTGAAATCGGACAATTCTGAGATTGCACCGCAGCATGAATGCGGCGAGAGACCTTTCAATGCCTAATCTGAATCTGACAGTGGAGTAATTTTGAGGACAGATGAGAGAGGGTGAGCGTTCTTGCATAACTTTATTCTCCAGACAGAAAAGAAAGACGAGAGGAACGTAAAGGATGCAGCAGATCGTATACCATTCGCATGAGATGCAGACTGTCATGGACGACAATATAGAATACATTTCTGTCGATAATATCAAATCAATACTAAAGACATGCTCTGATACAGCACCTGGTCTGATGGTGTTCGGTACAGTCACATAAAATGTCTGGAGGACAAAGATCTTGCTGAATTATGCAAGATTTTCAATACAAGTATCCATACTGGCACTATTCCTGACGATTGGCTGCTGAAGCTATCTGAGACCCTTGCCTAAGCCTGGAAAAGATCTCACAGGCACAAATGGATATATATTATTACCTTGCAAAACACTGTCGGCAAACTGCTTGAAAAATTCATAGCTCGTAGAGTTTCAAATATAATGGAGACAAATGGTCTTTTCCCCTCCACTCTTGGCGGCTATCGCCCAGGAAAGGACACCTGGTGCAATGCAGCGGTCTTTGCATATGATGCGTATGAGGGGTTTCAGATGGGGATGGAAACAGCAGCAGCCGCCATTGATTTGCAGGACGCATATAACAATGTATCTTACACCTTACTTATGCAGTTATTGATGGATATACAGGTGGAAACACGCTTGGTCAAGTGGATTGCTGCTGCACTTTTTGAGCGCACGTTATCAATGCGTTGCGGTTCATGGGCATCACAACCGCAACAGGTCCTAATGAGCCTTCCCAGGGATCACCACTCTCGCCAGTCCTTTTCAATGTATACACGTCAGTAATCCAGCACACAAAGGGTCAGGTTGGCAGAACAATGTCGTACGCCGATGATATTCGGTGTATCGCATGGCAAGGACAGAAATGAGATCGCATCTGCATTACAGTGAGCTGAATAGGATTGGTGACTGGTCAATGAATTCGAAGCGAATGTGAACCAGCAAAGGCCCTCTAACATGGTTCCTCTTAACACTCAATAGTAAAGACACCTACCCGGTTGTCGCATGTGTACAAAGACATTGACAGAACCGAAACACTAAAGTATCTTGGAATAACAGTTGACAGAAGCCTGTCATTTAAGAGCCATGTTGAGAACGTAATCATAAAGGCAAGAAAAGGGCTAACCGCTCTCAAAGTTATGGCGGGGGGCGGATATTGAGCAACGCCTACTACTCTTTCTTTATCAAGGACTAGTGCTGAGCGTGGTGGACTACTGCCTTGGTCTTCTAACAGTAAGCAGAACATCGCTGGATAAGTTGAAAGGATCCAAATGAAGCGATGAGGCTACTGCTCGTTGCACACGTGACACTTCTTGTGAGGCAATGCGCTATGTCCTTAGATTGCCAACGATGGCCACGAGACACAAAGTCGCACAGGTAAAGCGTATCTGAGAGTTTCTGCGGACACAAATCATCCTCTGCACAATCCATAATAAGAACAAGGGAAGGCGATTGAAGAGGTCGATCCTGGATGGCCGAGGCAGAGGATATTATTAAACAGGTCTGTACTCTAGATGAGCTGAGGCACGGTGACGAATGGATGCCTATATCAGAGGATATGACTGCTTACGCCAGGTTATCAGCACACTTGGACGCCGCTGTAGAGAATGGCCCCGGCGTCGTCAATGCAGAAATTCTTGCACTCGTGGATCAGCACTCCCACCCAGGTGATATCATTATCACACCGATGGCTCTGTCAAGCGTGGCACCAGATCATCGTAGGCTTACTCAGCACAACGAAACGGTCGCACACTTCATGAGGACTGCGGGCTTTCGAGACAACGACATCGAGCATGACTATGGAGATCACCGCCTCCAGGGCTCTGTCATGGGTGGCTGAGCAACAGGTTACCCATACGATCATCATATCAGACTCGATGAGTAAGCTTCAACTGATTGCATCTGGAAGTATGCGGGTGGAATGGGTGAACAGCATTCAGAGATCACATCTCAAGAAAATTACTTGGCTGTACACGCCTGGACATGCTGGAGTGCGGGGTAACGAGCGTGCTGACTCTCTTGCAAACAGCGCCCCGACTCAAGTGGGCAGAAGCATGGACAGAGCCGATATCATCAATGCGGCACGTCTCAATTTGTGACATGGGCGGGTCTCAGACACTGGAACGAGTTCGAGAATTAGGTGTTAAGTTTGGACATGCCAGACAGTGTCGTCTTCGTGGTAGAGAGAAGATATAGTAATCAACTCTCATGGGTACTGAGCAAATGGACTTTGGGATGGCTGCTGCAACGGAGGACAGAGCACGAATGGAATGCCCAATGTGCCGCGACGTCGATCGCATAACTGAACATAACATAACATCTTAACATATTTTATTAGAAAAAGAAGCCTACACGTGAATTAAATGATGCCACTAGTGTCCATCTGTAAAAGTGCAAAGTAGATCGCTAGGCCTCCAATAATCACAGTGGGATATTCCTTTCGTCAATTGCTGATAAGAAACTGACCACATAATTCATCAATCACTTAATCAATCATATGGACAGGTATTGTCTGAGACTCAATTTAGCTTCAGGGCGGGCCGTGGAATAGCAGACTTGCTAGTTGCAGCTCGTCAACGAGAGGAGAAATGTCAAGAGCAGCAATACAATCTCAGTGTGGTCTTTGTCGACTCTGAGCAAAGATTTTTGACAACGTCAACCTAGAGTGTATCTATGAATGGTTCTGGGATAACTTGAAATTCATCAAGATAGTAAAACCGTTTCACGAGGGCATGATGACGCGTGTACTTGATGAAAGGAAGCTCTCGGAGGCCTTCCATGTCACCACCGACTTTAATAAGTTCTCTGTACTGGCCCCAAACACTCTTCATCATGTTTTGCTGCCATTCTCAAGGTGTTTTTTCGGAATGCAATGAGATTGTATCTAAATAATAGACGCATAACATAGGGTAATCTATTAAATCTTAGGAGATTAAAGCCCACCAAGGTAAACGAATGAACTATCTCAAACCTATTGTTTGTGATGGCATTGCCCTCGCTATCAGTTCTGAGGAACATAGAAGACATACATAGATACGTTTTCCATGCACTATAGTTTGTTGGTCTTTACCATTAACACCTAGAAAACAGTAAGCATCTGTCATCCTGTTCCTATGGAGCAGAACCATGATCCACTCATCATTATTAGGCACGATTGTATCCTGCCAGTGGACATTTGCCTATTTTGCAAATCCTTACCAGACCAACACACATAAACTATGATGACAACAATAGGCTATACAAAGATAGTGTTGTATTTGGAATGCTGGTTGTTACTGTGTGGAAGCGGAATGGGATACACCCTGTTGTAGAATGCCTAAGTGAGATTGACCGGTTGCGATGCTCAGTTGTCTGATAAAAGCATTTTAAAAAGATGTATGGCAAGCTTGAAGGCGGTAGATGATCAATTGGTGGATGAGAGAACGCTTTAGAGACACTCTTAAATTGTTTATAAAATGTTTCGCTATAGACATCATTTGCTGGGAATCCCTTGCCCAAGACGCCAATTTCGTCGTTGTAACACTACAAGAGGAACTCGCATAGCTGAGAATCGTCGTACTGTTGAGTGGCAGAGAAAAAGAGCTGAGCGAAAAGACAAAACGCCTTACACTAATTTTGTGATATGTTCTATGTGAGCAGACACCGTGAGTATGTTGCGTACCAGTTACGTCTTTATTTTAATATAGTTACATTCGAGTTTCCGCGAAAATTGTTGTTTTTTAAGTAAGAAAATGAAGAAGTTCTTTATTTTAAGTGATGGCTGCAACAGTTATCTACCTTTTCGTTTACATTTAGCAATGGTTAAACGTTTCATTGTTCATTTAGTCATGTGATATAACCTTCTGAAATAGTTACATGTATAGACATGTACACACAAAAGCACACTGATATATATCTATTTACACACTATTTCCAGTTGTATTATATTTGACTACATGTGTCCATATTTATGTAGTCATTGTGATAGGCATGTATCATAATCGATAACCATGGATACCATATTTAATAAAAGGAGTATGACATGGTGTGGTCATGTTATGCTACTGATACAGGCTACACTCGCTAGAAAAATATTCACAATGACAATAAATTGGAACAGACAGAAATGAGGACTATGAACAACATGAAGACGAATAAAGAAAGACAAATCTGTATGCAGCATCTCGTAAATTGAATACGACACTGAATATTGAAAGGGACATATCATAATGAAATACTTATTGATATCTCATGTAACACTAGGGATCAATTGGATAAGTAAAAAAATTAAGCAAATTCATAATTCATTAACTACGTCAAGTATTTACATCTACTATTTCCTTTATGAATATTTTAGAAAAAATAGTTTTGTAATTGCTGCTCATATGATAATAAATAAATATATTCATTGATGAGTTAATGCTCTCTAATATAAGGCCTAGACCCAAGAAAGTAACGATACATTAACCTGTTTCCCGGTAACTGAGAGATCAGGTATAAAAGCCATTGCTAACATGTTAATACTAACAGGGAGAAAACAAACAATAAACAATATAGAAATCGTCACAACCATTTTAGCTGTTTTCTGGTTCTTACTGGAAACTTTTTTAGCCTGCGTGTTAGTTATAATCTTCTTTCTCCATTTTGCTTTGTTTGAGAGTTGTACCATTAATATTATCGTACCAATTGAAATGATAAGAAATGACTGAAAGGAATACAAAATTGTTGATTGCAAAGAAATCTTTCAACATCTGTTCGATCTGCTGTAGAAATAAGACCAACAATTGTTTTGTTTTTGAATGGAGAAAACGTCATGCCCAATATGTTGACAGCATACACCGGGGCGCCACTCCAGAAGAAAATTATGAATATGCAAATTGTGGTCACAGTTGTCCGTTTTGGAGTAATGATACTCTTTATCTGGAGAAATATAAATACAAATTGTATGATTATTTCGTTGAATGAATGCAACATTATATATTTCAAACTGGATACAGGTAAATTAACTGATACATGTTAGCCAATGGTGCGATCGCCTGAATACATCACTTTTGATAAGACTATATCTTCTCATTGGTTACATCATTACAGATGCCCTTTATCTCGAGCTGGCATGTTCAACATGTCTATTAAATGATGCATCCATCTTGGAATTGTTTGACCCCTGGAAATGTGCATAAACGCATTACTTTGAATTATATTGCAATATCATACTTACACAATACTTAATATTTAAGTTAGATCTATCGCTGTTTCATCTTCTTTTTGGAATCACTTCATAGCACTCCGTTCATGAACGATGGTGTTACAATCTTTATCAAAGTATCGTTAATAGTGTACATCCACTAATCGATCAGTTCGATGTTGATTGATGAGCCTACGTATATATACGTTTTGCTGCACTTTTCTAGCTACATCACACGTTAATACAAGCTATTGCAATTTAGCTGTTGACATGGATGCATGGTTATTGTTTATGGTTTAGGTTTAGTTAGTCTTACGAACAATTTGAATTTATAGCAAATCACTAGTTAGTGGTTCTAGTGGTATCAGCACTAAAAATGTTAGATTTTAAAATTGCATGATTGTTTATTGGAGTGAATGCACAAATAAAAGAAACAATGATTATTAAAATATATATGTGTTACAAACAGTAAGAACAAAATGGTAATACCAACCTTTAGTGGGAAAAGTATACAGCAACATCTCTCCATCGTTATCATGGCAGTGATACAGCTACTAACTCGTGTAAAAGACATGTGTGGCATTGCTGATACCAAATATGTAACTTGAAATGGATCGAATGTAAATCAGCACGTACTGCAGGAGTTAAGCAGAAACAACTCCACGCCAATGTGACAAGACTGCCTAGGTCAGAAACTGCCAGACCTAAACATGGTATATTAGTAAAAATTAATTTCAATTTTAAAAACATCACTAATACAGAGTGTTCAAGATAAAAGCAGTCCGTGAATGGAGCTAATCTGGCATATATGTATGAAAATGAGAAGGTTCAGTTATGACGTAGTATAGGTCAAGAGTTGTGCTACGTATGTAAATGTAGTGCGGGAAGGGGCGATGATCAAGTGTGACGTGGGACGAGCTAGTCAGAACCGGTTTGAATAGTAAATAGACACCACTCACTGTGTAACTGGCAATTTTCGATTAGTCAATGGGGCTGCATTTATCCTGAACACCCTGTATATATATATATACTATTAAAATCTTTACACGATAGTTACATTTGTTGACAATACTTATATTAGTAGGCCTATCAAGATGGTTACTTCCTTATAGTGTTTGTTTGATGTGTGTGAAACACGGAATTACTAGATATATACATACACAGAGACATTACATTTCTTTATTCATCTTTCTAGTCTTAGAGAATATTTTCATTTTGTACATTTTTGTACATTTAATAGCGGGTAGAGTAAACCTCTATTAAAGAGATGTAAGGCCTCCTTCCATCCGCTAGTCTCAGGACACCCATAGGCAAGGTGGAGTACACGTTTAGGTTCCCCCTGCAGGGTCACGTGGAAGCCGGTGGTGGATGAGTGAGGGAGCAGCCGACAGAGTGTCAATGGTTATGGTCTTAAAACTCACGACGGTAGGCAGAGGCTATCTGTAATAGAGACATTTGTAACGGTCATGGACCAGTGGGTCACTGCTAGAAAGGAATGCACGCAGACTATCTTCCACGACAATGCCTAGAAAAATCCAACAATAATATGGAATTATCTTGGTTCACTGCTAACAATAGATAGAAATGGAGTAAAAGAAATTAAAGAAGAATAAACATGGTTTTACAAACAAATTTGCGCAAAGAGAAGAGAGGAAGCCACAAGAAGATGGATTCAGGATGTAACTGATGGTTTGAACATGACGGCTACAGAAGCAGGAAATCTGGCCTGTGAGAGAGAAATTCGGAAGACTGTTGGTGGCAAAGTTCTGCTCATGACAAGCTATTTGATGATGATGATGACATTTTAATTACGATAGTTTGGCTGAAATCGGATGCATGTGTCCTAAGCGTGTAGAAGTATATGCGTTTAGAGGCCTACCAAACCAATGTGCACGTATACACGTTCTTGGCAAATATCAAACATATCACAAAGAGTGATTAAAATTGGTCGTAAAGAACGAACCAAAGAAAAAGAAGATTACTATAGCATGCGTTTTTATGCCAGTATTTCCTTCGTTCAATTCTGCTTTAAATACCTCGACAGTTATTGAGACGAAACCATTTGAATTCCATTTTGAGATATGATGAATACTATGTTGCATTTCGTTTACGAATTAGTGAATCTACTTATTATTTCTTAGTGGGGTCTGGGGTAGTTGGTTTAATTAATGCACAATAATTGAGAGATGACTTTTGTCGATGCTGTTTTGAGAGATATTTTTGAGTAGCCCAGCAGATCGTTGAAGAACCTTTCGTCGTCTGAGAGAAGTGTTAAGCAGTGTGTCGATAAGACTACTAATGATACAAATTATGTTACACCGTAGTCTGTTATTCTGAGTGTTTTCTAACTCGGTGTTCTGGAAGGTTATATGAACATTCTCAAACAACGTAAGTTTTGCTGATGAGCTATACCATACATCTTGTATCAGGCTTAGTTATTACTTTATTACGTACATCTCCACGGATGTTAATAAAATTGTCCGTAATGCATAATGAGCTTGATCACTTTAAGATTGTTATATTACATTGATGTGTGTCAGCTAGTATCTTATCAATGGCGCTGTGTTTTCAACGAAACTCTGATTTTGTTTCTTAGGCATGGACCCAAAATAAAGACATCAGTACTGTTGGTTTGCTCTCGAAGGGGTGTTTGCTGTGCACAGGGAACGTTTTTATCGGCAAATGAAGAATAACGAAATTAAAAGTAGACGCAATAAAACACATCAAATCATATATTACATGCATTACCTGGCACCAATTTTGAAATTAAAACATGTCACCATGAACACAGTTTAACACACTATTTCTCAAACATGATGTTATCAGTGCCAACCATGGATGCTGACATCGAACGAGAGAAGAAAATTAATCCCTACATATATGAAGTGACTAGTTAAAATGTTACCAAGAAGAAACTGGTTTAGAAATAAAGACATCGGGAAATAGGTGTACACATCAGTAACGAACGTCTTTAACGATACAACTCATTAAATCGTTCGGCCACATACTGAGATTACCAACGTACAGTCTGTCTCAAAGAACAATACAACGTGGATATATTGTATACAAGCAAAAGACCGTTACCTCAAAGAACAATACAACGTGGATATATTGTATACAAGCAAAAGACCGTTACTGAAAAGGTGAATCTCAGAAATAACAGAGGCGGTGAAAACGCTAAATATGAATCGCACAGACATTGTAGTAAAATGTTCTTATCCCTACGCTGTAGACGAAACAGGATTGGAGAAAAAAAAAAGAAAGCAAGAAGCAACATGAAAACATTTTACGAAGTGACTAATGTTAAAACAACTGACACCACTGTATGAGGCAGAAAGCCTTGCTGAATTCCTTAATGCTTTTTACCGAGGATCAAGATGTCAGAAAACCAACAGAAGAACATTTACAACTCATTCAGTAGCGAAACACGTAAGAACAAAGTACTTTAGTTTTACAAAAAATACAAAGACAGTAACGATACACATCGACGTTTCGACCAAATTGCTTTTATCAAACAAACGAAACGACAGGAGTGACGAATTTCAAAGAACACTACATATGGAAGACTACATACGGAGACATTCAAACATATCTAATGAAAATCTGGAATACAAACGAATAACTAAATGGATCAACACCGAAAAACCCCAAAAATAATAGAAGTGGAAAAGAAGAGAAATAATACAATAAAGCAAGTACACATATAACCATATATATATATATATATATATATATATATATATATATATATATATATATATATATATATATATATATATATATATATATATATGTATCATATACACATATAGATTACAAGGCATAAAAGAGAAGTACTAAGAGGCATAGGAATGTAATGTGTTGAGTCCATGTGGTCACAGGGTACCATACAACGAAATAAAACGATTCTCCAGAGCAAATCGCCTACGATCATCAGAGGAACATGATCGGATGGATGTAACCTGGACATCGTGGACATATGGCCAGTATCATTGAAATGAGTGGTTACAGGGGTCACAGAGCAGTGGCGTATATCGCGCAAGTGGTGAGCGAATCGGTCACTAAGCCTAATGCCTGTCTCACCTATATAGGTCGTGTGACACCGCTTGCAGGTGACGGCACATATAATATTCCGGGACTCGCATGTGAAGCCATCTTCAATAACAAACCTGGTATTTGAAACACTTAGATAACTACTCATTCAAAGACTTCCATTAACATGTGATGACTATAACATGAACATTTGCATATACAAACCCTATCTTAGTCTCGTTCGTTAGAGTGAAACAAATTTCCAATATCGTCATAGCCAAACATCAATTAAAACAAAATACAGGTTGTTCATATATGTGGAGCATTGTTTGATGTGATGGAAGAATAACCAACATACTCAACATATACGCACATAATTAAATCTAATCATAAGACAAATGCAAACATGTTGAAATGCATGCATGTCACAAAGAACAGCACAAGATAATTTGTTGAACCATGGTCTTTTTCCTGAAATTATTATATCAGTGACAAACGTGGACGATAAAATCAAATTATTGAAAAAAACTAGTCGCAAAGAGATGAATGGTTTACATAGAATGTTGATAGTATCAAGAAGAGAACTGCTTAGAAATTAATACCCCCCACAAAAATAATAAATTGTCACGAACACATAAGCATATTACCAACAGGCAGTGTATATCACATGACTGTAATACTCCGATACGATGAATGCAAAGAAATTGGCCGCACACGCAGACTTGGAAAACATAAATTACAGAGACATTGACATACAACCTGTCCTAAGCATACACATGGCACGTTTATAAATATGTTGTTATTCTGACACTGTGAAGCAACACATGGGTAAAGACAAGAAAATATACATTCTGACAAGCACTCTGCACCACACATTTATTTTGTCACCTGGACATCGTGTATCATCGTGTATTATTCTTCCTGATAACTACATAGTCGTCCGTCTGCCCAGCGTGTTCGTAGCGCGTTGGACTACGGGTGACTATCCCTCTGTGTGTGCTGGTTCAATTCCGCGATATAGCAGAAAAAGCCACAGATTCCCCAGATTTACGGTGTTCGTGGCACCGAACCGAAGGGTTACGATGTCCGTGGCACCGAGACGAAGAGCTGAAAAGCTCAAGTGCTTTTGGATTGAAAAATAAAAAATAAAAACTACATAGTCGATAGGTATCAGTGTTTTAATTGAGGGTACATCCATGATGTTCCATTTCGAGTGGATAGTGACATTACTGCGTTAGTTATGAGAACATCCCGTTCAGAACACACCTGTACAACGCGAGTTACATTAAGGTGAGAAACGTGACACCACCGCCACTGCTCCGACTACCCCAGAAAAATAGATTTTTCCTAAAACATTGTGATTAACTGTAGCTAACTAACTATAGTGGTGTCTGTGGCCTATGGGTTAGTGACTCACATTGTTTGCGTTTATTTTAACAAAAGGACGACGATGGCACCACCCGTTCAGAAAGCAATGGCAAACTGCTGAACGTAATAATGCCTAGAAAATCACAAACAGCGTTAAAAAAGCTGGGGTTGATTCGCAAAATCCTGTAAAGGTTATGCAATTAACTTAACTAACTATGATTTATATATTTATTTTTAAAAATACATATAGCTCGCAATCTAATTCTGTTCTAAATCTGTTACTTGCCATGTCCATGTAGTAAACGACTAAATACGTGTTTGTTTATTATATTTCTATAACCCTCTTCCTCCCCTCTTGGTAAAACAGAAATGTATATGGAAATCATGCGAGCGACGAGCTGCCGGGTCCGGTCTCTGCCAAGATGTGGTTGGATAGATGACAACATGGAATGAACAACATGCTTTTATTTATGCAGTTATAACTGGCAGCGTTTTCATGTCTACCGATTCGTTGGTCTTCAATCGCCACATAACTTGATGATGATGACATTATGGCTACCATCATGCATTGGTTTATATTGAAGAAGAGATTTCTAATTCGTCAACCTCCCGTACTCGACTGGATCCACCCAGTTTCAGAAATAGGACAAGTCGTTGAAAAGATTAGAATATTGTATGATGCAAAGAATGACCACTGGTTCATATATATTCTTCTTCGTTCTCCATGTACTTGTCACCATTATGCCCATTGAATCAGCTAAGATTTAATTCTACCAATGAATCACGTACAGATTTTGCACGCACATGTATCAAATCCTAAATGTCGCAACCTAGGAGGAGAAGGTTCGGACACGTGTTACGCGTAGAGGCTAATTCTGTAAAGAACACAACACTGAGATGTACACTATGATGGTAAGCTAAAACATGGAAGACACACAACAACCGTGCGTAGAAAAGTATAACATGAACTAAACGAAATGAATCGCCGCTGCAGCACAATGCAGATGAAGGTAAATGATAGTCACGAATGAAATGATTTTCCTGCTGCCTAAGCGCAAATAGCGTCACAAGCTTTAGAGAGAGAACAAAAACATGATGAGTTGATAATGTATAAATAATTGTGTGGATGTTAATTTACAAATTGTTTTCATGAAAATTTGAAACATGTAACACAGTGAAGAGATAATTCGATTGTGTTTACCTAACAAACTGATGTTCACTGAATCTTTAAAACCTTGTTTGACGAAGCAGACGATGTTGATAATGTTTGTGACGATGCCAAATGCATTGATTATCTGGCATCCCACACCATATGCAACCCAACTAAAGATTACAAATACTTCATCACTTACAAAGGATGAGTCTCCTGACTCCATTTTGATGTCTGAAAGAGAAATCTTTATATATTTATATATATCTATATTTTTTTCTAACTTTGTGTTATAACAGCCGATGATACTTTTAATTTAATCCTACTATAATTATTAAATTTCTTTAGATACTTGTCATTATAATGCATTTTGAAATAGGAAATAGTGTATGCCTGAAATAAAACATCAACTTTAAAGACGTTTTGCATATCAGAGTTAATATAAGAACGTTCTTTATTTCTCTGTAAACATTTGGATGTATTTAGCAAAGATGTTTTACAAGACGATCGTTATGTAGCTTGTTTACTGTCACTAATTCGCATTGTAGAGAAGGCTATGTTTTGCTAGTTATCATTGTACAGCGTAGCAGCGCAGATATTCTGAAAAGTAAACACTACTATTTATAATACATTATGAGCGAAATAATAAACGATATTTCTGTTTCAACTAAAACTATTTTTAGAAACTAGAGATGTGAATTGAGAATGTAGTTATCAGAGCATAGTATTATTAGCAATTTGTCGAATTAATTTTTCGTGTCAAGTTTCTAATATATCACGTGCTCTCGAATTAACGTAACCCAACATGAAATCATGTCCGTCTTTGCTTAACAGTGACATCATACACTTAGAATAGCGTATGTAGTTAAACGGAAACTGGTACAAAATCAATAACACGTGCAGCAGTAAAAATAACTGTTTGTAAATATCATAAACATCGTATATCTTAATATATCGTATTGATCAGTCGGATTGTCCCTTCACTTGTATTTAACGGTAAGATTGTAATTACCTATAACAATTGTTGATACATACTAACTAAAACAAACGACATAGTAATTTTCAATTATTTTTCTAAAATAGAACAAACATATCATGCGGACGATAAAAGTATTATTCTAGTTAAATATAAATTATGTGTGAATAAATCTCTGGTGAAGTTGTAAAATGATAACTAAAAATGTGATTGGTAATAATTTATTGTTTGGTTATATTATAGATACAAATTTGTTTTTGACATTCCAGGTCATGATGTATTTATTTTTATGTAAAATATTACTTCTTTGTGTTTTCAAGATAAAGATTGCATATACATCAATTGGAATAAGAAAGACAAATATAATATAGCAGATAATTATAATGCATGACTGCTTAAAACGATAAACGAAAATAAGAGTGACTTGAATTGTGTATAAACAATATAATCTTAATATGAGAAAACATATGTGTAATTACAAATAAAACTGTTCTTTTTCCATTTACTATATAACACCCATTTAAACAAAGCGTATTTGTTGAAGTTATCAGTAAGATATACAGACAATCTCTAATATCAATCCAGTCAAAGCTAATGGTGACAGTATGATGATAATAATAATGATCGTAAAAGCGCAGTCACTAAAATAGGACACAGAAGGATGACTAGAAATTAACTACACTTAACCTTCTACAAAAATTAAACATATAAATATATACAATACAAATAGCTGAATTAATTATAATAAGTTAATTCTCAAGATGAATTAGTCAGATTATTTAGAGAATTAGCAAACAATTAATGCACTTTTTCTAACACAGTTTCTCAATTCGAAGGATGAAACAAAATGCCTACATTGTGTTTGGAAAATATCCGAGCATGTGTTCATATATCGTTTTAAAATTAATCTTGTAAACAATTTAAACAACGTTAAACTGTTGACTCGAAGGATAAGCAAATACAACAGTGTCAGTGGCAAGATCTGATCGTATGGATTTAATTCATTTCAGCGAATCTAACTGCCGTTCATGTACATACACAACTTTACTCATACTGACCATAACAGAATAGCCAAATAAAATTTGGATATATGAATTATCGAATGTTTTAAATCACTATGTTCTGTTCCCCAATATGTGTAGGCGATTAATAATGAATTTAATACAGGTATAAATATGTACATGTCGTTAAAACTATACATCATATAAGTTATTTTTCTAATATAAGATTGTGATTAGATTGCGATATGTGTCAGCAACGAAGTGTTGATATTATGTCTCTCTATTTCATAACACGATTCATGTGCGTGTTCGTCAATAGACTCATACGTATTAATATATACATATATAAACAATGTTCAATTTATACTAAGAAATATATTTTCATATTGGTCATTTACTTTTAACATTCTTTGTTCAAATTATTCGCCTGTGTTGCCGGGGCTCTAGGGAGCAAAGAATAGTAACATTGCGACCTATAAGGCATGTTGTAAAGCCGACTAAGGTATGGGCCTAGGAAGCTACCTAGTAAATAAAAACGTCACATAAATCGGATGTACTGGCCTACGAGTAGGCGCAAACGTGGCACAACATGCAATCGTTCATAGGATCAGATCACATACAAATCACAAATAGTGGTTAACAAATGGTCGATATGGAACGTTTGACATAGAAGAATAGCATACTCGTTATTCTTACCCTTACTCTGGGCTATCAGTATGCATGGATACACAAGGAAGAATAATGTTTTTTTAAAATTGTGTGTTACTACATTAATCACTTTGTTTTCAATAGTGATAAGGTTTTTAATTAATGGAAATTATTGTTACAATGTGCTTGATTATTTTGGTAGAATATGTTTATGTAAAATGCATATTATGTTACCGTTATTCAACATGTTCATGACGCTGTTAACGTTTATATTTTTGCTTATCCTCAATATTTATCAAATACTGAAGTTACTTCGTTAACTTAACAGGTCGCATTTCTTTTCAAATCCATCTCAATCCATCTCAATCCGTCTCAAATCCATAGAAGATATTGCGCGCGTTATCTAGGATAGAGCGGTACGAATATATTGCCTGCATGTCCTATTAAACGTATATACGTACGATATGAAATAATCATAAATAATAATTAAACTTAGACAGCCTCCTAAGTTAAGCTTACATTCACGCTCATCAAATTGCAACGTGTATGCATGGTTATGTAGTTTATGTATCGTGTTAAATATGCACATTATATCGAATACATTCAAACTCTTATATCTGTCAACTAAGATATTGGTTGTAAACAGTCTTAAAACCTCTGAGGTCGAAGACGGCTAGCCCGAATGGCGAGTGGCACTGATGCAAATTAATTATGGCCATCCCGCATTTCGCCATTGCTGACCAGATTTTTGTTTCGTCTTTACAGACGGTCAATTGGCAAGCGTTTTACTGTGACAACTTCTGAGTTCTCGTTTATCACTCTTGTCCTTCATCTAATCCCTACATTTCTTTTTAAAACAGTATACACCTTTGCGTAATATAGTTTTCTACAAAAACCCGTCCCGAACTAGTTGTTTCCCGATTTGTTGGGACCTAAAGAAACGTTCTTCATCGAGGCCTTGCAGATGTCATTATATCTTATCAATGGTCAGCTTTGGTGCCCCTTTCCTTCCGAAAGTTCACAGAATAGTACTCACATGATGCTATTTTCCATTGTCACACATATATATATAGTTTGATATACTAAATCGCTTTTCAGAACACTTTCGTGCTGTCCTCAACCATCCATTCGTCATGTCTTATAACGTCAGAGCGCGCATGCAGCAGATTCCACATAATGCCAAGATTGATGCTCTATCTAGTTTAAAAAAGGTCAAGATCGCTACAAGTCATATGTTCAGTGGGAAAGCACCTGGTGTATATCCAATCCGGAAAGAAGAATACACAAATGGAGGCCTCATGTTGATGCTGGATTTGACAGGTCTCTTTACGTCCATTTCAAAACACGAAAGACTACCACATGAATTAAAGGATGTCAATATTCTTCGATACAGACACCATCTGTTGGAATCCCTTGCTCTAGATTGCTAATGTTGCAGCTGTAACACCACAAGAGGAACTCGCATCGCTGAGAATCGTCGTACTATTGATGCGCACAGAAAGCGAGTCGAGCCAAAAGTCAAAGGGCCCAACACCCACATCTACAGGGTGTTCAAGATAAAAGCAGTCCGATTGGCATGTTTTCATTTGTCAATCAGACTACTTTTATCTTGAACACCCTGTATAACCTCAATCATGTATGCACCAGAATTGGTAAATGTTTGTGTTAGAGGATTGGACTTTACAACCACCTCCACACTTACTAGAAAGGTACATCAACACCCGTCTGAGATAAAAATACAAGGTAATATATATCTTTTAAATGTTATTTGGTATTAGCTCTTTTAAACTTTCCACAAAATGTAATTGAATAGGTGGTTAGATAATTTACTAATTTATATTTTTAATTGGTTTTTTCCATCTTGATTTGTCCGTTATTCGTATCAAATGTATGTGATAGTTTGATGCTTGAAACAAAAGTATGTAAGCCTAACACGTCTCTTATAGCACAAGTGCTTATCAAGTTTTATTTGTATATGTTAATGTAATTACTACTATATCACCTGTGATATCAATCAATAATTATATTATTCTCAATAATTATACGAAGATCAAAGTAGTTTATTGATGTTTTTATGTTTTGGGTTTTTTGTTTGTTTTGCGTTCGTTGTTACCAACAAAGTTAGTAATTCTGTGTGATATGTTTTATTTGAACAGACGATATGAGTATGTTGCGTCCTCGTTATGCTCTTCATGTATAATATAGGTACATCCGAGGTTCCGTGAAAATTGCTGTTTTTTATTTAAAAATGAAGGCTTTCTCTATTTTAAATGATGACTTCAAATGGTATGCACCATTTTTGTTTATATTTAGAAATAATTAAACATGTTATTGTTCACTTAGTCATGTGATAGAGCCTTCTAAAAGAGTTACATATATAGACAACCACATACACACAAAAACAAATACATATGTATATATGCATTTATTCACAACATGTTCCGAGACATATTATGGTTGACTACAGTTGTCCATATTGACGTATTAGTTTTGATAGACATGTACCATAACAGATAACAATACATACCCTCTAGAAAGACAAGAGTGGGACAAGGTTTGGTCAAGTTATACTAATTAAACAGGATATACTCGCTATAACAATCCTCACAGTGAGACCAGATTGGAAAATACATAAATGAAGAGCAAGAACAATTTGGAAACGAATGAAAAAAAAAGTGTCTACATTTATCTCGAGCTTGGAATACGGCACCGAATGTTGGAAGAGACATCACAGAATCTAAAGACATTAATTATACTTCATGAAACACTAAGGATAAAGTGGAAACCTAAAATAGATAAGCAAACGCATAACCTATTAACCAAGTTTAGCCATTTACTGTATTATTTCCTTTATGAAAATTTTACAAAAAATAGCTTTGTAATTGCTGCTCATATGATAATAAATAAATATATTCATTGATGAGTTAATACTTTCTAATATAAGGCCTAGACCGCACGCAAGTAATGTTAAATTAATATGTTTCCCGGTAACTGTAAGATCGGGTATAAAAGCCATCGCTAACATATTAATACTAACTGGGAGGAAACAAACAATAAACAATATAGAAATCGTCACAACCATTTTAGCTGTTTTCTGGTTCTTACTGGAAACTGTGTCGACCGTCATGTTGGTCATGATCTTCTTTCTCCATTTTGTTTTGTTGGAGAGTTGTACCGTTAATATTATCGTACCAATTGAAATGATAAGAAATGCACTGAAAGGAATGCAAAAATTGTTGATTGCAAAAGAAACCTTTTCAACATCTTCTCGATGTTTGGTAAAAATAAGGCCAACAATTGTTTTGTTTTTGAATGGGGAAAACGTCATGCCCAATCTGTTGACAGCATACACTGGGGCAGCACTCCAGAAGAAAATGACGAATATGCAAATTGTGATGACAGTGGTCCGTTTTGGAGTAATGATGCTCTTTATCTGGAGAAATATAAATACAAATACTATGAGTATTTCATTGAATAAATGCAACATTATATATTTCAAACTGGATAAATGTAAGTGAACTAGATATGCATGCTAGGTCGTCAGTGTGATCGTTCAAATATATTACATTTACTAAACCTGTATTTTCTAAATGATAACATAAATAGAAATGCCCTTTATCTAGATATGTCATGTTCACCTCGTTTATGAAATGATGCATTCATCTTGAAATTGTTTGCGTTTTGAAAGATATATAACCATATTAATCTGAATTATATTGTAATCTCATACTTACATAATACTTTATCCGATTTGACTATTACTCTCAGCCGCACACCACCTTAATATTTTAGCCAAAACTACAGATATTTATCTTCAGTTTGGAATGTTTCTTTGCACTCCGTTTATGAACGATGGATTTACGTCTCATCAAAATATTTCTGCACTCCCTCGTAACGATGGTGAAACCATAAAATTTTCAATGGCGTCCATCCAGTAATCGATAAATTCAATGTTTATTGATCAGTCTACGTATATGCATGTTTTGCTGCATTTTGATGGCTATATAAAACGTCCATACAAGCTATTGCAATCTAGCTGTTTACATTGATTGGTTTCAACGAAAATCCTCTTTGCTGTCACAATCTATGAGAACGTTCATAATGTCAGTAATATCCAATAACTACCACCCCACATATTCTCCACCAGAACTTGTCCTTCCGTCATTATCTTTCAACGTGTTTATGGCTGTACAACGTATAGAAATCCACAAACTGAGGTTGATTTATTTTACAACACAATTTGTCAATATTTTACAATGCTACTTCACAGTGTAGGATAATGACTTCATAAAACAAGATTTAGATATCAATAGTTGAGTTCAATGAAGGTGTATCTTCTTTTAATTTAACCGGCGTGTTCTTCAAACAGGATGCACATAAATTAGTATAGCAAATTGATCAAAATTCAATAAATACCGTGCAATTATGGACACATTATTAAGAAAATCCATCAGTACTTCTTCTTTTTTCGAACGTTCTTCACGGCCAATTGTATTATTATTTTTGTGAATATAATGATCCTTTGACAAGAACGGGACGATCTACGTTGGATCGATTGTGCGCCCATGGTGACTAGGCTCGCCCATCCAGTTTCAGCTAACTTTTGATTTACTAGGGTGAGCTTTCCGTAGGGTACGATCCTTTCTGCCGACTATATCGGCCCGGATCTTCGCCTTTTCGATCAGCTTTGCCGTATAGTTGGGCTTTGTGATCTACGCTACGACAGTGAGTTACACTGTTATGCCCTTTGTGACTGTGATGTCGTTCCGGATTAGGAACATTTCACGGGGCTTGAAGCTTGTCTCGGACTGCGTCTTACCCGTATAAAACACCGTTTAAAGTATCGGCCTTCGCCAATGTTCGGATCCGGACAGCCTGTCAGATCTTTACATTGTCGTCTATTTTACCTTTTACTTTTGAGTTTGTTCCGGAGTAGGAATATTCTCAGTCTTTTCGAGACGAGTGTCGGTACGTGACAATTTGCAGTTAGCCTCGGGAAACACCAGACTGGGGCCAAGCACAGATAATGTAGACGGTCGTTTCAATCGGTGCTAGCAACACAACTGAGATTTTGCGCTCGCCATCATCACCCGCCCCAGTTCTTCCGGGGATGTTAGTAGTGACTGCAAAAGTACCTTGCCCGGTTGCCCCAAGGCTGACAGTTTCGTTAGGCATCACCCACCTCAGTTCTTTCGGGGATGTTAGTTGTTACCGCAACAGTATC
Organism: Arion vulgaris; assembly: GCA_020796225.1. Taxonomy (NCBI): domain Eukaryota; kingdom Metazoa; phylum Mollusca; class Gastropoda; order Stylommatophora; family Arionidae; genus Arion; species Arion vulgaris. The sequence goes on along the minus strand of CM036759.1, from coordinate 18,428,454 downwards.
TTGCACGTTTTCCCAGGAAGGGTAGATTCGTTATGCAATAAAACGCAACTTTATGTCTTGCGCTCGGCAAACCTTGCCCAGTAAATGTATCTGCCCAGGACACCGATCAGAGTCAGTTGCAATCTTCCCTCGTACCGACATGAGGGTAGACTTTTATTCGTTAGTATCTGACTTATTTATTTTTGCCCCACAGCTTGCAATGTGTGCCCCTCATCAAGGCTTCGAGTTTCGCCCTATATGGCCACCTTTCGTCACTGGATGCACCTCTCATCCTTTCATGTTTACTAATCTCCCATCGGCAAGAAACTGGTAATTTGTGGCGGACCTTTGACTTAAACGTCGAGCTTGTGTAGGAGTCTCTTGATTCGGAGATGTCAATTTGTGTTCGCTTTACTCCGGGGAAGTAGGGATTCTATCAGAACGTTTCGCTGCTGTTTCTTTTGTTCAGAACTTGGACAATATTTCGTTGGACATCGGCCAGGAGATTGGTGCATTTTCCGTACTTGCACTACTGCCACTACCAGTAGTTCTACCCGATCCCTTCCCCATTAGTCATACCTTGAACCAAAGTCTGTTTCTGGGGTCACTAGTGTAGGTAGGGGAGGATTTGATTAGTGCTGGCTCACTAATCCTGGAAAAACCACCTCATGCGCCTTTGACCCGCATCAGTTATTGATTTTATTCTCTCTCTTCTCTCGATCCCGTCAAATGATGTACCAGATCACCCCATAAATTATTTTCGTGTTTAAATCTGATTCATGCAGCCTTAGCATTGGTGTGTTTTACGTCACATCTTCAGCACCATTTGGAGCTCTGGTGTTTATGCTTCGGCGATGTGTCCAGTTTCAGCCAACGTTTTCTCAGTTGCTCTCCGTTCTGTAGCCATCTAGTGTTTTTTACGGTGTAGGGGCCTAGCTCTACCTCAACCTCCTTAGTCACCTCTTCCGACATGCATGGGCAGGTAACAGTGGTTCTATTCTTTACATCCCAATTAGGGCCCGGTAACCATTAGAGCAAGTAATTGATTTGAAATCGCAAACTTTTGGTTTCACATGTGAATAGACAGTGGACATGTTATCAACCTGCTCATATATTGTTGGGTTTTTTTTCGTTCGATCGTACAAATCCAACAATATAACCATTATTGGAGAATTATGACGTTTGCTATGAGAATGTGAGTACATTGAATTCCTGCAATATTCGCCATTCTACATAGTTTTACTGCAGTCTCCATCTATTTGCAATATTTAGGACGTGCACATAGAATTTCGGACCAAATGTAGGCTTACTATCCAACAAGTGATGCATTTGTAAAATTGTCAGATAATTGTTAGTTGACAAATTTTTATTTATTAAAAATCCCCAGTTTTAGTGGCATCATACTGAGATTTTATTTTTTAATTGCATGATCGTGTATTGCACTGAGTGCACAAATAAATGAACAATTATTATTAAAATATATATTTATTACAAATAGTAAGTACAAAATGTTAATGCCAACCTTTAGTGGGAAAAGTATACAGCAACATCTCTCCATCGTTATCATGGCAGTGATACAGCTACTAACTCGTGTGAAGGACATGTGTGGCATTGCTGATAACAAATACGTAACTTGAAATGGATCGAATGGTAAATCAGCTTCCCGTACTGCAGGAGTTAAGCAGAAACAAGACAAAGCGTTTGTCCCAGACTACCTAGGTCAGAAACTGACAGACCTGAATATGGTACATTTAAAATGAATTTCTTTATTAAAATCCCTAATATGTACATATAATATATATATATATATATATTATATATATATATATAATATAATATATATATATACTGTCAAAATATATACTATCTATAGTTAAATTAATTGACAATACTTATATTAGTATCTAGTTGTGTAATTTCACTATCTTTGATACTTAACATTTGTGTAAACGCGGAATTATGATAGTTCATTCCTAAATCCTTCAACATCTTTACCGACCGATATAAAATCATTCACTTGACAGAAAATATTGACTTTTACATTTTTATAAATGTAACAGTGGCGAACTTCCAAAGTATTTTTGCAGACCAAACCATTAGTGCTATAATATTTTCATTATGTATTATAACTAAAATAACAGCCAAGTTGATTTGGTATACGTGTAGAGTTTAAGCAGTACGATTGTCAAATTTGTCAATAATTAACCATTTCCTTGTTCTATATGCAAATCAGCGCAAGTTAAAATCGGGAATCCCGTGGAATTAATCAGTGCACAATGTATCCTAACGGCTATCATTGGAGTATGTACACAACAGTTATTTTCATTGATAGAAGGGGAAAAGAATCATGTGTTCACTATGTCACATTGCTTTTTGTAATATGTATTAGGCGTACGCCTTTTCAATTATTCACCACCATTGTGTGTATTACTGTAAATTGTAAACGTTGATGATCCTTTTGTTGTGTGTAGCAAAATTATAAATAAAATACGTTTTTTCATCAACTAAACTGCATACCAATTAGTTAAACATGTATTCAAAGGCATGAGGTGTATAAGACTGTTTGCAAAAATCACTGATATGCATCAGGTAGATTTCGTACAAATTAAACCTTACTGTGATCACGAATTTTGGAACGAACTATAGATATATATGATGCTCGTTCATCACGGATGATGATGACCACTCACATTTTCATCGAAGGGAATGTAGTTACGCTATGTTTGACTGTGTGTGCGTAGATGACTAGTGAGCCCGATACGGGCTTGAAATGTTCTTATACAGTGTGGGCAAGGTATACTTGCACTTGTGGGAAATTTTACTGCCTTTCTGTTTTGACGTTTTTAGCTCCATCCGTGCTATATATATATATACATACACAGATACATTACATTTTTTTCGCTCATCTCTCTAGACATAGGAGACATTTTTCATTTTGTAGATTTAATTTAAGATAGCATAAGTTTTTGTTTTTCTAAGCCGTCCAATTCTTCTTTGTATACCTTGACAGGTATCTCAATGAAACAATTTGAATTCAATCATAATGTACCGGTGAATATCATTTTGCGTTTCGTTTAGGGAATAGTGAATCAACTAAGTATTCGTTTGTGTGGGTCTGGGATAGTCATATTATAAATATACAACAGAGGAACACCTATAGTAACACATTATTATACTCATTTTAACATGCAACGGATGCACTAATATAATAAACATTGTCACAATCAATCATTGACATTTGTATCAATGACACTACCAATATCTCCATCCACAAACATCAATTCTTAAAAAGTGAAAGTTTTTACATACCTAGTGATCATGTTTGCAGAAAATTGAAGAATAACTAACGAAATTCAAAATACATGCAATAAAACAAATGAATTCATGGCACCAATTTTGAAATGAAAACATGTCACCATGAACACTAAAAGAGTCCAACACAATATTTTTCACACCATTATGCTATCAGTGCCAAACCTAGATGTTGACATCGACGAAAAAAGAAAACAAATCACTGCATAGTGTTTAAGTAGAATGTTAGAAGTATCATGAAGAGACCACTTTAGAAATGAAGATTCTAACTAGATGATTAGCAAAAACATGGAAGGTACACAAGAGCCGTGAAACGAACAATATATCAGGAGCTGAATAAATCACCGCTTCAACACAATGCAGATTATGTACATTTATAGACGAATTTTATGTGTTTGTTTGCTGCCCTAAGCGCTAATGGCGTCACACGTTTTAGAGAGAGAAAAAAAAGCATGCTGAGCTTATAATGTACATAAATGTATCGGCGTTTATTTACAAATTGTTTCAATGGAATTTACAGCACGTAACACTGCGAAGAGATAATTATGTCGTGTTTACCTAACAGACTGATGTTCACTGAATCTTTGAAACCTTGCTTGGTGAAGCAGACGATGTTGATAATGTTTGTGACGATGCCAAATGCATTGATTATCTGGCATCCCACACCATATGCAACCCAACTAAAGATTACAAATACTTCATCACTTACAAAGGATGAGTCTCCAGACGCCATTATGATGTCTGAAAGAGAAACCTTTATATATTTATATATATTTATATATTTTGTTTTTATTTATTGTTCTAACTTTGTGTTTTAACAGTCGATGAAATTTTATTTAGTGATACTGCAATATTTCAATGTCTTTAGATATATGTCACTATAATGAATGTGAAATATTAAATTGTGTTTTCCTGAAATAAAACATCACATTTAAAGACGTCTTGAATATTAGAGTTAATAAAGAACGGTATATGTTTTCACAACAAATATATGGATATATTTAACAGAAATGTTTTATAAAACGATCGTTATGTAGCTTGTTTTCTGTAAATCAATGGCATTGTAGAGAAGGCTATGTTTTGCAAATTATCATTATACAACGTAGCAGTGCACATATTCTGAAAACCAAATAGTAGTATTTATACTAAATTAAGAGCAACGTAATAAATTATCTTCTTATGTATCTAATACTTAATTTAGAAACTAGAGATTTGAATTGAGAATGACGAATGCAATTTTCAGGGCAGAGTATTATTAGCAAAATATCAAGATAACTTGTGTCAAGTTTTTGACCAACATATCGTGTGCTCTATTAATGTAACCCACTCTGCAATCATGTCCGTTTATGCTTAATATTTACAACATATAGTTAGTGTAGCGTATGTAGTTAAACGAAAACTATTACATCTTCAATAGCACGTTGAATAGTCAACATAAATCTAGTGTGTTCCCATTAACTACTATTGATATGCATCATTACTTCACAAGTATTGAATGATACGTTTTGAATTAAAGTATAGTTTTGCTGCGACGTAATCATGAAAACCAAATTAATGATTCATCTAAACAGAGTATGTCGTGTCAGAAGTGTTGTTATCAATACAATGTATACTTTATGTGAATGAATCGCTGGTCATGTTATTAACTGTTGACACGAAATTCATATTTTATTTGGTTATATCAAATTAATATTTTATTTGGTGTTATATTCTTTCATATTTTATTGTTTTATATTAATCATATTTTTGTATATCTCAAATTATATTTTTTTTTATCTCAGGTTAAAATGTATCGTTCACATTCAAGAAGAACAAAATATACAATAATTGAAATGTGAAAGAAATTTGTAACATTTTAGTTAAGGAATAATTGAATAATATATCAAAAGGAATTTATAACATTTTAATTGTTAGCAACCTACAAGTTTAGCAATATGATAAATACGTCTTATATTAGTAGTAATTAATGTATTATTGTCATAAAGACTTGAGGATAGAGGTTGAGTAAGTGATCTAAGTTATGACAAGATAACCAACTGTGATGTACTACAACGTGCAAACCAGCCTTCCATTATGTTGTTACTCAACGTTAGGAGACTAAAATTTCCATAGTGCTTCAATGACAGTTTCTGATGAAAGTCGCTTTGCGAAAGTCACCAACCCGACTGGTACATTACTTGGTTAAAATAAAAAAAATAAAAATTAGCATCGGATTGTGGAATGTAAACCGTATGACCACATCTACAAAAGCATCTCAGATTTATGTGGAAATGAAGCGATGCGAGTTGGATATATTCGGATACGGCTAGGTGAGGAGGCCTGTAACAGACGGAAGAGTACTTAGACGATTAACTTTCATTTATTCAGGGAGAGATGATGGTAGGAATATGCAAGGGGTGGACATAATGATGACACCTAGAGTAGAAAAGAGAATGTTAGAATGTAAACACACCTTGAGTAGTGTAATTAGAGCTCGCTTTAGTACCAGGCATGGTTATTTGCAATATTACAGTGCTATTCACCAATTAACGAGAATGAACATGATAAGCACGACATGTTTTATGAGCATCTGCATGGTTAAACTAACAAAACCCCAAACATACCATGATGTTATTAATGGTGGACGTTAATGCCAAGGTTGGAAGTGATAGAGGTAGAAGTTAATGGAAAACAAGTAGTAAATTCACTGAATGTGAACGGAGAAAAACTGGCTGAGTTATGTATGCTTTTAACTTTGTAATTGGAGGTACCATCTTTGTACACACGGAAATTGACGAAATTACTTTACACACACCTGATGGAGTGACCAAGAATCACATTGCCAATATGTGTGTATATATACATGTTAGAACACCATTGCTGGATGTTCGTGCATACAGATGGATATATGTATGCATTGCGCATAATTTGGACATAGGATAACTAAACCTGAATGTGAAAATATATTCTACAAAAAAAAAAGAATAACTTTGATTACACAGTCAAATGTTACAAAATAATGTAGTAAAAGAGAAATATCAGATGGAACTTAAGAACTTGTTTAAGTTATTTGATAGTAAAATTAAACATAACATTGAAGGCAAATTGATTAAGTTAATAAACGTGTAGATACTACAGATGTGAAATATATTGAGTGCGCGCCTCGTGGTTTGAGCAAGCTGCCTCTTTTCTCAGCCATGTAGTAAATCATGTTGTCATGTACATGGTATGGTATTATGGTCGAAACGAATCTGTTTCTTATTCGTGTGTATGCATTGCAAAACTAATTACTTGATGTTTCTGACTTTCGTTCTTGGTAACGTCTTGACTATGTATTTGATTTGCAAAATAACTAACATTATTTGATCTTATTTAGAGTAGGCAGAGTAATTAATAAATGACATATCAGTGACGATTAGATATGTACAGAATGATCACAGTATATATTGTAACCAAAGAGATACTTATTTTGAGTAGATCTAGCAACAGATATTATGAGATTCCGCAACTATTGTTATTATCCTTATTTTTAATTTTGGCGAACCCAAGTATCGCTAGATAAGTTCGGAATGTCAACAATGTTTACAATTCTGATTAACATCTTAGTATACATGTTTCGTCTGGGTAAGTAACATTGGTATGTTACTCTTGATAATGTTAGTCCTGAAGTTTCATCATTTGTAGGTTGATGTTAAAGGGGTATACCTGTTCTTGCTTTAACATTATCATCTTTCTATTTCATTTGTTATAATATTATACAATTGTCAGTTTTTATTCTCCATTCACTCTCAGCAGAACAAAGTACGATGTGGTTTCAAATAATGCATCGAAAGGATTTTCTTTGTTACATCCAACAACAATTATATCACAACTTGTCTTGTTATGCTGTCTCGCACACTTATACACAGTTTAAATATAACTTTGAATTAGTATTATCTTGGACATATACCGTTCACATTTAGGTAAATACAGAATGAACATCAATTGCATGTGGTACTATCTTACACAATATAAAGTGTTTTAAACATCGTTAGTGAATCAAACGTACCCGTATGAATAAGCAATTATTTTCATTAATACATTAGGTAGCTATGTAAGGTGGCGTCTGTGGATTGGGGGATAGTGACTCGGTCTATTAACCCCGACGTTCTTAGTTCGAATCACGTTGCGAACAGTTTGATTGCAAATTCTTTCGCGTGGATTTTTACAAAGGACGATGGCACCACCCGTTCAGAAAGCAATGGAAAGCTACTGGGCGTAATAATGCCTAGAAAAATCACAAATAGCGTTAAAAGTTGTGGTTGATTCGTCCTGTAAAGGATATGCAATTAACTTTAAGTTATGTAAACTTCATTCAGAACGATTATTCCTAGATAGTTAACACAGATTAGTCAGTTAAATATCATAGTGATCAGATCTCACCTTTATGTCTTTCACTACAAAACAGCTGTATGGTATATGCCATGTGCTATACATTTCTCTTTGTAAATGGTCTCTGACATTGTATCAGCTAATGTTTTGATGACGCGTGTCGTTTCCAATGTATGGGTTTCAAGTTAAAACTAATATATCGTACGGAGCAAACTGTTCACAAGCAGTCTAGCTATAGCTAGTCTTTACTTGAAACTAACACTAGAAACGCACTCTTCCGGTGCTAACTCTAGAGCAAATTAAAACTAACACAAATGACTAATTGTAGACAAGCTGTACAGCTCGATTTTAATGTTATTTTTTCAGGTCAGAAGTTAAACAATGGAAATCTAAACGTTAATGTTCATTAAATTGTCTTGCCTTTTTCTGGTCAAGCCAATTTCTGGTCTATATATTGGGCGCATCTAACTGATAGTTGTGAGGGGGGGGAGAAGTCATGATTGAATTTCTGCCTCAAATAATAATAACAATATTACAGTTAATATAGTTGAGCTGTCGACATTTTCTTCGGGAACAAAATGCAAAAGATGGTGTTAGTGATCAGTATAATCATTACGCAATAGAACACTATTTCAAAATGGGAAGATCACGTTCTTCTTCTTCTCTGCGTTCGTTCTTTACACCATGTTTTATCACTCTTTGTGATATGTTTGATCTTTGCCAAGAACGTGTATACGTTGCATATTGGTTTGTATGTACGCCCCTAAACGCATAGACGTGTATATGTTTTGGACACATACATCCGATTTTAGCCAAACCTCCTTAGCGCCTCTTACGACATGCGTGACAGGTAACAGTAGTTCTTTTCTTTACACCTAAAATGTGAGCCTTAGGAACCACTCAGGCGAAGATCGAGTTCAGGGGTTTGCTACGAAATAATGTTAAAGAAAAGTAGTGATTTTTAAAAATATGATTCATAAAGCCAGCAGATTAAAATAGGGTGCATATATATATATATTGCTTATAATGTACACACCTGATAAATATAGGTATATGTATATATATTTGTATTTAAGACATTCGCGTAGTTATATAGTGTTTGATGACAGTATTTCTTATTTTCTTTGTTCACCTTTAAAGAACTGTCATACTTGACGCACCATGTGAAGGATTTTCATTTGTTTTATCTGTTTTGAAAATGCTACAAAACATAGTTTTGTATTTACTGCTTATGTGATAATAAATAAATATGTTCATTGATGAGTTAATATTCTCAAGTTAAAACTGAAACCACTAACGAGTATGGATCCATTTATATTGTTACCATTAACTGAAAGATCCGGTAGAAAAGCTAATGCCAACATATTAATACTAACTGGGAGGAAACAAATAATAAATATAACAGAAATAGTCACTACCATTTTAGCTGTTTTCTGGTTCTTACTTGAAACTGTGTCGACCTGCATATTGGTAATAATCTCCTTTCTCCATTGTGCTTTGTTCCAAAGTTTTATGGACAGTATAATTGTCCATACAATTGTAGTGATAGCCAGTCCCCCCAGGTGGCAGCTGAGGAACAGACAAGTAGTTTTAGTTTATAGTAGTTGGTAGAAAATATATAATATTTGTAGAGACTTAGTGTTTGCACTCTCTAAACAGATGGCAACACTAAAACGAGACATTTGAAGTAGTAAAAACTAAAATACGTAGTTGTGTAGTGACGAGTTAGCAACAATAGAGAAAACAGGCACGACGATGGACAGGACGTGTTTTTGTTGTGCCTCCATGTATCAACATGAATAAAGAAGATATGGAACTTACAGAATGCCTTTATTTATTACTTGTGCTGTACTATCACAGTTACAGAATGCCTCTATTTATTACTTGTGCTGTACTATCAAAGTAATAACTACAATAACAGAATACCATCAATGATATAACAACATTACCAAACTACACCCATCAACACAATCGAGCCATCCTGACTAACCACTGTCATTCCTGGAAATCGCCCCCGTCAACAATGGTGTCCAGAAGTAAAGAAGATCTGCCTTCCTGCTTGAGTGGACATTCGTGGACCAGTACGTGAGTGTCTATTTTTATCTTTCTACTGCCGTTGACCTCTATGCCATCCTGCCATCAGGGGACGAAAGGCTGTCCTTTCGTTGCTTACTTCATCATAGGATCTAATATATATCCTATTGTTCGTCCTTCCCTCCGTGAAGGTGCGATGGCGTGAAGACCCGCCGCCCAGGATCTTTGATTAAGTATACTTATTCATAGGACCCTACGTTAGTCCTATCTGACCCTTCATCTGTTTACGTCAAGTTACACCGTTCTTGGTGTCATACGTCAAGGACCCTACGCTGGTCTGAAGTTGGTTTTTTCCTAGCCAATAAATCGTTTGCATCGCTCACATTGGATGATGTGGATTAATGCTTATCTCTGGATTGCTACCTATTAGATCACCTGGCCCAATCAAGGGATATCTGAACATTGCGACTACATATCTGTTGATTTTCTGTGTCCGGAAGTTGGTTGTTGACACTAACGTTGCATTGTCCTTGCATGTAGGATGACCTGGCCTCCCTCGACGGATCGTTGTACATGGATCAAGGTTTTTTTGAACATTTTACTAACTGACAATCCATTTACTAATTTCGCGAGATGGATGTATCTTTTATGAGTATCTCTTTTGTATTTCTATGCATTTTTTCTAACTATCCTATTTGAGAATATTGTGTCCACAATTATTGATTCCTGTATTTATCCTAATATTTTGGATCATTTCAGGGTTTATATTTATAATGATTTTAGACACTTGACCACTGCTTTTGTAATACTTATTTTTTACATTGCAATTGTGCGATTTTTGAACTCGAAGTTTTATGGCTCATAGAAACACCAGAGGAGGCAGGGTTTGCGAGGAGGTTTTGTTGGAGGTTGCGCCTCAGGAGCCCTTACTCCCTGTTGTTGCCCTGTCTGAGCCTGAGGCCCAGATAGGGGGTATTTACCCAAGTGTCTCGGCATTGCCATCAGCTCCGTGGAACTTTCCTCGTCCATCCTGCAGGCCCCTGCGGACATTTGTTATTCGTGATGGTCCTTCAGTGGAGGAGTTCGCGAGGGACTTACGTCTCTATTGGAAGCACTATGGTCTGGAGGGCCAGGACAGGGTGGATGCTCTATTTGAATATGTTTCTGATGATGTTCGACAAGAACACGAGATACAGAGGATGACGGCTAAGGATCCGGAAACCCTATTGGATGGTCTCCTGAGGATATTTGGGGACACTAGGTCGGCCCAGGCTCTCCTGTCCGTCTTCTTTGCGTCGTCCCAGCGAGCGGGGGAGTCATGCCTTGACTACTCCTACCGTCTGGCGGGGCTTTTCGCAAAGGTTTCGGCGGCCCAAGCTCGGGAAGTGTCGATTCCCCTGGATGCCAACAACCTTAGGGATCGGTTTATTGTGTCCCTGGACAACAGGCTGTGTTCAAGCATGTTGATGTCCATGGTGGCGGGAACACCTTCCGCCACTTTCCTGCAATGCCGTGATGAGGCTTTGCGTTTTGACTCCAATCCCATCCCGGGGCCAGATTCCAGAGCATATGAAAGATTAGGGCGTGTTGACCACTTGGAATCCTTGCTACACGAGGTCTTGAGTGGGAATCCCAGGAACACCATCAAGAGAGCCAAAATTATCCCGGCTCCTATACTCCCCGCTTTCAGGGCAGTGACGGGGGACAGAGAACTCAACTCCGCTGCTCTCGATGTGGCCGTGAGGGTCATAGCGTGAATGTGTGTCGGGGTCAAATTTTAAACGTTCGCCACTCAGGGAGAGAGGCTCGACCCTGGGTGCCAGAGAACAGGGCCCGGGATCGACATTGGTAGGGGAACCCCTGATAAAAGATGTTGAGATCATTGGGAGTATTTTTAGGGGTCTTATTGATACTGGTTCCCAGGTTTCAGCCATTACTGAAACTTGTTTTCGGGCATACTTTCCGGAGTCCATGTTAACTGGGGATAATTGGGTGCAGCTAAAAGCTGCAAATGGACTTCATATTCCTTATCTGGGCCATATAATTGTAAACGTCGTTCTATACGGTCAATACTTACCAAATTGCGGGTTTTATATTTTTAAGGATATTTCGTCTCAGCCCAACCGTGATTATCAGTGTATTATTGGCACTAATATTTTGAATGGGTTTAACGAATGTTTCAGTACATTCTTGGCACTCCGGAAAAGCCAGCCCCTTGAAATCAGTGCCTCTATCTCTTCCGGCCTTTATTTGTCTGCCAAGGGAAGAAGTCACATTCAAGCGTGTTCTTTGGGGGTTGTGTGGGTCAGAATTAAGGGGGGAGATAGTTTGGGTCATCAGGTTGTTTTTAAATCTAACAGATCGTTGATGCGCAAAGGTATTGTGTGTTGCAATACTGTAACCAGATTACATAAAGGTATATCTGCTATTCATATTATGAATACAACTAATGAAAATATGTTATTATCCAATGGAAGGACTGTATGGGGCGGCTGTATGACAATATAATTCTGGCTGGTGATTTTAGCTGATAGTAATAATCATGCAATCCATCAACATATCTGGATGTTCTGGTCTGATAGATAAAATTTAGTTCTTTTGTGAAATTTATATATTTTCATACCGTTTAATCTGGATGTAGAGGTCTAATGATCGAAAAGGCTGCAGTGTTATTATTTTGTGTAAATATGATGATGTATTTTCATATACTGACTCGATGTGGGTATGCCGATAAAGTTCAGCATCAGATCCGATTATTGCGGGATACCAACCCCATTAAGTTGCCTATAGGCGAATCCTCCAGCGTTTAAACAGAAGTGCAGAACCATATTGCGGATCTTCTGCAGAAACAAGTCATTGCAGAGTGTCAGCCCCTGGGCTGCACCGGTTGTACTAATTAAAAGAAGAATGGTTCTTTGCGTCTTTGTGTTGACTATCGCGAGTTGAACAAGAAGACTATTAAAGATGCGTACCCCCTGCCTCGCATCGATGACTACCTGGATTCGTTAAATGGTGCCAAATTGTTTTCCACTCTTGATTTGACTAGTGGATATTACCAGGTGGCCATGAAACAGGAAGATATTGAGAAGACTGCTTTTTGTACACCCTTTGGTTTGTATGAATATACGCGTATGCCAATGGGCTTAACTAATTTCGCAGGGACTTTTCAACGTTTGATGCAAAATTCCATGACTGATTTCATGTTTAAATCTTTATTAGTATACTTGGATGATATGCTAATTTTTTCAGGTAATTTTGATGATCATTTAGTTCGGTTAAGGAACGTTTTGGAGAGAATACGATCAATAGAAAAGTTAATCCTGACAAATGTGTTTTCTGCACAAATAGGGTGGATTTTTTGTTCATTCTATTTCAGAGAGTGGCATTGAAACCCAGGAATCTAAAGTCTTGGCCATTCAGAAACGTAGCACACCTACTAGTGTAAAGCAAGTGAGAGCTTTTCTAGGTATGACTGGGTACTATCGAAAATGTATTCCCAGTTTTTCTCATGTATTGGTTATTGGTTATTGGTTACTAAACTGACGTCATTGCACTCCGGGCAGACCCATAGGTGCTCAGTCTCCCCAACAGATATCGAAGAGTATGCATACTGATGGTTCCTGTGGCTCACTGATTAAACACACCTCTCACTCTGCCTCTCAGGCATCCAGTTCGGCTTGAACAACGGGTAACTCCAAACTGCTTAAATCGCTTGATCGATTCAACATCGATATTAGTATCCTCATCCAACAGAGAGTCTCGAAGAGACCGAAGAATATCCCCTTTATCCATCTCATGTAGCGAAACCATTGCTAGACCTGGTTAATAGCAATCCTTCTGGACTGCATGGGAGAACCAAACAGCATAGGACAAGGGGAACATCTGATTTTAAATGGACCAGTGACTGCGAAAGTTATTTTCGGTCTCTCCAGAATAAGTTGACCTCTACGCCAATTTTGGGGTTTCCTGATTTTAGTAAACCATGTGTATTGGATATTGATGCATCTTATAGTGGCCTGGGAGCAGTTTTGAGCCAGGTACAAGAAGGGCTCAGTAAGGTAATCGCTTATGCTAGTAGAACTCTTCGTAGAGAGGAAAGAAATATCAGGAGTAGCTTAAAATTAGAGTTATTGGGATTGAAATGGGCTGTAACAGAGAAATTTCGTTTACATATTTTAGGCAATAAAGTTACTATCTACACAGACAATAAAGGTCTTACATTTTCAAATAAGGAACAGTTGGGTGCTATTGAGCAAAGATGGCTGGCTCAGATGGCTGTCTTTGATTACGAAATCAAACATCGTACAGGCACATTGAACAAGAATGCAGATTTCCTGTCTCGGTATCCCTTACCTATCACACAAGACGAGACAGAATGCGAGGCAGCGTCTGAAGATGAGGATATTGGGATTAACCTTCCTATTTTAACACCACCTTCTTACAGTTGTGATTTAACTGTAGAGATGATGGGAACTACTTCAAAGAAACAGCCTGTAACTTATAGTTTGAAAGAGATACAACAGTTGCAGCAACAGGACTTGGTGCTTCAGGTGGTACTAAAGGCTATGGAAACAGATGCTCTAGTAGACACATCTGTTTGGTCTCAGGACTCGCAGCGGCTGTGGTTATCCTATGATAAATTATGCATCCAAAAAGGAATACTTTGTATGAGAACGGGTGAGGATAGTGGATGTGATGGATTAAAGATTATTGTACCTCATGCCTTACGACAGATTGTATTGGCGTCTATTCATGAAATCGGTCATCAAGGACGCGACAAGACGTTATCATTGTTAAGATCTCGATATTTTTGGTGTGGTATGTCTAGGGATGTTGGTGATTTAGTGAAGTCTTGTGCTATCTGTAATATGTCTAAACCTCTGAAAAAGATTACAACTACCTATGGTCATATTGTAGCCAACCGTCCGTTGGAGATGGTGGTCATGAATTTTGTTGAACTTCCAAGAGATTCTTATGGTTTCAAACACGTATTGATAATGACCGATGTGTTTACGAAATATGTGGTCGCCTACCCTACCATTGACTAGACTGCAAAAACAGTGGCAGAAATCTTACAGTCTAGATGGATTCCAGACTTTGGAATACCCAGTACATTGCACTCGGATCAGGGAAAGGGGTTTGAGTCCGCTGTTGTGTTTGAGCTTTGCCAGAAGTATGGGATAAGGAAATCCAAGACCACGATATATAATCCACGAGGAAATGCCATTTGTAAAAGGTTTAATAGGACAATGTTGGCTATGCTCCGTTCGTTGGAGGACTCTGATAAATTGGAGTGCTCTAGACATGTGCCAAATGTCATTTTTGGTATAATATTACTCCCCATACTTCCACAGGGTGGTCGCCATATTACTTACTTTATGGTAGAAATCCCAAGTTACCCATTAATTTTATTATAGAGGATTTGTTTCATCTCAATGTTCAGGATAAAGATGAGGGGCATTTCTCAGAACTAAAATGGCAGAGGCTCATGATGAGGCCCGTAACAAAATAGCCCGTCTTCATGAAATAGGTGATGTTGCTCGAGGAAAGATTGATATCATTCCGTTAAATAGTTTAGTACGTAGAAGAATAGACTACAATAGGGATGCCAATAAATTAGGAAACCTTTATTCCAAACAGGTGTACCGAGTGGTACAGACACCTGACGACCGATCAGGTCATTATATTATAGTTTGCATTGAAGGTGATGGACAGTCTCGGCTGATAATATCTGGCCGTCACATCAAAAGATGTGAGACCTCGGAGTAGTAAATAAATTTAAAATATACAATATAAGATGTATGTTTATTACTGTTCCTATCCTGTAATTATCTTTCAGGGACATTTTTTTGGGTGAAATTGTATAATAATTCTTCTGTGATTGTTGGAGAATTTTTAGATGTTTGATGATGATTTTCAAATGTTGACCCAAGGTTTGCGGGTTACATTTATTGCTTTGTGGATGTGGATGTTTAGCTAAAGCTATGATGTAGTCATGACAATTTGTTATGCTCTGCAATGACAGAGAGCGGAGAGATGTTGATCTCTCTGTTCATTCCATTACCCTGGGATTGGGAGGTTGGTTATTATTACCTCTTGGAGGTTTTATAGATCAAATAATGTTGATGTGGACATTATCGTTCCAGATTTCATTGCTAGAAAGTGGAGCAATAATGATTTTTGGAGCATTTATTTCCTTGGAGTGGAAGTTGGTTATTATTACCTCACAGAGGTCAGATAATGTTGATGTTGGACATTATCGTTACAAATTTCATTACTAGATAGTGGAGCAATGATGATTTGTGGGTTCCTTTCTTTCCTTAGGGTTGGGGTTGGTTATTATTACCTCTTTGAGGTTTTTATAATGTGATCAGTTAACATTATATTATTGTTTTATCTTCAATTTGTAACTTGTTTTTTTTTTGGTTTGAGATTTCAGATATCATGACAAGACTCTGACCGACAAGAGTGACATAGTGACGATGACGGATGTGAGCTGCCCCTGCCCATCCCACGACATGTGAGGATAGGATGTCGCGGTACAGCCACCTCACATTGGCCAGTTGTTAGCTCTACTTGAGGTAGTGGAGATGCTGTTGGGTCGCCCTGGAAGACATATGACGCTTATGTTCCAATTATGATATGCAATAATGCTGATTGATTTCTTTATTACTATTGTTTCAGCACAAGAGCACAGAGGGTTTACTGTTGATGTTAACCATGGTCGCCTATGACCAGTTGACGAGTCACGTTCAACGACTGTGGTGACTATTTCCCATTTAGCTCATTCAACTTGGTTATCCTGAGATCCCATCAGGATTTTTCCTTTCTTTCCGACCATGGTTGGATGTTGTAGTTAGTTGTTGTTGAGCCACGGTTCAAGACGAGTAGTGAATTGTTCCTATTCAGCTCTGACACTTCTAATGACCCTGAAGGACTCTACCTGTGCAATTTCGAAGGTTGGGATTTCGCCATCGTGTCGACAGCGAGGTCTCCAGGGGGTGTAGTGGATAACCAGTTCCCCCCCAGGTGGCAGCTGAAGAACAGACAAGTAGTTTTAGTTTATAGTAGTTGGCAGGATATATATAATATTTGTAGAGACTTAGTGTTTGCACTCTCTAAACAGATGGCAACACTAAAACGAGACATTTGAGGTAGTAAAAACTAAAATAAGTAGTTGTGTAGTGACGAGTTAGCAACAATAGAGAAAACATTAGGCACGACGATGAACAGGACGTGTTTTTGTTGTGCCTCCATGTATCAACATCAATAAAGAAAATATGGAACTTACAGAATGCCTCTATTTATGTCTCAATATTGCATTGAATGTGAAAGGCAATTTATTTAGTGACATGTCAAAAAACGTGCTGCTACATTTTGCTGGCCTTATCCTCCAATATTGTATTTCATTGTTAAATACATAACCATCATTTTGTACCAACGGCATTTAGTAATTAGTTGAAAGTATGCAGACACCGACAATTTGTTCAGTTTTCTCTAATTATATGCAATTCTGTTCAGTACAACATCACCAACTAGAATCGAATAATCGACAAAATAGTACCGGTGAAGTCAACGCTAGACAGACTTAGACTACTAAATACCTGGTATTTATCGCTGGCATAATAATGCTAATATATGTATGGAGAGGTAACATTAGATGAAAACCACTAGCATATTTACAACTAATTGCTAATAGCATGATCATTACATATTCAACTTCTGCAAATTTAGATTGCATCCAGTGCAAAGTTGTCAAATGTTA
This sequence comes from Arion vulgaris, assembly GCA_020796225.1. NCBI lineage: Eukaryota > Metazoa > Mollusca > Gastropoda > Stylommatophora > Arionidae > Arion > Arion vulgaris. Next base: position 18,411,014 of record CM036759.1, on the reverse strand, counting down.
ATAATTAAAAAAAATAAACCAAAATGACACACTTGAGAATTAATATTTGACAACTTTGGTAAATGATATTACAAACATATATTTATTTACCACCCAGATGCATTTGTCTCCATCAGAAATATATTTAACCATGCTTTCCTTTTTTATTTGTTCCCAAACATGCTATGATATACATTCGACTGTGAATAGATCTTGTTAGTTAGTTAGTTAGTCTTTCCTCTTGGGCCTGTGGGCGGCGCATAGGGCAGAGGTCATAGCTCTCCATGTCTCGCGGTTCGTTGCTATTTGCTTTAAGTCTTTAATGTTTACTAGGCCCATCGTTGAGCCTTCGTTAGCACTATTGATCTAAAACTGTTTAACTATTTATATTTCAAACTCAAAAAAGCTACTTCATTATCTGCTGTGATATGGACGTTGTCTAGCAATGAACAGTTTCTACATCGGTAGAGACTGTCACCTGACTTTTTTAGAAACATATTATTCATTTGGAAATTATCTTCGTCGAACTTTAGACGTGTCCATAATTTCTCTGATCTCCATCTAAGCATGAATTTCAGTGTGTGCAGACTAACAACTCCCGTTCTGACGTAACAACTGGGGATTAAAACACTAAAGTAATAGTACTATACAAAAAAGAGCTTAGCTCATTACATGTAACTACGTCTGACCAGTCAGCATCCTTATGTAATCATACCAACACAATATCCTATAGGAACATGAACAGTCTTTATATCCATATATGTTTCTCTATAGGAACAGTTAACTGCAAATTGACATCGTTTCCAACATTTACATTGTCGGTATAATAACTTTCAGCCTCACTGCCATAGAAACACATAGGCGTGCATATGATGTTCGGTACTATTACTTTTGTATAATTTGTTATATGTCTTCAACAGTCTTCACATCGATGATATACATCAGGCTGAACTTTTCTTGTTGGAGCAGACAAGAAGTTCGAAATGAAGAGTCAGTCAGATAATTTTAACAAATCTACTAATGGCTGCAGTTCTAGCAGAGCTTGGGTGCCGTAAGAAAATCATGACAAATTCAACAATATAAAATGTCGATACGTTAGAAGACATCCATGATGTAGTTCTCTTTGACTAATTTCGTAATCGAGGTTGACATACACGTAGACATCTTTGATGGACATGTTATTGACCATCGTTACAGACTATGTTATATTAGAATAATATTTGATCGTAGTAAACGATTCTTCTTCTTCGAACGCTCCATATCAACCACATGTCAACCACTCTATATGATTTGTATGTGTTCTGAGCCTAAGAGCGACTGTACGTTGTGCCAATTATGCGCCTACAAGTATGCCAGCACATCCGATTTCTGCGCTATTTTACATTTACAAGGGTAGCATCCCTAGGTCCTACATCAGTCATCTCTTACAACATACATTGTAGGTCGCAGTGGTACTATTCTTTGCTTTCCTTCAGGGCCCCGTTACCACATGGGTGGTAGTAAACGATAGAAATTTTCTAGATTGGTATTGCAACACTCAATGTTATTGTAGCCGCAAACATTGAGCAGAAACTACTTGTCCTTCTGTCCAATCAACTGGTAATGCCCGTAGTAGATTATGGACTTTGCATCATCGCGATATCAAAATAATAATGAGAACAGCTCGAACATACTCAGAATACTCTCTCTCTTCACCCTTCGCCCCTAGGGAAGCATAGGTCCGCAACCAAGGCCTTCCAAGCCCACCTATCCAAGGCTATTCTTTCCAGATCTCGCCACTCTCTCCCCGTCCTCTTGCATTCCTTCTACTTTGGGTCCCTCTTCTTCCTCGGTTGGCGAGCTTTGAATTTTCTTGGTTGTGGTTTCTGTGCTATCTGGTGTTTTTACGGTGTGGGCTAGCCAGCCCCACGACCTACCTCATCAGTCGCCTCTTACAACATGCATGGCAGGTGACAGTAGTTATATTCTTTACATCCCTAATTTGGGCCCCACATGCATATAGTCATCGGCTGCACTAGATACGCTCTCATTGTAAAGATGCTATATGGTTTTTTTTTGCATTCAGTCACTACTTGTTGTTGACATTTCGTCATGCAATCGTCCAAACCGCCCTCATGATGTCTCAATATATGCGGGTTACTGTGGATACGAGGCATCAACTGCTCAAAAATACTATTGATGTTCCAGTCACAAGAATCAAGTGTGGAATGGTGTGGCTGGCGCATTCTGAGAGAACAACTGGTCAGGTGACCACAGCTGCGACTCTAATCAAATGGGAAGAAATTAATCCAAATGGATGTTAGCATGGCCAACTATCGAAAAGTAATCATTAATCTCGGAAAAGAATGTAGAGATTTGGAGAACATGAATGCTGAACTCGATATTAAGCAATTGATAGAGTATAATGCAAGTGATGATGATGTTGTTTATACCGATGGGTATGTGCATTGTGGCGAGAAGTAAGTTTGAAGTTTGTCCGCTAGCTTGCAAACAGTATTGTTGCAGAGCGAAATGGAGCATACATGACACATTTTTCCACTCTGTGGATGAAGGTTGAGGACGTTACTGCTGCCCTCCATTTTGTCTCTGGAACTCAGTTTACTCGGACTGTTGTTGTTTCGGACTCTCAGTTGATTCTTGGAAGATGTCGAATTGCAGGTTGTGGTATGGGTTTATGTCGTATATTGAGGTGTAAAACCTCCAGATAATCACGTGGAATCTACGGTCATGGGCATGTTGGCGTTCGGCACAACGAGATAGCGTATTGGCCTGCATAGGATGGATAATTTGTTGTGAAGTGTGGGGTGGATAAGGGGGAATGCTCTTCTGTGTCTTCGCAACCTATGGTTGGATGATTACACTCACATTGACGTTCAATCAATCAGCGATTTAAGGAGTTTGGAATTACATGTTATACCAGTAGTGATGGATGCTTGACGGGCAGAGAGAGGAGTGTGCTTAACCAGAAATCCATAGAAACTATCAACATGCATACTTGTCGTCATCTGTTAGAGTATATTTAGTAAACATCGGTCTGCATGAAAAGCTGTGATGTCAGTTTAGTAACCAATAACCAATCATTGTAAAAAATATGTTTCTTTATTGTTTTTGATAGAGTGTAATATTTCGAATGTTGACTACAAAAGTTATCGAGCATTTTTGTGTAGTGGAATGATGAAACGATATAGTAATGTACCACCTATTGATCTGATCTATTTTTATAATGACGTTGTCTGTACCTACTCACAAACATGTATACATATATATATATATATATATATATATATATATATATATATATATATATGTATATGTATATGTTGTAGTGCGCCTGTATATAGGTATGCGTGGCTAGGGCAGATTTTCATTGCCATGTCACGGTTGACTTCTTTTCTTTCATTTGTCCTCTGCTTTTTGCCGTTAGACGTAGCAGGTTTAACTGATGATCGGTTTCAGAGTTAATACACGCTCGGCTGGTTGATATGCTGTGGTATTGTGGAGTTTTAAGATGTGAGTGCCCGTCTGCCCAGCGTGTCCGTAGCGCGTTGGACTACAAGTGACTCTGTGTGTGCGGGTTCAATTCTGCGGGATTGCAGAAAAAGCCACATATTCCCAGATTTACGGTGTTCGTGGCACCGAACCGAAGGGTTACGATGTCCATGGCACCGAGCCGAAGAGCTGAAAAGCTCATGTGTTTCTGGATCGAAAAAAAACACAAGATGTCTGTAACTCCATCAACCCATCTTTTCTTGGTCTGCCCCTTCCTCTTGATGATTCCATTTTCAGGTTATACGCTCTTGCAACTGGTGTATAGTTGTTTCCGTTTTTCTGTTTTAAAGACTATCAGACTCGACAGACCATTTGAAGAATTTCCTTCTTCCCTGTCTTTTTGAAAATGTTACAAAAAATAGTTTTGTATTTGCTACTCATGTAATAATATATAAATATATTCATTGATGAGTTAATACTCTCTAGTATAAACCCAAGACCAATAACAAGTAAGGATACATTCATATTTTTCCCATTAACAGAGATGTCTGGAAGAAAAGCTATTGCTAACATAGTAATGCTAGTAGGTAGAAAACAAACAATAAATAATATAGAAATCGTCACAACCATTTTTGCTGTTCTCTGATTCTTACGGGAAATTGTGTCGACTTGTTTACTAGAGAGTGTTTGCTTTCTCCATTGTGATTTCTTCCATAGTTTTACTGACAGTATGATTGTGCATACAAATATTATAAAAAATGCACTGAGTGGAATGAAGAAGTTGTTGAGTGCATACGAAACTGTTTCAACTGCTTCTCTATCACCGGTAGAAATAAGGCCGATGAGAGTTCTGTTTCTAAATGGAGAAAACGTCATGCCTAATCTGTGAACAGCATACACTGGTGTAGCACTAAAGAAGAAGATGATGAATACGATAATGGTCATAGCAGTTGTTCGTTTTGGAGTAATGATACTTTTGATCTGAATAAAAAAAAAAGAAACAATAATTTCATAATGTTACTGCAAACGTATTTTTCTTCAAAAATGCAAAGATAAATAAAGAAAGCGGAATATAATACGCCATGATCTGATTGTCTCAAAGTTACTGCTATTAATATGTAACAAATAATGCTGCCAACACGCTTACTGTATCTAAATGGTTTAAAGACTAAGGATTGACAACGAATGTACATTGTTTGCTCGCATGCGTTGGTCTCTAGCGGCAGAATTGGTACATTATTGTATAGTATTGTACAGTACGACATGTATTGTAAGAGTTTAACAATGCATGGATTATGTAGCTTCGACAACAACCACATGAATCATCAACAAAAATGCACCTTTGATTTGAAAACGATACATTTGAAAAGAAATATGATTTGTGTAACCACCTAGATATAACGGCGTACAGCATCCTACTCGGAAATTATTGTTAAAAATAGTATTATCATCTCGTACATTACAACGATACATAGAGCCAGTAATAAATGCTGTCATACCGAACTGTTCTGGACAACTCTTTCAATATTCTCTAAGTAATTAAGTTCAATATGTATTGCTTCTATCAGTAAAATTTGTTTCATAATTAATTTAGGTGAGCTTTCTTTCCTATAAGTGCATGTATACGGATTATTGTCATTGTGTGTTTAACACACCATTTATTATGCCCATCAGCAACACAGTTCTGCTTGTGAAAGATGTAAGTCAAAACTTTTCTAATCACTGAACAGATTCTGTATAAATTATAATGCCAGCTTCCAAAGAGCAGTCGCCAATACATCAGGTAAGTCTCTCACCACACCGCCCTTCTATCCATATTCACCTCTCGAACGATCAATGGTGTTGGTGAAACCATGTCCGATATATTATTTTCTCTAAATACCCCATCACCAGGGCACTTGCTCATTTTAACCTCTCAAGGATGCACACCACGCTAGATGACATCCACTAATACAATAATCTTACTTTTTTGACTTTCAAAGCATCGATTAAGAATAAGAAGAAATAACTGCCCTGGTATACAAAGTTTAAAAGACCTACTTAAGGACACACTAGTATCAACATTCCTCCACATACCAGAAATGTGTGTCATGCCTACGTCATATCGATCAGCAACGACACTACCATGTTTGTTGGCTAGTAAGCTACACATTCTGACTTCTCAACGACACTACCATGTTTGTTGGCTAGTAAGCTACACATTCTGACTTCTCAACGACACTACCATGTTTGTTGGCTAGTAAGCTACACATTCTGACTTCTCAACGAAACTACCATGTTTGTTGGCTAGTAAGCTACACATTCTGACTTCTCAACGAAACTACCATGTTTGTTGGCTAGTAAGCTACACATTCTGACTTCTCAACACGACGTGCAGATATACATGTATAAACAGTAACATATATAATCCATTGCGTTATCTTCTTTGTTCATTGTTCATTGTAGGATCATCTTCATCGCACATCGGACATGTCCATAATTGATCCAATCTCCTCCCAAGCATGTATCTCAGTGTGTTTAGCTTACAACTCCCGTTCTGTGTTGATTGATGTATCTACTTGATTTTCTCTTGTGGTTTTCCCGTCTTGCCGCACCTATCGATATGCACATCTTGCGCAACCGAGATAGAGAATACCCTTTATCTTCGTCATTGAAATCTTCAGAGCGAATGTTTTCTCTGAGAGAGTTGATGATGTCGCTTCTGTCCATAGAAGACCAATTCGTAATCGTAGCATTGTCCGCCAGTGCGTCTGCTCTCTCATTGCCCTTCACGCCAGCGTGACAAGGGACAAATATAAAGTTAAGTATCTGGATTGACGAGTTTTGAATTACTTGCATCCACTGCCTTCGTATATAACCGGCCTTGATCTTCTGTATCATGCTCATATAGTCGCTGAACATGCATACGTAAGTGAATGTATGCGTCTGTAGCCACTCCAGGGATTTTGTCACCACCATAACCTCCATAGTCATGCTACTGGTAGTTGTCGTATATGCGCCCCTTGTCGCTTTGATGACTTTTTTCCTTTCGCTCTAGCCGCAATGACTCATGAGCTTCAACTATGCCGAATAACAGAACCATCAGTAAAGACAACAGCATGATCATCCGATGTATAGTCATTTATTACTGCTTCAACTTCTGCGTTTATTATTGTGGGCAGCGAATCACGACTTGGTTTGATTTTGGTGGTGACTACAACAAAGGAATGTTTGTGTTCAGTGAGTATTGGTATCCACTCTGCTTCATGGTCGATGTCTTGAATGGCACATACGCGTTATATAACCTCCTCTGCGTGGACCAGCCACGACTGACCACGTCTATGTATATTGCCTTTGCAATTGTCTAGTTCATTGTGTAATGGATGCGTTAGGTCTTGAGTGATTTTAAGGTTAGCAACTGTTCTACGCAGCCCAATATTACTATTTATGTCTGGAAGATCCAGTAGGTATTTCATTGCTCTACATGCTGCGTCTTTAGTGCATCCAAGTATGCTGCGCATTACTACGTGATGTATCTTCTTTAGCCTGTGAATGTGCGTCTTGCTGAGAGTGAGTATTGTCAATGCGTATTCCATGGCAGACATGATCAACCCCTGGTAAAGAATGACTAACAGACTTTATCGTTAACTTGTGGCAGCCATGATCCTCATGGCCGACAGTCCCTTTCTGGCCTTGTGATTATGGTGTCAACGTGTGCCCTATAGCATAGACTTCTGTCAAAGTGTACTCCTAGATACTTCATAGTGTCAGTCCTAGGTATGTCCTTCCCATCCATATGTATGGCCGGCGTAGTTGTCCTCACTTAGCGGTTGATGAGGAAGAACCATGTGATAGTAGTTTTTTCTGTGTTGATTTGTGCACTAGATGGTTGACACTACCTGGATATGCGTTCTGCTTCATCCTGCAGTTCTTCCGTAGTCTTCATTGCTTTATCTGATATTAATGAATTAATTGAGAGCTCAATATGTATTATGTCTCACTTTATACGCTTCTTATAAAATGTACATGTAGAGTTTTGAAAGGTTGCAATGCACACATCTATTTGGATGCGTTCTTCCTTTAAAGTACAATGCAAACTGTGGTCACCTGGTCAATTGTTCGCTTAGTTTTGGCAATTCATGACATGCCATTTGTAATTATCGTGTTTTAATATCAGGCGTTATTCTTGCAAAGTGAATGTTCCTGCTCTACGTTAATCCGCTAATATGGTTTTGGTTAGACGTAGTGACAAAATGCAAAGCATATATCACACATTTAAAATTGGTGGTATCTATATTGCATCAGAGAACTAAATGCATGTCTTCACTATGAACACGTTCATCCGTTCCCACTTTGATCGTTATATCATAACAGTGTCAAGATCTGCCACGGTCATCACAAATTGACTTAACGGATGGACAAGTAGTTGTCGGTAGATTAGTATCACTTGAAGAGCCTAAACATAAACGTAAACAAATTGTTAGACGCAGAAAGAATTGGTACATAATTATAAGTAATATTTTCCAACCTGTAAAGGCATAGTTATACACAAACATCTCTCCAGTGTAATCATGGCTGTAATACAACCGCTGACTCTTGTGAAGGAGAAGTGTGTAACTCCTGATACAAGAAAAGTAACTTCTATTGGATCAAAAGGTAAATTACTTGACATGACTGGAGGAGTTACGCATATGCAGTTCCAAATCATCATTGTAAGGCTGCCTAGATCAGAGACTGATAATCCTGTGTACAGAATGACACAAATTAATATGTGTTACTTGGAATAATATAATATATTAATTCAAACAACAAAAATTACAAGCCATAAAGTAAACATAAGCCATAGCGTACTGACTGCAAATGAATTCAATTTGGGCAAACGGACAGAAATCTGCCAACACGTTATATGTAAAATATGTCAGTTCTATACAATGTACGTACTTCAATAAAATCTAAGGATGACATTTTATAACAGTTCAATTACACTGAAAATAACTGAAACATAATATACAAATATAACATAATAATTTTATATCAATACCATTCAAAATTAACTAGCATGATCTATTCTTCAACGGGTCTAACCGAAGTTATAAATTTACCCCAGTTATAAATCCCATATGTGATTGTAAATGTGATTTTTTTCGGAAAATATTGACACATCTCGTCGTTAGTCCTAACAAATTGATATATCACGATTTGGAATATGGACTCCAGACTTGAAAGTGAAGAATTTAAGTCCTAGATTAATAGGTGTGTTTCTAATACATCGTTTACACTCTACCACTGAGACTATCTATATTTATTGTGGTCTATATATATTCTCTGTCATTCAGCAAATGTTTTTCATTTTTATTGTTTAAATAATGACTATAATAATCAGTGTTACTCTAATTAATACGAGTTGAAAGTGGAAAGTGGAGTGTCTAGTCGAATGAATTAGGCGAGGCTCTCTTGCGTGAGATCTGGGTTCAATTCACGGAAAGGCAAATGGATTTTTGTTCTGTCGGGTGTCGTAAATAAAAGTCATGAATTTAACAGTTTCGCGGGGACTGTACTAATTCATAGGGTAATAGGTCATACAATTCAACGGGCACAAGTCCCCCTCCCCATCCTACTCCGCTTAAAAGACGATATCATGGGCAGTAACGACAGTAATGAAAGTAAGAAAAAACATTTCAAGAACAACATTTTCATGTCACTTTCCACTGCTTAATTTCAATAATCATGTATTTCATTTTTGAATACGAGACTTGAATCAACAGTATTGCATATTCTTTCTTTTTCTAGCGAAACACGTACAAACAAAGTACTATAGTTTTACAAAATACAGAAACAGTGACGATAAACAGCAACGTTTCGACCAACAAGGCCTTTATCAAGCAAACGAACAAACAGGAGTGATAAATTAAAATGAAACACAAATGGACGACCAAATACAAACGTATCTAAGGAAAATCTGGAATAAAAACGAATAACGAAATAAATGTAACACAAAAACACACATAAAACTAGAAATAGAACGGGAAAGAAACACGGGAAATGCACATACACAACAAAGATAACTATTAAATCTTACCTATTACGTCACAACGAATAGTTGCAGCAATATGGCGACGAATATTGAAATAGGGGGAAGACTGCAGTAAAACGTTGCTGTTTATCGTCACTGTTTCTGTATTTTGTAAAACTATAGTACTTTGTTTGTACGTGTTTCGCTACTTACCAAGTTTTACAGCAGTCTTCCTCCTATTTTCTTTTTTCTACATGTGTCCTTCTCTGCTTTCTTGCAGCTAGGAGTAGCAGGTTTAACTGATGATCGGTTTCCGAGATAATGCACGCTTGGTCGCTTGATATGTTGTGGTATTGTGGAGTATTAAGATGTATGTAACTCCATCAACCCATCTTTTTCTTGGTCTGCACTTTCATCTTGATGATTCCATTCTCAGGTTGTACGCTCTTGCAACGGGTGTATTCGGGTTCATTCTGACCAAGTGGCCAAACTATTCGAGTCTCTGTTTTTCAATAAATCTAATAGCAGGTGTTGTTCCGGCTTTTCTTCTAATTTCCTCATTTCTTATATGGTCTCTTCTTGTTTTATTTACTGCTTTCCTCAAGCATCTCATTTCGCATGTGGTAATGTTTTCCTTTCTCGTTCTTTTGTCAGTGCCCATGTTTGGCTCTGGTAGCACAGTGTTGGTATAAAGATTGTATTTATAATCTATCTTTTAGTCTCTACTGGAATTGCTGGGTGTTTCAAGATTGGGGTAAGCTGGTACGTAATGTTTTTGGCTTGCTGGATTCTAGTTTCGATCTCTCTGTCCAGTCTACTATCAGATGTGAAGATACTTCCAAGGTATTTGAATTATCTCACCTGCTTTAGCGTTTGGTCATTTATTTGAATGTTGATATATTGCATATTGGGGTGTTGAAAATGGACGGTCAACGTTCTTCTGTTTCTCGACGATCGTCTATTGTATAAAATCAGTGTAATTGATAGTTAATTTGTCTTGAAATTTAAGGAATTCGGATTTACACGTTGCGCAGGCAAAATTGAATTCTTGTTGAGCAGAGTGATGAACATGTTTTACCATCGAGCTTCAGAAGTCATCAGTATGTAGACATATCATCAATTGGGGCGGTTGAGACTGAAATATACTTGTCTGTCTGAAGGATATGACGTAAAGTTTAGGAATATGTACCGAATAACCAATACCAATGACGTGCGTTTGTGTTGCTAAGTGGCGAAGTCAGTGCGTGCTTTATACAAATCTGGAGTTTAAGTAAGGATCGCGCAGTTCTGTCCAGGAGTCATTTTTCGGAGTAATCGTCGATTGTTGCAGGAGCTACATAGTTAGTTCTATGTATCAGCCAATTTCGACTGAAATGGTATACTGTCTGCTCATAGTACAGAACAAAGCAAACAACCCTAAGCTTCGGCAGCGTTCCTAGTAATATCAGGCCACAATGCACAAGTCAATAGAACGACGCGGTCTGAATTCGAAATCATTGCTTTAAGAATGCAAGACAATGCAAGATTAAGCACGTAATCGCATAGCCCCCACACCCACGTTCTTCTAAATGAATATGTATCGCGTTTAACTAGCTGAAATGGTTACATATTACATATATTGAAGACTTGAAATTGTTTTCTTAACCTCCACACCTCCCGCCACACTTCTTTTTCTTTTTCTCCCACCGGTTGTGGCACATTAGCATACGCACTTACAGTTCAACGATTACAGATTTTACTGCACATGGAGCTGACCACTGATCAGAAATATGCAATTCCAACTAACTGTCACGAAGGTAGGTCAGTTCACACATACTATTCTTGTTGTGGTTCAAATTTACATTGGAAAATTAACCACACGTTTTACTCCTAGTATGCTTCTTATACTATTTTTGTGGATTGTCTCGAAAATTACTAGAGCAGAAATGGCTATAAAGCTATTATTAATTCATTGCTTCTCTAATCTTAACATTGATATGTAATATATCTGATTACTGACATTTATGTTTTAAAGGTGTCAAATATTACTACAGTCGTAACATTTGAACAACAGTTGTTACATGAATACAGCGTCATGTTTTTGCTTTTTAAAACGTGTTTCATTTCTGTGTGATTTATTGCAGAGGATAAATCAATTCTCAGGTGTCAAACATTTATATTCTCAAGATAACATTGCAGTTGGTCTACAATGCCTTTAAAATAGCGTTTATGTTGATATCTAACAAAAATTACGTTGAAGTTACTTTATAAAATTCTGAAGTTCAGATTGAAGTTACTCTCTAACATATGTAAAATCGCAGTAAAGTTATTAAATAACCTTCTGAAATTGACGTTAAAGTTGCTCCTAATTATTATTTTGTAAATCACGTGACGTTAATACCGTTTTTTTCTTTTCCTACAAGCAATAATCCATGTAGATATTTAGTCCATCATTTTGACAAACTCAACGTGATTTATTGATACCTTGAGAAGAAATGATCAAAGAAAACCAAAGCAGGCATTGACGTGAAAACTAAAGTGTTGGAGATGGAAAGGATGTTCTAATGTTTTGTTGTAGTTTTACATGTAAGTAAATACTTGTTTTACCATCACAAATCTTTGATTACAACTACACTACAGACTACATTTCCATTACATCAGGAAACACACGCTTTAATGTTTCCACTCCGATGATTCCTAGTTAAAGAAGGTACTATGGTAACTTGTGTGTAGCTTCTACCAATGTACGAGATATATGATTTCGTCCCGAATATTTTGTTTTTCCTTTTTTTTTATCGATCCAGAAGCACTTGAGCTTTCAGCTCTTCGGCTCGGTGACGAGGACATCGTAACCCTTCGGTTCGGTGCCACGAACACCATGAATCTGGTGAACCTGTGGCTTTTCTGCCAGCCGGCAGAATTGAACCTGCACTCACAGGGAGCTTGTCACTCGTAGTCCAATGCGCTACAAACACGTTGGGCAGACGGGCATGTCCCGAATATAAACATACGCATAGAATGAATAATATCGAGTATATCGGCTGTCCAATAACTACGAAAAAATAAACATACGCATACAATGAATAATATCGAGTGTATCGGCTGCCCAATAACTACGAAAATATAAACATACACATACAATGAATAATATCGAGTGTATCGGCTGCCCAATAACTACGGAAATCCAATTGTAGCCACATAATAGTTTTTTTTCCAACCTTGGCGTCTCTCAGATTGGCCCGGCATCATTGTGGGTACCATTCATGCGTGCTGTTTCCCACATGACTCATTGTGTGGAGAGTGTGAATGAAAAATACGGGCATAAACATCGTATTCAGCAATATACCTCAAAGTAGGACAAAGTGTTATTTTAATGTTTGTATTGGTAACTATTATCGATACTAGGGAAGACTGCAATACAACTATGTACGTAACTATACAAATACAATAACAAATGTAGATTATAATTTTAAGTATTTTAGGAAAATATTGTCCGATTATATATGTTCTGTGCCGTTTATGAAGTGAATTTCTTCACTTCGGTTTTATTCTTTACTTGATAACATTCTTTTGGCCAAAACATTGTTGTATATTGTTATTGTTGTTGTAATTTGTAAGACTACAGTTTGTTGTTTTTACGTGTTTCGCCAGTGCTACATACGTTTACTGCAGTCTTCCCTTATATCGATAAAGTATTTCCCATCAGCACATAATGTTTCATTGGGACCCAGTCTGTTGTGTACACGACATTTCATCACAGCAACCAGTTTCTAAGAAAAACTCATTCAAACGTCGAATATCCAAAATAAAGATCTGGTACGAAAACACAAATAGCGGGCCTAATCACAAACGGAGAATAAGTATCACATGTGACATGTGTGTATAATTATTGTTGACAACATAATTTACCCAACAGACTGATGTTGACTGAATCTTTAAAACCTTGCTTCCAGAAACATATGATGTTGATAACATTTGTTACGATGCCAAATATGTTAATTATTTGACATAAAACAGCGTACACAACCCACGTAAAGATCATTATTGTGTAATTACTTATAACAGGTTCGTCTATGGATGATTCCATTATGTTTATAAAAGTAGTTAGTCTTTTAATCTGTTAATCTTATAATTTTCAAAGAAAATATATTTACAATTGGTTTTATAACAAATATGATTTTTCCTTAAAAAAGATATGTACATTCTCTTTCTTTCTGGAAGATAAAATATCAATGTTCGTACAATGAAGCACGAAGGCGCATGCTTTGTAAATTAGATTATGAATATCACACCGAGATCAGTTGCAACAACAGGTTTATAAATTGACACGAATTTTATTTCCATCAATCAATAATTGTTTTCTATGCTGACCTTTCTAAATGTTACTTACAATTATCACTCACATATAATACATTAATCAGAATGTGACCAAACATTAGTTACATGTAATTACACTTGTTAACAAAGAGCGAAATAGGTATTACAATATTCCATTTAATGTAAAAGGTAATTTAATTAGGGACATGTCAACAATTATTGCTAAAATATGAAGGTTGAATCCTCAAACTTTGTACTTCAAAGTTAATGTTTGAATATATATAAGAATTGTTTTGGATATTAAGGACAATTAGTATCTAGTTAAAAGTATGCAGCTCTACAAAGTAATTACGAGTTGGCTCTAATGATATGCAATTATGTTTAATTCAACATCACCAACACGAATCGGATAATTGAAATAAAATGGATCAGTTAGTAAACGCTAGACTGACTTGAGATATAAATACGTGGCATTTAGCACTGACATAATCATGATAATATATGAGCGAAAATTTAACATTAGATTAAACACGATAGTATAATTACAACTAATTGCTAATTCTTGTAGAAATGGCAGACATAATTAGTACTTACATATACATTATATTTGCTGCTGCTGAAAATTAATGTCAATTTAGATCACATTCAGTTCAAAGTTATCAAATTGTAATGATTAAGACCAACTAATCGTATAATATCACATCTGACGATTTAACTGTGATACAGAATATTGCAACAATTTAATTATGTAACTACCAAATATATTTGTTTCGGTCAGAGAGATATTTATGCATTTGCTTTTTTGTTTCTTCAAAGATAGACTATGATGTACATTCGCCATATTATTGATCTTCTCATATTAACTAGTTGATCTAGAATGGTTTGACTATTTTATTCAAGACGGCCACTTCCAACTTTGTTGTAATATTGACCCTTTCTACCACAGCCCAGTTTCTACTTCCGTAGACAATTTGTAGATACGTTTTATGAGCGTAATTTTCTCGTTTAGAAACGACATCATCTCACTTTGGATGTCGCCATAATCTCATCCTAAGCATGTATTCTAGTGTGTTTAGACTCTTGACATAATAGTACAACGGGAGGAGATATCAGCTCAACACAGGTTACTCAGTCGCATTGGTTAAGATACCTTGTAATACATTCTAACATCAAATACATTCAAAGAAAAGTCAGTATATAGAACATAGAAGTGCAAATTTACAACTTTTCCAACATTTACAATGTCGGTATAATTAAAAACAACTCGTGACCTACGTCGATGACATAGAAAACACTGGCGTGCCAATTATATTTAGTACTATTTCTTTCTTGCAATTTGTCACCTATCTTCAACACTCTTCACATCGACGTACATTACGTAGCATTTTTCTTTTTAGAACAGACAAGAAGGTTAACAGAAAGTTCTACAAGGAAGTCAAGATTCAAATTTGTCTCAGTGTCTTTTCTAACGTTAGAAAATCATGGCCTTTCAAAATAAACAATGTCTTTGGTTAAATGCAACGGAAATATTTCATTTGAAAAAGGCCCGATCACATGTTCGTATTGACTGGAATGTGTTATCTGAAGTCAGTGAGTATTAACTACCTTCATTACTAATGTCTTGACTATTGTTGTGAACTTGTTTCTCCTTATTTGGTAAAATGCACCTCTGCATACTAGAAGATAGTGGTATTATATTTTACCGATGTTCTTCGGTTAAGTTTTTTGCATCAACAGAAAATGTCACTTATTGAACCATTATTAATATTGAAAATAAAATGTATTGCAAGGACAAAGTATTATCTGCTAGTAACCAATTTGTCTTGAGAAAATGTGATCACAATTTATATGGAATTACTTTCATCAGTTATGTCTATCAATGATAGCAAGTGAAATTTGAAGCTGAAAATCTCAGTCTTCACTGTAGAATTGTTCTAGGATCACCACACAATGCATGTCTTGCTGTTATTTTTCATTGAACTAAACTTCTCATATATTATACTTGCAAAACTGCTTGCAAATAATGTAATTTATTCATTGTATGACCCATTTGTTACTATATGAACGTATATGTAAAATTATGCACGTCTTAGACTCAATAGTATCTTACATGTGTATTTTTCCCATCCAAGCTGTTTTATCTTTGCAAACGGTATCTAGCATTTTGTTTTTTTACGTGGAATACCTGAGCAATGTGTCACTGTTAGTGCATTCTTCAAATGTAAATGTGTGTATCTATTTTTGTGTGTTACACATTCAATGCACTCACGGCTCACGTCCTAGAATGACGTTCTATTGGTACCGAATATCTGACTCCCCCACTGAAGGAGCATACCCATAACATATTTTTGTTTCAACATTTAACCAATATATGTAAGTATTTCAGATTTAGATTAAATATTACTAGGTTATCTTTTGTTAGTCGGTTTATGTACACTTAATATTAGACTGTAACAGGCATTCGAATGGGTTGTGACGGTATTAATATTATACAAAAAATGTACGTGATTGTGTGTATGTTTTCATGTCACTAGAAAGAAAAATCAATCTAACGCTCAACTCTGGAATCGTAAAACCCACGAGATAAATGTAGTTTATATACTCAACGTGTGGTACACTTGATACAAAAACCGCCTTCTGAAGTAATATGTACTCAACGTGTGGTACACTTGATACAAAAACAGCCTTCTGAAGTGATATATACTCAACGTGTGGTACACTTGATAAAAAAACAGCCTTCTGAAGTGATATATACTCAACGTGTGGTACACTTGCTTCAAAAATAGCCTTCTGAAGTGATATCATCAAAAGTGAAAATAACTAAAGCATGAAATTTGTAAACGATGGTAATTAAATAAAATATATAGAGCTTCAGAGAAACTGTACGGAGAGATGGATCCTTAAAAACAACAGTACAATTCATGATTAAATCAATAAATTGGTTCATGAGTCTAAGCGGGGATCGACATTGAGAGAGAAAGAAATAAATAATGAAAATGTATCGATTTTGCCATCCATAAAGAGTAAATATTTTGTAATTAAAGAATATTAATTCCGCTTTCATTTAACATATACACATTTCTAATTAAATATAAATAGGTACAATTTAATGGAATATAAACTATACGTATACAAAAGGGTGGAACCCGTGTTCATAGCATGAGATATAATGATGAACACGTTGCTAAACCTGTATTTCCTTTTAACCTACGGCATAAGCTGTTTGATTTCAAGATCACGCCAGCCCTTTTTACTTTGCAGCTTTTATTTGATAGGTGAATAATATGTGATGTCTTGAGAAACGTTAAGTTCGTACACAATTATATAAGTAAATCTGCATCATATAGTCTGGCTAGAAATGCTATCTGAACATAACTAGAACAATTGACCGTAATTATAACAGTTACAATGATTGGAACATGTGAATAGCTGGTGAAAGCGAGCAACATATTAGAGGCTAAATGAACAAATCTCTTTCAGACAAATCAAATTTAGTTCTCATCAAATGTTCAATTGTAAACAACAAAGCAAAAACATATGTCTGTACCAATCTATTTGTATTTAATAATAGTGTTTTTATTGCACAAACATGAAGGGCTTAACAGAACGCTACGTACGAAGTAGAGGATGTTATTAAACATGCATGTACTTTAGACGAACTACGGCATAGGGAAGAATGGATGCATATATCAGAGGAAATGGATGCTTACACCAGGGTTGTCAGCATCGTGTGCGCTGCTGTAGAGAATGGGACCCGGGAGTCGCCAATGTGGAGATTCTTGCAATCGTTGTTCAGCACTCCCATCCATGGGATATCATTAACTACTCCAGTGACTGTCCCACCCCGAACCAGATCATCGTGGGGTTAGTCAGCACAACGAAACGATAGCACACCTCATTAGGACTGTGGCGCTTTCGAGACAACGACATCGAGCATGAATATGCAAATCGTCGGTGCCTCCTGAGTTCTCTCATGTGTGATTGAACAACAGGTTACCTATACAATTATCATTTCAGACTGAATGAATATGCTTCAAAGATTGAATCTGGAAGTCTGCGCGTGGAATGGGTGCACATCATTAGTAGATCACAGCTCAAGAAAATGACTTGACTGTACACACCTGGACATGCTGGAGTGCAGGGTAACGAGCGTGCTGACTTTCTTACAAGCAATGCTCCGACTCAAACGGTACGATGCATGGACAGAACAATGTCATCAATGCGGTACGCTCTCATTTATGTGATATGGACGAGTCTCAGAAAGTTGTAGGATGCGAGAAATAGGAGTTAAATTTGGTCATGTCAGACAGTGTCGTCTTTGTGGTAGAGAGAGAAGATATACTAATCAACTTCTCATATGTACGGTGGGTAAATAGACTTTGGAATGACTTCTGCAGCAGAGGACATAGCACGAATGGGAATACCCAATGCGACATGACGTCGATCGCATAGTATAACATAACATAGGTATGCATGATATGCCAATCATATGCTGGTTTAGCATTCTTTGCACTTCTTATGTTAGTGAAATTCACTCCCCAATGAAGGTCCATTTTTCATTGTAATTTATTATTTTATTTAGAATTCATAAACGCAAACTTTGTTTATCATTAGAAGCAAAATGTTTTGGAAGGTGTGCCACAACTTACGACAATATGTTTTAGTTTTATTTTTTGTCAAGTTATACAAACGATAACCGATGTTTTGACTAGGTCTAACGAATTGAAACTGAGAGAACAATTAGCAAGGTGACCACTGTTACGAGCCTACTAAACGGTGAAGAATTGTACTCAATATATGTTGTCATAGTCGACTATCATAAAGTTATCATGATTTTGTGAAGAGAATGTAAAAATTTGGGGCAACACGAAGGCCTGCATTTTCAATGATGATTATAATATACGGTATTGCATGTGAAGATGATGTTGTTGTTTATATCAATTGGTCTGTAAACGTAGTGAGAAGTCCGGCTGGGGTTTCTTACCTAGTAGACATGACGGTATGTTGCAGACAGAAATGGAGCGTACAGGGCACCTACCTCTGGTATGAGGATGGAGATTGAGCTCATTACTGATGTCATCAATAAAATCTATGGGACCTCGATATAGAGAGGTGTGTGTTTAATCATTAAGACATAGAAATCATCAGTACGCATATATTTTGATATCTGTCAGGGTAGAATGAACAAATATGTGTCTGCCAAGAATGATGTGATATCACCTAGCAACCAATAACCAATAGACAAAAACCAATCATTGTTCTACAAATTACCTTTATTTACTGTTTTTGAAAGAGTTTAACGTTTCTTCTGTTGACTGAAACAGTAATCGAGAATGTGTTTGTGTCATACAATGATGGAACTACTAACGGGACACCTATTAATATGATATGTCCTTGAAAAACGTTGTATATAATAAAACACATTTACACACTTACATCAGACACACACCCATATAAATATATATATATATATATATATATATATATATATATATATATATATATATATATATATATATATATATATATATATTTTATATATATATATATATATATACAAGGTGTTCAACTTAAAAGCAGCCTGTGAATGGAACTAATCTGGCATATATGTATGGAAATGAGAAGGTTCAGTTATGACGTAGTATAGGTCAAGGTTGTGTGACGGTGTGTAATTGTAGTGGGGGAAGGGGCGATGAACAAATATGACGTAGGACAAGCTAGTCAAAACCGGTTTAAATAGTAAATAGACGAGATCCAATGCGTACCTGCCAAATTTATATTTATGACTGGGGCTGCTTTTAAGTTGAACACCCTGTATAATGTGTGTGATGTTTGCAGATTCGCATAATCATTTCACGGTTGACTGGAGTTGTACTTATTTTCGTGGTTCATTTTAAATGAACTATCAGACTCGATAGAACAAGTCAATTACTTACTTCTGCTTTGTCTCTTTGAAAATGCTACAGAAAATAGTTTTGTATTTGCTGCTCATGCAATAGTATATAAATATATTCATTGATGAGTTAATACTCTCTAGTATAAACCCTAGTCCGCTAATAAGTATGGATATATTTATATTGTTCCCATTAACTGAGATATCCGGTAGAAATGCTATTGCTAACATATTAATACTAGTAGGGAGGAAACACACAATAAACAACACGGAAATTGTTACAACCATTTTAGCTGTTTTCTGATTCTTACTGGAAACTGTGTCTGTCTGCATATTGGAGATGGTCTCCTTTCTCCATTGTGCTTTCTTCCATAGTTTTATTGACAATATGATTGTGCATACAAATATGATAAAAAACGAGCTGAATGGAATACAAAAATTGTTGATTGCAAACGAAACTTTTTCAACTTCGTCTCTATCAACGGTAGAAATAAGGCCGACAAGCGTTCTGTTTGTAAATGGAGAAAACTTCATGCCCAATCTGTGAATAGCATACACTGGCGAAGCACTGAAGAAGAAGATGATGAATACGATAATGGTCATAGCAGTTGTTCGTTTTGGAGTAATGATACTTTTGATCTGAATAAATACAAATAAAAACAAAATAATAATTTCATGTTGTTATTACAAACGTAATGGTTTTTAAATCTGTTTTTAAATGAAATAAACTTACTTTCTGTAACTTTAACCTTTTTTTCAACTCTCTCCGGCATATATAAGGATTGTTGTAGTGTGTACTTTGAGTAACATTGTTGTAGTTATGAAGGTGATGATTGGTACAGAGAATGTTACAAAGAACAAACACTGTCTGAAAGGCTTCATATGTGTCTTTATTGCATGATTGGACCAAACACGTCCGCTTCTCAGTCTTATTTATATTGGTGTCCCTGAGTTTTATACTAAGCAGACACTACACAACTACGTAGACTATCACTACGTAAATGTCTCGTCTTAGTGTTGCCATTCTGCTTGGAGAGTGCAAACGCTAAGTCTCTGCTAATTAAATATCTACTGCTACAAACTACAGACTAAAACTATCTGTCTGGACCATAAGCTGCCACCTGGGGGACTGGCTACCACAGGATGAATACACGAATCATTGGTCAAAATTAAACAACTTAAAACAGTATGGAACGATACTGATAGGAAAACAATAAACAAAATACTAAAAGCATGCATATTCCCAGTGACAACTTATATGTGTGAAGCATGTGCATTTAACAAGGCAGTGGAAAAACATATTTGCTTTTGAATATAAATGTTACAGAAGAGTCCTTCGTATATCATGTACAGAGAAGAGAACAAATAGATCTATCCAACAAGAACTCAAAATCAAAGAAAACTGGCTAATGCTACACATATGAAAGAGACAATTGAGTTATTTTGGTCATATACAAAGACACGAAGAGCTGGAGAAGACCGTCATGGAAGGAGGTATACCGACATGGAGAAGAAGAGGAAGACCACGGAGAATATAGATTCAAGGTGTAGCTGATGAATTGAACATGACGACTGCAGAGGCGGAACATCTGGACTATGAGAGAGAAAAATTCCAAAGGATTGTTGTGGCGGTAACGTTCTGCTCAGGACAAGCTACTTGATGATTATGACAACATTGGAATAAAAGTTAGTTTTTTAAACAATGCAGTGTTTGGGATGTTGTATTTCCCTTAGACATTTAGTATATCATGTTACTTTGACAATTCCTTGCATAAATTATTGTGTAGTATTTTCATTTCAATCAAATTTTATATCGAAATAGGTTAAGTCTATTGTTTTAAGCGTTTTGAATGTATTAATAGTAATAGTAGCAATAGTAATAGCAATAGTAATTTATTATTAACGAATACGTACAAACTAATATGTTAAGCTTGATAGAGCATAGGACAGTCATGGATACGTTTGCATTCTGGGCAAGGTAAGCAGATTTGTCGCATTCTTTGTGATATTCGTTAAAACCATATCATAATTTGTCGGTAGAAGCGAAAAAGTCTAAGAAAGAGCAGTTACCAGTAATTCCCATTATTTTTGGTCTGCACCATTTTTACCAACTGTACTCCAAGTCAGTTCATACATTTTCACTTGTTGTATTTTACGTCAAACATCTCCAGATCTTCTACTACCGCCTACTGTCGACCGAAGAGATTTTTTTTACCAAAGAGTATGGACAGCGATCCACAGATATGGTTTTACAGAAGAATGATGAGAATCCTATGGACTGCTAAGATGACTAATGGGGAGGTGCTGAATTAGGTCATGACACAGAGAAAGCTTATCAATATAAAAAAGAGGCAGTAAGCAATTTGCAGGAATCTGATGAGAAAGTGCGGTTTAGAACACATTGTAACAACGGGTAAAATCGAGAGAAGAAGAGACAGAGGAAGACAGAGAAAAATTGTGGAAAGCCTGACGTCATAGCACGGAAAAGTGCCAAAATCTGAGATGATAGCAAACACCAGAGACAACATTTTGTGGAGATCCATGATCGCCTACGCCAGCCGGTACGTCACCTAATGATGATGCAGGGCACAATATATCTACAATTGTATCTACAACATATGTATCTTCTTCTTCAGTATTGTGGTTGCCAGTAATGTACATTTTTCTTCCACATGTGTCCATATTTGTTATTTACTGGTACAAATACATTCTCAAAGTACTCTTAAGACTTTTATTTTGAATGATCTCTAATGCATATGTAGCTATTGTATGACACAATTCCGAGAATGATACTGTAGCTGTATAGTTGTGTTGATTTATGCATGTTGCATGCATTTATGATGCAGTTATTTGTGCGTCTATTGTTTTCATCCTTACCGAATGCCGGTTACTGAACTGAAGTTGTCCAATAGTTGTTAAAGTACATGCGACCTGATGGTTTTCATCGTTCACTGTTTAAACACACCCTACATTCTAACTATCAGGCACACGGTTTCGATTGTGCAACATGTAATGCTAAAATTCTGAAATCGCTGAACAGATTCAAGATTCAGTAGACATTATAATGCCTGCCTCTAACAAGCAGTCGCCGATACATTCATATGTGTCCGCTTCCCTCTTAACCATCGTCACGTTTCCAGCTGTTGATTGCTGTCTAACCATGTTAGCTACCTTATTTTCTCGAAAACCTCCAGGATCAGGACATTAAATAATGTTAAACTCTGAAATATGCACAACAGGCAAGATGGCATCCACTTATACTATAATCTTCTGAATAGTATATGTGTCCTACATATTTCTTAACTGCAGCGACATGATGGTGATGGCTAGCTAGGGAGCTCCATACCATTCTCACCGCGATGCAGATATGGGTATGTACAGGGTGTTCAACTTAAAAGCAGCCTATGAATGGAGCTAATCTGGCATATATGTATGGAAATAAGAAGGTTCAGTTATGACGTAGACTATGTCAAGGTTGTGTAATGGTGTGTAATTGTAGTGCGGAAGGGGCGATGAACAAATGTGACGTAGGATGAGCTAGTCAGAACCGGTTTAAATAGTAAATAAAGATAACGCTATAGGTTATCTGGCAACTTTCGATTTGTCAATGGGGCTGCAAGTATCTTGAACACCCTGTATAAACAGTAACATCATAACTACTTGCATTATCTGTTATCAGCCAATTAATTATGAGTTCAGTATGCATTATGCTTCAATTTATGCGCTCCTTATCAAGACTAAATGAACCATTTTGAAAGTTGCAATGCTAACATACGCGTGTACCTGTTTCGGTACGATGGACACTTAGCCAATTGTTCTCTTAGTGTTCGGAAATCCAAGACATACCACTCTTGATTATTGTTCCATTCTTGTGTAGTGAGTGTTTATGATCTGCCGTAATCCGTACATGGGCTTTTTGTTAGACATAGTGACAGAATGCAAGGCATATATCTCACATTTATAATCTAAGTATCTCTATTTCATTCGAAAACTAAATGCATTATTTTATTCGAAGCACGTCGTTCTGGTCCCTTTGTGTTCGTGATATCGTGACAATGACAAGTTCTTATTTTGCCACGGACATCACAAGTTGAAGCAACGGATGACCAAGTAGTTGCCGGTATCATCGTGTTCCTTGAAGAGGATAAACGTAACTCATAAAAACATGTTACATTCAGAAAGGATATTTACATAAATGTCCAACCTGTAAAGGCATAGTTATACACAAACATCTCTCCAGTGTAATCATGGCTGTAATACAACCGCTGACTCGTGTGAAAGAAGAATGTGCCACTATTCTTATCAGGAACGCGACTTCTATGGGATCGAAAGGTGCATTGCTTGACATAACTGCAGGAGTTACGCATATGCAGTTCATAATCATCATTGTAAGGCTGCCTAGATCCGAGACTGATAATCCTGAGTATAGAATGATACAAATTAATATGTGGTACTTTGAATAATATAACGTTTTAACTCAAACAATAATGACAAACCTTTAAGCAAATATAAGCCATAGCGACATTACTGCGACTGAATTCATAGTGGGCGAGCGGCCAAAGATTTACCAACACGTTGCATGTACAATTCTCGAGTTATATACTATGCAATGTTCTTCAATACAATTTAATGATGGCATTTTAGAACAGTTCAATGAGAATGAAAAGAAAATATCAAAGCAGCATGTACACATAAAACATGATAATATTATATCATTAACATTCAAAACTAACTAGCATCATCCTTCCTTTAACGGGTCTAAAATATTGTTGATTGACTCCAGTTATAAATCCCACATATTATTGTAAATGTGATTTTTTGCTGAAAATATAAGGAAACACTCTTGAGTATTATGCTCGCTAACCAAATTTATTTATCAAACTATAGAACTCGTATAATGGAGTCCAGACATAAATGTTATGAATGTAAGTTCTTAGATTACACTGGGTGTTTCTTATACATCGTGTACACTATACACTGAGAATAAGTATATTTACTGTGGTCTATATACTCGTATATTCTCTGTCAGTCAGCAAAAGTTATTCAGTTTTTGAATCATGACTATAATACTTCTTCTTCTTCTTTGCGTTCGTTCTTTACGAATACATTTTAATCACTCTTTGTGATATGTTTGATCTTTGCT
Organism: Arion vulgaris; assembly: GCA_020796225.1. Classification (NCBI taxonomy): domain Eukaryota; kingdom Metazoa; phylum Mollusca; class Gastropoda; order Stylommatophora; family Arionidae; genus Arion; species Arion vulgaris. The sequence continues at coordinate 18,386,222 of CM036759.1, read as the reverse complement.
AAGAACGTGTATACGTTGCACATTGGTATGGTAGGCCCCTAAACGCATAGACTTCTACACGTTTAGGACATGTGCATCAGATTTCAGCCAAACTATAATATAAAGTGTTACTCTGATTAATTTTTAGTTGAAAGTGAGAAAGTGGAGTGTCTAGCTGAATAAATTAAATATTTATTATATTTGATAGCTAACATGTATATTTTAAATATGTCATATATATATATATATATATATATATATATATATATATATATATATATATATATGTATATATATATATATATATATATATATATATATATATATATATATATATATATATATATATATATATATATATATATACTAGTTGATTAACCGGCTTCGCACGGTGAAAGTTGTTAGTAATCCTTGATGAGGAATTGGTGAAACCGTTCCAAGAGATATCATTTTCTTCTAATTATTGTAGGTTATATTTATTTATCAATTAAGGTCTGATAGTAAACAACATTCCTTGTTTTCGCGACGTTTGCAAGCACATATACATTTGTTCTACTTCCAACTCTAGACATTTCTACATATAACTGACCATGGCTTAATCATTCCAATCTCAAGTCAATCCCAGTAACCTTTAGTGATTGGCCTTGTGCTTTGTTTATAGACATAGCAAAAGCAAGTCGTATCGGGAATTGTAGCCTTTTGAATTCGAATGGTGTATCAGATGGGATCAAGGGTATCCTAGGAATGAAAACATCTTCTCCTTTAGCACAGCCAGTTAAAATAGTTGCTTCTATAACATTCCGCCTCAAGAACTTGATACAAAGCCTCGTCCCATTACAAAGCCTGGGGGCATCTAGATTTCATAGAAGTATAATCGGCGAACCAACTTTTAACGATAACACGTGAGGGGACATTCCACTGAGATTGCGAGAATTAAGGAATTCTGTTGGATAATGAACTGCTTCATTCATATCAATAACGGTATCGATTGATTTGTACATGGTTTCCTGTTCTGGTATTTTTTTGGGCAATCAACATTTATTTTATTGACACTATCATTTGTCGGAGCACGTATAGCACGTTGGAATTGCATTACTCAACATGAATATGTGCATCAAACATTCGTGACAACATTGGACAATACGGAACAATCCATCTATTGTCGATGTTAAATTCAACTGAGCTATTTCCTAGCTTAAGTTTCTTAGTTGCTTCGAATCCTCCATCAGCTAACTTTCTTATTCGATTTGGAGGATAGCCATCTTCCAGTTTGAGTTTCGAGCAACAGACTCTTCGGATATCGTTTGGTACATTTTCCGTCCTTCATATATGGGGAATTCGGATTGATGTTTCCACATGGTCCATGCACCATTTGCTCTATAACGGTTTTATGTAGTTGTGGATCTAAGCTCAGATCAGGAATCTCCGCCCTAATAATGCGATCAATATTATTTGGGTCAATCTTATTTAATAACCAAAATAATAAATGGTTATGTGGCAAACCCCGTTTCTGCCATTCTGTTGAAGACAATCAACATCTCACAGGACCAACGATCCCTCCCTTCGTTATAAGTTGCATGAATTTAATCAACTTTTGACGACACACACGTCAATTAGATCATGTCTATCCAAATGTGACTGTCCTGGTAGTAATTCATCTTGTGTTTCTTTCCATTTTGGATTACATGTAAACTTTATGAAGAGATCAGGTTTTCCATAATTGTGAACATAAGTAATCGAATCTTGGTTATATACCTCGGACCTCCGGTAAACTTTGATGGCAAAATAACCAACCGGCCATAGTTGTTTGCCTAGCCATCTATCGCAATAGTATCCCTCAAATGGACATATTCTTCTGATTGTAGTTTTGTTTGGTTCAATCGAATATAGAGCAATTGTTCGCATTCAATGTTTGCGAACATATCTACCACACATTGATGGAATAGTTGGCGACAACTTAAAAAATGATTTGAAGTATCTCTTATCATGATTCGAAATGAGTAGAAATTCTTTGAAGAAACAAACTTGTTTGAAATCAATTTGGTTACTGGATCCCTTTGATTGATGCAAATGTTGTAGCCGTCTTCACCCCGAGGAAATAAAATTGGATACTGAAGGGCATCGTAAGATCTGTGTGTTTCTGAAATCCGCTGCAGCTTGTTGTCTCGTTTTTGTAAAATTACATCCCGCTTTTAAAAATCATATTCTGCTATGATAATGGCAACTTCGTTTACTACAGGTGTATTATAAGTCCGCTCATGTCGACCGGTCGGAATTATGTCAGCGCGGATTGCAATTTTCCTGTCGTCAGTGGGCAACTGATCTAATACAGTCTTGAAACTTCTGACATAACTGTTGCAAGTGTGTAGCATACGTTGAATAGATAACACTGTATTATGATTAGTTCCTGGATTACAATTGATGCGCTGATTTGCCTCAGCTTCTTCATTACCCATGAAATAAATTTGAAGAAAATTTGAATAATCTGTTTGAGTGCAGGAAATGACAATGCGGATCTTAGCGCATTGCGTATATGAGCACATGAAATGATGACGCTATGTTTGGTATCGGTCAACTTAGTAAATGTGTGCAAATATACGGGTCACGTTGTGATAAATTGGTTTTTATTTATTTTAAAAAACGAATATTGATTCAATTTCGAAATTATCTCCACTGTTTATATAATTTTTAGTCGCATGCATGTTTTTACCTACTTTGGTGGATTGTTGATGTAAATTGAGGTCAGCTTGTTTAAACAATCAAATGACGATTATTATGCTATGCAAGAGGTCGATGTTTCCATAATTTCAAAACATACATCATCGAATCTTGTGTATTTATTAATGTGTACACCCTAAGACTTACGACAAATTGTAAACAAAAATTGGATAAGATAGCAAACTTTGGCTTTTAATTATTTAAAAAACTAATCTTGATCCGATTTCGAAAATCGTTCCACTGTTAACCTTATTTTGGTCTCGTGCGTGTTTCTGCCAACTTTGGTGATTTGTGGATGTAAACTGACTCCGTGTATAGTGAGACACACACACAGACTTTGAGAAATATAAATACAGATATATACTGCCGTAAAAGTGAAATAACATTATTTACATGGCTATATTTTAAAAGCTGTGTTTGTGTTTAACGTGTTTCATTCTTTGATTTACAACAACGGTAAATCTATTATCATATCTCAACATCTTTCTATTCCAGAAAAGGCATAGTAGTGGTTCTATAACATTTTTTAAATCGTGTTAATATTGCTATCTAACATTCTCAAAATCACATTGAAGTTACTCTCTAACATTCTCAAAATCATTATGAAGTCACACTCTAACATTTTCTAAATAACGTTGAAGTTATTCTCTAAACTTCTCAAATTCACGTTGAAGTTTCTCTCTAGTATTCTTTAAAACACGTTAACGTTGTTCTCTAACATTTGCAAAATTACGGTGAAGATAATAAAGTTGTTTCTTTTCAAACACGAACGTATATATCTTCAACAGCAATCATCATCGTGCATATCTGTTCCATCATTTTGACAAAATCTACACAATGTATTGATACTTTAAGAAGACAGGAGGAAGGCATACCAGTCAGGACATTGAAATGGGAGTCAAAGGGTTCAAGAAGAAAATGATGTTCTAATGTTTTGTTGCGTTCTACATGAAAGTAAATAGCCTATATGTTTTTACCATCACAAGTATTTTTGTAATATCACACCAACGTCAACTTTTCCAATCCAAAAGGAACCATGCGCTGTAAATATTTCACCGCAGATGATTAATTGTTAATGAGAGTATTCTGCTAACTTCTATCTACCTCGTATAAATATATGAGATACGTGATGTGGACTTCAATAGAAAAATATGACTGGAATGAATAATATTGAGCGTGTCGGCTACACAATAACTTGGACAATTACAGCTGTGGCCGTAGAATATTTGTTCGACAGTAGCTTCGCTCAGATCGACTCAGCATAAATGTGTGTACCATTAAAAACACTTGGAAATAAAGGTGGCCGTAGTTATGTACCTCAAATAACCCATCGTGTAATGAGAGGGAATAAAAAATACTGGCATAATACCTTATTCAACAATATACCTCAATGTATGACAAAGTGGTCGTTTAATTTTTGTGTATGTAACTATATTAAAAATGGTGGCGTATGTGGCTTAGGGGATAGTGACTCGGTCTATTTAACCCCGAAGTTCTGATTTCAAATCACGCTGCGGACAGTTTGGTTGCAAATTGTTACGCGTGGATTTTTACAAAATGACGATGGCACCACCCGTTCAGAAAGCAATGGCAAGCTACTGAACGTAAAAATGCCTAGAAAAAGCACAAACAGCATTAAAAAGATGGGGTCGATTCGCAAAGTCATGTAAATGATATGCAATTAACTAACTAGAACCATATTAATAAAATAAACAAGTAGATTCTCGTTTTAATGTAGTTCACATTACCATATAATGCATTAACGTGACCTGGTCTCCTGTGTTTAAGACATTTCCTCAAAGCAGCCAGTGTCTGAGATATTCAAATACTGAAAATCACAATTAAAGATCTAGTATGGAAACATATTTAATTACACAACTAGAACATGTACTGCTTATTGCAACGGTGTCTAATCATTAGTGTCCTAATTATTTACCTAACAGGCTGATGTTGACTGAATCCTTAAAACCTTGCTTCCAGAAACAGATGATGTTGATAGCATTGGTTACGATGCCAAATATGTTAATTATTTGACATAAAACAGCGTAAACAACCCACGTAAAGATCATTATTGTATAATTACTTATAACAGTTTCGTCTATGGATGATTCCATTTTTGTTTTTTAAAGTAGTAAGTCGTTGATGTATTTACAGTTGTTTCTTGAACAAATGTGACTTTTCCCCAAACAAGACATATACATTTAACTCTGGATAATACAATATCAAAGTTAGTGTTTCAGTCAAACGTATGCGCACTTTATCATCCATGCTATGTTAATTGCATTGTAAATATCGCAATAAGCTTACTTGTAGCAACCAAGTTCATAAAATGAAACATTTGTTTGCTATTAATCATTATTTGTTTCCTATGCTGATATATTGAAATCTTACGAGTATCGTTCACACATAATACATTCATTTCTATGTGACCAAATATAGTTATATTTAATCACAATTCATAACATATAAAGAAATTGATAATTACAATAGTTCATTTAATGTACAAGGTAATTTAGTTAAGAAAAGATCACAAATTCTTGCTATTTTTTCTGACTGAATCTTCAATAATTGTATGTCAAAGTTACAGAGTCAAGATGCGTACACATTATTTTGTGTAGAACAAACAGTATCTCGTTAAAAGTATGCAGCTCTACAAAGTAAGTACGAGTTTTCTCTAAATATATACAATTATGTTTAGTTCAACATCACCAACACGAATCGAATAACCGACAAAAAATGAATCAGTGAGGTAACCGTTAGACTGACTTGAGATATAAATATCTGTCATTTAGCACTGGTGCTAGAAGAAAAAAACACAAATAATTACAACTAATTGCGAATAATATTGGTTAGAATTTGCAAACATAATTAGTATTACTATATTCATTAGTTTCTGCTGCTGAAAATTAATATCAGTTTAGATCACATTTAGTTCAAAATTCTCAAATTGTAAGGTTTAAAAAAAACTAACATATACACGCTAAATAATACATCTGACGAATTAGCTTTGTTAAATGATATTACAAACATGTAATTATGTAACACCCAACTATATTTTTATCCATTGTAGATATATTTAAGCTTTTGCTCTTGTTTTGATTTCTTTCTGGGCATAATCTGATGTACATTTGTCGCATTATATATCTTCTCACATGAACTATGTGATCTAGAATAATCTTACTATATTTATTTCAAATTCAAGATGGATATTTCCCACTTTGTTGTGATAAGGACTATATCTAGAACTGGGCAGTTTCTACTCCATTATAGACGTTGCATAGACGTTCTTAGAAGCACATTTTTTGTCTTCATCGCACTTTGGTGGTGTCCCAATCATGTATTACAGTGTTTAGACTGAAATAATAGTACTATCGGCGAGGATTTCATCTCAGAACACGTAACTCCGTCGCACAGGCTGGGATCCTGAGGAAACTATACTCAGTTAACATGACATTGTTTCAAGGAACAATCTTTATGTATAGAATATATAACGGCAAATTTACAACTTTGTTAACGTCTATAATGTTGTTATAAAAACCTCGAGACCTACGTCGACGCTATATAAAACACGGGCGTGTCAATGATATTTGATACTATTTCTTTCTTGCAATTTTGTCATATGTCTTCTACACTCTTCACATCGATGCACATCACATCGAACTTTTCTTATGAATGCAGACAAGAAGGTTAACATAAAGTTCTACCAGGAAGTGAAGATTCGAGTTTTTTTCAGGGTTTTTCCTAACGTTGTCAAATCATGACCTTTCAAACTAAACAATGTATTTGGTTAAATACAACGGTAACATTTTATTTTAGAAAGGTCTGATCACATGTTCGTATTGACTGGAATGGATTATCTGAGGTTAGTGAGTAGTAACTATCTACATTACTAAGCAAATGTACCGACACGGTTTAACTATTGTAATGAACTTGTCTTTCCTTGTTTCATAAAATTCACGTCTGTACTAGAAGATATAGATATTATCTGGTACCGATGTTCTAAGGTGTAATGTATGATATGCGTGCAAGCAATGTTTTGGAGAACATGTGATCAAACGTTAGTTTGAATAATGTTCTATGTTTATGTATATCAATGATATGCCAGTGAAATGTGAAGTTGAAGATACCAATCTTCACTCTAGAATTGTTCTAGGATCACGACATAATGAATATATTGATATTATTTTTCATTGAACTAACTCCTCATATATTATATTGACAGCACTGCTTGTAAATAATATAATATAGTCGTTTTATGACGCACATTTTATTAACTGAGCGTATATGTACGTCATAGTATCAATGGTTTTTTACACGTGTTTATTTCCTATCGAATCTGGTATATCTTTGCAAATGGTATCGCTTTTTTTTTATTTACGAGGAATACCCGATCAATGTGTCACCGTTAGAGCATTCTTCAAAGGTAGATGTGTGTATATATTTCTTTGTGTTGCACATCCAATACGCTTACGGCTCCCGCTCTAGAATGACATTCTATGAGTACCGGACATCTGATTCTCCCACTGAAGGAGAGTACCATTAACATATGTTTGTTTCGACATTTAGTCAATAAATGTTAATATTTCAGATTTAAATTAAATATTACAAAGTTTTCGTTAGTCGGTCTATATACACTTTATATTCGACTGTATCCTATATAAGAAAGAGGCAGTCATCATTTTTCGGGCTTGTGATGAGGAGGGGAGGTTTAGAACACATTGTGACAACCGGTAAAATCGAGGGTATACGAAATACAGAGAGAGACAAGTTTGGATAGCCTGACTTCATGGGACGGTAGATCGTCAACATATGAGTTGATAGAAAACACCAACGACAGAGATTTGTGGAAATTTATGATCGCCTACGCCAGCCGGCACGGCACCTGGTGATGATGAGACTATATTCGTATGGGTTGTGCTGGCAATTAGTTATAAGTGTATGCAAAAAGTGCAATTTTCTGTGTGCATCGCTTCATGTCACTGTAAAAACTATCAAGCGCTCAACTCTGGAATGTAAATGATAAATGTAACTTATATTTTGTAACTTACATTTTATAACTTATAACTTACAAGATAAATGTAATTTATATACTGAACGTGTTCACGTTGGCCTGGAGAGAACAATATTAGAGGGCAGTGTCCCAGGACGCAGAGGCAGACCAAGAAGAAGATGGCTACAAGATATTACATAAACCATGGATAAGACCATCGGTGAATAGGGTGAACTAGCTAGAGACATAGTTAATTTCAGATGCGCTGCAAAGAGAGCAACGTCCTATAAAGGATATGCACCTTGATATTGACTGAACGTGTGGTACATTTGGGTCAAAAACAGCCTTCCTAAGTGAGATCAACCAAAGTGAAAATAACAAAAGTATGGGATTTGTAAACGATTGTAATCAAATACATCACCAAAACGTAGCGATTTTGCCATCCACAAAAATATTTTGTCATTACAGAAAGTTGATTCCCTTCTCATTTAAAATATATACACATTTAGGATACACTATATGTTTGTACAATTTAATGGACCATACAATATAGGTATATCAGATTTTGGAAGCCGTTTTCATAGCATGAGATATATTAATGAATACGGTGCTAAACCTGTATTTCAATTTGATGTGCAGCATAAGGTGCTTGATGTCAAGGTCACGCCAGGTACTTTTACTTAACAATGTTTCTTTTTGATATGTAGATAAATAATATGTGTTGTGTTGAGAAACGTTAAGTTCATACACAATTATATACGTAAATCTACCTCATATAGGAATACAACACAAGCTAGTTGAACATAACTAAAACAGTTGACCATAATTAGAACAGTTATAATGACTCAAACATGTTGAATATCTGAAAAGCGAGCAACATATTAGAGACAAAATGAACAATTCTCTTTCAGAGAAATCAAATTTAGTTCTCATCTAATGATCATGTGTAAAATTAAAAATAATACATCATCTGTATGTATCATTACATTTGTATTTAATAATTGTATTCCTATTGCACACACCGTAAGCGTCTAACTGCACACAACGTAGTCTCGCACTTGGTGCAAACCACACAGATGAAAGAGTGGTTTATTTGGTAGATAAGAACGAACGTAAACAAGCAACAAGAAAAGTCAATTTAGTTATCTATAAAACAGCATATTAGTTATACGTCCTTTAACAAAAAATAAAAATACAGCTAAATGTGTATATACTACAATGGAACGAAACTTTGAGCATATATTCATTTGATCACATCTTGCTCTTTTTTAACTGTAATAGTTTGCAGGTCAAATAATAAAACCCAGCTATTCCAGTAGTGACTAAAGGACAAATTATAAATTCAATCTTTATACCAACACTGTGCTACCAGAGCCAAACATGGGCACTGACAAAAGAACAAGAAAGGGAAATTACCACATGCGAAATGAGATGCCTGAGGAAAGCAGTAAATAAAACAAGAGACCATATAAGAAATGAGGAAATTAGAAGAACAGTCGGAACAACACCTGCTATTAGATTTATTGAAAACAGAGACTCAAATGGTTTGGCCACTTGGTCAGAATGAACCCGAATACACCAGTTGCAAGAGCGTACAACCTGAAAATGGAATCATCAAGAGGAAAGGGCAGACAAGAAAAGATGGGTTGATGGAGTTACAGACATCTTAAAACTCCACAATACCACATCATATCAATCGACCGAGCGTGCATTATCTCGGAAACCGATCATCAGTTAAACATGCTACGCCTAGCGGCAAAAAGCAGAGAAGGACAAAGAAAAAAAGAATAATAACAGTTCATGTTATTTAAATTGTTTGTTTCTTTCCTGTTCTGCCATTGACATCATGTCTTTATGTGTATTAGTACGTGTAAATAAAAAATGCTCTCGATGTCCAGCGTTCTTGAGACAGAGTACCACTGTCAGCATGAACAGTATGGGTGAAAGCGCAAGGAAGCCCATGCTGGGAATTCAAGTCTGCTGGATGTCAAAACTAAACTAAGAATAGGATTCTGGAACGTCAGAACAATGTTCGAGACCACAAAGACCACAGGTGGTAAAAGAGATGCAACACTATAAATTACACATTCTAGGGTCAGCGAAAGTAGATGGACAGGCTTCGGACAGACGACAACTAGAACAGGGAAACCATCTTATACTCAGGAAGAGACGACTGGAATCATTCAGCAGGAGTTGCACTAATAATAAGGAAAGGATTGAATAAACATCTCTTAGACTGGCACCCGATTAATGAAAGATTGGTGAAAGCCCGATTTAATGGGAAACAAGGAAAGCTAACTATCATTCAATGCTATGCACCCACTAACGAAGCCGAAGAAGAGGACAAAAACACATTTTATAGAAGGTTACAGGAAATAGTGGACATGGTTCCAGCTCAGGACGTTTTGTGCATAATGGGAGACCTAAACGAAAAAGTTGGAAACAATAACAGACACAGAGAAACAATAATGGGGAAAGAGGGATGTGGCACTGCAAATGAAAATGGAGAAATGTTGAGCAATTTTTGTCTAGAAAACAGACTGATCATAGGAGGCACATTGTTTCCACACAGGACCATACACAAGTACACATGGATATCCCCAAATGGAAGAAATGAAAACCAGATAGACCACTTTATGATCAACAGCAAATGGCGAAAGACATTACTTGATGTAAAGGTGAAAAGAGGAGCTGACGTGGGCAGCGACCACCACCTTGTCGTTGCCATGATCAGGCTCAAACTCAAGAAAACATATATACAAGCCAAGACAAGAACAGAATACTTTAATGTTAACCTATTAAAAGACAGAGAGATTGCTACAAAATATATAGTGGAACTAAAGAACAGATTTCAAATCCTGTCAGAGCAGTCAGACACAACACCAACTGAAAGTATCCAAGAAAAATGGAATGCGATCAAAGGCACATATAAAATAGTTAGCAGTAGGGTACTGGGAACCAGTAAAGGACAACATAAAGAGTGGATAAATGGCCAGACCTTAGAATACATCCAAAAGCGAAAGGAGAAAACAAATCTCATCAATAGCATTAGGTCAGAACGTCAAAAAGATAAGGCAAGAAAAGAATATACAGAACTAAACAAAATGGTAAAAAGAAGTGCTAGACAAGAGAAAATTTATGGAAAAGACAGCAGAAATAGCAGAAAGGCTGCTAAAGTACATGATCTGCACACACTGTACAAGATTACCAAACAATTATGCGGAGGTAAAAGACACAACCATAACATGCCAGTCAGAAACAGTCTAGGACAACTGTTGACAACAGAGCAGGAGCAGGATATGAGATGGACATCCCACTTTGAAGATGTGCTAAACAGACCTGATCCTGAACATCCACTGGATATCCCACCGGCCGCACAGGATATTGATATCAACCTCAAATTGCCAGAAAAGCAAGAAATAGTAAAAGCTATTGGATCCCTGAGAAACAACAAAGCACCGGAAATGATGAAATGACAGCAGAGCTTTTCAAGATCGATTCCATCTTAGCTGCAAACATATTAGAGCCATTGTTTGCAGATATCTGGAAGAAAGAAGAATTGCCTAGAGATTGGACTAGGGATACTGTGGTGAAAATCCCCAAGAAAGGAGACCTAACAGATTGCAATAACTGGAGAGGAATCAAGTTGCTTTCAATCCCAAGTAAGATATTCTGCAAAATTGTCATAATGCGAATACAAGAAGCAGTAGACAAGTGTCTACGAATAGTAGACAAGTGTCTACGAATGGAGCAAGCAGGATTTAAGAAAGGAAGAGGAACAAATGAACATATATTTACCCTGCGTAACATTTTAGAACAATGTAGCGAGTGGCAAAGGACTATATATATCAACTTCATAGATTTTGAAAAGGCATTCGACAGCGTCCACAGAGACAGCCTATGGAAGATACTGAGACAATACGGCGTACCGCAGAAGCTTGTCAACATCATATCCCTCTTCTATAAAGATTTATCCTGCAACCTAAAGAATTCCAACAAAACATGCCCAGTAAAATCTGGTATAAGACAGGGATGCGTAATGTCCTCTCTTTGTTTAGTATTACAATTGACTGGGTGCTAAAAATGCCATAAAACAACAAGCACCAAGAGGAATAAGATGGACCCTTTCGAGATGCTTGAGGACCTGGACTTTGCAGACGATATAGCCCTGGTGTCACACAAATATGAACATATACCAGAGAAAAGTACAATACTTCACAGCACGGCAAAGACAGTAGGCCTCAAAACAAACACAGGAAAAACAAAATTATGACAAACAGTGAAATCCAACAACCAGTAATGTTAGAAATGAAACACTGGAAAGGGTTGAGCAGTTTACATATCTTGGTAGCGTACTGACACTAAATGGTGGCACAGAGGAAGATATAAAATCACGTCTAAGTAAGGCCAGACCGCTTTTGCCAGAATGAAACCAGTATGGAAGTCCAAATCTACAATAGGACCACAAAGCTTAAACTCTATAAAAGCATTGTTTTGCCAGTTTTGCTCTACGGATCGGAGTGTTGGAGGATGACCAAAGGAGATACTAGCAGGCTGTCAGTTTCCACCACTCTTGTCTTCGCAGAATCTTGGGAATCTTTTGGCCAGTAAAACTATCCAATAACCAACTACTCCAAGACACAAGACAAGAGGCAATGAATGACATACTCAAAAGAGAAGATGGAAATGGCTCTGACATGTTATGAGAATGAGACAAGAAATGCCTGCAAGGATAGCCCTCACTTGGACACCAGAGGGAAAGAGAAAGAAAGGCAGACCACGGACAACATGGAGGCGCATGATGGAAGAGGAACTGGACACCGCATCTCTGACGTGGGGCTCTGCGCTGAAGGTTGCACAGGACAGGAGAGCATGGAAAGTCCTTTCTGAAGCCCCATGTGTCACTAGGCATGACGGGATTAAGTAAGTAAGTAAGTACGTGTAAATTAAATAATGTCATTTTGTTTCTGTTGTCTAGAATATAGTAAACCTCTTCATTACTATCTTGTATTCTGATGACGGGAATGTACAGTGAACACTTCTTGTCTGATCCATTATTAGAGACAATGTATTGTACACATAGAGAATTATATTACTAGGATAATAAAGTTCTAGTTTCTGTCCAGGGTGGGTTGAAAATCAGCAGACATCCCATCCCTTCAGGATACATAGAAAATAGTACTACACGAAATACGTACTACACCGCATGTGTACTACACTACTACACTACACACGTTTTACACTACACACGTACAAACGTACTACACCACATACGTACTACATCCCATACGGATTAGACCACATAATTGTTACACCACACAAGTACTACACAGCATACGTACAGTACAAAGTTGAGTCAAAGCAAAATAACCCACGATCGGATTGATAAGTAAAGAGAACAAACAAATAAGGAGTCAGCAACAGTATGTATTTTCATTTTCTCTAGGAACATCTCCATTTAACAGTTGCTTCTAGCATGTTTTTGTTATGTCTGTATCATCAATATCATGTATTACCATTTTATATGCAATTTAAATATATATATATATATATATATATATATATAGTTTCTTGTGTGTGTAAAAAAATGTGTTTTGCTTTTTGTTTAAATTGTTGATATAATGTAACATTTCAACTATGAACTGCAACAATTATGGATAAGTTATGTCGGTCAATGATGGAACTAGTAATTGACAACTTTTTGAGATGACCTATAATTATATTAGCGAAACACGTACAAACAAAGTACTATAGTTTTAAAAATACAGAAACAGTGACGATAAACAGCAAAGTTTCGACCAACAAGGCCTTTATCAAGCAAACGAACAAACAGGATTGACAAATTAAAATGAAACACAAATGGACCACCAAATACAAACGTATCTAAGGAAAATCTGGAATAAAAACGAATAACGAAATAAATGTAACACAAAAACACACATAAAAACTAGAAATAGAACGGAAAAGAAACAATGAAACATCTAGTAAATATATAACTTGAATACATGCAACATATACCCATATATATTCAAAGCATGGGAAGAGAAAGTACTAAGAAGCATAAGAATGTAATACGTTGAGCCCGCGTGGTCGCAAGGTACCATACAAAGAAATCAACCGATTCTCCAGAGCAAATCGACTACGATCATCAGAGGAACATGATCGGATGGCTGTGACCTAGACATCGCAAGCTCCTGAATGGCCAGTATCATTGAAATGGTAGCTACAGTGGTCACAGAGCATTGGCGTATATCGCGCAAGTGTTGGGCGAATCGGTCACTGAGTCTCCTGCCGGTTTCCCAATATAGGCCTTGTTGCACCGCTTGCAGATAATGGCATAGATAATATTACGGGACTCGCACTTGAAACTGTCTTCAACAACGAACGTGGCTTTGGCAGGAGACTCATTGACCGATTCGCCAACACTGCGCGATATCGCCAATGCTCTGTGACTGTACTACCCATTTCAATGATACTGGCCATTCAGGAGCTTGCGATGTCCAGGTCAGCCATCCGATCATGTTCTCTGATGATCGTATCATTGCTCTGAAATCGGTTGATTCTTTGTATTTACCTTGCGACCCGCGGTTGGCATCATTATTATGCTTCTGTACTTTCTCTCCCATGCTTTGTAATCTATATGGTTATGTGCATGTATTCAAGTTATATATTTACTAGATTTTCATTGTTTCTCTTCCGTTCTATTTCTATGTGTGTTTTTGGTTACATTTATTTCGTTATTCTTTGTCCCAGATTTTCATTAGAAACGTTTGTTTTTTGGTCGTCCATTTGTTTTTTTTTTAAATGTGTCACTCCTGTTGTTCGTTTTCTTGATAAAGGCATTGTTTGTCGAAACGTTGCTGTTTATCGTCACTGTTTCTGTATTTTGTAAAATTATAGTACTTTGTTTGACGTGTTTGCTATTTACCAAGTTTTACTGCAGTCTTCCCCCTATTTCTATATAATTATATTAACGTTGCACATACGCACACACAAACATATATATATATATATATATACACACACATATATATATATATATATATATATATATATATATATTGCAGAGCGTGTGTTATAAGTATTAATGAGTTGGACAATGTTGAATTGAGTTTTTGTTTTTCGTTGTTTTGTGTTAATATTTATATCACATTGTATTGAACATTTGCTATCATACACATATCTAGTCAAAATTATAACTCTGCTTCGTCGTTATTTGAAAATGTTACCAACATTAGTTTTATATTTACTACTCATGTAATAATATATAAATATATTCATTGATGAGTTTATGCTCTCTAGTATACATCCGAGACCAATAACAAGTAAGGATACATTAAAATAGCTACCATTAACCGAGAGAGCTGGTACAAACGATATTGCTAATATATTAATACTAGAAGGAGAAACAAACAATAAACAAAATAGAAATAGTCACTACCATTTTAGCTGTTTTCTGGTTCTTATTTGAAACTCTGTCCTCCTGTATTTTAGAGATGGTCTTCTTTCTCCATTGTGTTTTCTTCCATAGTTTTAATGACAGTATGACTGTGCAAAACAAGATGATAAAAAACGAACTGAACGGAATGAAAAAATTGTTGATTGCATAGGAAGCTGTTTCAACTTCTGCACGATCTACATTAGAAATAAGGCCAATGAGAGTTCTGTTTCTAAATGAAGAAAACTTCATGCCCAATCTGTGGACAGCATACACAGGGGTGGCACTCCAGAAGAAGATGATAAATATGCAAATGGTGATCACAGTTGTTCGCTTTGGAGTAATGATACTTTTTATCTGGATAGAAAGAGAACAATAGTTTCAGACTTTACTGCTAAAATATATTTTTGTCAAACATGAGATGATTCACAAAGCATAATGAACGTAAGACAACATCATATTTATGTTTTAAAGGTTACTGCTCTAAATAGGTAACACATATGTTGGTTAATTCAAATAGTGTGTACTCCATAGGATTAGGAAAGTAATATATAAACTACGAAAATCACGTCAAAAACAACAAAAGTTAGTTTAATTAACATGTTGCTGTAGACGAACGATATAGATTAATAACTATGCAACGTTGGTTATTGTGTAGACCATAGATTCCCAAACTTTTTCGGCGCCACCGCCCACTTTGCACGACATACACTTTGAAACGTCCCCTCCCCCTCCACATTATAACAGTTTGCAAGGCCCTCTCCCCTACATATATATACATGCTCTATTTTCACTTTGAAAAAGAAAATTGATATATATTTATGTCATACATGGACCATTTTTAGATGATTATATACATGAAATAGAAAATTGATGAAACAATAGATCGTATAAGATGGGCATAAGATGAATTAAAATTCAGAATTCAAATTGTTAATGATTATTAAATCGCAAAATCACAACAACAAAAATTGTCCTCAAATGTTTCTGAACCCAATATCGCCCACCTGGAAGGCTTAGCGCCCAATGGGGGTCCCTCCACTTTGGGAACCCATGGTTTAGACATTAGTGTAAAAAATAGCCATGCACTTTGGCAAAGCCATCTCTTCGAACGACAGAAGACGGTAGATGGAAGTGAGACAGACAAAAGCAAATCTGCTTTAAAAGGTTGTAAACAAATTAAAGTGTATTCAATGACTTGGCGTACAATTAGTAAAAATGTAGCTTACAGGTAGTAATTAGGATTACATATGGATGCTTTGTCTTATACTTTTACGTTTCTACTGACAAATGTTGCTAACGTATTTACCATTGTCACCAAGGACGCGAGCAATCAGCTCCTGGGAATCAGTCTACCTTGCACAGAATGTAAAATCATCCAATGATGTACAATGCGTTTTCAAGCTTATATATTGGTAGATAACTAAATAAAACATGTGGGTTAGACATGACCAAACGTATAACATTAATAAACATATACATATACTATTGGTTATTGGTTATTGGTTATTGGTTACTAAACTGACGTCATTGCACCCCTGGCAGACCCATATATGCTCAGTCTCCCCCAACAGATATCGACGAGTAGGCATACTGATGGTTCCCGTGACAAGCTGAATAAACACACCTCTCACTCTGCCTCTCAGGCATCCAGTTCGACTTGTACTACGAATAACTCCAAATTACCTAAATCGCTTGATCGATTCAACATCGATTTTAGTGTCATCATCCAACAGGCAGTCGCGAAGAAACCGAAGAGTATCCCCCTTATCCATCTTCAACTCCTTAACAGTCGATGCTGTTGATGCAAGCCTGGCCGCTCTCTTATTACCGTAAACACCCGCATGCCCAGGACATTATATCCACGTAAGCCGCTGGAGGTTAGAAACTTCTATAGACGACATCCATTCATACCGAAACCTGCCCTTCTTGATATTGTGAAGCATCGACTGAGAGTCAGATACAACAACAGCCCCATTAAATGAAGTCCCAAAGATCCAATGGAGGACAGCAGTAACAACCTCAACCTCCATCCATCCTCATACTAGAAGTAGTTGTCCTGTATGCTCCACCTCTCTGCAACAACCCTACCATGCGCATTAGCCAAGAAACCAAGCGGACTTCTCACCACGATGAAAAGATCCATCGGTATTTACATCATTATCCCTTGCATTATCTTCTATCATCTTATTAACTGCGAGATCAGCCTTCTTGTTGCCCCAATCTCTACATTCTCTTCGAAGAGTAATGATAACGTTGAGATAGTTGATCATGCTTAATGTTTGTTTAAGAAATTTAAGTTTTAGTTATGTTTGTTATTGTTTACTTTTATCATTTCTGTTTGTTGCTTAGTGAACCGCTGTTATATCAACTTCAGTAAATGTCAAAGACTGCATTCACAGTCATGGTTTCCGTCGCTCGATGTTTAGACACAATCCGCGTTATGTCCCTCAAACGAGTTTTTTTATGCAACATGCACTTCCAAACTGATCAAATAGCTGAACAGGTTGCATATAAATTAGAACGTCACCATCCAACTGGCAGTTGACGATAAATTCAGATACGTCTCAGATATTCATCTTCGCCACTTTGACAGTCGATACTGTTGATGAAATACCGTCCACTCTCTTATTTGTTTTGAAATTCCCAATGACCTTGATAGTGTATTACTTTAACCGTTGAATGTTGCAGATTAGAATATACGACCCACACTCATACTTCAGTCTTTCGTTCTGTACCTTCCAATGCATCGATTGAGAATCAGACGCAATAACAACTCCAGTATATGCAGTTTCAGTGGTTCATTAGATGGTCATTAGAGGGCATAAGTAACAGTATCAACCTTCATCCTCACGCTAGAAATATGTGTATACTCCATTACGGTCTACAGCGACACTACCGTTCAAGGTAGCAAGAAAACCGAGACGACGTCTCCCGTCCAACACTGTGCTGAACGCTTATATAATCGGTAATATCATCTTCCTGTTCATTATCTGATTCCAGCTAATGAATTCTTAGTTAAATATTCATATTGCACTAATCTATAAGACCTCTATCAAGAGTACTGTTCATATTGTGAAATTTGCTATGCTCAACATATATGTGGATGCATCCTTCCCTTTCAGTACGATACAAAATGTGGTCAATTGTGTTCTCATATTGTCCAGTCCATTCACGATATGACACTCTTGATTCTCGTGCATTTCATATCAATATTAGTCTTGGGTGTCTTTCATATGCAGTAATTCGGACAAACACATTACGTTGGATATAGTGACATAAAATGCGAAACAATCTTATCTCCAAATTAACATCGGAGAATCCATATTGCATCTGTTAACTAAATGTGTGGCTTAACACGCTCATTCGTTCACAATGTGATCGTGATTTCGTGACAATTGCAAGATCTTAATCTGCCATATACATGACACGTGGACACAACGCAAGAACACGTTGCTGCTGGTTTCAACGTGTCACTGTAAGGAGGCTAAATGTAAACATAAAAACACACGCTCTAGTCAGAAGTTACATGTACACAAATGTAGACATTTCCAACCTGTAAAGGCATAGTTATACATAAGCATCTCTCCAGCGTAATCATGGCTGTAATACAACCACTAACTCTGGTGAAAGAGTAATGTATCACTCCTGATGTCAGAAACGAAACTTCTATAGGATTGAAAGGTAAATCACTCGATATAAATGCAGGTGTTACACTTATGCAGCTGTAAATCATCGTTGTAAGGCTTCCTAGGTCAGAGACTGACAGTCCTGAGTACAAATGGACACAAATAATTAGTAGGGTATACATTTAACAATATAATATTTTAATTAAAACTAAATATTGCATGCAACCCAAGGTAAGAGCTATTATGAAACAAAATAGTTAAGGACCACATTTTGGATTTACTCAATCAATGAAAAAACAAATATTGAAACGACATGCAAACAAAAACGGGAGATGCGTATCAATAGCAATCAACACTGACTGTCATAATCCTTTCTTTAACGTGTTCGCAAAAGCACTGGTATTTATGGGCCACGCAATGGGTACTTTGATACAATTTCACCCGAATACTCTAGTTTCAACTTGACCTAGGTCACGTAACGTTACTAGGTCAGGATACTCCTAAGGATAGGTGACCGGGGTTTAAAGGTCACCCTGGCCTATAATAATTAGGTTTGGGTTTGAATTAGAAATGTTAAGTTTTATTTCGTTGTGTAGCCCCTAAAAGGACTGTGTAAAGATTGATCAACTGGACTGTGAGTGGTTTAAGGTAACTGTGGGGCCCAGAAGCTAACAATGACTGCATAATTGCTTCATGTGTAATCAATGTTGATAAAGACAAGAAACCATTATAATGCGGGCGGAAGTAGTTACTTTGACCTAGTAACGTTACTTGACCTAGGTCAAGTCGAATACTCGAGTATTCAGGTGAAATTGTATCAAAGTACCGAAATAACGGTAAGTCGTTCGAGTCCTGTGTTTGATCATTTGTGTTTTCCAGAGGCCACTAATACTTGTATAATGTTTATTTATTGATCACACTCATTGCTTCTGTTGATTCCCCTGGGGTTTTTAAATAAACTCCTTATTCTCGTCATGCGAATCAACTCAAGTTTTAGGTGTGTCTACGTGCTGATGCTCTGGAAGACTGCGACACAGTCGATATCCGCCTCGAAATAGATCGGGCAAGTAGACGCAAATCTTTCCCTGTTTCCTAAAAGCGTTTCGCAGCAAGAATGACACAGGATACTGCACAGATATGTGTCGGAGACAATGCCTATAACAAGGTAGTAGAAATAAAAGTTGGAAACGATCGGGTGTATGATCAAGGAAGAATATATTGTAGTGTGAGCGACTGTGTCAAAATAAACCTACTTATTATGTACTGGAATTGAGCTAGTGTGAAGCAGAGACGACCTTTCCTGGATAAACGTATGTAATGTGTCGACATCACTGGCCTGCAAGAGACTAATCTGTGTGAAACGACAGTCCGTAATACCAGCTTTTATAACAGGTGGACAAAGGAAACTGTTAGGATTAGCATTTCTGCATCTGAAGTAGATATGTTACTGTGGAACTGTGAATATATACAAGTGCATGCTCTTAGAGAGCAGACTCCTATACCTTCATCATAGTAAATGTGTGTACTTCCAACGTCAAAAGGGATACACTCCAGATGCAACGTTTACTTGAGTAGGTAGGGTAGAACATCATATTTTGGGTTGACTTTAACGAATGGATTAGGCAGTGAAGAAATGATTATCAACAATCAGGATGGGATGTTAGGAAACGCACCTGTGACATCAGATATAGGGTGTGTCAATGATGGTTGAACAATCAGATTAATTGACTCTGACAGTGATATTGCTTTGACATTGATGTATCTCAATCTGTTGTCGCTCTGCAAATGAAGAATGATGGAATACTACGACATCCATCACTGTCCGTTCATGATCCTTATTGAGAAAGGTTTAACCTTGGAGGCACAGAGAAAACGCGCACTCTTAAGTAGGACACATTAAGGCGGTACACTATCAGTAATACTATGCGCAGTCAAAATATAAATCCTTGCAATAAACAGAGAAACATGACACATCGTCTTTGTTGGAATGAAACGATTGCTACATTTTGCTGACCAAGAGACGAGCTATTTAAGTTCTGATAGTAAGACTGAAGCAACACTATCACACAGCCTGAGTACACCAAAGAACAAAGAACATGGACAAGACAACTATGTCATTTAAGAGATGTTCAATCTAGCTCAGAGCACCACATGGTCGAATTATACAGTAGGCTATATTCATCTTCGTTACGGGACACATAGTTGTCGATGTCATCGAGAGAGCAGACATGCTGACTGACTGCCACTGTTACCTTATCGAATAGGGTGAGAGGAAGGGTGGGGGGTTAGCTAATGAGCTAATAGATAGAGCTGAATTTGGGAGCCACGTTCCTTTCCTCGAAAGAAGTTTATCAAAGGTCACAGTGCCTAAGCAAACCAAATGTGATTTGCTGAAGATGAAACAAAAATATAATATCACAAAGTAGCTAATTGTATAAACATAATAAATATCACATGTGATATTGCTGTCTAATTATTATTGTCAAAATTATTTACCAAACAGACTGATGTTGACTGAATCTTTGAAACCTTGCTTCCAGAAACAGATGATGTTGATAACATTTGTTACGATACCAAATATGTTCATTATTTGACATAAAACAGCATAAACAACCCACGTGAAGATCATCATTGTGTAGTTACTTATAACAGGCTCGTCTATGGATGATTCCATTGCTGTGTGTTTTTAACTCTAGTTAGTTCTTAAACATCTTGATTGTATAGTCCTCAATGAAAATATATTTACAGTAGTTTCTTGACAACAATGTTCCTTTTTCAAACCATTCATGAACATTTTCGTCAACTCTGGAAGATAAAACAAAATTATTGTTTCTGTAAATGAACCAAGAAAGTGCTAACATAAATCCATGTTATGTAAATTACATTCTGAATACGACAGTGATATTAGTTGCAACACCATGGTTTAATTAAACAAACTGTTGGCCTGGGTGGTTACAGGGCCCAAATTTGGGGTGTAAAGAATACAACCACTGTTACTGCACGCATGTCGTAAGAGGCGACTAGGGAGGTTTGGCTGAAATCGGATGCATGTGTCCTAAACGTGTAGAAGTCTATGCGTTTAGGGCCTAACAAACCAATGTGCAACGTATACACGTTCTTAGCAAAGATCAAACATATCACAAAGAGTGATTAAAATTCGTCGTAAAGAACGAACGCGAAGAAGAAGAAGAACAAACTGTTTCCGTCATTATATGTTACATGTGTTTAACTGTTTTATTATCTTCTTCTTGGAACGATCCATATCGATTAACTTGTTAACTACTCTTTGTGATTTATATGTAATCCGAGCCTAAGAGCGGTTGCAAGTTGTGCCTGATGCGCCTACAAGTTGGTCAGCACATCCGACGTCTTCGATACGTTTATTTACTAGGGTAGCTTCCCTAGGTCCCTACCTCAGTCGTCTCTTAGACATGCCTTGTATGTCGCAGTGTTACTATTCTTTGCTTCCCTTAAATCCCCGCCAACACACGTATGAACGGATTTGTCTGAATCTTATTCACGATTATCACTGACACATAATACAGTTGTCACAATGAGACCATCAATGCTTATTAACATCGCATTATTTAATAACTATTGAAATTGATATTTATAATTCTCCTTGTAATGTTAGAGGTATATTTTAGCGACATAGTTAATTAAGTTTTGCTAAACTGTGCTGATTCTTTCATGAACTAGATTATTTTTTCAAAGTTAAAGTTTTATAATATACACACATTATGGTGTATCCATGACTAACACAAATTCGTTAAAATGATGTAAACACATATTATTTATTGAGTTCTAACTGTATGTAGTACTATCTTGTAGAGTTTCACCAAACCGAATCGGAAAATCGACAGAATATCGTTAGTAAAATAAACGCTCGACTCACTGAGGTATTGATTGATACCTGGCGTTTAGCACTGAAATAATGATGTTAATACATGTGTTCAGAGGTAACATTAGGAGGAGAAAAGTAGTGTACTTAGTAGTGTAAATAGATAAAAACATGCGCATCTCGTTGATAGTAACATAGGCTAGAAATTGAAGACATAATTGCTACTAACATATGCATTACATTGCCCGCTGCTACATTTGTAACTAATTAGGTTACATTCAGTGCAAAGTTTTCAAATTGTAGTGCTCAAATATGTAATTAAATGCTCCATTAAAAGCATGAGAATTAATAAGTGGTAAATTTGATAAATCATATTACTAACATACATTTGTGTAACAGCCAAATATATGTCTCTTGATCAATTATTTTTCCCTCCCTTACAGACTATCCTGTATATTCGTTCTATTATAAACATTATACTGCTCCCTATTTGATCTACGATCGCCTTACAATCTTTATTTTTTCAAATTCAAGAAGGCTACTTCACACTGTGTTATGTTGTGTAATACGTCATCGCACATCAGCTAAGTCCATTATTGTATCTTCTACTAAACGTTTTGTCCAGTTTGCATTGACTCAATATACGTAACTCAGTCGCGCCGGCGACGATCCTGATCAAATCGTAGTTACACAAAATTAGATTGCCCCAGGAACAGTCCTTATAGAGAACAGATAACTGCTAATTGATAATTTCTTCAACCCTAACATTGTCTTTATAATAAATAGCGGCATACGCGGTTGCCACAGAAACCCACAGGCATGTACATGACATTTGGTACTATTTATTTATTGCAGTTTGTAATTCACGTTTATTAATCTTAACATCAAGCAATGTACATCCGGTAGATCATTTCGTATTTAAGCAGACTACAAGGTTAACATAACGTAGTGTATCATCCTCACCGTGGGATTATTTCTAGTGAAGTCAATGACTCTACACATGCCTTCATTCTGAATACGTTCGAGTTGTTCACATTGTGATCTTGATATCGTGAGAAGGATGATGAGATATCGAAACTTCAAAACAGCAATAGTTCCATGCGAGCGGAAACGCACACTGGCTTTAACCCTGGTGGGCTTTCCAGCTGTTCTGCTCATTCGGGATGGACACACACCCTCGTGCCTTCCGCGTCTGCCGTGCTTGCCGCGCCAGTTGTGCCATGCTCCCTTGTCCCTCGGTTGGGTCCACTATGGCATCGCCAGCGTGCGTGTTATCTCTGCCCTAGTGCCTGGTCACCAACCGTTTTCGCCGTGCTCACATTTTCCGTGCCTACCGTGTCTACCATGCATGCCGTGCCATGCTTGCCTGCCCATCGTCGGGCCCACTCTGCATCGCCAGAGTGCGTGTTCGCTTTGCGATGGTGCCTGGTCACCATCAGTTTTCATCGTGCTCACATTTGCCTGAGGTTGTACGATATTGAGGCTTATGATCGTGCCCCCATCCCTGTGATAGGGGCCCGAGTTCCGCCCTATGTTGGCCCACGTGCAGCTCAACTCGACACCCAGCATGCTCATCGGCTCAAGAGAGAGGGCTCAAGCGAAAGCATGCGCGGGCTCCGAGTTTTGCCCCACGCGGTTCCATGTTTATCCTTTCAGCTTTTCCCATCGGCCGGGAGAGACAAGCATTAATAGGCACTCTGGGAGTTCGCTCGTCTGTGTTGCGAGCGAATCCCATCTAGCGTGACTACCTGTGCATCTCTACTTGCCTCAGAGTAGCTCTCCCACGGCACCTGCCCTCTTAGCCAGACCGAAACTATCGTCTGTTACCATTGTCACCACCTGAAGGTGAGGGCAGGAGATTAGCGCCAGCTCGCTAACCCTGGCGCGCGGTTTATTTCTTGCACCTTTGACCCTAATGGCTCGTTTGAGTTCAATTTCAACATCCTTCTTTTGTTGTGAAATCAGTCTAAGGTTCTCCAGTGTTATTAATATCACGAAAAACATGGTAGTATTAGGGCGTTCATCCTTATCACTATTTTATATCTGTCCCATGAAACGCTGAAAGAACATCTGTCCATTATCCGCATATGTTGTCAATACAGCCCCTGATGTGTCAAGTAAATAAGGTCGATACTTGCTAGCAGGCCTCCTGTTCATTTAGCGATAAAACTGTCAGAATTGATATAATGATTTGTCACTGCTGGTTTTTATTAGGAAAGTATTCCATAGCTAAATGCATTTCATGACAAATACTACTTTATTATTTTCCTCATATATATGTTAGTTCATCATCAAGGTGCGTATCCTTTATAGAGCGTTGCTTTCTTTGCAATGCATCTGAAATTCACTCTGTCTCTAGTCAGTTTACCCACTTCGTCGATGGTCATATTCATGGTTTCTTTAATATCTTGTAGACATCTTCTTCTTGGTATGCCTCTGCGTCCTGGGACTCTGCACTCTAATATTGTTCTCTCCAGGTCATCAGGACGCTTGATGTGAACAAAGTATCTAATTTTTCTGTACAGTATGTTGTTTATCAGCCGATTGTCTTTAACATTCAGTTTTTTTCCGGACATCAGTGTTCTTTCTTTTTCCTGTTCATGGTATTCGTTGGATCTTTCTGTAGCATTTAGTTTCGAGGGACTGCATTTTCGTTCTTGTTTTGTGTGTAATGGTCCATGATTCATAACCATAAGTTAGTTAGTTTGTTCCTTTCGTTCCAAAGGCGGCACATAGGGCAGAGGTTTTATATCTCCAAGTGATACGGTTCTTTGTTATCAGTTGGAGATTTTGTATGGTTTTACATCCCAATAGTTTGCTTTCTTGTTGGATGGTTCTTCGAAGAGTGGTCTTTGGTCTTCCACGTTTTCTTTTTCCAACTGGTGACCACAAAAGGACTTGTCGATTTAGTCTCTTTTCGTCTGATCTAAGAACATGAAATAAATATTTCCACCTTCGTTTCCTTATAATATTTGATACGGGTTGTTGGTGTGTTCTATCTCTCACTGTGTTGTTAGAAACAGAATCACTCCATTTTACTTTTAATATTTTCGTAGACATTTATTCTCAAAGCTGTCCAGTTTCTTATCAATTTTCTTTGTTGATTTCCAACTTTCACAACCGTAGGTCAGTACAGGAATCACACATGACCTAAATAATTTAACTTGTGTGCATATACTAAGGTCTTGAGATTGCCAGATATTCGTTAATTTAGTGAAGGCACTAGCTGCTATAGCAATACGAGAGTTTATTTCTTTCATAGTGTCTCCGTTGTTTGACAATGTACTACCCAAATATGTAAAATGTTCAACTTTCTCCAGTGTTTGGCAATTTATTACGATGTTGTCTGTCGAGTTTGTGAGGTCCATACTTTTGGTTTTGGCAGAATTAATTCGGAGACCAACCTGTTCTGCAACCATAAGTAGCCACTGGGAAAATGCATATTCTCAATATTTTTAATTTTAATATTTTGCTGGTGCTTTGCCACATGTACTTCATTGTGCTTAACTTCTTATTTGCTACTGCCAATCTTTTTGAAATTATATTGGAGCAGTCACTGCTATTGTTAATTATTGAGCCCAGGTATTCGCAGCTGTCTACAAATTGTAGTTCTTCATTGTCTATTTGGATGTTAGGTGAGCCGTTTGCTTTGTCAGTTGACATTATTTTGTTTTTTTGTGTATTCAAATATAGATGCTGGTCTTTACTCTGTTTCTTGGTCGTCATGATTAGGTTTTCCCAAACCTCTTTTCTGGTGGATAATAATACTGTATCGTCTGCGTATCTTAGCTCTGGTATGGATTTGCCGCCTATAGTGAGAGGGCCGTAATTCACAAAGCTGGCATCATCTTTTACGTTCCTCATGATGTTCTCCGCATATATGTTGAATAAGTATGGGGACAAAATACATCCCTGTCTTACCCACTTTTGAATCTCCAGCCATTCAGCTATTTCACCTCCTATTTTAATGGTTGCCTGTTGTTCGTGGTATAGAGATTCTATGAGTTGTATTATGTTTATTGGAAAATGCATGTCTTTCATCATGTTCCACATTTTCTGGTGTTGTAGATGGTCGGAAACCTTGCTGTAGTCTATAAAACGTGCATGCATGTGTGTGTTGTATTCTCTGCATTTTTGGATAATGAGTCTCATGCTACAAATCTGGTCTCTAGTGCCTCTACCTCTTCTGAAACCTGAGTATGTTTCGTGTATTTCGTATTCTCATTTTTGTTCCATCCTCTTCATTATGATTCTTAGTAGGATTTTGCTGGTATGACTTATAAGTTATGTTAGTTCACCAAGTTATAATCCTTTCTTCACGATTGATATTTACATATAGAACAGAGATCACATTTAGGAAATAAATAACAAGATGTTTCTGATCACTATATTAAAATGCTTTTTAATGTCAAACAGCGATTGATGTATCCACACAATTACTAGAAATATACTGACAATACTTATATACTTCGAACATATATGTATCGCTTTCTAATGACTGATAGAAAACCGTCATTGTGCATTGACTCAGAGCTGAATGCTTATCTTGTCTTGAATAGTTGATAAAATATCTAGAGTACAGTAAAATGCTGCATTACTAACGTGTATCATGGTGGCGGGGATTGCACACAGTGGACCCTACTTGTCTGAATTATTATTAGACACATTATACAGCGCAATGAAAGCTCTCTATTATTAGGATAATCCAGTTCTGTTTTATGTCAAAGGTGAAT
The DNA here is from genome assembly GCA_020796225.1 of Arion vulgaris. Taxonomy (NCBI): domain Eukaryota; kingdom Metazoa; phylum Mollusca; class Gastropoda; order Stylommatophora; family Arionidae; genus Arion; species Arion vulgaris. The sequence continues at coordinate 18,358,894 of CM036759.1, read as the reverse complement.
AGACAATTTTCTTACACATCAAATCTTCAATGATACGTGCACCATATGTACTACAGAACATCAGTATTACACAACACACGAACTACACAACACAAGCACTGCATCTTATTTAGTGAAAGAGCAAGATCCCAGATTCGTTATATAGTTGGGTTTTTTTTAAGTGAAGAAGACGGTTTCAGCAACTGTCATTATTATTACTGCTCTAACAGCTTCTTCTTATACAGAGTGTTCAAGATAAAAGTAGCCTATCAATGGAGCTAATCTGACATATATTTATGAAAATGAGAAGGTTCAGTTATGACGTAGTATACGTCAAGGTTGTGTGACGTTATGTAATTGTAGTGTGGAAAGGGGCGATGAACAAATGTGACGTAGGACCAGCCATTCAGAACCGATTTAAGTAGTAAATATATGCAGCACAATAGGTAACTGGCAACTTTCGATTTGTCAATGAGGCTGCTTTTATCTTGAACACCCTGTGTGTGATCACTCTCTGTCCCTAATATATTAATCACGCCGTAATTAACCTTTCATATAAATATATGAAACCCAATTCTGTATTTCAATCTTTATTATGAGCATACATTTCACCTATATAGCACCTTTACATCTACAACACATATATCATATTCATACATATATATATATCATACAATATAGTCCCAACATGATTACCTCACTCTGAAAATGATATATCACCTTACAATATAAAATGCTAAACTATAACCACTTGATTATATAAGCACAAATCTTCACTATTCAAGTCCTACACTCTATTGAATCTCTAATACAAGTTCATCACATAATTGTGTTGTACAGGTTAGTCTGAAGTCCTTAGAATGCCTCTGTCTATTTTAAAATTTAATAGTTTTCTGTGGAACAGCTGTTCGTTGAGTGTTCATGGTCTGTTCTTGTGACTTCAAAGATATATATTTCTTCAAAGTGTCTATTTTCTGTCTCTTGATGAAAGTTTGCTTTTTATACATTAAGATCATATCTGTAAAACGAGGCTCTGATAACTTGGTCACTTTTCTACAAATGGCAATTTAGAAGATATATATTTCCAGTTGAACAGGTAAGGCTTTCTCTTGTGCTGTCTGTCTCTATAAGATGCTACTTCTATTCTCTATCAGATTTGTCTATAGGTCTGATCGTGGCTACTCTGCTGTGTGGATCTATTTATGAATCTGCTGTCCACACTACACATGTCTAGTTATACTCACATACCCGAAGTCAGCGTTGGTCGTCTCTTCAACTCAGCACACTGGGCCATTCCGTCTGCCCTTTTGGGAGTTTTGCAAGACTCTCTCCATGTTCGGCAAATCTCTATCCGAGTTCTAAAGTCTTTCTGCTAAGTCTCTTCTGCTAAGTTGCTACTGCTAAGTTGTTTCTCTCTCTATGTGTCCTATCGGCTGTCGGAGTGTCTAGCCATACTCACATATTCGAACTCAATTTCAGTCTCTTCAACGCAGCACACTGGGCCATTCCGTCTGCCCTTTGCGAGCTCTGCAAGTTTCTCCCGTTCTGCAGTCTCTTCTCTTTCTCTACCCTCCTGAATTTCCGTCACCGTCTATTTATATGGGACTAAAACCCACCTTTGTCTTGCCTCCAAAATATCTCATTTCGTTTCATTATCATACTAATGATTACTGACTCTACCGGTGTCTATCTTCCTGAGAAATCGTCCATAAATCTGTCCGGCATCCTGCTTAATTCCAATCTCAGTCTTTAACAAATCAGGCCATCCTACTTATCTTTCGGAAATTCATGTAGTATTTCCATAATGGCTTCGTCTGCCTAATTTATTTTGGGGAAACCTAGCCGCTGCATTTTTAAACAGCTTCGTGGGTCGCCCTACTTAATTAAACTTTTGAACTTTTGACTTGTTTTTCTGTGGCCTATTGGAATTTGATACATTTTTGTCCTGCTCAACCACGAACACTATTACATAATCTTCCCCTGTATTCTTTCAAGATTGATCCTAAGATCAAACTTACCCTTCTAACTCTATAAGATGCAGCGCATCTCTGTCCCTAGAACATTTTTCCTACTAACCCACAAAACATTGAGCCCACTTGAAGTCTAAAATATACATCTCAAATGCCAACATAAAAATACCCATATAAGCACAACATGAAAACTAAATTATTCAAGTATCCAAAAGGAATCTCAACATAGTTCATCTCAACTTAATTGTACACTCTTGCACCAAACCACTGTTTAGTAAGACTAAATTTACTTTCCTAACCCCATGACATGAGCATGTCAACTGATCTACTGGAGCTTAATCTCCTCCGTGTAGAACCGTTACACCTTCTCTGTGGAAAGAAGATTTCATCCCCTTTCTCCCCATGACATGAGCATGTCAACTGATCTACTGGAGCTTAATCTCCTCGTGTAGAACAGTTACCCTTCTCTGTGGAAAGAAGATTTCATCCCTTTCTCCCCATGACATGAGCATCACTGATCTACTAGAGCTTAATCTCCTCCGTGTAGAACCGCTACTCCTTCTCTGTGGAAAGAAGATTTCATCCCCTTTCTCCCCATGGTTCTCTACCAATATTACCACCAAGTTCCATTACTACGGTTTTCAGTTCACTAATTTATCCATAATCATTATTAATCATTCATTATCATTGAAAACATCAGTTATACAAACATATTCATATAAAACACCAATCCCACAACCAAAGAGAAAATTTTCAAAATACATTACAACAAAACTTCAAATATCAATCAAAATGCATGAAATCTGTCATTAATCCAAAAATCAACATCAAGACAAAAGGAACTCATATGTAAACATAAATCAAGATTCATGACACCAATTCAGCATGATTAGATAACCCTCATTGGTTGTGAGTGAGTCAAGTTTCACTGAAGATCCCTTGCAGAGTTTATCCTCTCTACAGCTCATGTGACTCCCTTTCCTTTCACAATTATTCCTTACTGTGTCTGCCAAAATTCTACTCGTGGCGTCACCTAAATCGATGATCTTCCTACCACATCCAGTTATACGAAGAAAACCGTTTTCTTTACTGGCATACTTGGCTCATGAAAAATTGTCATTAACTTCCCAAAATAACACTTTGGAATGTGTTCCAAATGTTACCCACAAGATTCGAGTCCTATCACTCCTCTCAAAACATCAGTACTAGTAAGTCCCATCTTTCGACTTACATTCTCACGTGTACCGTCACACATCTCAGTGATTACTCTAACCACCATACTCAGTCCATTAAATGCTTATAACAAGACCTTTCCCAATGTATGAAATCTACTCTTGATTTCACCACATATTTCATTTCCTCCTCTACATTAAGGCATGTGTTACTATATATTTTGTAAACAGACATCTCAATATTGTACCATCAACAACCAACAATAAAACAGAAACTGTTCAGCATTCAGAAATGTTGAACATTATAGAGACTCTCACACCATAACAACCATGACCTCGTGTGATCTCTCTCTGTGGTTTCGACCCTCTACTGACCACGCCCTGTTTTCCTCCAACCTTTTATGAAAAAAAAATTCACACCTTACAGGTAAGTCACAGTACCACAGGGCATTAAATGTTCCAATCCCTGAAATACAAACCCTGACTGACATAGTTATTGTCATAAAACCAGCATATGCCACCATGTGGTGTGTAAACACTTGCTGAATCAACCATGCCATATATAACAACAAAACATGTCAATATCAATAAAAATCCCATCACATAAAATACAACAAAATTCATTCCCTCTTCTCAACATGGGTAAATTCTTCATGAACCTTCGACCCCCCCCATTTGTCTGTTCGCACCTGAGATTAAATTCTTTTCTCCCATACGTGTCGAAATCTGAAAATTTAACCTGGAAGATGTTCGCATGTCTCGAATATCTTTATTACCAATCAGTAATCCATACCAATATTCTTGCACCTCTCATATGACATTGTGAATAACACATTTCGCTTTGTCTCAACTGGACATAGAAAATAATGAAACCAACATAAATGTCACTAAAAATCATCATTTTTTTTTAAACTATGACCTTTAACCACATGGTTAATCATTATACCAGTTGAAAAAACATGTTTTGTTAATGACCACTTCTGTACATCTCTTCTATCTACTCTCTCTCTCTCTCTCCCATACATCTCTACCACCGCTTTATCCACGCCTCATGTCTCTTCCCACCTACATAATATACTGTCTTTTGTTTCCCCTCCTTCTCCATTTCCCTTTCCTTTTCTCTAATAACTGTCATCTCCCTTTTCTTGGTGGCCACAAGATCATCCCATTCAGCCTTGTAAGGTCGCCGTCTCTGTTTCCTTCTTTTCTCTAACCTCTGCTACCTCCTTTTTATCAGCTGCAAGGCCTGCCTCTTCTATTCTCTGTTGACGATATTTTTGCTGCAGCTTCTCCACCGACTTCTCCATTGCCTTCCAATATGCTTTCTCCTCACATTCTGTTCTCTTTGTTTCTTTAACCGCCGCTATACCTTTTACTTTTTTATGTTGATCGACGTTGAATTTTGATGCTCTCTACTGGTTTGATAAATAAGCTGCAGTAGCAAATACCCTTTTACATAAATGGCATGGATGGCCAGGCGGAAGCTTCTGATTATCAACTTCATGATCCTTCTGATATGCCCTCATCTTACTTTTGGTTCCCTGCACTTCCTTGTTCGCCATTTGTACTCCATATATTCTTCCTGGTTTCTCTTCTACTTCTGCCATACTCACAGCGTCAAGCTCGTCATTCAATCTCTCTATCATGTTTCTCTGTCCTTCCTTGTCTTCAGTCAACCTATTTATCTCTTCTTGTAATCGCTTTATCTCTTCTAGTTGGAATTTATCGTCTTCCTGAAACACTTTTATTACCTCATCTTGCTCGTCAACGGGCATCTGTAACTTCTTTAACCTCTTCTTCATCTCGGTTGTCTCTTTCCTTCTCTCCATCTCTGCGCTATATATTTCCTCTCGTTCGCTCTGATCTTCCCCAACAGCAACATCCCTATACTTCAATTTTCCTTTGTCAATCTCTTGTCGTAAACCTTCATTTTTCATTCTATCCAACTCCTTGCGACCAATTTCTAACTCAATTTCTAAAGCACTCTGTTGTCTATCGGCTTTGTCTAACTGTTTCCGTAAATCTTCAATCGTACTACCCATAGATTGGTTATCTTCACTACTATTCTGCAGTTTCTCTAGTAAGTTGAAATTTTGCTGCTTAAGTTCTTCAGTTTGTCTCATCTCAATGTCTTGACATTTCTGGTTTCTAATTTCCTTGAAACAGTTAATAGCATAACTTCTTTGTTCTCTAAAAGACCATCTTCTTCCTGACCTTACATTTCTGCTGTCTCTGGCAGACAACCTATTATTTTTAGACTGCCCCCCTACTTCTCCTTCTATGTTTAGATGGGCATTCTATAGCAAAATGCCCCACACCGTGACAACAAAAACAAATCAATAATCTGAAATAAACACTGTCTAACCTATGCCCCATCTTGTAAATTTCAAAGCTGACATCAAAAACAAGTTGTTATACTGTGAAAGTAATTACAAGGTCGGCAGCAAATATCAATGTTATTAATGATCTTCAACAATTTGTCATTAACAACCTACAGGCTACAATTCTTACTTATTTTAATATCTGAAATAACTTTCCAATTTCTACAAACAATCTACTATAAAATAAACACTACCCGCTCTTCCTTTCCAATTTTATTCAACTTTTAAAATTTGTAAAATACCTGAGCTCTCTTTCCTCCTTCCACGCCCCACACGGACCAAATTTATATAGGTATCTTGTTCTGTATCTCCAACTTCTACTAGACCTTCCTTAATCACCGTCATAAATCTACCTGCGTTGACTACAGGTAGTTGAGTTGACAGATTCTACTTCAAAAACAAATGTAGCCTCCAAAAATCGTGATCTTTGTACTATCTCAAATCTTCTCTTCTACTATCTCTTGATATTTCGCATCGACCACAAATACGGTCATTTCAGGCTCAAAACAATGGCTCGTGCTACGTCTTGTATAGTGGCTAGCAATCATCCCAGGTGTTTCGATATCCTGGTCACAGCACCATTTGTGGGCGATCACTCTCTGTCCCTAAATATTAATCACGCCGTAATTAACCTTTCATATAAATATATGAAACCCAATTCGGTATTTCAATCTTTATTATATGCATATATTTCACCTATATAGCACCTTTACATCTACAACACATATATCATATTCATACATATATATATATAACATACAATATAGTCCCAACATGATTACCTCACTCTGAAAATGATATATCACCTTACAATATAAAATGCTAAACTATAACCACTTGATTATATAAGCACAAATCTTCACTATTCAAGTCCTACACTCTATTGAATCTCTAATACAAGTTCATCACATAATTGTGTTGTACAGGTTAGTCTGAAGTCCTTAGAATGCCTCTGTCTATTTTAAAATGTTAATAGTTTTCTGTGGAGCAGCTGTTCGGTTGAGTGTTCCATGGGTCTGTTACTTGTGACTTCAAAGATATATATTTCTTCAAAGTGTCTATTTTCTGTCTCTTGATGAAAGTTTGCTTTTATACATTAAGATCATATCTGTAAAACGAGGCTCTGATAAATTGGTCACTTTTCTACAAATGGCAATTTAGAAGATATATATTTACAGTTGAACAGGTAAGGCTTTCTCTAGTGCTGTCTGTCTCTATAAGATGCTACTTCTATTCTCTATCAGATTTGTCTATAGGTCTGATCGTGGCTACTCTGCTGTGTGGATCTATTTATGAATCTGCTGTCCACACTACACATGTCTAGTTATACTCACATACCCGAAGTCAGCGTTGGTCGTCTCTTCAACTCAGCACACTGGGCCATTCCGTCTGCCCTTTTGGGAGTTTTGCAAGACTCGCTCCATGTTCAGCAAATCTCTATCGAGTTCTAAAAGTATTTCTGCTAAGTCTCTTCTGCTAAGTTGCTACTGCTAAGTTGTTTCTCTCTCTATGTGTCCTATCGGCTGTCGGAGTGTCTAGCCATACTCACATATTCGAACTCAATTTCAGTCTCTTCAACGCAGCACACTGGGCCATTCCGTCTGCCCTTTTGCGAGCTCTGCAAGTTTCTCTCCGTTCTGCACGTCTCTTCTCTTCTCTACCTCCTGAATTTCCGTCACCGTCTATTTATATGGGACTAAAACCCACCTTTGTCTTGCCCCAAAATATCTCCATTTCGTTTCATTATCATACTAATGATTACTGACTCTACCAGTGTCTATCTTCCTGAGAAATCGTCCATAAATCTGTCCGGCATTCCTGCTTAATTTCCAATCTCAGTCTTTAACAAATCAGGCCATCCTACTTATCTTTCGGAAATTCATGTAGTATTTCCATAATGGCTTCGTCTGCCTAATTTATTTTTTGGGGAAACCTAGCCGTTGCATTTTTAAACAGCTTCTTGGGGTCGCCCTACTTAATTAAACTTTTGAACTTTTGACTTGTTTTTCTGTGGCCTATTGGAATTTGATACATTTTTGTCCTGCTCAACCACGAACACTATTACACCTGTAGTTCCTTCAAAATTCGTAGAACACACTAATATTTAATTTGTACGAAATCTACCAGATGGATAACAGTAATGTTGTGCAGGCAATCTTATATAACTCACAACTTTACGAGTTTATGTTTAACTAATTGGTAAGTAGCTTAGTTTATGAAAAAAAAACGTTTTTGTTATATAATTTTGCATACGCACAACACACTGATAACCAAAGTTTAGAATTTACAGTAATGCACAAAATGGTAGCAACTGTTTGCAAAGGCATATCCCTACTACATATTATAAAACGGAAGATGGCATAGTGAACAAACGATAACTTCCACTTCTATAAATGAAAGTAAATGTTGCGTATGTACGTCAATTACAGTCGTTAGGATACGTTGTGAACTGATTAATTCAACGGAATCCGATTTTGACCTTCGCTAAATTGCATGTGGAGCACATAAATGCTTAATTATCAACAAACTGTACAATCGTACTGCTAAACTTCTACAAGTATACAAAATCAACATCGCTGTTATTTTAGTAATAAAATATAATCAAAATCTTACTGCACTGAAGGTTTGGTTGGGCAAAAAATACTTTAAGACGGTCGCCACTGTTACCTATATAAAAATGTAGAAATCAATCATTTCTGTCAAGTGGAAGATTTAAATCGGTCGATAAAGATCTTCACGAATTTTGGAAAGAACTTTAACAACAAATGTTTGTAGTATGTTGATGCTGTGTATCATAGGTTCCCAAACGTTTTCGAGCCACCGAGCACGTTAGAAAACATAAACATTGTAACCCACCAACACATATATACATGCTCTATTTTCTCTGTGACATAGAAAATTGATATATATTTATTTCATACCTGGTCAATTTTCTATCGATTATTTAATTGAAATAGAAAATTGATGAAAAAATTGATAGTGTCAGACGGCATAAGATGTATTAAAAAGAAGAAATGTTTAATTTAAAATAGTTTTGCAATTGGAAAATTTTAAAATATTTATAATTAATTTCTCCTATAAGTAGCCACCGATCCCTGAACGCCCCCAAATGCTTCTGAACCCACTATCCCCCCGCCCTCCTAGAAGACTTATGTGTCCACTGGGGTGGTACCGCCCAGTTTGGGAACCTATTATATAGTAGTATTAGTCAGAAAATTGACCATGTATGACAAACAATGTATGTATATACTAGTGTAGCGTGCGTGTGTGTATTTGTATTTGTGAGCGTGCAGCTTCGCACAATCATACAGCGGTTAACTATAGTCGTCCTTAGTTTCGATGTTCAATTTTAAAGAACTATCAAACTCAATAGACCAACTCAAGAATTTTCTTCTGCTTTGCATTTTTGGAAAATTTTACAAAAAATAGTTTTGTATTTACTGCTCATGTAATAATATATAAATATATTCATAGATGAGTTAATGTTCTCTAGTATGAACCCTAAACCACAAGCAAGCAAGGACACATTAAAATATTTCCCATTAACTGAAAGATCAGGTAGAAAAGCAATTGCTAACAAATTAATACTAGTAGGGAGAAAACAAACAATAAACAAAGCTGAAATTGTCACAACCATTTTAGCTGTTTTCTGATTTTTACTGGAAACTGTGTCGGTCTGCATATTGGATATGGTCTCCTTTCTCCATTGTGCTTTCTTCCATAGTTTTATTGACATTATGATTGTGCATAAACTGATGATAAAAAATGCACTGAATGGAATGACAAAATTGTTGATTGCATAAGAAATGTTTTCAACTTCTTCTTGTTCAACTACAGAAATAAGGCCGATGAGAGTTATGTTTCTAAAAGGAGAAAACTTCATACCCAATCTGTGGACAGCATACACTGGTGTGGCACTGAAGAAGAAGATGATGAATATACCAATGGTAATAGCAGTTGTTCGTTTTGGAGTAATGATACTTTTTATCTGGATACAAATAAATAGAAGGAAAATTGTAATTGCATGATACAAATAAAAACATTGCATGATGCTAGTGCTTAAATATTTGTATCAAACATAAATAGATAAACAAATCAAGATAAAGATAAAAAATAAACATATAATCCTCGCCCAGTTACTGATATTAACATTACTTATATAGGACAACTTCTTTATGTTTTGAACTTCGAGTGTCAGATTCAACCCACAACCCTCTTGCGTCCCAGTCTATATACGAACACTTACGCTAATCCGTCACAAACATACACACATGGTGTACCTAAAAGGTCTAAAGACGAACGATTGACTTCAATGCATCTTATTTCACAAATTGTTTCGTTTATTTGTGCAGAAATGGTACGTGACTTGTATTATTAGAGTTGTGAACAATATATGTACTTTATAGTTCCAACAACAATCATATTGAGATCTTATAAAAAGAAGAATAAGCTATTGTATTGCAACATTCTGAAAAAAAAAGATACAGTCGTTGACTATTAGTGTAGATTAGTCTAAGTTATATGATACATTGATATTTGAGTCTTTTGTTTTTATCATTACTGATTGTTTATTACTGAACCGATATTGTCATATCAGACGTCACAGTATATTCACACTAATGATTTTCGTCGTTCACCGTTTATATACACACTTTATTATACCCCTTAAGCAACCTGTTCTGCCTGTGCAAAATTTAAGTTCTAACGCTTTGGAACGCTCCTTATCGACCACTTGTTAACCACTGTTTGTGATTTGTATGCGATCCAAGCCTAAGCGCGATTATACATTGTGCCAGTTATACGCCTACAAGTAGGCCAGTACATCCGATTTCTAATACACTTTGTATTTACTAGGTAGCTTCCTAGACCCTACCTCAGTCGCCTCTTACGACATGCCTTATAGGTCGCATGGTTACTATTCTGTGTTACCCTTGAGTGCACCATCAACACACGAGCAATATAAATTCCAATGCCAGCATCCAACAAGTAGCCACCGATAAAACTAGTAAATCTACAGTCTCCTATCCATCTTCACTCTCCTCTACGACCATCGATGATGTTTATTCAACCATGTCTGCTATCTTATGTTCTCGAAAGCATTCATGAACACGACAGTAGATCATGTTAACCTCTTAGGTATACACTACAGATTAGATGCCATCAATGCATCCAATGATGTTCCGTTTGGGCCTTCAAGTGCATCGAGAAACATAAACAATAACGGCACCAGTATACATAGTTTCCACTAGAGATATACTAGAGGGTAGATACAACATAATCAGCCTTTATCCCCATACTATAATTATGTGACTTGCAGACTCCATCCCATTCTACAATGCCACTACTGGGCAAGCTATGTATGAAACCTCATACTGACTACTCACCACGATGTACAGATGTGTCTGTAGAAACAGTAACATCACCATCTCTTGCATTATCTACTATCAGCTAATTAATACCAAATTCGATGTGCATTGTACCACAATTTATACGATCCCTGCAACAAGTAACGATACCATTTTGAAAGTTTGAAATGGGTGCAACTATGTGGATACATACGTCACTTTTCGGAACGATAAAAACTGTGGTCACCTGGTCAATTATTCTTTTAGTTTCGACAATCCATGATATACCATTCTTGATTATCGTTCTTTTAATAGCATAAGCTCCTCATGCATAGTGTGTATTCTGATCCGCTGTAATCAGTACATCTGCTTTTTGTTGAACGTAGTCACGGAATGCAAATCATATATCTCAAATTTAAAATCGAAATATCTCTATTGCATCTAACTAAACGCAAGGCTTCATTTGGCACATGTGTATCCTTTCACAATGTGATCGATATCAATGTTAAGTAGTTCTTAATCTGCCATTGACTTCACAAGTTAACACATCTGTCACTAGATGGAGGATAAACATAACAAATAAAAGAACATGTTAAATTCAGAAAGAATATTTACATAACTGTAACACTTTCTAACCTGTAAAGGCATAGTTATACACAAACATCTCTCCAGTGTAGTCATGGCAGTAATACAACCGCTGACTCGTGTGAAAGAGAAATGTGCCACTGCTGATGTCAAGAAAGCGACTTCTATGGGATCAAACGGTAAATTACTTGACACGACTGCAGGAGTTGTGCATATGCAGTTCCAAATCATCATTGTAAGGCTGCCTAGATCCGAGATTGATAATCCTGAGTACAGATTGACACAAAATAATATAATTTACTTTCCACAATATAACGTATTATAAACAACGATAACAAGTGATGCAAACCAAAATGCAAACAAAAAAATCAGTCATAATGCCTTAACTGCGCCAGAATTGAAAGTTTGCTAACATTAAGAAATTTAGCAGCCACGGTGCACGCAAAATATCCCAGTTTTATAATATGTCGTCATCAAATAGTTTATTCTGAGCAGAATTATGAAATATTAACAGTTCTTCGGAATGTCTCTCATTCAGACGGCATATGTCTCACCTCTGAAGCCGTCATGCTCAAACCATTAGTTACATCCTGAATCCATCTTCTCCGTTTTCATCCTCTTCTCCTCTTTGCAGGGATGCATCCTACTATAATGGTCTTTTCCAGCTCTTCGTATCTCTTTATATTTCCAAAATACTTACATTTTCAAATTATATTTGTAGCTTATGCCAATTTTTTTACTGCGAGTTCATTCTGGGTATATTTATTTGTTCTCTTCTTTTGCTATGATATACGGATAACTTTTCTTTAATACGTACAGTAATAATCACATATATAACTAGAATACTCAGTGTTACTTTGACTAATGTGAGTTGAACATGATCATACCATTTCAAGAATATAATTCTCATTTGACTGTCTAATGCATAATTTAGTACGGGGATTAGTTTATTGTAAAATACGTGACATCTAACAATTTGCAGTTATTTGTATAATTGTGACAATTTTAAAGTTGTAATATGTAATATATATATATATATGAACTTTTGCAAGTCAGAGCAGGACTCATACTCTACTTCGCTAAACAAGATACACTAAAAGTGGATTATCGTATATCAGAATACTGGCCACAGCTGTAAAATTAGGGTAGAATGCTGATAACAAGAAACGCTACGAGATAAGCATATTTGGATTAAGTGAGGTGATATGGTCTGGAAACGATAGTTAGTGGATTCATTTTCATTTATTCAGGGAGAGAGATTGATAACCATATAGATGGAGTATTTGTTATGACGACACATATCGTAGCAAAGAGTATGGTAGAATAGGAACACATCTCGAGTCGTATAACTACAGGTCAACTTTAGCACCAGGAATGTTAAGGTGGCTACTACATAGTACCAGGTTTGTTAAGGTGGCTACTACATTGCTACAATGCTATGGAATATTACAGTATTATGCACTGATTAACAAGGACGAAGATAATAAGAAGGACATGATATAAGCAGATGCAGGACCAATTTAACAGGATCCCCCAAAAAGACATGTTTTTCAATTAATAAATGGTTATATCTCCAAGCTTGGTACTGAACATATAAGGATAGAGAGAGCTATAGGAAAAAGGGGAATAAACTCATTAAATGAGAACGTAGATAGTCTGGATGAGTTATGAATGCTGTGCAACACAGTAATTGAATGCACCACCATTTCTCATTAGCAGATTGAGAAACGTAACTGGTATTCACCTGATGAACTGACCTGTACTAACATTGACCATATATATATATATAAGATATTATTGCGGATTGTCTGTGCATACAGAATGGTATCCTTACCAACATGGGAAGAATGGATCCTAACAGATGGTAGCATGACCAACTATCTCAACGTTATCATTAATTTTAGAAGAGAATGTAGAGCTTGGGGCAACATGAAGGCTGATCTCGCAGTTAAACAGATGATAGAAGATAATGCAAGGGATAATGATGTTGTTGTATATACTGATGGGTCGGTTCAACGTGGTGAGAAGTCCGGCTGGGGTTTTTTGGCTAATGAGCATTGTAGGTTTGTTGCAGAGCGAAGTCGGGCATACAGGACAACTACTTCTAGTATGAGGTTGTAGGTTGAGGCCGTTACTGCTGCCCTCAATTGGATCTCTGGGACTTTATTTACTGAAGCCGTTGTTGTATCTGACTCTCAGTCGATGCTTCACAAGATCCATAAGGGCAAGTTTCGCTATGAGTGGATGTCTTCTATAGAAGTTTATAACCTCCAGCGGCTTACGTGGATATACTGTGGTCATGAGAGAGTAGACAGGTTTGCATCAACAGCATCGATTGTTGGGGTGTTGAAGATGGATAAGGAGGATATTCTTCGGTCTCTTCGCGACTGTCTGTTGGATGAGGACACTAACATCGATGTTGAATCGATCAAGCGATTTAGGCAGTTTGGAGTTACCCGTTGTTCAAGTCGAACTGGATGCCTGAGAGGCAAAGTGAGAGGTGTGCTTAATCAACGAGCCACAGGAACCATCTGTATGCATACTCTTCGATATCTGTTGGGGGAGACTGAGCACTTATGGGTCTTCCCGGAGTGTAATGACGTCAGTTTAGTAACCAATAACCAATAACAGTGCTACGGTGTTAGATGAAGAGCTGTCTTTTACAACTGAAACATTTCAAGACAAAACTTAAAACTTCCAGACACACTCTGCTACAGGTTCTCATGACATTCGATTTCAAGATATTAGCTATTTATTGAATGGTGACACGGATGACTTGGCCAAAGAATTCAACGTGAGCTTCATGTACGGTGAGATCAGAGACGAGTGGCTCCTCAGCTACCTACTACCATTGCCGAAGCCTAACAAATATCAGTCCTTGTTAGATTTCTACATAATCTTTACAATTCACAATACGACAGTCAAGCTTCTAGATAAAATCGTACAGCGCATGGTATGGGACCTCGAAAGTAATGTTATCTTCCCACATACTCTCGGATGTTACCTATCTGTGAAGGAAGCATGGTGTAACTGAAGTCTTTTCCTATGATGCCTTTGAGAATTTCCATGCATTTATCGAAACAATTGCAGTGATGATGGAATATCTACCATTGGTAAGAATAGATACGGGTAATTTTCATATTTTGGATCATATTTTTCGAGGATTATTCAATTTGAAAAAATATTGCAGACGTCAATTTCATCATTAATGAAAACAGTAATCAAGGTGACCTTGTGATTTTCATGGATGGTTCAGTAGTTCGCAACAAAAAGTCCACATATGCCTTCTAAATTAGCTCATCAAGCAAAAATGACAAGAAAGATAGTGGTGAATTTAGTATAATAACATGTAGCATGACAATGAAAGTACTGGTGGTGACTAAGTCACTACTACTATAGATGAAGTCATAAAACTGCATCCATATGTGCATTCTGAGTTATTCAATTAGCATGATCCGAAAGTTGTAGTCTGGTTCAGTGTGCAGGTTATTGACTGAATTATTAAAAGCGTCAACAGTTCCGTGAATGTCATTCTTCCCAGTAATGGTTTACGGAGAGTAGATGGTAATTTCAATAGCATTTCAACTCTTTAATATATAATTATTGCATGTGTAAATAGTCATTCATTAAAACATAAAAGTATATACATATATTTGATTAATTGTAATGATTTTATGATTCGCATAGAGCAACATACATCTATTTCAGCCGAGACATTAAAATCCCTCTCTTTTATTATCAAAATAACGTTGAAGTTGTTTTCTAAACTGTTTGAAAAAAACGTTGAAATTGATATCGTATATTTCTTTTTAACATACATTTATATGTTTGTAGCAGCAATACTAAAGGCAAATATTTATTCAATAATTTTCACAAATTCAACATTAGAGTAACGTATACTTAAATGAATTTAAAATCGTGGCATATCCCAAAGGACGTAGCCATCAACCACAGTAAAGGAGTCGTTGATTTTCTAGACACCACTTATACGTTCAGTAGTTTGCCATTGCTTTCTGAACGGTGAGGCCTATTTTTACCTTTTGTAAAAATCCCACGGAAACGAATTTGCTTTCAAACTTGCCCACCGTGCGGTTTGAACCAGGTACGCTTGGGTTCAGGATCGAGCTCACTACCGCTTGAGCTACATACGCTCACATACTTTAATATGATGTTTAATATGAATGTAAAAATATGTTTCGTTACTGTTCTGTTACTAAGACACCAACGTGTACATATATTTTCCAGCAAGCAGCAGGATATGTAATATTTAGCTAGCAATTATTCCTGGTTAATCATATTATTCTGCTAACTTATTTCTAGCTCATACACATGGATGGATGCAAGATAGGAAGCAGATTCATCATTAATGTGCGTATCCTTTATAGGACGTTGCTCTCTTTGCGGCACATCTGAAATTCACTCTGTCTCTAGCCACTTCACCCACTTTGTCGATGGTCATATTCATGGTTTCTTTAATATCTTGTAGCCATATTCATCTTGGTCTGCCTCTGCGCCCTGGGTCCCTGTCCTCTAACATTGTTCTCTCCAGGACTCTCCAGGCTTGATGTGACCAAAATATATAATTTTTCTGTATACAGAAAGGCGGCATATTATAAAAGTAATATTGATTGCAGAAGACTAAGTGTTTCAGGTGCAACATAGTTACCGGAAAATTCAGAAAATTCAAGTGACTGCACAATTGCAAACATAAGATGTAGCTTAACATTAAAACATATGTTATATTAAAACTATCAAGATCAAGCACTTTCCTCGGAAATAGTTCATCAACGTAAATCGAAACAAACCTAATGCGATTATTGAAGATCAACATTACCATTTAATATAATAACGTATATAATTGCAGAAACAGAAAACGTATTGCATGCAACATAATGTGTAAAATTATTGTTTGTCAAAATTATTTACCCAACAAACTGATGTTGACTGAATCTTTGAAACCTTGCTTACAGAAGCAGATGATGTTGATAACATTGGTTATGATGCCAAAAATGTTAATTATTTGACATAACACAGCGTAAACAACCCATGTGAAGATCAGCATTGTGTAATTACTTATAACAGGTTCGTCAACGGATGATGCCATTTTGTTTTTAAGTAGTTAGTTTGTACTACTGTAATTTTCAAAGACAATGTATTTATTGTATGTTCTTGAACAAATGTGTCTTTTCAGTAAACAGTACATTAGCTTGCCATTTAACTTTGGAATAATACAACAATCTAATGTAGTTTTTTTCCGGTAAATGAGAAAGGAAGGGCCACGATTATATACGTGTTATGTAAATTATACTCTGAATATCACACTGAAAGTAGTTACAGCAACATGGCTTATTTAAGCACATTGTTTTTCCATCATTGTTTGTTTCATGCGCTGGCTAATCTTAGTCTTATTCACAATTATCACCCTCACATAATAAAGTTGCTAGAATGAGACAACCATCACTTTGTATTCATCACAATAATTAATAAATAATAAAATTGTTAGTTACAATTTTTCATTTAATGTTAAATATATATATTTTAAAAAAAAATTGTTTAAATAATTATTTCGAAACTATGCTGACTCTATCATTAACTACATTATTGCAAAGTTAAAAGGTTAAACATATATACATATTATGATACAGGTGTATCCAGGGCAAAAATATAATTCGTTGAAAGTATGTAAACATACATCAACTATTGAGTTTTCTCTAATTGTATGTAATTGTGTTTTGTACAGTAACACCAAACCAAAAATCTGGAAATCGATAACATATGACCAGTGGCGAAACGTTAGACTGACTTATTTATTAAGACGTATCAATTATCACATACATAATCATGATAATATGTATGTACAGAGGTAACATTAGAATAAATACACACGTTTGTTTACAACTAATTGCTTTTAACATCGGTTAGAAAGTGCAGACATAATTGCTACAAACATATTCATTACATTTTCTGCTGCTAAAAACGGTATGTATTTTGATCGCATTCAGTGCAAAGTTGTCAAATTGTAATGTACAAACAACACATTACGTTCAAAATGACAGGTCTGAGAATTAAGATCTGACAACTCTGATAAATCATATTTCGAACACTTATTTATGTACAAAAAATATATTTCTCCACAAGCAACACTGTTTATTATTGTACATGACGATGTTTCACAATATTTTAGAAACACGGTGTAAGATATATTTTCAAAGTAAATCTAATATTAAATAGGCATTAGTGCTTTTTAAGCATTCCAAGAAATTGGTTATTACTGAATATGTGGTTAGGCAATATAAAACTTTATGTTTGAATCAATCACTGCTTTCTGCCCTACTCAGGATATTTTTGGGATTATTTTTGGTAGTATTGTGATTTCAAAATAACACACGTCAATTATGATGCTCTCACTTATGACCATTCAGATCAGAAGCAATTGCGCGTTATAAATTTGTGGATACAACAGTGTCTGGTGGCAACTGATTGAGTTCATTGCAGCGTGTTTTTTCCAAAACACGTAATCACAAAGTACTGTAGTTTTACAAATTACAAAACAATGACAAATACAGCAACGTTTCGACCAACAAGGCCTTTATCAAGCAAACGAACAACATGAGTGATTGCTTGATAAAGGCCTTGTTGTCAAAACGTTGCTGTATTTTGTCAGTGTTTTGTAATTTGTAAAACTACAGTACTTTGTGATTACGTGTTTTTCCCAGAAGTCTCCATCCTTCACGGCAGTAATTGCAGGCCATATGCCGAGATTGTTGTTTAAAATTACACCTCTTGAACCATCAGACCTCCTGGCAAACATGTTAACAACTTTGCCATGGATACCTTCATATTTTAATTAACTAGATATGTTACTGTACATTGTTGTTTTCTATTTTGAAAACAGTATCAATCAATACACATATGTGCCTATCATACAATATGTATGCTCCATCTATGGTTGGAATGAATTCAGAATTATACTGACAAGACTTATTGCTAACGAACATATTCGTGCAGCTTTCTGATGACATAAAATAATAGTTGTGCAGTGGCTCAGAAAGTGATGCTTATATTGTCTTGATTGGTTGATCAAATACCTAAAGTATATTACAACTCTGCATTACCAGCATGCAATCTGGTGACTGGGAATGAACACAGTGAACCCTTATTGTCGGAACAACAATTGTACACATATACATCACATAGAGAGAACTCTATTGCTAAGATGAACAAGAGTTTATTTCCAGGATGGGTAGAAATCTAAACACACCCCAACTATTCAATATTATGTACGTGCAATTTACATATGCAACATTGTATTACATACGTACTAAACAGCATTGTATACACATATTCCTCTTCAACCGTTATAAGTTGCATAGTGTATGCACGTAATTTTGCCATACCGGTACATCCTGAGCCACTTGCTACATCTTTTACATGGAATTGAGTCCGATATGTCTCTATAAGCAAAGTTCGTTTCATGGTTCCCTAACGAGTCCTCTCTTTCTTGAACCATTTACCTTATATTTCAATGCATGCGTTGGTATTTGTTGATCGTTTGTTCTCAAGGTATGCCCACCATATCCCCATCTCATCCTTCTTATAATACTTGTTACTTGTGGGTGAGAAGACATGTTTCGGATTTCATAACTTCTCCTGAATCTCAAATTATTCCCATGTTCATTATTTTTTCTCAAACATTTATTTTCAAATGCATTCAACTGACTTTCTATATCTTTAGTCATTTTAAAATCTCGTTGTCGTTTATACAACATTTGCAATGATAATTATGGATCCAGACATATGTAGGCATGACCAATTATCGCAACGTTATAATTACTCTTAAAAGAGAATGTAGAGATTACGGCAACCTGAAGGATGATCTTGCACTTAAGCAGCTGGTAGAAGATATCCAAGGGATGATGATGTTGTTGTATATACCGATGGTTCGGTTATTCGTGGTGAGAAGTCAGAGGCGTATTGTCTAATGCGCATGATAGGGTTGTTGCAGACCGAAGCAGAGCGTTCAGGAGAACTACTTCTAGTATGAGGATGGATGTTGAGGTCGTTACTGTTGTCCTTCATTTGCTCTCTGGGACTCCATTTACTGGGGTCTTGTTGTATCTGACTCACTCGATGCTTTACAATATCCACAGGGACATATTTCGATATGAGTGGGTGTCATCTATAGAAGTATGAAACCTTCAGATACTTACGTGAATCTATTGCCCTGGGCATGCGGGTCTTTGGACAATGAAAGAGCGGACAGGTTTGCATCAAAAGCATCGATTGCTTGGGAGTTGAAGATGTATGGTATGTTGATAGAAGGGCATGCTCTTCTGTCTCTTCGCGACTGCCTGTTGGATAAAGGCACTAACATATTTGTTGAATTGATACAGCGATTTAAGTAGTTTGGAGTTGCGTGTTCTACAACTAGAAGTATATGTCTGAGTGTCAGAGTGAGAAGTGTAATTATTCAAAGAGCCACGAGAACTATCAGTATGCATACTCGCCGATATGTGTTGGGGGATACTGAGTACATATGGGTCATCCCGGAGTGCAATGACGTCAGTTTAGTAACCAATAACTTATTTATATATATATATATAAGCGAGTTTTTTAGTGAGTGTGTGTATAGGTATTTGCGAATGAGGAAAATTCACATAATTATATCACTATTGACTAGTGTCGTTTTTATTTTCTGTGTTCATTGTTGAAGAATTGTCAGACTCGACAGTCACGAGTTTGCCTCTGTTTTATTGCTTTTGAAAATCTTACAAAAAATAGTTTTGTATTTACTACTCATGTAATAATATATAAATATATTCATTGATGAGTTAATGCTCTCTAGTATAAACCCAAGACCACTAACAAGTAATGATACATTGACATTCTTCCCATTATATGAGATATCAGGAAGAAATGCTATTGCTAACACATTAATGCAAGTAGGGAGGAAACAAACAATAAACAAAACAGAAATTATCACAACCATTTTTGCAGTTTTCTGATTTTTACTGGAAACTGTGTCGACCT
Organism: Arion vulgaris; assembly: GCA_020796225.1. NCBI lineage: Eukaryota > Metazoa > Mollusca > Gastropoda > Stylommatophora > Arionidae > Arion > Arion vulgaris. Next base: position 18,338,432 of record CM036759.1, on the reverse strand, counting down.
GCATTTTTGATATTGTTTTCTTTCTCCATTGTGCTTTCGTCCATAGTTTTATTGACAGGATAATTGTGCATAAGCTGATGATAAAAAATGCACTGAATGGAATGAAAAAATTGTTGAGTGCAAACGAAACTGTTTCAATGTCTCCTCGTTCTACGTTAGAAATAAGGCCAACAAGAGTTATATTTCTAATTGGAGAAAATTTTACGCCCAATCTGTAAACAGCATAAAATGGGGATGCAGTGAAGAAGAATATGATGAATATACCAATGGTGGTAGCAGTCGTTCGTTTTGAAGTAATGATACTTTGTATCTGAATACAAATAAATATAAACAAAATAATAATTTCATGGGCGTTACCACCAATATTTTGTTTTGAAAATGTAAAAATAGTTGGAGCAAAAGGAATATCTTTAGACATCACATAATATTATTATGAGTTACTGTTATTAATATGTAGCACAATACGGTGACCAACATACTGTATATAAATAGTCGAAATATTCACAAAATAGATGAGACTGCAGTAAAACTATTTGATTGGCAAAACACGTAATCACAAAATACTGTAGTTTTACAAATTACAAAACAATGACAAAATACAGCAACGTTTCGACCAACAAGGCCTTAATCAAGCAAACGAACAACAGGAGTGACAAATTTAAAAAAAAACAAATAGATGACTAAATACAAACGTTTCTAATGAACTATTTTATATAAATAGTCTAAAGACGAAACATTGACTTCAATGTACTTGGTTTCTCTAAATTGTTTAGTCTCTATGTGCAGAAGTGGTAAGCCACTTGTATTGTAAGAGCATTGAATAATATATGAACCTCGAAGCTCCTGCATTGATCATATGGATCCGCAACAAAACTGCAGTTGCGATTATAATACGCGCTATTTGAAAAGTATGTCAACCTGATTAAATAATCTCTTACATATAGAGACATTCAATATATTACCATGACCGTTTTTATTGTATTATTATTAATAGTAGATTACTCGCGTGCTATGGATTTATGTTTCTGCAGGTGTATGTTGCCTAGGGCCTGCATGCAATTTCCTCATAACACACTCTATCCTGCGCAACTCTTTAAATGTTCTCTATTGAATAAATGTTTTCTAACTCAAATGCCAAGGTTATTTTTCTGATTGGAGATGGGACATAGAGAATTACTAACGGGAACAGAACACGCTGCAAATATCAATCAATATATACGTGTACATGATACGTCATCTACGATGGTAAGACAGGACCACACATATGTATTTTTTCTCATTATTGATTGCTGGTTACTGAACCGATGTTACCAGTCGTTATCAATGTCAATGTATGCTGATGGCTTCCAGAACCCTTTGTTTAAACATACCCCTCATTATGACTATCTGGCATGTGCATCATTCAATTCCATACTTCTCAAATTGATGAATAAATTCAATATATGTTCGAATACTTGCATCGGTGTCAATGGAGCATAGAGACAACGCCACGTCAGGATTAGTGAGCTGGTACTAATCAAGATCATACCCCACCTCCACGTGGTGAACCTGGAAACAGACAAACGATATTGTCTGGCTAAGCGGGTATGGATAGAGGGATAGCTACTCTGATATAAGTAGGGATGCAGACGTAGTCCCGCTGGATGAGATCCGCTCGCAGCGCAGACGAGCGGAATCCCAGAGTGACTATTTTAATGCACGTCTCTCCCGGCCGAAGGGAAAAGCTGAAAGGATAAACACGAATGGATGAGGGGTACATCCAGAGAGGAGACGTGGGCCTACATAGGGCAAAACTCGAAAGCCTGAGGTGGGGCCCGAGTTGAGCTATGTGTCCAGAAAATATTGAGGCATGACGAATGTGTGCACAGTGAGAACTGATAGACACGGTGGAGCAGGCACCAAAGCAGAGTGAACACGCATGCGAACGATGCACGGTTGCGCCCACTGGTAGGTCAGACGTCCACGACACTGATGGTAGAGCGACAAGGGGTCGTGACAGGCATGGGGTGAGCGTACCACCGACATGTGCAGAAAAACTGGAAAACCCAGCAGAGGCTTGAATCCAGTGCGCGTTACCGCTAGCAGGGAACTACTACTGCCTTGTAGTTTGATTAGGCACAATCAAGGAGCAGCGGAGTAAACTGTACTCAAATCTGGACATCAAACAAACCAAGTAGTCCAAATAAAGACAGATTAGCTGGGTAGATGACGCTCAACAACTCGGGAAAGGTAGGTCGTCTACGGGTCGCTACCCTGAAAGAAAATAGCAAACATGTTGTCTTGCAGACGTGGCTGGGGACAACCAAAGGCTAACAGAGAGCAAACCCAGTAAACGCTTGATGAAATCGGACACGTCGCCGAAGGACAAGCACTAGATTTCCAAATGGTACTGAAGATGTGATGTAAAAAAAAGCCGTGACTAAGTTTGTTTATGTATCACAATAAGAACGATACAAATGGCCACAAAGAACGAACGCGAGAGAGAGAGAGAGAGAAAGAGAATACTTGCATCCAGCAAGCTGTCACGGACAACTTCAAGTAGGTTCCCACCCTCATCATATCCAGCTTCATCTCTCCTATGGTCGACGATGTTGATGCAACCCTGTCCGATATATCATTGTTCTCGAAAACCTCCATTACAGGTACAGTAGATAATTTTAACTACTTAAGGATGCACAGCAGATGAGACGACAGCCACTCTTACATTAATCGTCCATGTCGGAACTTCCAATGTATCGATTGAGAATAAAACGCAATAACAACCCCTGCATACATACATAGTATATGAAAGATATACTAAAAGACAGACGTAACAGAAACAACATTTATCCTCATACTAGAATATGTGTCATGCATTCTCCATTCCTCTCAGCAGTGACACTATCGTTCCGGTTAGCTAGTAAACCCCATATTGACTTTTCAACACGATGTACATATATTTATTTATAAACAGTAACATCTATAATCCCTTATATTATCTGATATCGGTTAATTATATCCGAGTACCGTGTGCATATTGCCTCAATGTAAGAGCTCCATATCACAATAAAAACTAAAAATACTTTGGTAGTTTGCAATTCTCACATCTATATCGATACATACATCTCTTTTTTGGAATGATGAAAACTGTGGTCAACTGGTCAATTGTTCTCTTTGTTACGGCAATCAAAGATATAGCATTTTTTATTCTTGTCCATTTAATATTATGGGCTATTCTTGTGCGGTGGGTGTTTCAGATCTGTGTTAATCCTAACATATGCTTCTTGTTGGACGTACTAACAGAATACAAAGCATATATCTCCAATTTTAAATCGGGGTATGTATATTGCATCTGCGAACTGAATGGATGTCACAATTCCAAGTACGTTCATTATTGTGATCGATATATCGTGAAAATATCAAGTTGCTAATCTGCGACGGACATTACAAGTTAGCACAACTGAAGGACAAGTAGATGTCGGTTTCGTTGTGTCACTTGAAGGAGGCTAAACGTGAAACATTAAAAAACATGTTACATTCAGAAAGTATATGTACATAATGGTAACATTTTCCAACCTGTAAAGGCATAGTTATACACAAGCATCTCTCTAGTGTAATCATGGCTGTAATACAACCGCTGACTCGTGTGAAAGAAGAATGTGCCACTATTCTTATCATGAACGCAACTTCAATAGGAACGAATGGTACATTACTTGACATGACTGCAGGACTTAGGCATATGCAGGTCCAAACCATCATTGTAAGGCTGCCTAGATCCGAGACCGATAATCCTGTGTACAAATTGACAAGAATTAATGTGTGTTTCTGTTAAAAAATATAACGTACTATTATAAATGAAATGACAAGAAAAGCAAGATGTATAGTAAAAATAAGTCATAGTGCCATGGCATCGCCTGAATTCAAAGTGGTGGAAGAGGAACAATTAGCAACACATTACATTTAAAATAAGATAGCTCTTTACAATGTACTTACACACAAATTGAGGACCACAACATTATCGAACAATTCAATGGCAAATAAAACAGCATGCACAGATATAATGTTATATTCAGTTCAATAACAATCAACAATGTATGGCATGAACGTTTCTTTAACATGTTTAAAACGAAAGCACAGTAATCAATACAACTAATCATTTACAAAATGTACCGTAGAAACAACATATATAATTAGGATCCTACACAAGATTTGCATGGTTAACCTGGTCAGATTGTTTATGATTACAAAGTAATAATTTATATTATGAAGTATATAATTATAAAATATAATATATTATAAACTCCACATAGTGTATGAATAACCATGATTAGTTATTATAATAATGTATGTGTACTTGATAAATACCTATGGTCGAAACGACGTGTGTTGTCCGTTTTATTACTTAATCATGTCTTTCCCTAAATTATGTAATACAGTAAATACCGACATTTCTCAAAAGGCACAATTAGTTTTAGTATGATGTATGGTTATCAGTTTTTGTAAAGAACTCAATGTTCTATTGTCTAATGGAAAAGATGCGATTACAAATTAACGAATGTAGTATTGGCTTTCACTCGTGACGAAGTATTAAATGTCAGTTTAAACAAATCTAGGATCTGACAGACATTGCTTTACTAGTTGCCTAGAATCGGTCTAAAGTTGTTATATGACAAATTAAGACTTCCTGCAATTCTAAACATACTTATGTCACTTTCGAATTTCTTCATATATGATGCCACCACGTCAACATGTATATTACTTTTCCTTATCTGAGCGAAACGATGTCGACAATAGAATAGTAATTAAATCAAATCAAACAAATACATCAAACAAATTATAATTTTAGAATATTAATCTAGAACCTATGATAGATAAAAGACCACAATGTTCATAATCTGAAAATGAAAGCGCCACACCTTGAAGTTAAAATCACATGTTCGTATGTGTGATTTATTTGCATATATGAGCTGAGAGATAAAGACGAAAGATTCTTTAGTAAAAAGCAATTGGGAGTTAGTGACAGTGGATTGGTTATATCAATAAATAATGTAACGGCGGAAAGACAGTGTTCTCGGGAATTCTGTAAACATACGAAAATTGTAAAAATCAGTTATTCTGATATGCTTTACTTGAACACGTATTAGTATTGATAAAGACGGTGAAGTTACTTGGGTCTTTGGATCCAGACATGCACAAAGGACCACTGCGTTGCATAGAAATGTAGAAGAGGGACGGGTACCTTGCCAGGAGAAAAATTCATAAAATTATTTGGTGTCTAAGCAAACCTAATGCAATGTTTATGATCAAATACAAAGATCTAGTTTCACAACATGTATAATTTGAAAAGCACAATAACAATTACTTTTGAAAAATAAGTCTAAGTATTGTTGTAACAATTATTTACCCTACAATTTTATCATAAAATATGATAATGTTTATAATTGCAGAAACATAAAAATAGTACATGTGGCACCATACGTATACCTATTGTTGTCAAATTATTTACCTAACAGGCTGATGTTGACTGAATCCTTAACACCTTGCTTCCAGAAGCAGATGATGTTGATAACATTTGTTACTATACCAAATATGTTAATTATTTGACATAAAACAGTGTAAACAATCCAAGCGAAAATCAACATTGTGTAATTACTGATAACAGGTTCGTCTCCTGATGATTCCATTGTGTTTATAAAATTAGTTAGTCTTTGATATTATACTTTTAAAATGAATACAAAATATATTTACAATATTTTCTTCAAAAAATGTGTCCTTTTCCCCAAACGAGACATGCACTTTCTCATGAAATCTGGAGGATAAAATATCAAAGTGTGTGTTTCTGTAAATGACGAAAGAAGGGGAACGACTACATTCATTTCATTTAAATTGTCTTTATTAAAAAACATATCACACAAATATAAGTTTCAGGAACATAGGTTATTAAAGCTGTCTTTTTTTTCCTTCTCTAATTATTGTTTCAGGTTCTAACTAACTTATTTTAATATTGTTCTAGAATATCTCTCACATATAATACAGGTTAAAGTAAGACTCTAGATACTTACATTCACGACACTTATTGGCAAAAAAGATGTGTATATTTACAATATTTAATTTAATATCAGTAGAAATTATTTTTTTAAAGTATGTCTAATTACTTGTTGCAAAGTCTTTCTAGATAATTTGCTCATCAATTATTGTATTTCAGAGTTGAAGTGTGAAGATCTATATATATATATATATACATTATTTTGTGTCAATGGCAACCAGTAATTATTTAAAGTATACAAACACATAAAATAAGTACGAGGATTTCTCTAATTATATGTAATTGCGATTACCAACCAACATCACCAACCAGAATCGAGTTAGCAAAAAATGACCAGTTAAGTAAACGCCAGATTGACTTAGATATTAATACGTGGCATTTAACACTGCTATAATAATAGTAAAATATGTGTACATAGGTAACATTAGAAGAAAAACACTAGTATACTACTATAATTAATAATAGCGTCGGTTAGAAATGGCTGATATAATTAGTACTAAGATATTCATTACATTTTCTGCAGCTGAAAATTGTAATCAATTTAAATCACATTAAGCAGCAACTTCTCAATTTGTAATACGCGAACAACGTGTTCTTCAATCCGTTACATATCTTTGTAATTACATTTTTTTATCTGACGTGGTCTTACTATATTTGTTTTAAATGCAAGGTTACTAAATGCATACTTTGTTGTCTTGTATATGAAGTCTGTAGCTGAAGAGTTAATACTCCGGTAGAGACCTTGCTGTGACGTTGTTAGAAACTCCGTGTTCATTGATCAATGTTCTTGTGGGTATTATCATCATCTCACATTGAACATGTCCATACTTTATCTAATCACCTCCTAAGCATGTCTTCCAGTGTGTTTAGACGGCCCTTTATCGTTATGTGCTGGTTGATGTAACAACTGTGGCTTAAACACACATACATAATACTACTATACAAGATGATCTCAGTTCAGTACAAGTGACACTATCACAACCAGCGAGATCCTGAGAAAATTATACTCACATACAATCACACAGTAACGGGAAATGTTCAGAAAGAGAATATATAACTATTAACTGACGTTTTTTCAACATGGAGATTGTCTGTATTGAAAATCGTCCCTACATCGCAGCTATAGAAATTCAATGGCGCTCCCATCATGTTTGGCATTATTTATTTCTTGAAGTATGTCACATGTCTTCAACAATCTATGTACATCACGTGGAACTCTTCTTATGAAAGCAGACAAGAAGATAAAGAAACAACAGAATGTGAATAATAGGGGTATCAATTGTTTCCTGTTGTTGTCACCACATGACCTTTCAAACAATTTGTGTAGAGTCGCAATGTTTGTCACATTGATACTTTTTCTCCCAATCAGATCAATCCTCGACATAGCACGCTTTATTATCATGCCCATATTAACATAAATGTTCGAGTGCAGTAGATTATCAATAGTAACCTGAGTATATACTTTGGTTTGGGCGATTGCATGTCGAAAACATAGTAACAAATGGCTAATCATATACATCATCCTCACAATGGGGATGTAACTAGTGCAATCTATGACTCCAAGCAAGTCTTCGGTCTGAATACGCTCGAATAGTTCTGTATGATCTTGGTATCCTTAGATATGATGAGTGTCAGTAATTTACCACATACATAAGCAGTTGATGGAACATAATTACAGGTAGTTTGGCTAAATGTGTTTTATACCATTCACTTGAAATCCGCCTTGAAACCATGCTTGCAACGTTGTATAGTTTGTTCAACATAATGTTTTAAAGATAGACTGACCAAAGCTTATTCCAAGTTAGCGGAGCTTGCCACGACACTCAATTGTCTGTCCACCAACGATGACACCGGGAAGGTCAGCCATGACTGAAATTATTCAAGGAGCACCACAACATAGATGCCCTTTCAGGATTGACCAGAGATAGAAACCCTCTATACCAACACGGGATGGTATGCAATTGTTTTTTTTTCTTCAATATCTTCAACCATTCCTCGTCTATCTGAGCAGCCCTATATATTATGATATCCTCAGCAAATTACAATGCTCGAACCAACCCAATTTGCGGAACTTTGGCTACATTCGATATGAAAATATTAATATCAAGAAAACCATAAACAGTTTTATCCTGGTCATCACTATTACACTATTTTATTTGTTTCACACAACTGAGCGAACTTCTCCCTTTTTGTGAATATGTTGTCAATACATTTCCTGACGAGTTAAATTAGGGAAATACTTGCTGGTAGGCCTCCTGTTTATTTTGCGATGAAACTACCAAAATTCATAGAGAGAATTACAATGATAAAATTGCAGTAAATAGTGCACATGTAAGCTTACATAACTCATGAGAAACTTCTTAACCACTTGGCCATGGACACTTCCACATTATCATTGTGTTGACATTTTACATTACACTGTGGTTTTCTGGTTTTAAACTTCTCACCTATCAATAAAATGTGTGCCTATCAGACAATGTGTATGCTACAACTGCGGTAGGAAAGAATTCAGATTTAAACTAAAAATGCCTATGAATAGCCAACAAGTACACGCATTTTTCTGATAACTGACATCCACTGTAAATGTGCATTGACACAGAAGTTGAATCTACCTTGTCTCTCTCTCTCTCTTGCGTTCCTGACCTAGACAGATGAACCAACTTTTATCATGAATTTTACCGTGTTTTTAAGGGATTCCGTTCTCCGTACAGCTTCTCGCGAAGCTCTGTGTTTTGAGGCCATGTTTATTTTCTTATACCTGCTAACCGTTGGCAATCTTGCAGAACGTGTTCTGCCGTCATGTCCGCCTTTTTGTAGAAGCACAGGCTATTTGTGCGAATCTTAAATTTGTGGAACATGTGGACGCGGAGCTTGCGTGGCCGGTACGGAGGCGAAGTATGGCAACTTGTTCACTACGAGAGAGACCATAGTATCCGTGCTGTTGTTATACAGATGATGGTAATTTGTCCATTTGTCTCTATAGTGCGAGCCGATGGTTGTTTTGGCTTTCTCATAACTGATCTCGAGATCAGTCTGAGGTAGTCGCCCGCCTTCTTCGGCTAGTTTGTCGGCTGTTTCGTTTCCACTTATATTACAGTGTGATGGGATCCACTGAATAACGGTGCGTTTGAGTGTGTACGCTAGGGCATCGATGGTTGTTTTGATGTCATTGAGCTCTGTCTTGCGTGCGATTTTGAGTGCCGTGATGACCGATAGAGCATCGGTGAATATCACGACTTTGTTGCGAGTGGTGCGTTTTCCTCAGGATCATTTCGACAGCTGTTTTTATTGCCTCTGCGTCCGCCGGATACTTATTTGAGTATATACCTGTGGCAATCGCTTTTGTGACAGTAACTTTCTCAGAGAGTTTAAGCACTATTCCACCTCCGTCGGTCGCTAATTGTGTTTTTCGCCGATCCGTCAGTATAGACGTGTAACCACTTATTTTCAGGGTACTCTGTTTCTATGTACTTTTCTGCGGCCACTTTTTTTTCGCGGTTTTTTTGCTCCCCTTTATTCAGTATGCCTGGGATTGATTCCCTTAATTCCGGCATTTTGGTTTTTCACGGCGGGCACTTATCGGTTGCCGGGATTGGTTTGGCTTTGCATTTTGCTAGGACCGGATGGTCTGCTGTCAGTTTTTTAGAGATTTTTGCGAAGCTGGTTCTCTGTATTCTGCTCCTTTCGAAGCCGTTTATTCTTTCATACATAGGGTGGAAATCGAGTCGTTTAAGTTTCTCCGCTAATACTAGGATTTTTCTGTCCCTTCAATCTGTCATTGGTTGGGTGCCTGTGATTGTTTCCATCGCCTTGATAGGCGTAGACTTCATGGCTCCAGTGATAATGCGCATTGCACGGTTCTGACTATTGCACACTTTGGCAAATTGCTTGTTGGATGCATTACTCCACGCTGCACTGACATATTCCAGGACCGTTCGCACTCTACCAGAGTAGAGTGTTTTGATGACTCTGGCGTTTGCTCCTCACGTGGAGCCTGCGCGTTTGCGCATTATCGTTAGCCTGTGTCGGGCTTTTGCCGTAGCATTTTCAATTTGGGGGCACCAAGTCAGCTTTCGATCGAGTGTGACTTCAAGGTACGTTGTGGTCTTGCTTACTGGAAGGTCTTGCCAATTGACTTTGAGAGTAATTTTGTGATTCTGGTTGTTCTGCGAAAACGCCGTGTATGTTGTCTTTGAAGGGTTTATGTTCATATTCCACTTCTTTGACCACTCTTCCAAGTTATTTAGCGCAACCTAAAGTCGATTTGTTGCTGCGACCATTGACTCTTCCTTTCCCCATATTGCCAGGTCGTCGTCATACATGGCAGAGTGTACTCGCTCTGGTAGGCATGCTGCTATATCGTTGACATAGATTAGACAGAGGGTTGGTGACAGCACTACTCCTTGGGGGACTCCATGTTCTAGTGTAGCTTTCATGCATTTGTATTCCTGAACCTGAACCCTTGCTGTTCTGTTCTCTATTTATCTATCATACCATTTGTACATTTTTCCCTTTATACGGAGGGTGAGGATTTTCAGTTTAAGCCCCTCCTTCCAGACTGTGTCAAACGCCTTCTCCATATCTACCAAACTGCTAGTGTCTGTCTCTTTCCTGGAAACCATCCTCTATTTCCTGGGCTATATAGGTTACCTGATCTTCTGTAGATTGGTATCTCCGAAAGCTTCCATGTTGTACAATGAGACGTCCTTTGCTTTCCAAGTGACAAGATATCCGTTTGTTCACCATGCGTTCCATGAGTTTGCCCGTTCAGTTTAGAAAGCTTATTGGTCTGTAACTCGCCGGGTCCACTTTTATTTTGACTAGTTTTAGGATGGGTACCATGATCGCTTCCTTCCATTCTTGTGGTACTATGCCTGTCCTTCACGACATATTGGGGACGGCCAGTAGAGACGTTGCTCTATTACCCAAGTTTTTAAGCATCTCATTTGTAATCCCATCATTTCCAGTCGACTTTCTGAGCTTCAGCTCCCTTAATGTCTCTTCCAACTCGTTACTGGTGAATGTATCCGTTAGGTGACTATCGGCTTTTCTTGACTCGCCTTCCAGGGCTTCTCTTTCTCTTAGTGTCATCGACTTTTTCCTTTGCTATGCTTACTCTGCTGACTTCGACATATTTTTGCATTATGATTTTTGCGGCTTTCCTTCTTGAGGAAATCTTCTATTCTTGTTCGATGACTATTGGCGGTCGGCTGGTGTTTTCATCACTCAGCACTTTTGCAAGCTTCCACAACTTATGACCGTCCCTACCAAGATTCAGGAATTCGGTCGTTTTGATCCAACTCGGTCGTGCTGATCGTTTTACCCACCTTCTAAAAAAAAATATTTTAAAAGCCGAAGGATTGACTTCATTGCACCGGGTTTTACCCCATACGGTTCAGTCCTTCTCCGTCGCAGATATGGCACGCCACCTGCCGAGAGTATTGCACAAGCACGAACTCCGTAGCTCCAGCAACAATCCTAGGGTTTTTCGAAAAACTGCACTCGTGAACAGAATGGCGCGGTCCGGACTCGAATCCACGACCTTCGACTCACAAGGCAGAGGGCTTAACCACTTAGCCACCGAGACCTATTTACTGTACCCCCTTCTGTATTTAGCTGCTGTCGTCTTGTAAGCAGTATTGGTCGCCACTAACTGAACCTGTTCAACCTCACTCCTTGCCAACTCAAGGTCGTTTTCAAGCTTCTAAACCTCTGCTGTCCAGTATGGCTTGTAATCATTTCGTGCGCCTCTAGGAATGGTTTCCGTGCCGCTTTCAGGATTGCTTGTGAGAGTTCCCGTGCCACGGATCGCATGTTTTTCTTGTCATGCATGTTGATGTCTTCAACATTGGCATCAGTCAGTACCCCGTACTGTTTCCAGTTTGCTTATTTGTAGTTCCACCGTTCCAACTACATTTTGGGGTCGGGTACAAATTTTAGGTCTACCTACAGCTTGACGGACCTATGGTCATTATCTTCTAACTGCTTTGTAACCGTACGTACTGTTTTTGTGGAGAAGTCGCTTGTTGCAAAGGCCAAATCGGGTGTGCTAGTCATATGCCACCTTCTCGAGTAGAAGGTTTGCGGGTCGCCTGGGGCATTGATAAGGAACAGGTTGTTCTCTTTCTCCCAGTCTTCCACTTCTACGCATCTGCTGTTCGTTTCGAGGTAGCCCCATCTTTCTGAGTGGCTGTTGAAATCTCCGACCACAATGCATGCTGTGTCTTTGATATTCATTGCATCGAGTTACAACGGGATGTCACTTGGGCAGTATAGGTTATACAGAAGGATCTGCATTTCGTCACATACAATTAGTACGCCTACGATTTCTTCTGCGCCAGCACTTCCTGCGGTTCCTTCAGTTTGCTTTGCTAGAGTGCCATTTCTTTGTAGGATGAGGACTCCACCCTTGTGCGCTTCTCTGTCTAATCTGAAGGTTTGGCAACCTTTAATCTCGAATCTGTGTTGGGCATTTAGATGCGTCTCTTGTATGCACGCAACATCAATTTTGTCTTCTTCAAGTCTTATTACGAGTGCTTGCTTTTTGTGATGAATACCTTCGGCATTCCATTGCACTATGTTTAATCGTCTCTTGCCGATACTTGGCCGTATCGAACCAGTAGCTTTTTCCCGTGGGTCTCGCTCGCTGCTGTGCCGAGTTGGAGGGCTGGGACCGTCGGTAGCAAACAGCGGGCCCCTTCGAGGCATGGGGCCCGGCACTCGTCCTGCCCGGTGGATCCTCACAGGCGTAGCACCATATTGAGATTCAATAGTAAAAATATTCATGATAAAATTTAGTCCATGCAGCCTAAGCATGGGTAGCTACGTCACACCATACAGTCCCATTTTGAGCTCGGGTGCTTATCTTTAGGGAGTGTATCCGATTTCCTCCAGTGCTTACTGGGTTCGCTCACCGTTAGCCTTTGGTTGTCCCCAGCCAAAACCCACCAGGCAGTGGGTTGCTATTTTCTTTCAGGGCAGCGACCTTTAGATGGTCTACCCTCCCGTGCTGATGAGCGTCATCTGCCCAGCTGTACCAGTTTTGTTAATGGACTGCGTGGTTCGCCTACCGTCCAGTTTTGTTTGCGTTTTGCTCCGCTAGCCTTTCGTTGTCCCCAACCATAAACTACAAGGTAGCAGTAGTTCCCTACGAGACGGACCGAGTTTTTTTTCCCTAGGACGCTTTCGTAGTTCTTTTTGAACTTTTGGCATATTTTTGCAGTCTTCGGCCAGGATATGTGTGTTTTGCTCAGGGATTTCCGGCCCCTGCATTGCTTTTCTGAGTTCACACTGCCACGACTGTTATTTTCGCGGACGCTCGCACGCTGCTGCTTCGTGCCTTTGAACGTGGGCATATTTTGGCGGACATCGGCCAGGAGATGCATGCTTTGTTCAGAGATTTTCGGCCATTGCATTGCTATTCCGTGTTTGCCCTTCTACATTACCTGTAGATCTACCCGATCCCTGCCCACCTTAGCCAGACCGGAACCTAAGTCTGTTTCCAGGGTCACCGCATGGAGGTTGGGGGCAGGGTCTTGGTTAGCGAGCCCCTTCGCTAACCCTGGCTTATATTACCGCAATGACCATGAGCCTTTGACCCCCTACCTTGTCTAAAACAGTTAATGAATAAACTATCTAGTATTTAGTAAAACTGTTCATGACTACCTTGTCATTTGGTAACGGGGAATGATCACAGTGTAGTTCTCTTGTCTGATCCATCTTGAAACACAATATACATCACATAGAGAAAGATATATTACTAATATAATAAAAGATTGTGTTCATTTCCAGGTAGAGAATTTGAACACACCCCAACTCTTCAATGTTATATATACGTACTAAACAACATTGAATCAAAGAACAACAGTCCAGGATTCGATAGATCATTTCAAATTAGTGAGAACATTGACTACACCAACAGTGTGTATTATTATTCCTCTAGCAAATTCTTATAATAATTTGTTCTAGTATGTTGTTATTCTTTGTGTATCATCAATATACGTAATACAAGTTTCTGTGTCACTCCAAAATTATGACTTACTTTGACTTAATCCTCTCCGCTCCTTGTAAAGCATATGACCTCAACAGTTGTTCACCACTCTTTTCTGTTCGTTGACTGTTTTCTTCATGGTCTTCCAGAATAGTCCAGCACTCTTCAGTTCCTTAAGATTACTTCGTCTCCAGGTCTGTTTAGGGCGTCCTATTTTTCCGATCTCCTTGTGGGCGCCTTCACGTGCTTGTCTAGTGACACTTGACTGTGTCTTCTGTAGGGTATGCCCAACCCATAGCCATTTGCTCGACTCGATCTTGGTCGTCATGGGTTCATGTCAGGTTCTTATCAACAGGTCCATGTTTGCAACTAAATCATACCATCTCAGTCTGAGACCGCCGCAGACATCCGTTAACAAAGATCTGAATCTTATGTGTATTTTACTTGGTGACTGGCCACGTTTCTAAGGCATACAGCAACACATATTTCACATTTGAGATGAATATATTGAGCTTTATTTTCGTGGGAATGCAGTGAAATTTCACATTGTGTGCTTAATTAAAAGGTGTGTCGGCTTTCCTAATCATGGCATTAATGTCCTCATCTATACCTTCTGATTTGCTGAATTGCTTCCAAGGTGGACACTTTCACTAACATCTTATAAACACCTTGCTTCAATCAATATTGGGTTATGCTGTATGTTGTTGTTTTGCATTATTTTTGTCTTCTCTTGACTAATTTTAAGACCGACCCAATGTGTCATTTAGATCGGGGCTTCCACTTTGTCCTGTATGTATTGTAGCCTGTGCGAGAGCAAAGCAAAATCATCCGCAAAATCCAGTTGTGACATAAGTGTCCACTGAATGCATTTTATGGACGTGACATATGATGTGCGCGTAACCCAATCAAGTAGCACCAAAAAGAAGGGGGACAGCTGACATTAGGCACCCAGATGCTACTACTGTGTTTCTAGCGGCCGCTACTGAAAGAATATTTTCCAACTTAAAAGCAGAACTCTTAGCCCTTCTGATGGCAGCACATCACATGATTAAGCTGCAAGCACCTGCAGGCAAGATTGTATTTCTTACAGTCTCACTGTCAACTATACAAGCCCTGGAGGCTAAATCCGCTGACAGCACACTACAAAACCTTAAAAGCTCAGCTTTCAGAAAAGTTTCAGAAATTCACTTGCAGGGGATTCCATCTCACTGTGGCATTGCAGACAATGAGAGTGCCGATGTCTTAACTAAGGAGGGCAGTGCCAAAGAGCAAATTTACCAACCCGTGTCTTTTCAAGAGGTTAAAACCCTCATACAGAGAAAATCTGCAGTAGACTGGAAGACCAACACTGGATAGGATTATGAAAAGACTCCTAAAAGACCTAACAGAACAGACCAGGTCATTATATTTCGACTACGCACAGGACACTGCAGACTCAACAAACACTTATATAGACTAGAAATAAGTCAAACAGCTCTCTGCCAGTGTCAGCAGGCGGAACAGAGAGCAGAGCATATCCTGCAAGACTGTCCTCTCCTGTGTGAGTTGAGAAGCAACATGTGGCCACGCCCAGTCGACCTTAAAACTAAGCTTTGGGGAAACCTGCCAGACCTGAAACTGACTGCTTAGGTTGTGGTCCACAGTAAATTAAGCGCATGACCAGAGATAGTTGAAGAAGAAGAAGTTCAACACCAGTAGTGACCTGGAACTTCTCTGACAGTCTTCCATTTGTGGATAACTTGACAGACACACCCTTCATACAGTTGCCGGACGATGTCAAGTCTTCTCTGGCACCCCATAGTTTCTTACGATATTCCACATTGGTTTATAAACTGTCATATGCCTACTCAAAATCAACAAAGCACACGTAGAGCGGAGTTTGTCACTCCATTGTTTATTCTATATAGCTAAACAAAACTGTAGTACTTTGTGTTTACGTGTTTAGCTATTTTTCAAAGTTTTACTGCAGCCTCCACCTTGTTTATTCTACGATGATTTATAGGGTGGTTATCTGGTCATTGCAAGATATATCTTCCCGGAATTCAGCCTGTTCATCCCTAAGCCTCTGGTCAATTACGTCTTTCATCTTGTCCATGATAACCCTAGTGAGGACTTTGCTGGTAATGGAAAGCATCATGATAAGTAGGGTCGGTACATATCAAGTATATCTAGACCGGTCGTTAATATAGCGATCTCTGACCTTTGATCTCTACTTACAATGATAATTGCCGCAGAGAATTACGTCAATTTCATTAATCGAAAGTTAAATTCTTACGCAGTCAACCTATTGCACAGTTACATGGGGATTATTGCAATTACTTGTCCGTTTCAATCACGACCGATTGAATCACAAATTATATATATATATATATAACTAGTAAAAAATTATAGAAACAAATAGAAATAAGTGACTAACCATTATTATAATTGTTCGTTCCATCAACATACACCTGTCTACTACAATGGCCGTTCATTTAAACAGTTGACAAATGTGAACTTCTTTGCGAGTGGTGACATTTAAATTGAAACTTTATCGAGTGGTATAATTATTATAAAATCATCTAGTGGTTATATGATCGATTGACCGAACGAAATAGAGCACAAATCCCTTTCGGAGACACAGTAAAGTCAAGATGTTTTTTTTTATTTCTTTAAACACATCTGGTCAACATCTGGTCACAAATTCGGTAAATGTATATATGTAAGTTTTAGTGAGTGTGTGTATAGGTATTTGTGAATGAGGTAAGAATACATAATCATATCAATGATGACTAGTGTCTTTATTTTCGTTGTTCATTTTGGAAGTATTATCAGATTCGACAGAGTCAAACGTTTCTCTCTGCTTTGTCGCTTTTGAAAAATCTTACAAAATATGTTTTTGTATTTGCTGCTCATGTAATAATATATAAATATATTCATTGATGAGTTGATACTCTCTAGTATAAACCCCAGACCGGTAACAAGTATGGACACATTGACATTTTTACCATTAACTGAGATATCTGGAAGAAAAGCTAATGCTAACCCATTAATACTACAAGGAAGGAAACAAACAATAAACAAAACAGAAATTGTCACAACCATTTTAGCAGTTTTCTGATTTTTGCTGGAAACTGTGTCGACCTGCATATTGGAAATGGTCTTCTTTCTCCATTGTGCTTTCGTCCATAGTTTTATTGACATTATGATTGTGCATAAGCTAATGATAACAAATGCACTAAATGGAATGAAAAAAATGTTGATTGCAAACGAAACTGTTTCAACGTCTGCTCGATCTACGTTAGAAATAAGGCCAATAAGAGTTTTGTTTCTTAAAGGAGAAAACTTCATGCCCAATCTGTGAACAGTATACACTGGTGTGGCACTGAAGAAGAAGATGATGAATATACCAATTGTCATAGCAGTCGTTCGTTTTGGAGTAATGATACTTTTGATCTGAATAAAAAAAAACATATACAAAACAATAATTTCATAAAGTTACTGCAAACGTTTGATTTTTGCAACTTAAAAAATTAATTAGCCATGATATGATCATCTCAGAGTTACTGCTATTATTATGTAGCAAAACTGGGTATGCCATGCATTATATAGTGCATATTGTAAATATTATATATAAAGAACAACAAGCTGATGTGAGAAAGAACAGGGAATATCAGAGTGGTGTTACATAGGCCAAGGAGTTAGACAGGGCTGAATTTTGTCACAGTACCTATTCAACATATTTGCTTAACAAATCATGAGGAATGACAGAGATCTGCAGAGATGGAGAAAAACGACGATCTGTTGATCGGAGGTCACGGGTTACCAGAAATAAGATATGCTGATGATACAGTGCTATTATCTACATCACAAATTGGCATAGAGAATTTGATAAGGTCACTTCAAAAAACCAGCGAAGATCAAAACCGCTATCTCTATACACTGAAAACGATGATAGTTACAACAGATAAAACATAATTGAGGGCTAATATCAATTGCCACAAAATAGAAAGAGTCGACAACTTTGAATACCGTGGGGCAATGCTAACAAATGACGGTAATGCTATACAAAAAATTAAAAGAAGGCTGAGCACTGCTTTGCAAAAACTAAAAGAACTAACTAACCTATGGAAGGAACTGACATAAGAATAAAATCAAGTGTTTAAGAGCTTCTGTTTTTCCTTGGCAACATATGGTTGTAAGACACAGAATATTGACAAAGCGGCAGAGATGATCAATAATGCATTTGAATGTAAATGCTACATAAGAGTGCTTAGAAAACAATGGACAGAGAAAAGAACAAACGCTTCTGTTCTGCAACAGCTTAATATTAAAGAGAGTTGGTTATTACAAAGCAAAAAAACAAGGAAAATTAAATATTTCGGACACATCAAACGAACTTGAGTGCCTAGAGAAAATCATATTAGAGGAATGGTGCCTGGAAGAAGAATGAGAGGAAGACCTAGAAGACGATGGGTCAATATGTCGTTGACGATCTGAGATAGACTACTGATGAGGCCGGTCAACTTGCACAGAACAGAGAGTTTTTCAGAACTGCTGTCATGTGAGCCATGTTCCGGAAGGGACAAGTTACTTGATGATGATGATCATTTGAGAACTAAATGGATGGCTTCAATCCGAATTTCATTATGAGCTTCATTCTGAACGTCCATACGTTCTCATTGTGATCGATATATCATGACAATACCTAGCTCTTAATCTGCCAAGGACAACCCAAGTTATCACACCGAAATGACGAGTAGCTGTCGGTTTCATCGTGTCACTTGAAGGTGGCTAATGTAAAACATAAAATACATTCAGAAATGATATGTACATAACTGTAACAATGTCCAACCTGTAAAGGAAAAGTTATACACAAACATCTCTCCAGCGTAATCATGGCTGTAATACATCCGCTGACTCGTGTGAAAGAAGAATGTGCCACTATTCTTATCAGGAACGCGACTTCTATGGGAATGAAAGTTAAATTACTTGTCATGACTGCAGGACTTAGACATGTGCAGATCCACATCATCATAATAAGGCTGCCTAGATCCGAGACCGATAATCCTGAGTACAGATTGACAAAAATAAATATATGTTTATTTTGAAAATATAACGTATTGATATAAACACCAGTGACAAGGAAAGCAATCTTGTAGCAAAAATCAGGCATAGTGCATTTCATGGCCTGAATTCAAAGTTATCGAAGAGAACAAATTAGCAACACAGTGCGTGTTAAATACAACAGATATATACAATGTACTTAAAAAACAAAACGCATTTTCGAACAATTCAATGACAATTAAAAAATAACAAAAAACAGCATGCACAAATATAACATTGCGTTCATTTAAGTAACAATCAACTATGTATCTCATAGCCCTTTCCTTAACGCTTCGAAAACTAAAGCACAATAACAATCATCATCAAGTAGCTTGTCCCTTTCGGAACTTTGCTCCCATGAGAGAGTCATGAAAAACTATCTGTTCTGTGCACGTTGGCCGGCGTCAGCAGCAGTCGTTCTCAGATCGTCAATGACATCTTGCACCCATCGACTTCTAGGTCTTCCTCTTGTTCTTCTTCCAGTCACAATTCCCTCCAATATTATTTTCTCTAATCACTCATGTCGTTTGGTGTGTCCGAAATATTTAATTTGCATTGTGTTTATGCTTTTTAATAGCCAACTCTCTTTAATATCAAGTTATTGCAGAATAGAAGCGTTTGTTCTGTTATCTGTCCATGATATTCTAAGTACTCTTCTGTATTCAAAGGCATTAATGCTCTTCTCTGCCGTTTTGTCAATGGCCCATGTCTCACAACGATTATGTTGCTTAAGGAAAACACTGGTTCTTAAATATTTGATATTGCCCGCCTGCCCACCATTGTCGTAGCGCGTTGGACTGCGGGTGACTAGCCCTCTGTGATTGCGGGTTCAATTCCGCGGGCTGGCAGAAAAGCCACAGGTTCCCCAGATTCACGATGTTCATGGCACCGAGCCGAAGAGCTGAAAGCTCAAGTGTTTCTGATCTCAAAAAAAAACCAAAAAAAGATTGTTGTTCTTACGTCAGTTCCTTCCATAGGTTAGTTAGTTCTTTTAGTTTTTGCAAAGCAACGTTTAGCCTTATTTTAATTTCTTGTATAGCATTCCTGGCTTTCAATAATCAATACAACTGCTCATTTACACAATGTACAATAACAAAATATTTAATTAAGATACCTACACGAGACTTGCTTGGATTAACCACGTCAGATTGTTTATAATTACTTAATAATAATTTATATTATTAATTACATTATATCATATATTATAAACTCCACATAATTTGTGATTAACTTTGATTAGTTAATTTAGTATGTTATGTTTTTTTTATGATTGAAATCATATGATCGAAACGTCGTGTGTTGTCCGTTTAATCACTTAATCGTGTGTTATCCTAACTTATGAAATACTGTATATGCATGCGTTTGACAATAAGCGTAATTTGTATTATAGTTCGTTCCAAAATTCGTGATCACACTAAGGTTTAATTTGTACGAAATCTATCTGATGGATACAAGTAATTTTTGCATGCAGTCTTATATACCTCACGACGTTACGAATTCATGTTTAACTAATTGGTAGGTAGCTTAGTTGATGCAAAAACGTTTTTTGTTATATAATGTTGCATAAGCACAACACAATGATAATCAAAGTTTAGAATTTACAGAAATACACAAAATTGTGGCGAATGTTTGCAAAGGCGTAACCCTATTACATATTATAAAAAGCAATGTAACATGATTCGCTTTTTCTTCATGAGTGTTTTTTATGTTGATATTATCTTTGGCGATCAAATTGACGTACCTTTGGTAGTTGTTGCCAGTCCTTGGTATTGTAAGGCAATTGGTGAAGGTGAAAGCAAATGGGATGTTAGCTATTAGATTCAGAGTCTGAAGAGTCGAATAGATTGACTAATACTGCGGGCTGGAGAAAATACAAACCATCTCGTTGCCAATATGCCTCTTCTTCTCGGAGCACCTGCTCTTCACATTTGTTCCAGTATTCTATATCTATTTTTGCGAGGGCATCAAGTGTTAGGACATTTCAATCACGAAGTTTGAGAGTCTTGTTTACTGCTGCACCTTGACCTTTGACTGCAGCCCACACAAGTTCAATGGGATTGAGATGTGAATGGTAAGGTTGTAATCGAAGAGAAGTGTGGTCGTGCTCAGCAATTACTGTATCGATTATAAAATTGTATGACTTCTTAGTCTGTCTCACCAGTTGCAACAACTCAGTTTTAAAATTGTTGCAACAAAACGATATATTGTCTTTTGCAAGCCACGCCATGATGTCTTGTTTTGTGCTTGATGAGGTGTGAATTTTGTCTGCATGCGCCACTACATTATGATAGGAGGCATTGTCAGTTACAATACACGACGGCCTATCCAGAGTAGGCAGAAGTGTGTTCGCTAACCAATCATTGAAAATAAGTCCGTTCATTTCGGTGTGGTAGTCCCTACCATCTGTAGACAGTGTTTGAAAAAGAAGTTCTTCGCCACTGACAAAACCATTTGATTTTGCTGCCTACATGACCTATCACAATGCGTTGTCCCTTGCTGCTTGGAATTTCCTTTTCTTAGTTCCGTCTAGTGATTGCCATTCTTTATCGAACGTATGGTGAGCATTTACCCACGATTCGTCCAGATATACAATATCGTAACCTTCCGTCCTACGCTTCCGTAGCTTCCGTATTCGGAGACGTGATTTCAATTTACGTAGCGTAACTAAATCATTGGGCTTAAACATTTTATGAATCTCTCTCACAATAACATCTTTATCGAAGTCGTCAGTTTTCCGTTTCCGGCCTTTTCTGTGTTCATTACGTTCATCACTACAGTCCTGTTCTATCCAACGGCAAAAGGACATTCTACTTATACAAAGAGCATGCTGTGTTCTCCTCTTCGGGTCTTGTAAGTTGTGATATAAACCACCACTTCTAGCTTCTCTGCAGAAGTAGCTATACAGTTGTGCAGTCACCTTCTGCATAGTGGTGAATTTACACTTCAAACTCATTTATAATACTGATAAAAAAATAGTACCTTCCGCTTCAATTAATGCAAATAACTGGTTTGTGACACGACAATGACAATCTTTCACATACAGTGTGAAATGATCAATTTCACGGAATTCCCGATTTTAACTACTGCTGAATTGCACGTGGAGTGCACATTGGCATCTTGACGTCAATACTTCACTTTCGTACCGTTAACATTCTAAAATCATACCACATCAACATCGCTGTTAAATTAGTAATAACATATAATTCAAATCTTACAGAACTAAAGGCTTGGGTGGGCAAAAATACTTTTGCACGTCGTCACTGTTACCTATCTAAAAATGTAAAAATCAAGAATTTCTGTCAAATGGATGATTTTATATCGTTCGGTAAAGATGATCACGAATTTTGCAACGAACTATAGTAGGGCGTATGTTAATCAGCATTTGTCTTTCTTTCTTTTCTCGAATCCTGTTTGCCTTACAGAGCCAGAGCATGAAGAGATTTCGAAAACAGGCCTTTGTATACGCTTCGTAGATAGTCTCTTTCGTCGCCTCTGTTAACTCTGAGGTCCATCTTTTACGTGGTCGACCTTTTGCTTTGCACCCATTGTATCGGAGCAGCATTGCTCTTTGATGTGCACTGTCCGATGGTAATCTGCTTACGTGGCCGAAGCATTTTATTTGTTATTTCTTGATGAAGTCTAGTACTGATGTTGTACCCACTTTTTCCTGATGTCTTCATGTCTCAACCGGTTTCTTCTTGGTACACCCAGCATTCTGTGTTGACACTTCATCTCTGTCGTGACTAGTTTTCTTCTATCATTTGTTGTCAGTGACCAGGTTTGGCACTGGTAATATAATGTCCGGAGAAAGATTGTGTTCAACGTTGCTCTTTTTGTGTTCATGTTTGAATTTTAAAATTGACGCCATTTGTCATATCATTTGGTTTGCTTTGTAGCATCTGTGATGAATTTCATTAGTTATTCTTTCGTTTGCTGAAATAATGCTTCCTAGGTATGTGAAGTCTTTTACTTGTTTTAGTGGGCGTTTTTTGATGGAGACATTGGTAGTGCTTTCCTTTCTGGCGAATGTCATTACTTCTGTTTTGGCTATGTTTATTCTCATGTTGTATTCGTTACATGCTAACTGGAGTCTGTTAATGTGTTGTTGTAGCTGTTCTTCTGTTGTAGATATGATTGCCTGATCATCTACAAAAAGAATTTCGTTTAAGAGTTCTCCGAGGTTGTTTCCTTCGCTGCTGTTAGCTATTTTACAGATGTTGTCAATGAACAACAGCGGGGATTGTACTCAACTTTGCCCTACTCCTGACTCTACGTAAAACTTTTCTGATAGGGGCATCAACTTTTGTACGGTACTTAATGTTCAATTGATTAATGGAAACGACGCGCTTACGAATGAACGCCTGTGGTATTTTCTTTCACTGATGACAAAGTATTATATGTCAATTTAAGCAAAACTAAGATCTGACTGACGTTAATTAGTTGCCTAGAATTGTTTCAGTTTTAATATGAGAAAAAAAGATTGTCTGCAGGCAGTTCTAAACATACTTATGCCACTTTCGAACTTCTCAAGATGTGGTGCCTCTAGGTCAACATGTCTATTGCATTATCTCCATAATATGTCTATCCCTTAACGCTCTACATCAGAACGAAACGATGTCAACAATAGAATGGTAATTACATCATCAACTCAGATGAAATACATCAACTAATTTACAGTTTAGAAGATTAAATTATAACCACTGATAAATAAAAAACCACACTACTCCTAGTCTGAAAATGAACGCACAAAATTTGAAGCCAAAGTCACGTGTTCGTGGCTGGACTCATCACTCGTATGTGTGATTTGTTTGCAGGGATGAGCAGACGAAATGTTATTTAATAAAATGTACATGGATGAGTTAGTGACAGCGGACTGGTTATATAAGAAGATTATGTAAAGGTGGAAAGACAGTGTCCTCGGGAGTTTTGTAAACTAAAATTATAATAATATGTAATTCAGAAACGCTTTATTTCCACTTAAAAGTAGTATTAGCAATAAAGCCGGTGAAGTTGCTTGAGTCACTAGAAATGTACAACGGCCTGCACCGTTGGACATATTGTACAGAAGGACGGACACTTTGCCAGGAAAAAAGTCCATCAAAGTAATTGGTGTCCAAGCAAACCTAATGCGATAGCTTATTATCTAAATTAAAGATCTAGTTTGACAACATATATCATTAGAAAAGCCTAATTCATACAAATCAAATGTGAAAAGTAATCCTAAGTATTGTTGTCAGAATTATTTACCTACTAAACTGATGTTGACTGAATCTTTGAAACCTTGCTTCCAGAAGCAGATGATGTTGATAATATTTGTTACGATGCCAAAAACGTTAATTATTTGACATAAAACAGTGTAAACAATCCACGTAAAGATCGTTATTGTGTAATTACTTATAACAGGTTCGTCTATAGATGATTTCATTGTGTTTATAAATGTTGTTCGTCTGTGATCTTATAATTTTCAAAGAGAATGTTTTTATAGTATTTTCTTGAAGAAATGTGTCCTTTCCCCAACGAGACATGTACTTTCTCTTTATCTCTGGAAGATAAAATATCAAAGTTAGTATTTCTGTAAATGAAGAAAGACTAGAGACATATATATATTGCATCCACGTAGGTTATAAAAGCACGCATCCTCTTTAAATGTATGAGTTTTTTTTTAAAAATCTATCACACATAAAGTAATTTGCAGTAGCATTGGTTTTATAAACACTCTTTTTCAATCTTTCCATTTCTTGTTTCAGATATTAACTGTCTTATCTTAATGCTACTCTAATAGCCGTCCATCACAAGCGATGATGACAACAATATCAGACGTGTGCTGTTGCACCTCTCTGGTGTGTGCGGAGGTGACTGTAGATTCAAATCCTAGAACACAATCCCCGACCACAGGTGGGTCATATATGATCAAGGTTAGACATGTGCGTGTTGTGTGCTCTGTCTTTTCGCGCTGCTCGTTTTCTCTGTGACTCAACAATACGATGATTCTCAGCATTCGGGTTCCTCTTTGTTGTTACAGCGCCACATTTGGCGATCTTGCGCAAGGGATTCCCAGTACGTATTGTCTATATCGAAGCATTTCAGAGACACTTTAAGAGTGTCTTTAAAGTGTTTTTCTGTCCACCAGCAGAACGTCTGCCCCCTTCAAGCTCGTCATACATCAACTGTTTTGGGATGCGTTTATCAGGCATTCGAGCAACGTGACCGACCCATCTCAATCGGGTGTTCTGCAACAGGGTGTTGACGCTTGGGATCTTTGCTCTTGTGAGGACTTCGTTGTCTGGAATTTTGTCCTGCCAGTTTATTTTTAGTATTCTGCGTATAATGCTACTCTAGAATATCTCTCACACACAATACAGGTTAGAGCGAAATTCCAGATACTTACATTTATGACAATTAGTGACCAAAAAAATAAATATACATTTATAACATTTAATTTAATATTAGAAGAAACTGCTTTTTAAAGTCTAATTACTTGTTGCTAAGTCTTTCTGGCTAATTTGCTCATCAATTATTGTATTTCAGAGTTGAAATGTGACGATATATATATATATATATATATATATATATATAGTATATATATATATATATATATATATATATATATATATATATATATACATTATTTTATATCAATGACAACCAGTAATTATTTAAAGTATATAAACAAATAACATAAGTACGAGGTTTCTCTAGTTTTATATATAATTACGATTACCAACCAACATCACCAACTAGAATCGAGTTAACGAAAAAGTGACCTGTGAAGTAAACGCCAGACTGATTTGAAATATTGATACTTGGCATTTAGCACTGATATAATAATGATAGTATATGTGTGCAGAGGTAACATTAGAAGATAAACACCAGTTTACTTGTCACTAATTGTTAGTAACATTGGTTAGAAATGACAGAGATAGATAGTACTAACATATTCATTACATTTTCTGCAGTTGAAAATTAAAATCAATATGTATCACAATCAGTGCAACGTTCTCAAATTGTAATACAAATACAAGTAATTAAGTGCAAAATGTCATGCATGAAGATTAATATGCGAAGACTTTGATACATCAAATAACAAACATGTATGTATGTACAATCCATAGATATTGTTTTCTTGATCAGAACTTGTATTTATACGAGGTATGCTATCATTTATGTCGTTCCATTTTAGATCTTCAAGAGGTTACTGTTTCATTGAAGGCGGTATTACTATATTTGTTTTCAATTCAGGGCTACTTACTTCATACTTTCTCGTGTTGTGTATGATGTCTAGAACTGAACAGTTTCTACTCCGCTAGAGACTTTGCCCTGACATTGTTAGAAACTCATTTCTCATTGATCATTGTTCATGTAGGTATTACCATAATCGAACATGTTCCTACTTTACTTACTCGTACCCTAAGCATGTCTTCCAGTGTGTTTAGACTAACAAGTATCGTTGTGTGCTGGTTGATGTAACACATGTGGCTTAAACACACATGCATAATAATAGTGTATACAAGGATCTCAACTCGGTGCAAGTAACACTGTCACACCAGCAAGAACGTGAGAAAATTCTACTCACATACAATTACATAATAACATAAAATGTTCATACATGGAATAGATTAACTGAAAACGTTTTTCAACATGGAGATTGTCTGTATTGAAAATCAGTCCTACGTAGCAGATATAGAAATTCAATGGCACGCCCATGATGTTTGACATTATTTCTTTCTTGAAGTATGCCACATGTCTTCAACAATCTACACATCGACGTACATTACGTGGTACTCTTCATATGCAAGCAGACAAGAAGATAAGAAAGCACCAGAGATTGAATAATAGTGGTACACATTGTTTCCTGACGTTGTTATCATATGACCTTTCAAACTAAACAATAGATATGTGATTAAATACAAGCGTACCGCTACAACTATTATTTTAAAGTTAGAAAACGTGTTCTTGTTGACTTGAATGTATCATCTGAAGAATTCATTTATACAAGTTAGTGAGAAAGTATTATCCACATGTTATATGTAGCTGACTGTATGGGACCCTATCAAACGTCGATGTACCGTTATGTCATGTGGCAATGATGATATGTTTTAAGAAGAGTAGGAAGGGACTCCATTTATTCCAGAACCTTGAAGATATCAATTCGACATACTAGAGCAAATGTTTTTGTTAGTATTCCATAAATTAATACACTCAACGCTGTTTATTATTGTTCTACTAACAAGAGGTGAGGTGAACTATCTCTTTTAAATTGAACAAATAACAATAATTATTAGTATGCTAAAGCCTCCCATGCATATGGGGCTACTACGAATGTCCTTAGACAAGATTCGACGTTATTTTTGAATAAATACATGTCTTCTGATCTGCTCATGTTATCTTTTAGCATGACAGACTCTATAATGAAGGCCGCGCTTTTATACACTTGATAGTTTGGTGGTTGCAAAAAGTCGCATGACAGTTCCTATTTCTTGTTTTAGTTATTGAACATCATATTAATCATTCCAGTTAAGCTATTAGGCCCTTTCTGACTGTGAGGTCGTTCCGGATTAGAAACATTTCTCGGAGCTTATAAGCTTGTCCTCGGAAGGCGTCTTACTCGTATAAAACACTGTGTAAAGTATCGACCTTCGCCAATGTTCGGACCCGGACAGCCTGTCAGATCTTTACATTGTCGACCTTACAGCTCGGACAGCCGTTCACTTTTGAGTTTGATCCGGAGTAGGAACAATCTCAGCCTTTTCTAGACACGTGTTGGTACGTGGCAATTTGAAGTTAGCCTTGGAAGACATTAGCCTGTGGACATACACAAATAATGTAGAAGGTCGTTTGTTTCAATCAGCACTAGCAACGCAACTGAGGATTTTGCGCTCGCCACCATCGCACGCCCCAGTTCTTCCGGGGATGTCAGTTGTGACTGCAATAGTACCTTGCCCGGTTTTCCCAGGGAGGGTAGTTTCGTTATGCACTAAAACGCAACTTTTTATTTTGAACTAGGCAAACCATGCCCAATACATGTATCTGCACCAGGCCACCGATACAGAGTCAGCTGCAATCTTCCTTCGTACCGACACGAGGGTAGACTTTTATTCGCTACGCATCTGACTTATTTATTCTTGTCCCTGAGCTGGCAATGTTTTGCCCCCTCCTCAGGGCTTCGAGTTTCGCCCTATATATTGGCACACGTTTCGTCACTGGATGCACCTCTCATCCTTTCATGTTTACTAGTCTCCCCATCGGCAGAAAAACTTGTAATTTGTGTGGGACCTTTGACTTAAACGTCAAGCTTGTGTATGGAGTCTCCTGCTCCGGAGATGACGTTTTATGTTACGCCCTTACTCCGGGGGAGTGGCGCTTATGTCAGAGACGTTTCGCTTCTCTTTCTCTTTGTTCGGGAACTTCTGCAATATTTTGCTGGATGTCGACCAGGAGATTCGTGCATTTTGTAAGTATGGACCTGCATTTCTTTTTTCGACTTACACTGCTACCACTACCAGTAGTTCTCTCCGATCCCTGCCCCCATTATCCAGACCGGAACCAAAGTCTGTTTCCAGGGTCACCACGTGGAGGTAGGTGGCAAGGTCTTGGTTAGCGCACCCCAACGCTAACTCTGGCACATGTTGCCGCCATGAGCCTTTGACCCCATATATCGTGAGATAGGATGCGAGTCAGTAATTTATCTTAGACATAACCAATTAATGGAACAAAAGTGTAAGTTGTCGAGGCACAATGTGTGCGGATACCATCCAATTGAAATCTGTAATGAATCTATGATTGCAACGTTGTATAGTTTGTTCAACAAATGTTTGAAATATAGACTATGACCAAAGGTTACTCCAAGATAGTGCAGCCTGTCACAATGCTCAAACGTCTGTCTATCACAGATAACACCGATCAGGTCAATCATGACTGGAATTATTCAAGGAGAGCCATAACATAGATGTACTCTCAAGATTGACTACATGTATAATTTCTCTTCACCATTATGTGATGGCATGCAGTGTTTGTTTTTCAATGTCTTCAACCATGTCTCGTCTATCGAATCCAGTCATATCTATTATATCCTCAGCAAATTGCAATTCCTGAACCAACCCTGTTTACTGAACGTAAGCTTCATTTGATATGTAAATATTAATATCACGAAAGCCATAAACATTATTATCGTGTCATCCCTTACACTTTTATGTATGTTTCACAATACTCTGAACGAATTTCTCCCCCTTTTGAATATGTTGTCAATACGTTTCCTGACGAGCTACGTAAATTAGGATCAAACTTGGTAAAAGCTGGTAGGCCTCTTGTTTTTGTTGCGATGTAACTACAAAAATGTATAAAACTAATTATCAGCACATACGGGTGATATTTAAGTCTCACATAGATACATGCATTTCATAAACTAATGTATTATTCTTCACATACATCTCTTTACTTACCTAGTTATAAACCATTCTTCAAGAGAGACGAAATATACGAAAAGCAATTATCTGCTGGTGACCACAGTATAAGAATGTGTTTTTAATGTCATAAAGGCAGCAACAACAACTCATGTATCACACAATACAAAATATTTACATTGGAACTAGTTGTGAAAAGATGTTAGTTAATATGTCTTTACTAACACACAATCAACACTGTTTCTTATTGTACATTCCGACATATCACAATATATTAGTACTACACAGGGTAAACTATGTATTTTCATTATTTGTTAATATATAT
Organism: Arion vulgaris; assembly: GCA_020796225.1. Taxonomy (NCBI): domain Eukaryota; kingdom Metazoa; phylum Mollusca; class Gastropoda; order Stylommatophora; family Arionidae; genus Arion; species Arion vulgaris. Next base: position 18,308,607 of record CM036759.1, on the reverse strand, counting down.
TAATTCGGCATTAGTGCTTAATAAATATCCCACAAATATGTGACTACTGACAGTGTGGTTTGACAAGATAAGACGTTATCTTTAAATAAATACATGTCTTCTGAACTGTTCAGATTATATTTTAGACACTCAGCACAACGAAACGGTGGCACACTTCATGAGGACTGCGGGGCTTTTGAGACAACGACATCGAGCACGACTATGGAGATCACCGCTGCCTCCAATGCTCTGTCATGGGTGGCTGAGCAACAGGTTACCCATACAATCATCATATCAGACTCGATGAATATGCTTCAACTGATTGAATCTGGAAGTATGCGTGTGGAATGGGTGGACATCATTCGGAGATCACATCTCAAGAAAATGACTTGGCTGTACACGCCTTGACATGCTGGAGTGCGGGGTAACGAGCGTGCTGACTCTCTTGCAAACAGTGCCCCGACTCAAGTGGGCAGAAGCATGGACAGAGCCGATATCATCGATGCGGTACGCTCTCAATTGTGTGACATGGACGGGTCTCAGACACTGGGAGGAGTTCAAGAATTAGGCGTTAAGTTTGGACATGCCAGACAGTGTCGTCTTCGTGGTGGGAAGAGAAGATATAGTAATCAACTTCTCATGGGTACAGTGAGCAAATGGACTTTGGGATGGCTGCTGCAACGGAGGACAGAACACGAATGGGAATGCCCAATGTGCCATGACGTCGATCGCATAACATAACATACCATAACATATTTTAGACACTTGATAGTTTGATGGTTGCAAAAGAAACACACCTCATTTATGACGCGCTCACTTATGACAAATCAGATCTGACACACAGATGCAGTTTAACTATTTTGATTTCTTTTTAAAGCGTCTAAGGGTCAAATATTGACACCATTGCACCAGGTTTCCCCTTATGGCTCTACCTAAACCCACAGTAATGACAGGCAACCTGCCACGATTGTTGTAAAAATTGATTGTGAGCTTATATAAAGCCTAACAAACGTCTTAACTACTTCGCCATATATCGATTCCACATTATCATTTTGCTATAAAATGTGGTTTTCTGTTTTTAATACATTACCTGCCAATACAAATATGTGCCTATCGGACAATGTGTATGCTACATCTGTGGTTGAAATGAATTCAGAAGTAAACTATTAAAACCTTTGGATATCAAACATGTACAGGCAGTTTTCTGATGCCTGACATTCATAATAAATGTGCATTGACTCTTATGCTACTTTGTCTAAAACATTTAATAAACTATAAAGTATTTAGTAAAACTGTATATGACTAGATTTTAATATAGAAACGGGGAATGAGCAAAGTGGATCCTACTTGTCTGATCCACACTTAGAAACAGTATACATCACATAGATTTATATTACATTTATTTCCAGGTTGAGAAGAAAATATAAACACAGCAAATTTCTTCAATGTTATACATACGTAGTAAACAGCATTGAGTCAAAGAACAAGATCCGATATATCATTCTCTTTCTCTCTCTCTCTCTCTTTCTCTCGCGATCGTTCTCTCTTCGGTCATTTGCATCATTCTTAGTGTGATATATAATCAGCCTTTGCCAAGAACGTTTTTTATGTTGCATCTTCAGTACCATTTGGAGCTCTGGTGCTTGTCCTTCAACCAGCGTTTACTGGGTTCGCTCTCTGTCAGCCTTTGCCTCTCCTCAGCTGACCTGCAAGGCAGCAGGTTGCTATTTTCTTTTAAGGTAGCGACTCTTAGACGACCTGCTCTTCCTGGTTGTTGAGCGTCATCTGCCCTAGTTACTGGTCTTTTTTTTGGACTATTTTGTTTGTCTACAGTCCAGTTTTGTGTACGGTATGCTCTGCTATAATTTAATAGTCCCAAATCTAACTATAAAGGAGTAGTAATATATCATTCAAAAATATTTAAAATGATAGCTTCGCCAACAGTTTGCATTATTCATCTAGCAACTTCTTATAAAAAATTGTTATAGTATATTTTTGTTCTGTGTGTATCATCAAAACCCGTAATACAAGTTTCTTTCCCATTCACTAATTGTATTGTTTAAAATAGGTCTGCATAAATAATGCTTTTGTTTATTGCATTAGATAGAATGAAACTTTTCGGATGTTGACTACAACAATAACCTATCATTTCTGTGAGTCATGCAATGATTTAAATTGTAATATACAGCGTATTGATACAGTTAGCGTATGTGGCTTAAGCGGTGGTGAGCTCGATCCCAACCCAAGAGTACCTGGTTAAAACAACGCGGCGGGCATTTTGGAAAGCGGAATTTTTGGGAACCACTTAACCGTTAAGACACGAGAAGTGACTTAACATCTTTCACCTTCGATGTCTCCGCAAGATTATGAACATCAGGTGGTAGGACAAGATAACCAACTTTGAAGTACTGAAAAGTGCAAACCTGTCTTCCATCGCGGACATGCTCAGCAGCAGACGACTAAGATTGTTGGGGCATGTGAGAAGAATGGAAACTTGTCGCATACCAAAACACATATTTTTCTGTAAACTTTAGGAGGGGAGAGGCACCAGGGCAGACCACTATTCAGATATAAAGAGGTCTGCAAGGCATCAAATAAGAATTTTCCTATAGGTACCAGCACATTGGAAAAACTAGCTGCTGACAGAGTTATGTGGAAAGCGATATTGCGCAAGGGCGCAGAGTCTTTTAAGAAAAGACGTATGTACGAGCTGAAAGACAAGAGAGAAAGGTGAAAAATCAAAGGTTGTCACAGTAAAACACTTTGCCAGTTGACTGTCAGTAAAGACAAAAGGGCTATTATATATATATATATATTTGCATGTTGTCGTAAGTGTGACTGGGTGTATTTGTGAAGGAGACAAATTAGCATAGTCATATTGCTGTTGATTCATGTCACGTTAAGTAAGGGAATCAATCCCAGGCATACTGAGCAAAAGGGATCAAACGAACCTCGACAGAAAAACTGCAGCAGAAGAACACATAGAATCAGAGTACCCTGAAAATGAGTGGACGCACGTCTACACGGACGGATCGGCAAATAACGCAATAAGCGATGGCGGAGGAGGAATAGTGCTTAAAATCTCAAAGAAAGTCACGGTCAAGAAAGCGATTGCAACTGGCAAATACTCGAATAACTACCGAGCAGAGGCAGAGGCAATAAAAGAGGCGGACGAAATGATCTTGGAGATAAGAAACACTACACGCAACAATGTCGTGATATTCACCGATGCTCTATCGGTCATCACGGCACTCAAATGCGTCGGCAAAACTGAGATGAATGAGCTCAAAACGTCCCTCGCTGAACTAACGAGTTCACTCAAACGCACTGTCATCCAGTGGATACCGTCACACTGCAACATTAGGGGAAACGAAGCGGCCGACAAGCTAGCCAAAGAGGGCGGGCGACTACCCCAGACTGATCTCGAGATCAGCTATGAGGAAGTCAAAACAACCATCGGTTCGCACTATCGAAGCAAATGGGCAAAAGACCATCCGCAGTACACAGACAGTGACGGATACTATGGTCTCTCTCGCAGTGAACAAGTTGCCATATTTCGCCTCCGTACCGGCCACAACAAGCTCAGAGCCCACATGTTCCATAAATTTAAAATTGGCACAACTAGCCTGTGCCCATGCAATATGGCAGACATGGCGGCAGAACACGTCTTGCAAGACTGTCAACGTTTAGCAGGTATACGAAAAGAGTACTGGCCACAACACACAGAGCTTCGCGAAAAGCTGTACGGAGGAACGGAATCCCTAAAAACAACAGTAAAATTCATGATAGAAGTTGGTCCATCAGGCTAGGCCGGGAACGCAAGAGAGAGATTCGACGGACCGAGTCAAGAGATTTCCTCTGCTTTGTGGGTTTTGAAAATTGCACAAAAAATAAATGTATATTTGCTGCTCATGTAATAATATATAAATATATTCATTGATGAGTTAATACTCTCTAGTATAAACCCCAGTCCGCTAACAAGTATGGACACATTTACATGTTTCCCATTAACTGAGATATCCGGAAGAAAAGCTATTGCTAACATATTAATGCAAGTAGGGAGGAAACACACAATAAATAATACGGAAATTGTCACAACCATTTTAGCTGTTTTCTGATTTTTACTGGAAACGTTGTCGACTTGCATTTTTGAAATGGTCTTCTTTCTCCATTGTGCTTTCGTCCATAGTTTTATTGACAGTATGATTGTACATAAACTAATTATTAAAAATGCACTGAATGGAATGAAAAAATTATTAATTGCAAACGAAACTGTTTCAATGTCTCCTCGTTCTTCGATGGAAATTAGGCCAAAAATAGTTATGTTTCTAAATGGAGAAAACTTCATGCCCAATCTATGAACAGCATACACTGGTGTGGCACTGAAGAAGAAGATGATGAATATGATAATGGTGGTAGCAGCCGTTCGTTTTGGAGTAATGATACTTTTTATCTGGATACAAATAAATATAAACAAAATAATAATTGCATGGTGTTATTGTAAACTATTTGTTTTGCAAATATAAATGAATTAAGATGAATAGCATAAGACACGATATGATCATCTCAGAGTTATTGTTATTAATATGTAGCAAAATATGATGACCAACACACATACTGTATCTGAATGTTTTAAATACAAAGAAATTGCTTCAATGTGTCTCTCCAAATGGTTCGGTCTGTATATGCAGAAGTGATACAGTACTAATACTTGTATTGTAAGAGCATTGAATAATACATGAACTACGAAGTTCTTGCAATGATCATACGGATCTTCAACAAAACTACACTTGTTTTTATAACAAGCGGCATTTGAAAATGATGTCAAACAGCTTAATTAATCGCATGGATATAGAGACATGCAGTATCATACTCTGACAGTTGTTATATTATTAATTTTATATTACCCGCGTACTATATATATACACTCTTTACCAGTGTACGTTACATAGAACATGCCCATTCTATATCGTGTGCAAGCTTTTCAATGCTCTCTACAGAATTGAGTCCAATTTGTGTTGCTTTTCTGAGTAAAGTCGGCATACGTCTTTCCCTCTAGCGTCTTTCATTTCTATGACACTTTTCTAACCACATTAATGCCTATATTTGTGATTCTTTGATAATTTCTTCTCAGTGTATGCATAGCATGTCCACATCTTCTCTTTCTTAAGAAGTGTTACTATTATCATCGAAAAGCAGTCGCCGAAATATTCAAGTAAGTTTCCACCCTCATCACATCTATCGTCACCTCTTCGACGGTCTATGATGATGATGCAACCCAGTCCGATATCTTTTTTTTTTCTCGCAAACCTCGAATACCTGGACAGTAGATCGTGTTAATCACTTGAGGATGTAGAGCTGGTTAGATTACAGCCACTCTCACAATATGGCCTTCTGTGTGGGACTTTACAATGCATCAATTGAGAAATACATAGTGTATATATACAAAGATATACTAGAGGACAGAGGTAACATAACATTCATCATCATACTAGAATATGTACCATGCATACTCAATACCGCTCAGCAACGACACTATCTGTCTGGATAGCTAGAAAACCTCATACTAACTTCTCACCACGATGTACTAATGGGTCTGTATAAACAATAACATCTATATATAATCCCTTGCATTTTATATCAGTTAATTAATTCCGTGTACAGTATCCATTTTGCCGCAATTTAAACTCTCCTTGTCAAGATGAAATATATCATTTTAGAAGTTTACAATTTCCCATTTTCTATGTCGATACATACATCACCTTTTCGGACCGATAAAAACTGTGGTCACCTGGTCAATTTTCTCTTAGTTTTGGCAATCCACACCATACCACTGCATTTAATATCATGCGCATTCTTGCACGGTGTGTGTTTCCAATCTGCGGTAATCCTCACATGTGTTTTTGGTTGGACATAGGAACAGAATGCAAAGCATAAACTATAATTTCAAATAAATGTATCTCTACTGCATCTGAGAACTAACTTAATGACTGCATTATGAATACATTTATCCGTTCACATTGAGATCGATATATCATGACAATAATAATAATAATAGTTCCTCTCTTACCAATATACGTTAAATAAGGCCTGCAAGCAATTTCTCCATACCGCTCTATACTGGGCAACTCGTTCAGTCGCCTCCATGGAACTGAGACCGACATTTCTTGCCTCTCTCAGCAAATCTCATTTAGGGTCTCCTGAGGTCGTCCTCTCTTTCTTGAAACCTTTGCATCAGAATTCATTGCTTGCTTTCATATTCTTTGATCATTTTTTATCAAATTGTGTCCAACATATCTCCATCTTCTCCTTCTTTTTCATTTTCCAACTTTCACTGGATTATGTTAGAATTGATACAACATTTGAATTGAAAATTCGTAATTTAGTTTTAATACTATATAACTATGCGGCTACAAGATATTAAAGAAACCATGAACATGACCATCGACGAAGTGGGTGAACTAGCAAGAAACAGAGTAAATTTCAGATGTGCTGCAAGAGAGCAACGTCCTATAAAGGATACGCACCTTGATGATGATGACTATATAACTTGCAGTTCAATATTTTATTTCTCCTGTTGTTCGTTTGCTTGATAAAGGCCTTGTTGGTCGAAACGTCGCTGTATTTTGTCATTGTTTTTGTAATTTGTATAACTACAGTACTTTGTGATTACGTGTTTTGCCAATATTTTATTTAGACTTTTAAAAGCGGATGTTGCATTGCCAATTCGTATCATAATTTCCTTTTTTAACATTTTCTGTGCAATCAAAATTGCTACCTAAATAGGAGAACTCCTCTGTTATTTTATCATTTTAGATTCCAGGGTGATATCTGCATTACTTGCCATAGGTGTCTTCGTTATATTTGTTTACTCATAGCTTATATGCAGTCCAACTTGTGATGCTACAGATGACAAGTTGTCTGTTTTTCTGTGCATATCTAGCATATGTTTTTACTTAAGAAGGCAATATCATCTGCATAATTCAAATCAAATTGACTATTTTCTACCCAATCGATGCCAGTTTCGATCCTGCAACATGTTGGCATCACCCAGTCAATGGCCACTTCAAACAATAGCGGAGATATAATACAGCATTGCATGATTTACCTCGATTTCAATTAGAAACCAGTCGCTGTGTCCACCATCAGTGCGGATTGCACACTGTGAACCATCATAGAGGCTCTTGATAATGTTTATTATTTTGTCTAGTATTCCATAGCATCTCAGAATATTCCACAGAGAAATTATGTGTAGGATATCATGACAATGCCAAGTTCTTAATCTGCCACGAACATCACAAGTTAAGACAACTTACTGACACATGCAGATGTCTATTTCGTCGTGTTACTTGAAGGAGGCTAAAGATAAACAATGCAAAAACATGTTACAATCAGAAAGTATATGTACATAATGGTAACATTTTCCAACCTGTAGAGGCATAGTTATACACAAGCATCTCTCTAGTGTAATCATGTCTGTAATACAACCGCTGACTCGTGTGAAAGAGGAATGTGCTACAATTGGTATCAAGAACGCAACTTCTATAGGAACGAAAGGAAAATTACTTGTCATGACATCAGGACTTAAGAATATGCAGTTCCAAATCATCATTATAAGGCTGCCTAGATCCGAGAAGGATAATCCTGTGGACAAATTGACAAAAATAGCATCTGTTAATTTTGCAACTATAATGTAATAATACAAACAGCAATGACAAGGAAAGCAAGACGTGACGCAAAAGTCAGTCATTGTGCCATGTAATAACCTAAATTCAAAGTGATCGAACGGAAAAATTCAGCAACAGTTTGTATGTAAAATACAGCAGTTCTATACAATGTACTTTAAACAATTTCATTTTATCGCCAACATTCTGGAACAGTTCAATAACAAAGAAAATAAAATAGAAAACATCATGTACAAATATAACATTAGTCTCATTTCAATAACAATCAATACTTACTGTCATGGTCCTTTCTTTAACTTCTTCAAAACGAAAACACATTAATCAATACAACTACTCATTTACAAACTGTACACTGATAACAATATACTCAATAAGTATTAGTAAGGTGTATGTTTATCAGTTTTTGTAACGAACTGAATGTTCAATCATCTAATGCATAGATTCTCAAACTTTTTCGTCCCACCGCCCATTTTCCACAACATAAACTTTCTAACGCCCCCCTCCACATTATAACAGTTTGTCAACGCCCCCCTCACACATATATACATGCTTTATTTTCTCTTTGACAAGGAAAATTGATATCTCTTTCTGTAATACATGGTCAATTTTCAAAAATAATTATTAGCATGAAATAGACAATTGATGAAAAAATGTATCGTGCAAGACGGGCATAAGATGAATTAAAATGCAGATATCACATTTTAAATGATTATTCAATTGCAAAATCACGAACATAATTTATTTAAAAATATTTATTATTAATTTCTTTTTTAAGGAGCCACCGACCAATAATCGCATGAACACCCCTCCCCAAATTCTTCTGAACCCACTATCGCTCCCCTAGAACGCGTGAGCGCTCGCTGGGGGCGGTACCGCCCACTTTGGGAAACGCTGATCTAATGGAAACGATGGGCTTACAAATAATGACAAGGAAAGCAACGAAATAACGTCTTTTGTATTGGCTTTCACTAATCCTCTTTCTTCTTTGTTTTGTCCGTCTCGGCTTTTTCTCCGCTAGGCGTAGCAGGTTTAACTGATGATCAGTTTTCGAGATAATGCACGCTCGGTCGCTTGATATGCTGTGGTATTATGCCGTTTTAAGATGTCTGTAACTCCATCAACCCATCCTTTTTGGTCTGCCCTTCCTCTTGATGATTCCGTTCTCAGGTTGTACGCTCTTGCAACTGGTGTATTTGGATTCCGTAGGACCAAGTGGCCAAACCATTTGAGTCTCTGATTTTTAATAAATCTAATAGCAGGTGTTGTTCCGACTGTTCTTCAAATTTCCTCATTATTTTAATTTCTGATTTCATTGATGAGGAAGTATTACATGTCAGTTTAAGCCAACCTATGATCTGACTGATGTTAATTTATTGTTTTCCTACGATCGTTCCAAAGTTTTTATATGATAAATCAAGACTTTCTGCAATACTAAACATACTTATGATACTCGTATTTGCGAACTTCTCGAGGTATGATGACTCTATGTTATCATGTATGTTGCTGTTCCTCAACGTTCTACGTCTGAACAAACCGATGCCAAAAGTGGAATATTAACTACATATTATGATGTTATCACATTTAACTACATTTCGGATGGCAATACTTTCCTGCATTCACGCAACGGGTTTTTGTTACTATTTTGTGACTACATCTCACGACCAACAATATAGTCTAGTGCAGTGCTGCCCAATCTTGCTGTATACTGGGACTGATGACTGGGTATCCGCGGGTGACATGCACATAATACTATGAATAATAATAGTAATCGATTGATATCAACACATTAACAGCATATGAAAAATGTAATCCTAACTTATAATTCGGACGTTTGTTTACATAAAAAATTGCACTTACATTTAACATAGTGTGAAATATAACACTGCGTTATCTGTTACAAGCTGAGTAAATATTGCTTCTTCAGGAGGAAAACCCAAAAAAGTAAATGGTGTGGTTAATGACAATAGCATTGATACTTGTAGAAAAAAAAAAGATTGTAAAAGTGGTAAGAGACAGTTATCGGAAAAGCTCTAAATAAAAAATGGAATAATCTATTATTCAGAAATGTATTTCCCCCTTAACATTCTGATTATCGTTAAAGTTTTTGTAGTAACTTGAGGCGCCATAATGTACAACGCCTGAGCTATCAATGCATGTTTTATGCAATGTTTGTATAGAAACATCTGCTGCATTGTGGGTCTCAATAAATTCGCTGCAAATTTGGCATGCAATTGTAAAGGTCCTTGAACTGTAAACCAGTAACCAACTCTAATGGTAGGAATTCTAGAAAGTGTAGAATGTTGTCTTATGTGAAAAGTGTAATTAAATATGAAATGTAATTAATGCATGTGTGTGTGAATTAAACTATTAGCTATTTCGGGAAATTGTACTTTTATGTTTTCAAAGGTATACAATCTTCAATTTTAAAACAAGTTGCCGAAAGCAGCAGTGTGCGGTACACACTATTTGGTGCAGTGTACCTCTAATAATCTTCATCTTCAACTAGTACTGCATTTGTGTTCAAATATCCGTTATAGATCACATATTGTGCTTGTAAATGGTATATTTGTTGCGCATATAACAAAACATACTCGAGAGTTATGTTCCCTAACACTATTTTACTATTTCTCAAACTACCTCAATATAAAGGATAACAAGAAATAAAGTTTAATTGTTGTATTCAGTAAATAACATATTACTCGAAGTGGTTACTATACAATTTTTACACTTCAACATTAAGACTAATATATTTTTTATTTAGTCCAGAACTTTGTTCAAGTATATTTTCAATTGATATGCACATATATTTATAATTTGATTCATGTTACTTCAAACATTGTTACTTTAACAGTAAGCTTCAACTGAGAAAAAGCATTGCAAGAATATAATTGCTCTTCATCGAACTGGTTGCTCTGTAATTTCAATACGGGATTAGTTCATTTCATAAAAGTAGTAGATATTAACATCTGACTGGCAGATAAAGGTTGCACATATTTAAAAAAAGTATAACAATGATAAATTATATATATATATATATATATATATATATATATATATACATGTGTGTGTGTATGTGTGTGTAGAATATAAAGGACAAGTGTGGACCCCGATATATAGTAGCAAAACCAACTTCTGTAATTGACCTAGACTCCGTACCCCACACAACAGAGAACATTACCTTTGATATGAAATTTAGAGAATAGAGCAATACGATATCTAAACTAACAACTAAGTGCCTAGTAAAGCATATGGAAATGATGCTGGTGTATATACCGATGTGTGTGTGCATCGTGTTGAGAAGTCAAGATGGGGCTTTCTAGCTAGCACGCATTGTAGATTCGATGCAGAGCAAAGATAAACACAGAAGATAACGACTTGTTGCATAATGATGAAGATTGGAGCAGTTCACACTGCCCTACAGTGACTCCATGACAAGGCAGTTACTGTTTCAGGAGTTGTGTCCAACTCTCAATCAATGATCCATAGTGGAATAGTTATAAAAGAAAATAATGTAAAAAGGAAAGACAGTGTTGTCGGGAGCGCTGAAAAAAAAACCATTATTCAAAATTACTTTACTTTCACTTGAAACTATGATTATTGGTAAAGCCACCGAAGTAGCTTGGGTCACTGGAAACGTTCAACCGACCGCCGCGTTGGTGATCCTTGTATAGAGACGTAGGGACATCTTGCCAGTAAGAACGTTTATCAAAGTAGTCGATGTCTATGTAAACAGAACGCGAATGATAATGATCTAAATTAAAGATCTAGTTTGACAACATGCCTAGTTGAAAAGCATAATAATAATCAAATGTGAAAATTATGTCTGATTATTTGTCTCAAAAGTATTTACCTAACAGACTGATGTTGACTGAATCTTTGAAACCTTGCTTCCAGAAGCAGATGATGTTGATAACATTTGTTACGATGCCAAATATGTTAATTATTTGACATAAAACAGTGTAAACAACCCACGTAAAGATCATTATTGTATAACTATCTATAACAGGTTCATCTATGGATGATTCCATGTTGTTGATAAAAGTAATTAGTCGTTGATCTTATAATCTTCAAAGAAAGTATGTGTACAGTAGTTTCCTGAACAAATGCGTCCTAATCTAATCGAGACATCTATTTCACTCTGGTAGATACAATAGCAAAGTTATTGTTTCTATAAATGAAGCGCGAATACATTCATCCTATTTCAATGTCTGGATTTTTTTTTTTTAAATCTGTCACACATAGATCAGTCATTTCAATGTTCTGTTTCATATGTCTCACTGTCTTTTAATAATCTTACTCTTGAATATAGCTCACACACAAAACAGGTCAGAATGAGACTCCCCGATACGTTTATTTTATAACAATTATTGACAAAGAAAGAAATTATTATTTATAATATTCAAACATCAGATACAATTATTGTTTAAAGTCATGTCTAAATAATTGTTTCTGGGTTTTACTAATTACTTTGCTCATTAATTTTGGTAAATCAGAATTAAAGTGCGAAATATATACGAATTAACAAATGACAATCAACTATGTATTTAAATGTATGCAAACACATACAATAAGTACATGTCTAAGTAATTATTGTTGAACATATCTGGCGATATCATCATCATCTATTGTATTTCAAAGTCAACGTTTGAAGACGCATACATGTTATTTCATATAAATGTCAAAAATAATTTGTTGGAAGTAAGCAAACACACACCATCACTTGAGTGAGCTCTAATTATATATATTTGCGATTAGTGCAACATCACCAACCACAATGTGGTAATCTAAAAGATAGTCAGTAAAGGTAAACGATCGACTGACTTCATATATTACTAAGGTGCATTTAGCATTAATATAATGCAGTTAATAAACGTGTACATGGCTAATATTTTTTTTAAAAAAACACTTGTATACTTACAACTAATTGCTTATAACATCGGTTATAAATTGCAGACTTAATTTTTACTAACATATACATCTCGTTTTCTGCTGCTGTCAGATGTAATCAATATATAACACATTCAGTGCAAAGATGTCAAATTGTAATGCTTAACAATTAAACTAAAAGCAAATTGTCACGCCCGAGGATTAGCACGTGACTACTCTGATAACAGATATTATAAACGTGTTTATGCTACACCCGGGATATATATGTCTTGATCAGAGAGATAATTTTAGTTTCAGATTTATTTATTTTTTTCCCCAGAAAGATTAAAATGTACATTCGATTCTTTATAGGTATTATATTAGGAACTATTTGATCAGAGGCGGTCTTACTATCTCTATTTCAAATTCTCTCTCCCTCGCGATCCCGGCCTAGACTGATGAACAAACGTTTATCATGAATTTTACCGTGTTCTTAAAGAGACTCCGTTCCTTCGTACAGCTTCTCGCGAAGTTCTGTGTTTTGAGGCCATGTTTCTTTACTTATGACTGCTATTAGTTGACAATCGCGCAGAACGTATTCTGCCGTCATGCCGCTTTTTTGCAGGGCACAGGCTAGTTGTGCCAATTTTAAATTTGTGAAACATGTGGGCGCAGAGTTTGTTGTGGCCGGTACGGAGGCGAAGAATGGTAACGTGTTCGCTACAAGACAGACCATAGTATCCATCGCTGTTGTTATGATGGGGATGGTCTTTTGTTCATTTGTCTCTGTAGTGCTAGCCGATGGTTGTTCTAGCTTCCTCATAACTGATCTCGAGATCAGTCTGAGGTAGTCGCCTGCCTACTTTAGCTAGTTTGTTGGTGCGTTCGTTTCCACTTATGTTACAGTGTGATGGGATCCACTGAATGACGGTGCGTTTGTGTGTTTTCACTAATGCGTCGAGGGTCGCTTGCAGTTCATTTATCTCCGTTTTGCCTACACTTTTGAGTGCCGTGATGACCGATAGAGCATCGGTGATTATCACGACCTTGTTGCGAGAGATGCCTCTTCTCTCTAGGATCATTTCGGCAGCTGTTATTATTGCCTCTGCCTCTGACCAGTAGTTATTTGAGTATTTGCCTGTGTCAATCGCTTTTATTACCTTCAGTTTCTTTGAGAGTTTAATCACTATTCCTCCTCCATCATCGCTAATTGCGTTCCTTGCCGACCCATCAGTATACACAAGTGTCCTCTTATTTTCAGGGTATTCGGTCGATATGTATTTTTCTGTGGCCACTCTTCTTTCGAAGTTTTCTTTCTGGCCGTTTTAAAGGTTGCCTGGGATTGTTTCCCTTAGTTCCGGCATTTTGGTTTTCCACGGTGAGCACTTATCATTTGCCGGGATTGATTTCACTGTTCAGTTTGCTAGGTCCGGATGGTATGTGGTCAGTGCTTTCGTTGGATGCCTGTAATTGTTTCCATCCCCTTGATAGGCGTGGACTTCATGGCTTCCCAGAAAGATTAAAATGCACATTCGATACATTATAGGTATTATATTGTGAACTATTTTATCAGGGGCGGTCTTACTATCTCTATTTCAAATTCAAGAATGCTACTTCACACTTTGTTGTTAGACGCTGTCTAGCGCTGAACCATTTCTAATCCAGTAAAGACTTTGCCATGACTGCCCTACACACTTATTATTCGTTTGGACATTGTCTTCATCGCACTTCTGACGTGTCCATAATTTGTCTGATTTCTTACTATAAATGCATTAGATCATAGATTCCCAAACTTGTTTCGTGCCACCGCCCACTTTGCACGAATTAAACTTTTAAAGCCCCTCCCCATTATAACAGTTTGCCAACATGCCCCCCCTCCCACATATATATGTACATGCTCTATTTCACGTTGACATAGAAAATGGATATATATATTTATGTTAAACATGGTCAATTTTCAAATGATTATTATATACATGAAATGGAAAATTGAAGAAATAATGTTGTAAGATGGCATTAAATTAATTAAAACTCAGAATTCAAATTTTTTATGATTATGCAATCGAAAAATCACGAAAAATACTCCCCAAATAATCCTGAACCAACTATCGCCTCCTCAGTACATGTAATTCCGTCACACCGTCTAGCATCCTTAGGAAATCATACGTACATAAAATTAACTTATTTACATTATCGGTAAAAAAAACTCGTGAGCTAAGTCGATACCATTGAAACCTACTTTCGTGTCAATGATGTTTGGTACTGTTTCTGTCTTGCAATTTGTCATTTATTTGCAATCTTCATAACGATGTATACATCATGTGCAACATTTCAAATAAGAAGGTTAACAGAAAATAGTACCAGGAAGTGAAGATTCGTTGTATGCATGTGGTTCCTAACGATGGCATCACATGACCTTTCAAACTAAACTAAACTAAACTAATTGATTAAATACCACGGAAACACTGACATGTTGTTTTTTTTTTAAATTCGGAACATACATTTTTGTTGAGTGGAATGGGTTCTCTCTCTCGATCGATCGATCAATCGCTCTTTTCGGCCATTTTTATCATTCTTTTTGTGATATATACACATCCTATGTCAAGAACGTTTGTCTTACGTCACATCTTCAGTACCATTTGTAGCTCTAGTGCTTGTCCTTCGGCGATGTGTCCGATTTCAACCAGCGTTTACTGGGTTCGCTCTCCGTCAGCATTTAACTCTCCCCAGCCAACCTGCAAGGAGGCAGGCTGCTAGTTTCTTATAGTGTAGCGACCCTTAGACGACCTACCCTCCCGGGCTGTTGAGCATCATCTGCCCAGGTTGCCGGTCATTTTGTGGACTACTTCGTTTTCTTTCCGTCCAGTTTTGTGTACGGTTTGCTCCGCAGCCTTTGATTGTCCCCAATCTAACTACAAGGCAGTAGTAGTTCTCTGCGAGCGGAAAAGCGCTCTGGTATCAAGACTCTGTTGGACCTTCCCGTCCCTCTGCACATTTGGGTGGTCCGCTCAACCCCACGCCAGCCACGCCCTCTCTTCGCTACACCATCTACGCCGTGCACGTCAGCATACCGTTGGGCCCACCCGTTTTTCATCCGCATGCGTGCTCGTTCAGCATTGGTGCCTGCCTACCATTTCCATCAGTTCTCACCGTGCTCACTCATCATGTTTCTAGGCTGTCCGGACACCGCGCCCAACTCGGGCCCCCACCTCAGGGATCTGAGTTTCACCCTATTTGGGCCCACGTCTCTTCTCTGGATGTAATCCTCATCCCTTTATGCTTATTTGTTTAGCTTTTTCACTCGGTCAGGAGAGACGTGCTTTAAAAGTCACTCTGGGATTCTGCTCGTCCGTGTTGTGAGAGAATGTCATCCAACGTTACTACGTCTGCATACTACTTATACCAGAGTAGTTCTCCCTCGATACTTACCCGATAAGCCAGACAGGAACCGTTGTCTGTTTCCAGGTCATGACGTGAAGGTGGGGTAGGATCTTAGTTAGTACCAGCTCACTAATCCTGGCGCGATGTAGGCCATATGCGCCTTTGACCACGGAAAATATATGATCTGATAGTAATCAATTATCGCCCAAGTGGATACCGGGGCTCAAATTAGGGGTGTAAAGAAAAGAACCACTGTTACCTGACAAGTATGGAACACACGCAACTACAACCAGGAATGTTCATATCTTGCCATCCGAGGAAAGACCACGCAAGGAGGTACTCATGGCAAGAAAATGATCCTCTTTGATAGGCAGGCTTGAAAGGACTTGGTTGTGGACCTATCCTTCCCTATGGGCGAAGGGCGGCCCGCCTGAGCAGCGTGTTCTTAGCGCGTTGGACTACGAGTGACAATTCCTCTGTGAGTGTGGGTTCAACTCCACGGACTGGCAGAAAAGCCACTGGTACCCCATATTTACGATGTTCGAAGCACCGAACCGAAGGGTTACGATGTCCATGACACCGAGCCGAAGAGCTTTAAGCTCAAGTGCTTCTGGATCGAAAAAAAAAATGGGCGAAGGGCGAAGGGTAACCAATTTTGATTGAGAAAATGTAATTGAAAGTTGTTTGGAATTATTACCTTCATATTTGTCGCTGGCACACATAAGTCAGTGGTAATGAACGAGCTTATAAGTTACTAACTATAGACTCATACAAACATACAATATTATCAGAGGGAGCTGCCATGGACATCGCACCTATGGACGTGTTGAGAGTGCAATGATGATATTCCTCATATAACTGATAACATCGATTATAAGAAACACTTTAAATTATATGAAAGTATGTCTAAAATAATCTAAGTCTTAGAATCGATGGTTTCTTACAACTACATATTCTTTGTTTTCTATTGCCTCAATGCATTGTTTACTGAACCGATGTCATTGCATTCCGGTAGACCAAACGTGCTCAGCTTTCCCAACATATGTTGAGGAGTACGCATACAAAGTGTTCAAGTGGCCTGCTGGTTAAACACACCCTTCACTCTGTACATCAGACATCCAGTTCTACGTGTACAATAGGTAACTCCAAACTCCTTATATCGCTGTATCGATTACACATCTAGTTTAGTGTCTTCTTCCAATAGGCAGTAGTGAAGAGACTAGAGCACCTCCCTGTATCCATCTTCAACTTCCCGAGAACTAAAGATGTTGATGCAAGCATGTCCGCTCTCACATTGGCAGAAACACACCCATGCACATTCAGTAGATCCACGTAGGCCTCTAGAGGTTGGAAACTTCAAGAGACGACATCCAACCATGCTGCAACCTGCCATTTTTGTTCTTCCAAAGCATCGGCTGAGATTCAGAACACAATTCAGGGAAAAAGAAGTTCAAGAGAGAGAATGGAGAGCATCAGTAACGGCCTCAACCTCCTTCCTCATATTATTCGTAGAATTTTCGCGTAATGTATGGATACATTTGCTATGCAACAAATCTATCTAGCAACACAAGACAAAAGAACCCCAGCTATACTTCTTTCCACACTACACAGAAACATAGGTATAAACAATACCTTCATCATTTGAATAACATCAGATGCTTCATTGCGGGTTCATCCTTTATGTTTGTCAACTCTCTACATTCACTTTGAAGAGCAATGATACCGTTGTGGTACTTGATTGTGCTGCCATCTCTTGATACCCATTCACCCGTTTGTGGTAGGGTCAAAACTGTGGTCTCGTCGATAATTGTTCTCTCAGCCTGGTCAGTCCTCGAAATGCAACCTTTGATTATTGTGTCCCTAACATCATAAGTGCTCGAGTGCAGTAGATGTCTTTTATCCACGGTAACCCGAGTATGTACTTTGACTTGGGCGATTGCATGTGGGGAACGTAGTAGCATAAGACCAAGCATATATCCCATCCTCACAATAGCGATATATCTAGTACAATCAAAGACTTCAATCATGCCTTCATTTTTTATACGCACAAATAGTTCAAAGTGTGATCTTTATATTGTGAGATGCAGTCAGTAATTTACCATATGTATAACCTGTTGATAAAACAGCAGTACAATTAGTCCCGTCTCAATGTGTGTGGCTACCATGAACTTGATAGCCACCGTGTGACGCCGTTTACACCGTTATAGCGGTTGTTCAACATGATGTTTGAAAAAATACATTACAGTCAAAAGTTATTCCAAGCTAGCACAGACTGTCTTGACGACCAATATCGTGTCCATCAAAGATGGCACTTTGCAAGTTAATATTGTATATATATATATATATATATATATATATATATATATATATATATATATATATATATATATATATATATATATATATATATATACAGTGGCGGCTCGTGATCAGTGTTGTTGGTAGGGCCAGACAAAATCTTTTGGAAACATCAACGTTTTAGGTTGTTATATTTTAATTTGTAAAATAATAAATACACTTTACACATTATATTTTGTGTGGCCCGATCCCACTGGCCCTTAATGACTAGTGCCACTGTATATATATATATATATATATATATATATATATATATATATATATATATATATATATATATATATAACGTTATATACATATATTTATATATAAGAAAGTTGGAATTATAATGTTTTTGTTGTCTCAATTGTTCCAAGACATTTGGACATTCTACGGACTTTAAAATTGTCAAGAGGGTAACTTTCGTACTTGTGTAGATGTAAAAAATATAAAACTGGACTATTAGCACGTTTTTACATCTTAAATACTAACTTCACGATATTGTCATGAACAGAAAAACACTGAAAAAGAGTACACATGTTACTTAGCTTATCTTTGGCTTTGAGTATTTCCACAATCACATGTTATGCCAATATTTGACATATTCGAATACCTCCCTCCACCACCCGAAGGTGTTCTAGGTTTGTTAGTAGTGCCGATGTTCAATATTCTCCTAGCTTTTATCAAGGTATTATTTTGTTTAATGGACGTAGCATGGAGAGAAAACATTTTTATGGGAAGCAACCGAGTTTTATATTATTTGGGTGAAAGTGGCCGGGGCATGTCTCTTTAATATGCTCAGTCCCGCCCTGTTTGGGACCTATAAATCCCCGTGCGAAAAACGGGCACATCTGCTAATATATATATATATATATATATATACACACACAAACATGTTGTAGTTATTATGTTTATAGGTATTTGTGAAGGAGGCGAATTTGCAGTCATATCACTGGACTACTGTCGTTATTTTTGCATTGTTCATTTTTAAAGAACTATCACACTCGACAGTTATAGTCAATAGTTTCCCTCTTTTCAATATTATCAATAGTGTTTGTCGTTTTGAAAAATCTTACAAAAAATAGACTTATATTTGCTGCTCATGTAATAATATATAAATATATTCATTGATGAGTTAATACTTTCTAGTATAAACCCGATACCGCTAACAAGTATGGACACATTTACATCTTTCCCATTAACTGAGATATCAGGAAGAAACGCTACTGCTAACATATTAATGCAAGTAGGGAGAAAACAAACAATAAATAACACGGAAATTGTCACAACCATTTTAGCTGTTTTCTGATTTTTAGTGGAAACTGTGTCAACCTGCACTTTTGAAATGGTCTTCTTTCTCCATTGTGCTTTCGTCCATAGTTTTATTGACAGTATGATTGTGCATAAGCTGATGATAAAAAATGCACTGAATGGAATGAAAAAATTGTTGATTGCAAACGAAACTGTTTCAACTGCTTCTCGATTCACGGTAGAAATAAGGCCAACAATAGTTCTGTTTCTAAATGGAGAAAACGTCATGCCCAATCTGTGGACAGCATACACTGGTGTGGCACTGAAGAAGAAGATGATGAATATGATAGTGGTCAGAGCAGTTGTTCGTTTTGGAGTAATGATACTTTTTATCTGGATAAATAAAAATAAAAACAAAATAATAATTTCATAGTGTTACTGCAAACGTATTTTCAAACATGAAAAAATAAATACATTAAGATGGATATGATATTACATGATATGATCATTACACATTTACTAGAATTTAAAGTTGTAAAAATAATGATCCCCATCATTTCTTCTCGATGCGACATGCATATTTAAGTGGCCCTGTTTTTTGTAGTAATTTTACATTTAAATTCATAAAATGTATGTTAACTCATGCAAAACATATGTTTATTTTATAGAAAAATTGTAAAAAAGATTTTGTATATTATTTTAAAGATGTCTAAACTCGTTGATTGAAGCACGCTTATTTTCCCATCCACATATTTGAGCCTATGCCATTTTGTTGAAACTGTCTCGACCTGTTTTCAACTTGCTGCAGCCAAAATCGACAATATTATAATAACATAGATTCTAGTAACACATATTACTGAAGATAAAGGCACTAGTGATTCTTCAAGTATGCTAATACCAGAATTTGACACATCTGAAGCAAAGATGGAAAATGTAGCAAAAATATTTCCGAACATTGTCGCACTGAACAGGTAGTTTAGTTTACGTTTACGCCATAATACTTACCACTGTGAAACTGAAACTATCATTGTGTTTTGTTATGGGGACTTTGGTGGATTATGTGATAATAACTTGTAAAATACATTAGCAATGTTAACGAGTTATGATTTTTTAAATGCTAGAAAAATTAAGTTATTGATATTTAATATGCTTAGCTCCTGGTTGCTAGGAGAAAGCTATAATTGGTTGTTGAAGATACAGGCTTGCTTATTGTTTACGCTATTGTGGCTGTTAGATCGTGTTTATTTCCACGTTTTGTGATTTTCTAGTGTGTTGCTATGTTCCTACACTATATATGTAGGTCTGAATGTTATAATTATTTATCTATTCTTATATGCTAACAATTATATTTGTTTCTATTGTTTGTCAAGCACTGTAGGACGTGAGTGGCCAGTCATACGACAGCCTTGACAATGATCCAGAGGATATATTGCCACCTATTTGATGAGCAAGGCACCCTGGTCTGCATTCGCAATATCATAACAAGAAAAGACCCTCGGATTCTCTCATCCTCCTAAATTATTAAAAATAGTGGAGTGTGTATAGCAGTTTTTCTCATCTGTATGGAAAAGAATGTGATTGATAAGTGCATTAACACTAATTGTGTGACTGATAAGTGCATTACGACCGGTTGTAATGTATATAAAATGGACACTATGTGTTCATGTTGTTCACATTGTCTTAACTGCTTTTCCATGCATTCTATAAAGTAGCATTGCAGGTTTTGTATCTGAATTCCTTGTCAATGTATCTTTCCTAAAATAATTTCCCAAGTATGATAATGTTTTTTTTAATTACTTTTTTAATCTACAGTAAGTTTATTCAATCTGTATTTTTGCACAGAAATGTTACAGAAAATGAGCAATTTTACTAACCAGCAAGTAGCTGCAACAGAGCACACCAAGGTCATCATATGGTACAGGGTCAGACCTACCTGAAGAGGAGCTTTAAACAATATTTAGTCTGCTCATATACATAAGTCTAGTGCCGGTTTCAAATGTAAAGTTACACTGGTCTAGTGAGCAGCTTTCATGGTTTGTGAGCCATAGCTTTTATCTCTATAGACCGATACACAATTATTCAAGCATTCTTGAAAATCTCCAATCCTGAAATTGAGCTAGCTCACGGCAAACTTTAAAAAGTTAGGTTCATGCATGATTTTCGTGGGATGAAATGTATACAGTTTTGGCAGCCGCATGAATGTAGATGCGAGAACGGTTAGGAATAAGGGAAGACACCGGTTTAGACAGTACATCAAGGACAAGCCAGCTAAGTGGGGGATGAAATTATTTGTGGTTCCAGATTCATAAAAAAATATCAAAATATTATGTTCGGTGTAATCGAATTAAATTATTTGATTACAAGGAATTAGAAAAATTCAAAACAAATCAAGTTTTGTGTCAAACTTGAATAAAAAGGGTTTCTGTTTTATTCAGAATAGAACTTGTCTGGTAAATGATCATTCAGTGCTTGGGTCAGATCAATATTCTGTGCTTGGGTCACTTTGAGTCTGTTTGCAAGATGCAGGACAACTTTTTGCCGTATAATTATTATTGCATACTCATATTTTTGTTTAATACTTTTACTTGCAATGTTTAGAAATGATATACCTAGTTAATTTTTATCTATGATACAACAAGTGTTAGTTCTTTATTGGCTGCTTACTAGATCAATTCTACATATTTTCTCTTGAAGGACTTATTTATTGACATGTTTCTTTAATATATGAAAATATTAATGTTTTATACATTTCATGATTACTACCTTTCGAATTGTCCAAACATGTTCACTTTCAGATATCATGGATGAAAGAAGATTCTAAAAGACTGTAATAAAAGATATCATTATATTTGTCACACTTTTTTTGTCTTATTTGTGACTGTAAAATTATTCGTCATTTGTAGAATAATCTAGTTTTAGAATTTTCATAAGTAGGTTACGGATATCATATATTACATCACACTTTATGTTAAATCCACACATCCTGATAGCCCATCCAATTAGCTTTCCAACCATATTTAACATGACTATTTTCAATGCAAGAATTTGTATGGTTACCAAATTTAGAGCAGGTCATCAAAACATACATTAAAAAACCTGCCAATGATTAACAGTTAATATGTTTCAAAATAGCGTACGAAATACTTGATCAGGAATAACACTAAGATAATAATAATTAACTCAAATATCACGGGCGTCCCTTTTGTATGTAGCAGAGTCATGTAGAACAACTATGGTGAACACCAACAAGTTGCAGACATTCATCAGTAAATGTCTGTGCATGATACTTCATCTATGATGGTATGGCAGGACCACAAATAGGAAACTGTCGGATAGAGCAGGCCAACTTCAGGTGAAACAGGATATGACAACGGAATGATAAACAACTGTTGGTTTCATCCTGTTACTTGCAGGAGGCGAAACCTAAAATATACAAAAAACATGTTACATTCAGAAATGATATGTATATAACTGTAACAATGTCCAACCTGTAACGGCATAGTTATACACAAACATCTCTCTAGCGTAATCATGGCTGTAATACATCCGCTGACTCGTGTGAAAGAGGAATGCGGCAATATTGATGTCAGGAACGCGACTTCTATGGGAACGAAAGGTAAATTACTTGTCATGACTGCAGGACTAAGAAATATGCAGGTCCAAATCATCATTGCGAGGCTGGCTAGATCCGAGACTGATAATCCTGAGTACAGATTAACAAAAATTAATATATGTTATTTTTGACAATATAACGAAATAATACAAACATCAATGACGAGAAATGCAAAAACGTATTGTAAAAATTAGTCATAGTGCCATGGCATCGCATGCATTCAAAGTGTTCGAAGAAACAAAATTAACATCACCTTGCATGTAAAATACGACAGTTTTGTACAATGTACATAAAACAATCGAAATAGCATATTCAAATATACCATTATATTGATTTCAGTAACAATCAACAATGTATGGCATGCCATTTCTTAAACATGTTGAAAACAAAAGCACAATAATCAACATAACTACACATTTACTAAATGTACACGGATACCAGCACATACACTTTGTATTAGTATCGTGTATATTTATCAGTTCTTGTTATGAACGAAATGGTCTATTTCCTAATGGAAACGATGCGCTTACAAATGAAGACCTGTGGTATTGGATTTCACTGATGACGAAGTAGTAAATGTCAGGTTTTTTTGTGTTTTTCCGATCCAAAAGCACTTGAGCTTTCAGCTCTTCGGCTCGGTGCCATGGACATCGTAACCTTTTGGTTCGGTGCCACGAACACCGTAAATCTGGAGAAAGAGGGCTTGTCACCCGTTGTCCAACGCGCTACGAACACGCTGGACAGGCGTGCTAAATGTCAGTTTAAGAAAAACTAAGATCTGACTGACGTTGCTTTATTATTTGCCTAGGATTGTTACAAAGTTGATATATGACAATTCAAGATTTTCTGCAATTCTAAACATACTTATGACACAAGCGAACTACTCGAGATGTGATGCTTCTAGGTCCACATGTATATTGCATTTCCTCAATGCTTTGCATTTGATCAAAACGAAGTCAACTGTTGAATGGTAATCACATCAAATACATCAACTAATTATCAGATTAGAAGATTAAATAATTATCGCTGATAGATTTTTAAAAAAGCACAATGTTCCTAATCTGATAATAAAAGCGCAACTTAAAGACAAAACCACGTGTTTGTGGCCGCATCCTCAAAGAATCGGCTCGTATATGTGATTTGTTTGCAGAGATGAGCTAAGAGATGAAAGCAAAATGATCTTTAGCGTAAACGCAAATGGAAGCTAAAGGAAGTGGTATGGTTACAAAAGAAAATAATGTAAAGGCGGGAAGTCGGTGTTTCCAGGAAAGTTGTGACGAAGCAAAATATAATCTATTAATCCGAAATGCTTTATTTCCACATAAAATTATGATTATCGATAAAACCGGAGAATTTTCTTGAGTCAGAAGAAATGTAAAACGAGCAACTGCCTTGGACATCTTGTATATGACGGACTGGCCATCTTGCCAGGAAGAAAGTTTATCAACAGTATCGATGTTTAAGTAAATATATTACACATGCTGATGATCTAAATTAATGATATCATTTGAAAACATACATAATTGGGAAAGCTGAATAATAATAAAATGTGAAAATTAAGTATAATTATTTGTTCTCAAAATTATTTACCTAACAGGCTAATGTTGACTGAGTCTTTAAAACCTTGCTTCCAGAAGCAGATGATGTTGATAACATTTG
This sequence comes from Arion vulgaris, assembly GCA_020796225.1. Classification (NCBI taxonomy): domain Eukaryota; kingdom Metazoa; phylum Mollusca; class Gastropoda; order Stylommatophora; family Arionidae; genus Arion; species Arion vulgaris. Next base: position 18,283,836 of record CM036759.1, on the reverse strand, counting down.
TTACGATACCAAATATGTTAATTATTTGACATAAAAGAGTGTAAACAATCCAAGTAAATATCATTATTGTGTAATTATCTATAACAGGTTCGTCTACTGATGATGCCATGTTATTTATAAAAGTAGTTCGGCTTTGATCTGATAATTTTTAAAGAGAATATATTTATAGTATTTTATTCAAGAGATGTGTCATTTCTCTAAACGAAGCATGTACTTTCTCTTTAACTCTGGAAGATAAAATATCGTAGTTAATGTTTCTGTAAATGAAGAACGATTCTTGTCGAATATTCATCTTTTATCAATTTCCTTGTTATGTAAATCTATAACACATATATATGTTTCATCAACATAGGTTATCAAAACACTCTTTTTTCCTTCTCTAATTATTTGTTTGATATGTCTAAATGTTTCATCTTAATGTTACTCTCAAATATTTCTCACACGCAATACAGGTCGGAATAAGAACTTCGATAATTTTACTTATAACAATTATTGGCAAATAAAGAAATATATATTTACAATATTCCATTTAATATCAGATGAAATTAATTTTAGAAGACATGTCTAAATAATTGTTCCCCCATTATTTCTAGATATTTTGATGTATTATTTTATTTCAGAGTTTAAGTGTGAAGATAATGTACACATTACCTTGCCTCAAAGACAACCAATTAATTAGTTCAAAGTAGGATGCAAATACATAAAATAAGTATAAGGTTTCTCTAATTATATACAATTGTGATTAATGCAACATCACCAACAAGTATCAGGTGAACGAAAAATGACCAATGAATTACTCTAGACTGACTTGAAATATTGATACGTTGCATTTAGCAATGATAAAATAATGCTAGTATACGTGTGCAGAGGTAACATTAGACGAATAAACCTACTATACTACTATAATTTAAAATACCATCGGTTAGAAATGGCAGACTATCACATTCATTATATTTTCTACAGTTGAAAATTGAAATCAATTTAGAGCATATTCAGTGCAAAGTTCTCAATTTGTAATAACCAAACAACCAATTAAATGCGAAATGTCACGCCTGAAGATTATCACGTGAAAACGTTCATACATACAAAAAATACCAGTGTATTTGCGTACAAACCGGATATATTTTGTCTTGATCAGCACTGGTTTTCTTTCACAGTCATACTATCATGTATTTCAACCCAGTATAGATTTCTCCCTTGAAATTATTTTATATGTCGTTATCTTACTTTAAGACATGACTGTTTGATTCTGGACACGACTTTGCTAGCTCATTTCCGGCATGTTTGGTCGGGTATTTTCCGGTTTCGTTTGCCGAGCTACTGAGATGGTGCTGAGCAGCGCTGTGAGCTATGACTGTTACATAGAATGCTTTTTTCTGTGTCAACCGTGCGTTTGTTGTGTGTATTCAGAAAATGGCAGAAGCGGTTATGACGAACAAGCTCAATCTGCCGTATGCAGTTATATTGCGGGTGCGGAAAGCCGGATTTTGTTGTGATTGATGTTCCCTTCGACAAGAATTGCAATTCAAGTGATGAACGGTTTTGTATTGCTACATTAGCGAAGGCCATATGCATGTTATGCGGTGCAGGCTGCTTTTTGTGGCGGTACGCTACTGTTTCATTCTGGAATTAGTTCACACAGGAAACATTTCACAGTTCTTAGCATTTCGTGTGATTTTAATTAGCACAGGAACGGATCAATTATGGGGTGACCCGTTGCAGTGAAGTTGGAACCGTACTTATGAACTATGAACTAAACAATATATATTTGATTCAATACAAGCGTACCGCTGAAACTATTTTTATAAAGTTGGAAAACTTGTTATTGTTGACTGGAATGTATTATGTAAAGAATGCATTTATACCAGTTAGTAAGAAAACACTAACTACATTATCTATGTAGCGGATTGTATAAGACCATATAAAACATGGATGTACATTTATGTCATTATACAATGATGATATATTGTTAGGAGAGTAGGATGACATTCGATTTATTCCAGAAGCTTGAAGATATCAATTCTACATACTAGAGCACATGTTTTTGTTGGTATTTCATAACTAAAACACAATCACGCTGTTTATTATTGTACATTTCGACGTTTCACCGTATTGGTACTAACAAGGGGTAAACTATCTCTTTTAAATTGACCCCTAAAATAATAAATAATCAATAGTACGTTTACGTCTCCCACGAATATGTGGTAATAAGAACAGCCGCTGAAATGATCATTGAGAGAAGCAGAGCCTCGCGCAACAAAGTCGTGATATTCACAGATGCTTTATCGGTCATGACGGCACTAAAAGTACAGCCAAAAAGAGCTCAGTGAGCTAAAAGCGTTCCTCGGTGTACTAGCGAACTCACTTAAACGCACAGTCATTCAGTGGATTCCATCTTACAGGAATATAAGCGGAAATTAAGAAGCCGACAGGCTGGCTAAAGAAGGATGGCGACTACAGCAGACTGATCATGAGATCTGCTATGAGGAGGTCAAAACAACCATCGGTTGACAGTGCAAAGAAAAGTAGTCGAAAGACCACCCACAGCACAGCATCAGAGATGGGTACTATGGTCTATCCCGTAGCGAACAAGTTACTATATTCCGCCTCCATACCGGCCATAACCGGCTTCGGGCCCACATGTTCAACAAATTTATAATTGGCATAACTAGCCTGTGCCACTGTGAAAAGACGGATAGGACGGCAGAGCATATACTGTTGTTAACAGGCCTAAGAAACGAAAAGAGTTTCACGAGAAGCTGTACGGAGGAACGGAGTCCCTAAAAACATCAGTACAATTCATGAAAAAATATGGTTCATCGGTGTTGGCGGGGATCGAGAGAGAGAGTGAGAGAATATGGGGTTACTAACAATGTGGTTAGACAAAATACGACTTTATGTTTGAATAAATACATGTCTTTTAATCTGTTCAGGTTATCTTTTAGACACTTGATTGTTTAGTGGTTGCGAAAGGACACTTGACAGTTTGTATACTGTCACTAATGAGCAATCAGATCTAACACAAAGGTGCAGCATAAGGATGTGGATACAAAATTGACATACGATTTTCCCTTCTTTCTTCTTCTTCTTTGCGTTCGTTCTTTACCACCAATTTTAATCACTCTTTGTGATGTTTGATTTTTGCCAAGAACCGTGTATACGTTGCACATTGTTTTGGTAGGCCCAAAAACGCATAGACTTCTACACGCTTAGGACACATAGGGAGCCGCGGTAGCGTGGTTGTTAGTGAACTCGCTTCTCAATGCTGGTGGTCTGGGTTCAACTCCCGCAGTGTGCGTGGGAATTTTCTCGACCGCGACGGCTCTCAGGTCGACGCAGACACAACTGTGTACCAGACATGCTCTGGGAAAGTAAAGGCGGCCGGCGTGATGCTGACCACATCACCCATCGTGTGCCGACGGTCAATGAAAAATACAGGCCTAACACTGCATTGACCTATATACCACGAGGTATGAAAGGGTTCCTTTCCTTTTTTTTTTTTAGGACACATGCATCCGATTTCAGCCTAACCTCTTTAGTCGCCTCTTACAACATGCGTGGCAGATAACAGTGGTTATATTCTTTACACCCCAAATTTGGGAACCCGGTAACCTCTCGGCGGATTTTCCCTATATGGCTCCATCACTCTCGGCAGAAATGGTAGGACAACTGCCGCGAGGTATGTACAATGTGCACACGATAACCTTAAGAACGCCTGGCAAAAGTATAAACCACTTCGCCATAAAGACCTCCACATTATCATTCTGTATATATTGTACTATACAATGTGGTTTTCTGTTATTAAAAGCATATCCGTCTATAGAGATATGTACATATCAGATAATAGGTCTGCTAGATCTGTGTATGAAGGAATTCATAAATATATTGACACTATTATGGATAACGAACACATAAGAGCAGCTTTCTAATCTTATCTTAACTTAAGCGCATTTGCCTTAAAGTGGCGTGGGGAGAGTTAGTTTCTACCTTGTGCCAGGTGTGTTGCGCTTGACGTTGTCAGTCCATGCTTTCGCAGTGACTTGTCTGAAACTGTAGATTGGGCTGTATGTGGATGATTAAAGTGAGGAAAAGAAGCGTTCAAGCTCCACTTTTTGACCAGATATCCAGTTTGTTATGCGTTTCTTGCAACCGATTTGTTGCTATGGGCATTGACTCATCTCTAGCCCAGAACGTCGGCATACATGGCTGAGTGTACTCGCGTTGGTAGGCATGTTGCTATCTCGTTGGCAAAGATTAGAAAGAGAGTTGGTGAGAGCTCTCCTCCATGAGTAAATCCTTGCTCTATCGTAGCCTCCATGCTTGTGTACTCCTGAACTTGAACCCTTGCTGTTCTGTTCTCTAGGTATCAATCAAGCCATTAGTACATTCGTCCCTTTATACCGAGGGTTAGCATATTTAGTTTTATCCCCTCTTTTCAGACTATGTCGAACGACTTCTCCCCGTCTACCAAAACTGCCAGTCTTTGTTTATTTTCTTGGAAACCATCCTTGATTTCCTGGGTGATATAGGTTACCTGATCTTCGGTAGATCGATACTTTCGAAACCTCCCTGTTACTCCATGAGAAACACTTTGCTCTCCAAGGGCCATGATAGCTTTTTGTGCACCATGCGTTCCATGAGTTTGCCCCTGCAGCTTAGGAGGCTTATGAGTCTGTAACTCACAGGATCGAGTTTATCTTTGCCTGGTTTTAGGATGGGTACCATGATCGCTTCCTACTACGCCTGTCTTCCACGATATGGTTAGGACTTCCAGAAGAAAGGTCTGTGCTCTAGTCCCATAGTTTTTAAGCATTTCATTTGTGATTCCATCCTTTCCAGGCGAATTTCTAAGCTTGAGCTCCCTTAAAGCCTCTTCCAATTCGTTTCCGGTGAATGTATCCGTTAGGTGACTATCGGCATTTCATGGTTCGCATTGTAGGTCTCTAGCTTTTCTATTGGTGTCGTCACTTTAGGCTTTTGGTATGCTTACTCTGCCGACTTCGGAATAGTTTTTTCATTAGAACAGTTGCAGCCTCCCTCCCAGAGCACATCTTTTTATTTTGCTCCAGGACTATTTGGGGGTTCGGTCTTACCTACCCAGCTATGTCGTGCTGATCGTTTGACTTCACGTATGTACTTAGCCGCTGCCGCCTTGTAAGCAGTATTGGACGTTACTGTCTGCGCCTCTTCTGTCTCTGTCCTTGTCAACTCAAGTACTTCTTCAAGCTTCTGCATCTATGTTGTCCAGTAGGGCTTGTGATCCTTCCGTGCGCCTCTGGGGATGGTCTCCCGTGCCGGTTTTAGGATTGTTTCCGAGAGCGCTTTTGCTAAGGATCGCATGTGTTTATTTTAATGCGTGTTGAGTCGATCAACATTAGCATCTGACATTGCCGCATATTGTTTTAAATGATCTTTTTGTAGTTCTACCGGGAAAAACCCCATTTTGGGCTCAGGTACAAAGTGGAGATCAACTTGTAATTTGACTGACCTGTGGTCGCTGTCTCCTAGCTATTTAGTGACCGTACGTACTGTTTTTCGTATAGGTCATCTGTTGAAAACGCCAGATCTGGGGTGCTGTCGTATGCTACCTTCTCGAGTAAAAGGTTGGTGGATCGTCTGGGGCATTTATAAGGAACATATTGTTCTCTATCTCCCAGTCCTCGTATTCAACGCCCTGCTGTTTTTTCTTGGTAGCTCCACCTTTCTGAGTGGCTGGTGAAATCACCGACTACCATGCATGCTGTGTTATTTATTGTCATCGCCTCAAATGATAGCGAGATATCGATTGGACAGTATAGGCTGTACAGAAGAATCTGTGTTTCGTCAAATGTGATGAGGACGCCTATGATCTCTGCTGCACTGCCATCTCCTGTTGTCACATTTGTTTGTTTGGCTGGAATGCCGTTTCGTACTATGGTGAGGAGTCCACCTTTGTGCCCCTCTCGATCTAATCTGAAGCTCTGATTGCCTCTGATCCAGAACCTGTGTTGGGCATTTCGGTGTGTCTCTTGTATGCACACAACGTCTATATCTTCTTCTGCAAGTCTCCGTGCAAGTGCTTGCTTTTTTTTAAGTAGACCATCAGCATTCCATTGCACAATGCTTAGTTGTCTCTGGCCAGTATTCGGCCGTATCGAACTAGTAGATTTTTCACGAGGGCCACAGTCGCTGGTTTGCCAAGCCGGGGCACGGGGACCGTGGGTAACACAAAACGGGCCCTTTCGAGGCATGGGGTCCGGCACTAGTCCTGTCCAACGGGTCTTCACAGGCGTAGCACCATATCAAGATTCTAAATTAAACATATTCATGAAAAAATGTGGTCCATACAGCCTTATCATGGGTAAGCTACATCACAACCTTCACTACCACATGGAGCTCTAGTGCCTATCATTTGGCGAAGTGTCCGATTTCAAACAGCGTTTATTGGGTTCGCTCTCCGTTTGCCTTTTGCTGTCCACAGCCCAGCATACAAAGCAGCAGGATGATATTGTCTTTTAGGGTAGCGACACTTAGACGATCTGCCTTCCCGAGTTGATGAGCGGCATCTGCCCAGCTAACCTGCCCTTTTGTGGACTACTTGGTTTGCCTACCGTCCAGTTTTGTGCACGGTTTACTCCGAAAGACTTTGATTGTCCCCAATCAACACTACAAGCCAGCAGTGGTTCCTACGAAGTGGAACTGAGTTTTTGTCCTGGGACGCTTTGCTCGTATACCACATTCTCAGCCTTGTCGCGGCTCGTGTTCGCACTTGACAATTTGTATTTGCTCTGCATTTCCCTTGATCCGGGAAACACTGGGCTGGGGCCACACGCATAATAATGTATGGATCGTTTCATTATGAGCTGTCAGCGCAACTTAGTTTTTGCACTCGCCTGTCATCACTCGCCCTGATTTTTCCGGAGATGTTAATTGTGTGAACAACAGTACCCTGCCCGGCTGTCTCAGTGAGGTCAGTTTCGTAAGGCGCTAAAACGCATGTTTAGGGTTTACGCTCGGTCTACTTTACCCAATATCTTAATCTGCGCTTTGCCTCCTGTACGGAGTTTTCAATCTTCCCATGTGTCGCCTTCACCTGTCGTTCCATGAGTACGGAGCTCTCGACTCGTGCACCTTGGCTCCGAGTTTCGCTATGTGTGGGACCTCTTCTCTGTTCGGGATGCACCTCTTATCTCTTCTCGTGCAGCTTTTACCATCGGCCATGAAGCTGCTGCGACCGTTGTGTTCGCATCTGCCGACACATTTACCGTACCTCAGGACTGCTCTGACACGCAGCCCTACTCGTGCACAGGGCTCCTAGTTTCGCTCAGTGTGGGCCCTCTTCTCTGCTCGGGATGCACCTCTCATCCCTTCTCGTGCAGACTTTCCCATCGACCGGGAAGCTGCTGCGACCACTTTGTTCACATTTGCCGTCACATTTACCGTACCTCGAAACTGCTCTGACGCGCAGCTAGACTCGTGCACAGGGCACATAGTTTCGCTCCACGTCTTGGCTTTGGGCTATGGGATGCACCTCTTATTGCCTTTAATTCGGTCATTTACTCCTGGGGAATTAGCATTTGTTCAGGGACGACCCTTACACTGTTGTTTCTAACTTATTGGGAACTTGGGTAAATAGAGAGGGCATCGACCAGGAGATGAGTGCGTTGTTCGTTGATTTTTGGACCTGCATTGCTTTTACGAGCGTGCACTACTACCACTATCAGTAGCTCTGCTTCGATACCTGTACACCATTTGCCAGACCGGAACCAAAGTCTGTTTCCAGGGTCACCACTTTGCGATGGGGCACAGGGTCATGATTAGTGCCCGGGGTCAAAGGCTCATGAGGTCATGGTGGTAACATGAGCCAGGGTTAGCGAGGGGCGCGCTAACCAAGACCCTGCCCACGACCTCCACGTGATGACTCTGGAAACAGACTTAGTTTCCGGTCTGGCTAAGGGGGCAGGGTCGGGAGAAATACTGCTAGTGGTAGCAGTGCAAGTACGAAAAAAAGAAATGCAAATCCATATAACAAAATGCACAAATCTCCTGGCCGAGTTCAACAAAATATTGCTCAAGTTCCCGAACAAAAAGAAACAGCATCGAAAAGCCACTTCCCTGGAGTAAGGGCCGAACGCAAAACGTAATCTCTGGAGGAGACTCCATACACGAGCTCGACAAGTAAATCAAAAGTCCCGCCACAAATTACTAGTTTCTCTGCCGATGGAGAGACTGGTAAACATGAAAGGATGAGAGGTGCATCCAGTGACGAAACGTGTGCCCACGTAGGGCGAAACTCGAAGCACTAAGGAGGGGGCAAACATTGCCAGCTCGTGGGCAAGAACAAATTCAGATGCGTAACGAATAAAAGTCTACCCTCGTGTCTGTACGGGGGAAGATTGCACTGACTTTGCATTGGTGGCCTGGTGCAGATACATGTACTGGGCTTGGTTTGTCGAGCGCAAAACAACAAGTTGCGTTTGAGTGCATAACGAAACTACTCTCCCTGGGAAAACCGTGCAGAGTACTGTTGCGATGAAAATTAATATCCCTGAAGAACTGAGGTGGGTGATGCCTAACGGAACTGCCAGTCTTGGGGCATCCGGGCAAGGTACTATTGAAGTCACAACTAACATCCCCGGAAGAACTGGGGCGGGTGATGGTGGCGACCGCAAAATCCTCAGTTGCGTTGCTAGCGCCGTTTGAAACAACCCTCTACATTGTTTGTGCTTGTCCCAGGTCGGTGCCTTCGGAGGCTAACTGCAAATTGCCACGTACCAACGCGCGTCTAGAAAAGGCTGAGAATGTTCCTACTATGGATCAAACTAAAAAAATAACGGTAAAGTAAGGTCGACAATTTAAAGATTTGACCCCTATGTAAAGATCCGGGTCCGAACATTGGCGAACGCCGATACACGGCATTTTATACTAGTAAGACGCCTTCCGAGGACAAGCTTATAAGCCCTGAGAAAGTATCTAATCCGGAACGACCTCTTAGTCAGAAAGGACAAAACATTGTAACTCACTGTCTTGGTGTAGATCAGAAAGCCCAAATATACGGCAAAGCTGATCGAAAAGGCGAAGATCCGGGCGACATAGTCGGCAGAAAGGATCGTACCTAGGGAAAGTCTACACTAGTAAATCAAAAGCTGTCTGAAACCGGACGGGCGGGCCTAGTCACCATGGACGCACAATCGATCCGACGTAGATCATCCCGTTCTTGTCAGTGGACCAATTATACATCACAATAAGAATGCTCAAATTGGGCCGTGAAGAACGATCGAAAAAGAAGAAGATTAGTGCCCTTTACGCAACCCTGACGCAGCGAAGTCCCTATGAGCCTTTGACCCCAAAAGTATACCTAATTTCCTTTGAGCCTCCTCGCATCTGCCTGCAAAAATACCAATATAATCAGCATAATCCAAATCTTCCAGAACTGATATAAGTGTCCATCGAATGTCTCTATTGTTATCCTTTATGGTTTCTCTCTCATCAACTAGTCCATGGCAAGGTTAAACAGGAATGGTGATAGAATACATCCCTGTTTAACTCCTATATTGACCTCAAAACATTCTGTCAGCTGGTTATTGTATAATACTAGACACTGAAAGTCCGTATATAATGCTTTAATTACACTGACCATATTTATTGGTATTCCATAATAACAGAGTATCTTCCATAGCGATTTCCTGTGCAGGCTATCAAATGCTTTTTCAAAATAAACAAAAACCATGTAGATGGAACTATTCCATTCATTGCATGGTTCAACTATCTGTCACCGTGTAAAAATGTGCTCTATGCATGATCTTCCTTTCCTGAAACCTGCTTGTTCTATCCTAATTTTTGTGTCCAGTGCTACTTTCATTCGCTGAAGAATCACCCTACTAAATATTTTACTTGTTAATGATAACAGGGTTATTCCTCTCCAGTTGTTGCAATTTCCTAAGTCCTCTTTCTTTAGTAACTTGATAATAGAGCCTATTCTCCATTCTTCTGGAATGTTTTCTTTATCTCATATATCATTTAGAATTGTGCACATGAGTCTTGGTGTTTCTACTTCTTCCACCATAATCATTTCTGAGCATACTCTATCTTTGCCTGGTGCTTTGCTGTTCTTTTACAGCAAGTAACATTTCTGTTGTAATACCAACTATCCTTGCTGCCTTTGTTTTTTTGCTTCGTTTTAGTACCATTTCAGATTCTAAAATGTTCAATTGTTGGTATTTTCCATTGTTTCATTTGAAATGTTTTTGAACCATGTGTTTCGCAGTTTAACAGTTCGGTGAAATATTCTTTCCATCTGTCTTTAATATCTTTGCTTGTTGGTAAGAGGTTTCCTAGACTTGTTATTTATAATGGTGACTGGAGTGAATTGTTCTTCTCTAAGTCTCATTGCCTTGATGCTTCTGTAAAACTTTCTTGGTGCCTTAGTGCATAGTTCCGCTAAATGTTCTCCATAATTTGCCCAAGATTCTGATTTAAATGACTTTACTTCCTTTTTACTATTCATTCTTGCTGTTCTGTATTGGATGTAGTCTTCATCTAACTTTGACTTTTATCTCCTGTGAAAACATGTTTTCTTTTCTTATACAGACCTTTTAACTTCTTCATTCTACCATGCTGTGTGTTTTCTGTGCTTTTAAGTCCACAATTTTCTTTCACTATATCCATGATATTTGTTTGGAATATTTGACTTCTTTATTTATGTTGCTTACTTTCTCTATGGTGTTAAGGACAGACGGCAACCCTAAACAGAAATATTGATCATTGAGGTTGCGTTTATGATTCTAAATGATCAACTTGATGTTAAAACTCGAGAAAAAAATTTCAAAAAATCCAAGCATGTATATTCTATGAAAAAATTTAATATAGAGGGGTTTTTAAGGGAAAATGCCCAAAAAGTAACCTTGCAAAATACAGGATGATTTATGTTCTTTTCAGGTTACCACTATAGAACTTTCAGATGTTATTGTAAATCGGCATATCTTGAACTGGTAGCAAAATATTTATAAAGTATAATAAAATTAGTTTTTCTTAATTTTTAGTGCAAATCCAGATTTTTGACTAAACAAATATGGGGTAGGAGATATTCTTTTGCATGAGACACAAAAACTGTTCAATGGATTCTTTTTAAAGTGGTAGGGGATGATCAAATATGCATAAGAAAAAAGTATGCACATTTATACAACAATCCTTTGAGTAGTTTTTGAAAAAACGTGTATTTAGTGACATACATTTATGGAAAATAACAATTTTGAGAAAAAGCCAAAAACTAACATATTTTCAATTATTGACCAAATTAATTTACTTTAAGATCCCCCAGGAACATACCAACTTGCCTCAGCACATACTTTAGATGCCATGCTAGTTGTTTTACATCTTTCTATCTTCTTGTGCCTAAATTATGTATTAGCAAGGAAGATATGTGGTTTTTATAGATGACAGCAAAATACTGAAAATAATGTTTTCCAAAGGAAAAGTTAAACTAAAACAAAAGTTTCATATCGGCACAATTTCATATTATTAACTACAATATTGGCATCATTGACAGTTATTTTTAAGCTCCTGCTCAAAGTAAATGAGATCTTAGGACACCAAGTCCATATAAGATTATGGAAAGATTCATTAGCATTGTGAGAACCACCATGAATATATTTTGTCAACGAAGTCGCAAGATAGTTTGACAAATACTTGCATTATGTTGCCAAAAATAAAATTAGGCAGTTTGTTCTCAATCAACTAAAACTTTATCTTTTGGGCACAAGCTACTCAGCCTATTGCAGTTCTCATGGTTTACTTTGTGATGTTTAAATATGGCTCAAATACTATTTATCCAACCAATGTTCTCTAATTTTCCAGAATTTTTCATACAAGTTACATCATAATCACGCTGCATAAGTTTAATGATGCTATTAGTTAATCTATCTGCACTACCATATTACTATAAACACTTTGCTACCATCTGTTGAAGCAAAGTTATGATATTTCCTATATAATTAGCTAAAAAACATATACATGCCTAGTTAAAAAATTTAATTAAAATACAAAACTACATATTTTTTTCAAACTAAAGATAGATTCTTGTTCGAAATTGGATGTATTACCTAAAATTTAAAAAACTCAAATTTCATTTTTAAGAAAAATCGTTAAATATAGGGGTGCGGTCTGTCCTTAAAGGCTATGTAACTGCTCCTTCAATTTGGTTCCTGGTTTCATTATTATTTAGCTTTCGATATCTATTATTTCAATTTTTTGAGTTGTACTCCTGTCTTGTTTTCTAGTTGGTTTGTGTAGCCAAAGTACCACTGGTCTATGATCAGTCTAATATTGCATGTGGGATGGCTCTAGAGTTTTGTGTTCTCCATCTTTCACTCTTTTTTCCTAATATAAAGTCGATCTGTGATGCTTGGTTAATATTATTCCATTTATACCAAGTCAATATCTTTTCCTATGTTGGTAAAATATATTGGTGATAAATAGATCATGTTCTGCACATAAGCAGGTGTTCCCCGTTGCTATTTCGTTGTTGTGTCGCTAGGATGGTCCTAGATGTATTCCCCATGTTTTTCTTCGCACGTCAACTTTTCTGTTAAAATCTCCCATAATATATATGTTGTCAGTGTTGTTGACGTTACTAATGTTTTCACTTAATTCGTTGAAAAATCTAGTTCTTTCTTCTTCACTGTATGAGTCATTGCATGGTGTATAAATCTGTATGTATGTTACTTTCCTCTTACCTTGAGCTGTTCAGACACGGATGATTCTTTCTGATGTGTACTCTATTTCTAATATATATTTTGCTGCAGCAGGGCAATGATGAACCCGACTCCATGTTTGTAATTTTCTCCTGGTTGTGTTCATCGTCATGTACATAAGAAATCTCTAGGTATTTTCTTGGTCCCCTGTCCTATTCTTCTAGTGTCGGCTACTCCCATGATTGTAATTTTATGTTTCATCATATATTCTTTTATATCTGTTGTTTTATCTATTAATCCACAAATATTACATGTCGCTATCCTAAACTTTGATGTTTAGGATTTATATAGTAACTTTTTTTAAACAAATGGTTATAGTATGTTGTTGTTTTGTGTGTGTCATCAATATCACATATTGCCAGATTATATCAAATTCAACAATTCAATTGTTCCAATCTCTGTTTTAAAACATGATTTTGTTTATTACTTTTGATAGAGTATAACATTTCGAATGTTGATTGCAACATGTATCCAGCTTTTGTATGTTATGCAATAATTGAAATAGCAAAGAACAACCTATTGATATTATATATCCTCATGAAATCGTTGCATGTACACACACACACACGTACACACATGGATATATACATATTGTGTGTGTTTTTAGTACGGGTATTTGTGTATAGACATGTCGTAGTGCGTATTTGTATAGTTTGTGTGAGATAGAGGCAAATTCCCATAGTCATGTAACGGCTAACTAGTGGCGTTGACTTATTTTCGCACTTCACAAGAACTAGCCTTCATAACTCAATAGTTTAAATCAAGAATTTGTCCTGTCTTTAGTCTTCATGAAAATGCTACCAAAAATAGTTTTGTATTTGCTGCTCATGTAATAATATATAAATATATTCATTGATGAGTTTATGCTCTCTAGCATAAGCCCAAGACCAATAATAAGTAAAGTTATATTAAAATGTGTCCCAGTAATTGAGAGTTCCGGTAGAAAAGCCATTGCTAATATATTAATGCTGGTGGGAAGGAAACATACAATAAACAAAACGGAAATTGTCACAACCATTTTAGCTGTTTCTTGGTTTTTACTGGAAACTGTGTCGATCTGCATATTGGAGATGGTCTTCTTTCTCCATTGTGCTATCGTCCATAGTTTTACTGACAGTATGATTGTGCATAAACTGATGATAAAAAATGCACTGAATGGAATGAAAAAATTGTTGATTGCAAAGGAAACTGTTTCAACTTCTGCTCGATCAACGTTAGAAATAAGACCAACAAGAGTTCTGTTTCTAAATGGTGAAAACGTCAGACCAAAACTGTGAACAGCATACACTGGTGTGGCGCTGAAGAAGAATATGATGAATATGACAATGGTGGTAGCAGCCGTTCGTTTTGGAGTAATGATACTTTTTATCTGGATATATATAAATAGAAATAATTGTAATAATAGTTACATGTTGTTAGTAAAATGTAATTGTTTCAAACTCAAAAAAAGATACATAAAGTAAGATGAATATTACAAAACATGATATGATCTTCTCTCAGTTACTGCTCATAAGTAACATGTACTGCTGTCAACACACATACTGTATCTAAATAGTCAGAAGTATAAACAGAGCCGATGTCATCAATGCGGTACGTTCATTTATGTGATATAGAACGAGTGCGATAAGTATGAGTTAAGTGTGGACATACCCTACAGTGTCGTCTTCGTGGTAGAGAAAAAAAAGTATACTAATCAACTTCTCATGGGTACGGTGAGCAAATGGACTTTCGGGTGGTTGCTGCAGACTAGAAAGATCACGGATGGGAATACCCAATGTGCCATGACGTCAGTTGCATAACAAAACATAACACCATTTCTTCCAGTATATTTTTTTATACTGTATCTATAATAGTATCGTCCCTAGAAAACTTTCTCATCAAACTTTCAATGGTCATTCTAAACACTGGATGGGAAAATATAAACATATTCTAAATAATTACCATTTTATAAGTATTACTGTGTGGGCTAATTGAAACACACAATGTGCATGTATGGTGTATGGTAGCATTCCGAGAATGATACGGCAGCAGACAACTTATGTTAATCAGTGTATTTTTCATGCATTTATCATACAGTTACATTTGCTTCTTTAGTTGTCATTATTACTGATTGTTGGTTACTGAACTGACTTCGTTCCCCAGCAGTTATCAAAGTACATGAAAACTAGTGGCTTTTCGTCACTCTATGTTTAACCACACCTCTCTTTCTACTCATCATATACCAAGTTATGCTTGTGCAACATGTAATTTCCAACTTCTCATTTCGGTTAAAACTTTCAATATATACATTATAATGCTTGCATACAACAACAATTTATAGTAAGTCTCCGAACATGTCCTTTTTCATCTTCACCTCTCCGACGGTCGATACTTTCATCTTCACATCTCCGACGGTCGATACTTTCATCTTCACCTCTCCGACGGTCGATACTTTCATCTTCACCTCTCCGACGGTCGATACTTTCATCTTCACCTCTCCGACGGTCGATACTTTCATCTTCACCTCTCCGACGGTCGATACTTTCATCTTCACCTCTCCAACGGTCGATACTTTCATCTTCACCACTCCGACGGTCGATACTTTTTATGTAACCATGTCGGCTATCTTATTTTCTGAAAATCGTCCATGGCGTGGACAACGGATCTTATGAAGAACTCACAACGGGTTACCCGATATCCAATCACGTAATAATCTTCAGTTGTAGACATTCCAATGCATTGATTGCGAATAACCACAGTAATGCTCCCAGCTTACATAGTGTCAGAGATCCACTAGAGAAGGACAGACGTAACACAATCAACCGGCATAAAGTTCAATATGAATATGTCTCAATTTATACGCTCTATACAACGATAACAAATACAATATAATCTAATTTGTGCTCGTAGAATTATGAAGAGATTTCGAAAAACGGTAAGCAGGGACACAGTGGGGAAACCAAGAAATAACATCAAGATATGCACTATTAATATATGTGGAGCACGAGGAAGTTTTAAGACATCGTAGAAAAATGAAAAAAGAAAATAGCAATATTAGGACTAGCAGACACACGCACCAAAGGACAAGGCTGCAAGAAGTTACATCTAGATTACACATACGCATACTCAGGTGTAGAAATCAATGCAAGAGCTAAACATGGCGTCGGATTCATCATTGACCCAGATCTAGCTTAGTCAATACTACACATAGGTTACATCGACACGTTGCATTTGTAGATCAGGAAAAAGCGTTCGACCGCGTAGATAGGCACAAGTTGTGGAAAATACTAACAATCTATGGGGTTAATGAACACCTAATCAGGCAATCATATCAACAACAGAAGAACAGCTACAACAACACATCAACAGACTCCAGTTAGCATGTAACGAATACAACATGAGAATTAACATCGACAAAACAGAAGTAATGACATTCGCCAGAGAGGAAAACACTACCAACATCTCCATCGATAATCACCTACTAAATCAAGTAAAAGATTTCACATACCTGGGGAGCATTTTTTCAGCAAATGGAAGAATAACTAATGAAATTCAACACAGATGCAACAAAAGCAAATCAAATGATAGGGCAAATGGCGCCAATTTTAAGATGCAAACACGTCACCATGAACACAAAAAGAGCAATGTTCAACACAATCTTTCTCCCACATTATGTTACCAGTGCCAAACCTGGACGCTGACAACAAACGATAGAAGAAAACTAGTCACAACAGAGATGAAGTGTCTACGCAGAATGCTGGGTGTAACAAGAAGAGACCGGTTGAGAAATGAAGACATCAGGAAAAAGTGGGTACAACATCAGTACTAGACTTCATCAAGAAACAACAAATTAAATGGTTCGGCCACGTAAGCAGATTACCACAAGACAGTGCACCCCAAAGAGCAATGCTGCTCCGGTACAATGGGTACAGAGCAAAAGGCCGGCCACGCAAAAGATGGACCTCAGAGATAACAGAGGCGACGAAAGAGACTATCTACGAAGCGCATACTAGGGCCCGTTTTAGAAATCTCTTCCTGACCTGACGCTGTGAGGCATACATGATTCGAGAAAGAAGAAGATACAATTTTAAAAGTTTGCACTGTTTACATCTTTGTGGATGCATGCTTTCTTTTTTTTGGTACAATGTAAACTGTTTTCACCTGAGGAATAGTTCTCTTAAATGCGGCAATCCACGTCATACCACTCTTGATTCTTGTGCATTTAACATCATGATCTATTCTTGCGAAATAGGAGTTTCTTACCTGCGGTAATCCTCACATATGCTCTTTTGGTGGATGTAGTGATATAATTCAAAGCATATCTCTCAAACATCGGAGTATCTCTATTGCAGCCAAGACTAAATGCATGGATTCATTCTGAACACTTTTATCCGTTCTCATTGTGATCGAGATATCGTGACAATGTCAAGTTCTTAATCTGCAACGGACATTACATATTGACGCAACGAATGTACAAGTAAGTGCCAGTTTCATCGTGTCAATTGGAAGAAGCTAAACGTAAAACATAAAAAAAACACGTCACAGTCACAAATGATATGAACATAAGTGTAACATTTTCCAACCTGTAAAGGCATAGTTATACACAAACATCTCCCCACGGCAATCATGGCTGTAATACAACCACTGACTCTGGTGAAAGAGAATCGTGTCCATCCTGCTACGTATGAAATGTGCGTGGGTTCGAAAGGTAAATTACTTGACACAACTGCAGGACTTAGGAGTATGCAGGAACAAATCGTCATTAAAAGGCTGCCTAGGTCTGAGAATGATAATCCTGGTAAAATGTTGGCAAATATTAATATGTGCTACTTTTGACAATATTACATTTTAATTTAAATTGTTATAATATAGGGGACGGTTGTTGTAAAACCATGTAGCAATAGCGAAACATGTAATAACAACGTTTTGTAGTTTTGCATACTTTGGTCACATCAAGCGACACGATGGCCTGGAAAGAACAATACTTGAGGGCAGGGTCCCAGGACGCAGAGGCAGACAAAGAAGAAGATGGCTACAAGATATTAAAGAAACCATGAGTATGACCATCGACGAAGTGGGTGAACTAGCAAGAGACAGAGTAAATTTCAGATGTGCTGCAAAAAGAGTAACGTCCTATAAAGGATATGCACCTTGATGATGATGATGAGTAGTTTTACAAAATACAAAGCAATAACAATACACTGCAACATTTAAGCCAAAAGTACTTTATAAAGCAAACGATACAACAGGTCAAAGAAAGCAAGTCTTATCTAAAAAACAGTAATAGTACCATGGCTACGCATAAATTCAAAGTGGTGGAACGGGGAAAAAGAGTTAGCAACTAGTTACATGTAAAATACGCCAGTTCTATACTATGTGCTTCTAAAAATAGTTGCGAACCACACTTTCAACTTGGAGGGAGGGGTGGGAGCTGAGGGGGAGGTCAGTTAATAAGCTAATAGATAGAGCTGAAATTCGGAGCCACCTTCCTTTCCTCGATAAATGTTTATTTACGTCCCAGTGCCTAAACAAACCAAATGCGATTTGCTGAAGATGAAAAATAAATATAATATCACAGAGTAGCTAATTGTAGAAACATAATAAATATCACATGTGACATTGCTGTCTAATTATTATTATAAAAATGATTTACCTAACAGACTGATGTTGACTGAATCCTTGAAACCTTGCTTCCAGAAGCAGATGATGTTGATAACATTTGTTACGATACCAAATATGTTAATTAGTTGACATAAAACAGTGTAAATAATCCATGTATAGATCATTGTTGCGTAATTACTTATAATAGTTTCGTCTACGGATGATTCCATTTTGATTTTTAAAAGTAGTTAGTCTTTGGTTTTATAATTTTCAAAAAAATTGTATTTTCATTATTGTCTTAAACAAATGTGTCCTGTCCTCAAACGAAACTTGTACTTTCCCGTTAACTCTGGCAGATAACATATCAAAGTTAGTGTTTCTGTAAGTGAAGCACGAATACATTCGTCCTATTTAATTTTCGGTGTTTTAAATATCACACATATATTAGTTTTAGCAGCACCATGTCTCTTAAAAACATATTTGTCCATCTCCCATTATTTGTTTCTTGTACCCAACTAGATCTTCTTAATAATATTCTAGAATATCCATCATTCACAATACAGGTCAGAATGGGAGACCCGATACTTATATTTTAAGACGAGTGGTTTACAAAGAAAAGAAATTGTTATTTACAATATTCCTTTTTTAAAGTCAAATGAATTTATATTTGTGAAGTCATATCTAAATAATTGATGCTAAATGTGTATGTGCTACTGTGCTCATCGATTACTGTATATCAAGGTTGAAGTTTGATAATACATACAAATTAGATTATATCAATGATAAACACATATCAGTTTTCTTTTATTCGTACATGTAATTGTGATTAATACATCTCAACCGACCAGGATAGAGTAAACGAAACAATTACCAGTGAAGTAAATGCTAGACTGACATCGGATATTAATATAAAACAATTTAGCACTAGCATTACTAATGGTAATATATGTGTGCATATATCCCGTTATGAGATAAACACTACTGTACTAACAATTACTTGATAATACCATCGGTTAGAAAATGTACACATAATTGCTACAAACAAATTACATTTTCTGCTCCTGATAATTCAAATCAATCTAGATAGCATTCATTGTAAATTTGTCAAATTGTAATACACATACAACCCATTAAATGCAAAATGCACGCCCGAGGTTGTTAACAATTAACAACTTTGATAAATGAAATTGCAAACATGTCGTTATATATTAACCGGATTTGTTTGTCTTGATTACATCATTTTATTTCCCTGGCATAGTATCATGTAGTTTCCAAACATTAATTTTATTTCCCTCGCATACTATCCAGAGCCGGATTAGCATAGTAGCAGAAGTAGAAAATGCTACGGGCCCCTGCTTTGGGGGCGCCTCTGGAGCTAAGTTGTCACTAGTCATAAACAAGGAACCAAGTTTGGGAGGTGGGTAATAATTTCCCTTTCATTTTTTTTTTATTGAGGTTAAGGCCAAGGTCATGTTTACTCAATTTCGGACTTAATTGGGCGGTCACACTGAGCTCATTAACAACGTAACAGTTTGTTTACTTTTTTGTATAGGAGTGTCTCTGTGTGCACACGCTTCTAATAAACGAAAACTTGAAAGCTTGAACAAAAGAACAATTAAATTTGACTCATAACCCAGTTCAAGTCTCTGTTCGTTCAGTAGTTTTTGCGCGAAACTTAGTTTAAAATAAATGCAAGTGGGCGTATGAAATATTGTTCTAAGACATGAGCAGATCTGGGCACTCCTAAATAATGTTCATGTCATTCACGTTTTTGTGAGAAACTGTTTTGCACTCGACTAGATGTCCCAGAAAATAATGCGAGGGAGGGCCAAATGATTAAACAGAAAACTTGGACACACTTGAAGGAGTCGCAACAAGAAGCCGCAACACAGAGCTGCATAATTTTACAGAGAAGCACACACACGGACACAGAGAGTAATTTTGTATTTGTTCTGCTAACTTTGAATGTATTTAAATCCTCCCATCTTGTTATTTTATTATTATTTTATTTTACATAGCTAATTTTATGTTTCAGTGAGAAATATAAAAAAATAGTTTCTATCATTTTCGTTTTCAATGAATTCAAATGTTTTAAATCAGAGTTATAGTCATGTTAATTGGTTAAATTACGAAGCACCCTGTATATAATATATCATCATGAGTAAATTGTTATATCATAAAACGCTGTCCAAACTTTCACATTTATATGTTATATTAGTAGAAAGTAGAAGAATTACATTTTATTTGTAAATTCATTTTCTCTTCCCAGATTGAGATAGACATCATGAGCAGCAGAGCCAGAGATACGGGTCGACATTACACTTCTGGAAGTTCAAAGCGTAAAGCACAAGATGAAAAGGAAAAATATAACCAAGTTCTTGTATCAAAAACACGCAAGCTGTCTGAATTTTTAATGTCGTGTGTAATGGTGCTGAATCCAAAGAAATCGAAGCAGAAAATATAGAAGTCGCGTCTCACAGTATAGTAGATGAAGATAGTGATATAGAACAATCATCATTACCAATATTAAGATCAGCAACTCTTCACGATTTAGCCACATTTTCCACAAGACAAACTGAAGTCGAATGTACAGCAAGTCCTTCCAATTTAGCCATATCATTTTCAAGCCAAAGAGAGGCAGAAAGCACAGCACATGCTTCCAATGTAGCAACATCTTCTACAAGCCAAAAGCACAACGAAAATAAAATGTACTCCAACGATATTGGTGAATGGCCAATCAACTTCAATCGAGATTATTGGATTGCGAAAGGAAGCAGCGAAGTACAACATATGAACAGTGATTTCTTGTCTTCCAAAAAAAAAAACCATACGATAAAGAAAACAATCCACGAATTTGTCGAAAATCGTTTTTCACATATACACATAAACCAACAAACAAAACTCATGTAGAGATTGGTTGGTTATTCAGAAACTAAAGGACAACTTTTCTGTTTTGTTTGCAAAGTTACTGATTCAGACTGTTCGTCACGGTTTACGAAAGAAGGATTTGACGATTGGAAAAACGCAAATAATTTGTTGAAAAGACATGAAGAAAGCACCTCCCATAGACAAGCGATAATTTCTCTGTTAGTTTGCAAAAAAGAAAGATGTAAGCCAAATTGAGACCGAACAAACATATTGGCGGACACTTTTGGAGCGAATTACTTCAGTAATCCAATTTTTAGCAGAACGAGGTCTTGCATTTCGGGGTAGGGATGAAATTATTGGTTCACCTAATAATGGAAATTATTTAGGTTTGTTGGAATTAATAGCCAAATTTGACATTTTCTGGCTCAGCATATAAATACTTATGCAAATAAAGGAAAGGGACATACATCATACTTATCAAAAACAACATGTGAGGAATTTATCCATCTAATTGCATCAAGCTTACTGGATCATATTATTTGCGAAATTAAGAAATGCAAGTACTATTTCGTATCACTGGACTCTACTCCAGACATTTCGCATGTGGACCAACTCACTCTAATAGTGCGCTATGTGTTACCATATGGACCAGTGGAAAGTTTTGTGAAGTTCTTGGATATGGAAGGTCATACTGCTGAACAACTCGCCCAAAGTTTACTTGATTTTTAAAGGAAAATGGCATTGATATCAAAGACTGTCTCGGTCAAAGCTATGACAATGCCAGCAACATGAGTGGGAAATACCACGGCTTACAAGCACGCATTAAGGAGATAAATAAGTACGCAGAATACATTCCTGCTTTGCACATTCACTGAATTTGGTTGCGAAGTGTGCTGCAGAATGTTGTATAGAAGCATCCATTTTTTCGATTTTGTTGAAAGTCTCTATACATTCTTTTCCGCTTCTACCTATCGATGGGGCATTCTTACAAAAGCACTGGAAGATACAGGTTCAAAACTCCTGACTTTGAAGAGACTGTCGGACACCAGGTGGTCTTCCTGAGCTGATGCGACAAAAGCACTTTTATGTGGTTTTACCATTATCAAACATGTTTTGGATGACATCTCAAATAACATGGATCAAAAGGTAGAGTGTCGTAATCAAGCGTATGGGCTAGTTTTGGAGATGAGTAAGTTGGAAACGGGGAAAAGTGACCATTTTATGGAACGGAATTCTAGAACGCTTGCAATCGTCTAGCGCTTCATTACAGTCACCTGATCAAGACCTTAACACGGGATATGCTCTTTATCAAGACATATTCAGATATTGAGGCCAAAGCCAAAATCCTGACTCACTGTCAAGAATATCAGCAACAAACTTCACGACGACGCAAGCGAAATACTAAGTACGACGATTTTAGTGGCTCTACTACGCTCGATGAAGTTGTAGAAAATCAAACACCCAAACAAAAATTTGAAAGTCAGGTGTTTATTGTCATAATTGATAATGTACTCTGCCTTAGCTAAACGCATGGAAGCGTACCATAGAGTGACTGATGTATTTGGAACATTTCGGCAGTTAAAATCTCTTACAGCAGAAGAGATCTTGAAAAGAACTCCAAATATTGTCAGCTCTTACCAAGAGGATTTGGAAAAAAGCCTAGGCGACGAACTTGTGCAGTTCGCTGAACTTCTTAAAACTAATGTAGCTGCTGCTATTAGCAACGAAAAGAATGAGGCCCTTGAACTGCAATTTTATAAACTTATAATGGAAAATTCATTAGAGTCGTGTTTCCCAAATGTAGAAATAGTCTTACGAATTCACTTGTCTTTAATGATTACTAACTGCAGCGGAGAACGTTCTTTTTCAACATTAAAGCGTATTAAAAGTGAGTTAAGAAACATGATGGGACAAGATCGTCTAAATAACCTCACCTTAATGAACAGTGAATGTAATTTACTTAGAGAAATTGATTTGTCTAGTATTATCTCTAAATTTGCTCACATTAAATCGAGACAAGTTTGTTTGTAAAATTTATGTTTTATTATTTATTATCATAAAAACTTAGGCCCGCGCTAAAATTTGCTACGGGCCCCGCGCTGGTCTAATCCGGCTCTGATACTATCATGTAGTTTCCAAACATTATATATTTTTTCCTGTAAACTATTTTATCTTACTATCTTTATTTCATATTCAAGAAGGTTACTACAGACTTTGTTGTGTTGTATGCCGTCCAGCGCTGAATAGTTTCTACTCTGTCAGATAATATGCCCTTGAGAAATTCGAAAGGCATTGTTCATTGACCATTGCTCATGTAGGTATTATCATTATTGAACATCGAATACGTAAATACTTTATATACTCTCCTCCTAAGCGTGTATTCCAGTGTGTTTCGACTAACAACTATCCTTATACGCATGTGGATGTAACACATGTGGTTTAAACACACATACATATTACTACTATGAAACATGATCTCAACTCGGTGCAAGTAACACTGTCACACTAGCGAGAACGTGAGACAATTCTACTCACATACAATTACATAATAACATGACATGTTCATATATAGAATAGATAACCTTTAACTGAAAACTTATCCAAAATGGAAATTGTATATATCGAAAATCGTCCCTACGTGGCAGCAATAAACATTCACTGTCACACCCATGATCATTGGCATTATTTATTTCTTGCAGTATGTCACATGTCTTCAACAATCTACATAGCGACGTACGTCACGTGGTACTCTTCTTATGAAAACAGACAAGAAGATTAACAGAAAGTGGTACCAGGAAGTGAATAATATTTGTAGCCATTGTTTTCTGACTTTGTCATCTCGACCTATGAAACTAAACAATATATTTGATTGAATACTAGTGTTCCACTGAAAATATTTTTTTTCAAGTTGGAAAACTTGTTTTTTGTTGACATGAATGTATTAGCAGAAGAATTCATTTATATCAGTTAATGAAAAAACATATACACAATATCTATGTAGCTGACTGTATTGGGCCCCATAAAACATCGATGTACCTTTATGTCATTTGGCAATGATGATATGTTTTAAGGAAAGTAGGAGTCAGTCGATTTATTCCAGAAGCTTGAGGATAAAACTTCTTTTTACTAGTGCACATAGTTTTGTTAGTATTCCATAACTGAAACACAAGATACACTGTATATCATTGTACTTTCCGATATGTCATAATATTATTATTAACAGAGTATAAATATATCTTTGAAATTGAAACAAATAACATTAATTATTAATACTTTTAAGCCTCTCACGAATGTGGTTACTGAAAATGTTATTAGACAACATACGTCTTTATGTTTGAATAATTACTTGTCTTCTGCAGGGGCGTGTGGTATATATTATCAGAATGATGCAAGTCTTCGAAACGCCACCCCTAAAATGTTTTTTTTAAAAATAACCTTCGGTTGCGGATTTTTTTTAAAACTGCACACTATGTATGAATAATATTTGTGTCTTGAAAATATAAACTGCTTTAAAATAATGATATCAACTACAACAATCTACTACAGTTTTGACCTTCTAACTTTAAATTTAGCAAATTCATTAATTTGGGATGTGTAGTCTAGAGTGGCAGTGTAGATTCAATATAAATAAATGACATATTTAAAAGATTTGTGTGTGTATTGTCATTGTATTTGTATTTTGTAAAACCATAGTACTTTGTTTTACGTGCTTCGTCATTAAAATGGGTAGTGTTATTGTATTTGTATTTTGTATAACTACAATACAATGTATTACGTACTTCGCCATTAAAATGGTGTATTGTTATTGTATTTGTAGTTTGTATAAAACTACAGTATTTTGCTTTACGTGCTTCGCCATTAAGTTTTGTTTGGCTTATTTAACTTGTTAAGTAGTGTTTTATTAATTTGAATTGGAAAAAACTTCTTTCTCCACTAGCTACAGGGACAGGGAGTGGTAATACAATTCTCAGAGCTACAACAATCTTCGGATACAAAGTAATTAAGTTATTTGTATGCACATAATTTGAAACACCGACAAGTCTCAAAGAATATGGTAGCATTCGTTATGCATCAGGTAATTCTTCTTGAAGATCATTTGCATTTATATCTGATTCATTTGCTACACAACAAATTGACGGGAATCTCGTACAATACTTTTCTAGTGTTTTGTCATAAATATTCTTGAGTTTTTGAAATGTTAGATAAAAATTGAAAATGTGACTATGGTTTTCCAGAAGTGAAAATCGTTTATTGATAGAATTAAGGGTAATGTCCAGAATATCATTGTAAAAAAGTAGATATAGTTAAATTATAAATGAGTTGCAAAGCTAGTAAGATGTGTAGGTAACATAAAATAATAAATATGCAATAGGAGCTTTGTGGTGATGATATTGTAATGGCCGATGAGCGTGCGATGGTGTTGACAATCACAAGATGTTAACCCAAATATAAAACAAACACAATTTCATTATTTCGGATTTATTAGTGACTCTCACGTCCGTTCTCTTGAATTGTTTATAAAGGTCTCCCCTATGTCGCTATTTTGTCCCCTAGGAGTCGTCGTTAGTGTATTTCACAGTTACGTTTAATTTTCTTAACCATTCCACTATGATGCGCAGTCTTTGGTGCGCATCTTATATACGCTGTCTCTCTGTATTTCTCATATGTTGACGTCAACTGTTTGCCATCCCAGTCTAGGATGATGGCTATATACTTCTACAAATATATGACGGATATCTGTCAAATTGACATTTACCAACCGTTTTGACATATGCCTTTCTTTAACTTGTTATGCAATGTCTCCACTTTAACTTATATGAATTTGGTATAAAATAGAGCATTACAAAAAAAGACAGAAGTAGGCAAATGCAAATATACTCTCTATCTCTCTATCACACACAGAACGCAAAGGTTGCAAAATATTACCTAAATAACTCTCTTTTCTATTACACACAGGCACACGTTCCTAACCAGCGATATACCAAGCACATGCACATGCTACTTTTTATATCAAGTCTCTATTGTCATACCATAATCATGTTCAATGATAATAAATAACCACAATTGCTGAAATAAAAATAATTTTTTTAGCTGATCTACTTTTTAAACATAAAAACTGAATTAGTATAAATGGAAAAATATTATACTGATACAGATTTCTTATATATCCAATTGACTGATTTAAATACAAGACAGCCACTTGCCACTTCTCGAGACAAACTAACATTACAATCAAATAGTGTCAATAATTGTAACCTCATAGCAGTGCTAACAACAAGTAGCACGTGCAATTTTCTTTTTTCATAATTGCCGCCTCAGCATTTTGAAGCGACTGCGTGGTATATTACAAACAAAAATAATAGCTTCGCTCCGTCAGATCAAAAGTCCTTCTACGAGCAATCGCCAACGATGCAACTGCACCAGAAACCGAAATCAAAGTGTACATAAAGCACTTAGGCAGAGGCGTGCGATAAATCGTAAATCGCTTACTTCAATATCGGAATACCGAACCAATATGGAAAAGCGCAGCGTCATGATATTAAGTATTCAATGGTTCAAATTGTATTGTGATTTCGCTATTTATGCCACCCACTTGCGGTGTCGTCTATTTGTATCATATCCCGGAACGTCCTTGGTCTTCTCTCTCTCTTTCTCTCTCTCTCTCTCTCTCTCTTTCTCTCTCTATCTATCTCTCTCTCTCTATCTCTCTTTCTATCTCTCTCTCTCTCTCTCTATCTCTCTCTATCTCTCTCTCTCTATCTCTCTCTCTATCTCTCTCTCTCTACTCTCTCTATCTCTCTCTACTCTCTCTTCTCTCTCTCTCTATTCTCTCTCTATCTCTCTCTCTCTCTTCTCTCTCTCTATCTCTCTCTTCTCTCTCTTCTATCTCTCTATCTCTCCCTCTATCTCTCTCTTTCTCTCTCTCTTCTCTCTCTTTCTTCTCTCTCTTCTCTTCTCTTTCTCTCTTTCTCTCTTCTCTCTCTTCTCACTCTATATCTCTATCTCTCTCATCTCACTATCTTTCTCTCTCTCTCTATCTCTCTCTATATATCTCTCTCTTCTCTTTCTATCTCTCTCTCTTTCTCTCTCTCTCTCTCTCTATCTCTCTCTTTCTTTCGATCCCTGCCTAGACCAGTGACTAAATATTTTTATGAATTAAACATATTCATGAAAACTTTTGGTTCATGCAGCCTTTGTATTGGTTTGTTACGTCACAACGTTCAGTACCAATTGAAGCTCTAGTGATTATCCTTCGGTGAAGTGTTCGATTTCAACCAGCGTTTACACGTTAGCCTTTGCTGTCCCCAGCCTAACCCACAACGCAGCGGGTTGCTATTTTCTTTCAGGGAAGCGACTCTTAGACGACCTGCCCTCCCAGATTGATGAGCGTCATCTGCCCGCAAACTCGTCTTTTTTATGGACATCTTGGTTTGCCTTCCGCCCAGTTTTGTGCACGGTTTACTCCGCTAGCCTTTGATTGTCCCCAATCAAAACTACAAGGCAGCAGAGGTTCCCTGCGAGGGGGAAAAGAGTTTTTGTCCAGGGATGCTTTACTCGTATACCACATTCTCAGCTTTTCGAGGTTCGTGTCGTCACTTGGCAATTTGTAGTTGCTCTGCATTTTCCCTTGATTCGGGAAACACTAGGTTAGGGCCACGCACATAATAATGTATGGGACGTTTCATAAGACGCTATCAGCGCAACTTAGATTTTGCACTCTCTCCCACCCTGATTTTCAGGGGGTGTTAGTTGTGAGAGCAACAGTACCCTGCCCGGCTGTCTCGGAAGGGCGGGGGGGTGGTGGCAGTTTCGTGAGACGCTAAAACGCCCCTTTATTATTTATGCTCCACCAACTTTACCAAATATCTATATCTGCACTTGGCCACTTGTACGGAGTTTACAGCAATATTCCCAGGTGTTGCCTTCACCTGTCGTTCCATGCCCACGCAGCTTTCAACTCGTGCACAGGGCTCCGAATTTCGCTCCGTGTAGTCCCTCTTCTCTGCTCGGGATGTACCTCACATCCCTTCCCGCACATCCTTTCTCATCGGCCGGGAAGCTGCTACGAACGTTGTGTTCACATCTGCCTTCACATTTACAATGCCTCGGGACTGCTATGAAATGCAGCCTTACTCGTGTACAGGGCTCTGAGTTTCGTTTCGTTTGGGCCCACGTCTCTGCATTGGGATACACCTCTTATCCCTTCATATTTTTTTTTCGTGCTTATGGGCTCTTGTCCCATAGGTGACAATTTTGGTGTGGACACTTACTCCGGGGAAGTTAGTATTTGTACCCTGACGTCTCTTACTCTGCTGTTTTCTTACGTTTCTGCAAAACTTGGACTCTTTTTCCACGGGCAGCGACCAAGAGATGTGTGCATTTTGTTTAGCGATTTTATGGACTAGCATTTTTTTCCGTGCTTGCACTACTACCAGCATCTGTAGCTCTTCTTCGATCCCTGTGCACCCTTATCCAGACCGGAACCAAAGTATGTTACCAGGGTCACCACGTGTAGGTGGGGCACAGGGTCGTGATTAGTTCCGGCACACTAATCCTGACGCAGCCCCTATGCGCCTTTGACCCCCCTTTCCCCCCTCCGCCCCCAGGTCTTCTGATCTGCTCAGGTTATCTTGTAGAAACTTGATAGTTTATTGGTCGCAAAAATACACTTGACAGTTCTTATACTCGTACTTTTTTTCCAGAGATACCTGCTCTTATTGTAGGTGAGAACGAGTTTATAGTCCTTTCGGAGACGGACGATAAAATAATTTCAACAAGTAAAAGAACCAATGGAAGCTCAAAACCGGGAAGAGCAAGCTGGAAAGCCGCTTCCTGTGCAGAATTCAGCAAAAAATATGTAAAATACAATTCCTATACAAATATCTTCACAGTCTTCAAAATTACAGCGGGGACCCTCACTGGTGCTACGGAGTTCGTGCACTGCCGCTGAGATATTCCCGTGTAAGAAAGAGATCGGGACAAACATGGTTGCTGATCGAAGCGCGAGAATGATGGTCCTATCGTTCAAATCAAATCATCAATCAATACTCTCAGATAGGACCATTCAGATATAAGTGTGTTGATACAAAATAAACATAGGAGTTTCCACTGAGTGGCTTCTTCACTCTCGGCAGACAGAAAGTGCAGGCCAACGGCCGAGAGGTATATTGCACACCATAACCATATGAACGCCTGATAAATGTTTAAACCACTTCACCATACATACCTCCACATTATCACTGTTTCGATATTGTACTTTATAATGTGGTGTTTGTTTGTAAAACCTTACCCGTCTATAGAGATCTGTACATATCAGATAATATGTCTTCACCATCTGTGATTTAAGGAATTCATAAATATATTGACACTATTTATAGATAACGACATCATAAGTGCAGCTTTCTGATCACTGATACAATAGTAATTCATAGTAATTGTGCAGTGACTCAAAACACGCTGCTTATCTTGTTTGAATAGTTGATTCTAGATTATAGTAAAACTGTATTACCAGCTTGTAATTTACTGACGGGAATTAGCACATTGAACAATTTTATCTGCTCTATCATTAGACACATTATATAGCACATAGAGAGATCAAATACTAGAGCAATAAAGTTCTAGTTTATTTCCTGTATGGGTGGACATTTCTACACAAACCCCAACTCTCCAGTGATATGTACAACATACATACTACACAATATTAAGTCAAAGCACAAAAGACCAACATCCGATGGATAAGTACAGGCGTTGATATATATGCTTCAGTAATATTATTTTATTTCTCTAGTAACTTTCTTGAAACACATGGTTATAGTATGTTGTTGTTTTGTATGTATCATCAATATCACATATTACCAGATTCTATGAAATTCAATCATTATATTGTTCCCAATCTTGTTACCTCGTTAACAAAATGCGTTTGTTTATTATGTTTGATAATGAGTAACATTTTGAATTTTGAAATGCAACAGTAATTGAGATTTTTTTTCTGATCTAATAATTGAACTAATAAGAGACAACCAATTGATATCATCTATCCTGAAAAGAGCGGTGCGTGTAGACACACAGATATATATATATATATATATATATATATATATATATATATATATATATATATATAGTTTTTGTATGCAGGCAAACTCTCATAGCCATGTAACGACTGGCTAGTGTCGTTCATTCTTTTACGGTGTAGATTTTAAAACGAACTATCATTCATACTCGATTGACCAAGTCAAGAATTTCCCTCTGTTTTGTCTTCATGAAAATTGTAAAAAAAATAGATTTGTATTTGCTGCTCATGTAATAATATATAAATATATTCATTGATGAGTTAATACTCTCTAGTATAAACCCGAGGCCAATAATAAGTAACGATATGTTTCGATTTTTCCCAACAACTGAGAGTTCAGGTAGACAAGCTACTGCTAAAATATTAATGCTAGTAGGGAGGAAACAAACAATAAACAGAACGGAAATCGTCACAACCATTTTAGCTGTTTTCTGGTTCTTACTAGAAACTTTGTCGACCTTCATATTGGAGATGGTCTTCCTTCTCCATTCTGCTTTCGCCCATAGTTTTATTGATAGTATCAGTGTGCATAAAATGATGATAACAAATGCACTTAATGGAATGACAAAATTGTTGATTGCATACGAAACTTGTTCAACTTGTGCTCGATCTAAGTTAGAAATAAGACCAACAAGAGTTCTGTTTCTAAATGGAGAAAACGTCATTCCCAATCTGTGGACAGCAAACAATGGTGTGCCACTGAAGAAGAAGATGATGAATATGATAGTGGTCAGAGCAGTTGTTCGTTTTGGAGTAATAATACTTTTTATCTGGATAAATAAAAATAAAAACATAATAATAGTTTCATTGTGTTACTAAAATAACTTTTTTTCAAACTCATAAAGATATACATAGTTAAATAAATATCACAAGATTTGATATGATCATCTCACAATTAATGTTAATATCTAGCAAATACTGTTGTCCACACACATGCTGCATCTAAATGGCCATGGGATGAATTATTAATTTTTATATGAACCTGATTTCCCTAAAGGATTCGTTTTCTCTCGTCGGCATAAGTTTTACACCATTTGCGTTTTAATATTCTTCTTCTTTTCTATTTTTCTCTAATCCTGTTTTCCCTCACAACGTCACAAAGGAAGATAATTCTTGAATTGGCTTTTAAGTTCTCTTTATAAACAATGTATTTTTTATCGCTTCTCTCATCTCTGATGTCTATCTTTTGCGGTGTCAGCCTTGCCTTTGTATTAATTTTATTTGAGTAACATTGCCCCTTTGAGGAGCGATGTATGTTGCTAATCTGCTTATGTGGCTCAACCACTTAAGTTTTTTTTGGGGAAAAGTCAGTACTGTTGTTATGCATTATTTTTGACTGATGTCTTCATTTCTAAAAATCATCTCTTCTTGATACTCCGAGCATTCTGCTTTAGATACTGCATCTCTGTCGTAACTAGTTGTCTTCAATTGTTTGATATCTGCGTCCAGGTTTGGCACTGACAGTATAATGTTGAGAGAATGTCTGTGTTTAACAATGCTTTATTGTATTGCGTTTATTGCTCATGGCTACCTGTTTGAATTTCAAAATTGAAGAGATTTGTCCTATGATTGTATTTGTTTTATTGCATCTATGTTAGATTTCGTCAGTTATTTTTTCATTTACTGAAACAATTCCCCTTAAGTATGTATTAGGACTTGTTTTAATGGATGTTTGTAGATGGAGATATTGGTAGCATTCCAACTACAGACCTGTTTGAATAGTAGGTGTAGAAAGATTAATACGTCATTTTAATTTGCATTGAGTAGGTCTACATGGATATTGTCTGGTCATGGTGTTAGATGGAGTCATACTTGCATCATTTCTAATCTCTAAATGTTATATTTAGTTCCAGCTCTGTAATTATTTGTATTACGTTTTTTTGAGCGTTGAGCTGGTTTTCTTGTTGCAGATTGTGGTGTGGATACCGTATTGCGCCATCTGTGCATGGTACATGTTGATTCGCATGTTCATTATCATGATTAATTTACTCAGTTGCACCATATTGTTCTTTCGTATCCGTCATGGCTGTAATTTTCATCCATAACTTTCTCATAGAGCATGTATACGATGAAATCAATATCCGCCAAAACGTTGACATCTTTGTATTTTAGACTTTTTTATAACTTCTTTGGGTTGTTGTTTTGGTGTTCTACATTGAATAAAGTCGCTTTGATTTTTGTTTGTTGCCCTTGTGTTATACCAACGTTATAATATTGAACAATATATGAACTTCGTAGCTATGGCAACGGTAATATGTATTGTCAACAAAAAAGCTAACGCACGGCACTTGTAAAACATGGTAAACTTCTTAATCACTTATATATATAGAAGCATGCAGTATCATCATCTAACAATATTACTATTACTATTATTTTCGACTCGTACCGGTATACGGTACCGGTCTGCAAGCAATTTCTTCATACCGCTCTATCCTAGACAACTTTTTTCCATTAACTATATGTTATTAAATAACACTTCTTGCTTCTCTAATTAAAGTTTGTTTCAGTTTTTTTCCTGAGGCGTTTTTTCTTTCACAAACTCTTTGTCACTCACTGCACCTAATGTGTCCCTTCACCTGAATTCATCCCGGTTTATGTTCATTAATTTTCACAAACATCTAATTTCAAATGCATTCCACTTACTTTCGATATATGTAAACTTGATTTTCTCAACTCAATCTTGCATATGTTAGGAGTGATACAAAAGTGGAATAACAAATTTGTAATATCGTTTTAAAACAATATACCTTGGATTTCGTTATTTCATTAAATCTTTTATGAGTTGATGTTACTTCTCAATTCGTTACATACTTTCCTTTTTTATTATGTTCCTTGTAATGAAAATTACAACATAACTATCTAATATCTCTGACGTGTTATCATTTTGAATTTCATGGATGAAATATGAATTACTTGTCATGTGTGTCTTTCTTATATTTGTATTTGTATAGTCAAACGTTCGGTCCAACGTTTGATGCTATAAATGACAAGTTGAAAGATTCTCTCATTTGTCTTTTAGATCTACATGGTTTTTTATTTTAAATGGTATCTGTAAAATCGATTTCTTCCAGTAGATTATTGTCTACTTAGTCGGTATTAGAATCGCTCCTGGCATATTTTTTTTATCACACATTCAACTTTCACTCTAAACATTGGAGCCGCAAAAAATAAACCTATTTTAAACAATGATCATTTTATAATTATTACAGTGCAGGCCAGTTGAAACACAATGTGCGTGCATGGCAGTATTCTGAGAATAATACGGTCGCAGACTATTTATGCTAATCAGTGTATTTGTATGCGTTTATCTTACAGTTAAATTTGCTTCTTTAGTTGTCATTATTACTGATTGTTGGTTACTGAACTGACTTTTCCCCAGCAGTTATCCAAGCACATGAAAACTAGTGGCTTGTCGCCACTCTATGTTTAACCACACCTCTCTTTCTACTCATCATATAACACGTTATGCTTGTGCAACATGTAACTCACAACTTCTCAAATCGGTTAAAACTTAAATATACATTATAATGCCTGCATACAACTAGAATTTAAAATTAGTCCCCGAATCCGTCCATTTCATCTTTCACCGACGGCCGATATTTTTCATGTAATTATGTCCGCTATCTTATTTTCTGGAAATCCTCCTTGACTAGGACAACATATCATGTTGACATCTAAAGAATTCACAACGGGTTAGACGACATCCAATCCCGCAATAATCTTCAGTTGTGGACCTTCCAATACATTGATTGAGAATCAAGTACAATAACCGTCACAGCTTACATAGTCTCAGAGATCTACTAGAGGACAGAAGAAACACAATCAACCGGCATTCTCATACTGGAAATATGTATCTTTTATACTCCATTTTTCACTGCAACGGCCCTAGTGTGCTGGCTAGCTAGAACAACCCATACTGACCTCTCACCCCGATGCACATATATGTCATTATAAACATTGATACCATTATACCATTAGCTGTTATCACCTAATTAATTCTTCTTCTTCTTCTGCGTACTCACTAGATTGGAATTTCGGATTCTCTAATAAAGGCAGCCGTCTGTCTCAGATCATCAGCCACACCATACAGTTTGTCTTGGACGCTTTGTGTTGACCTATTCCAGCAGTAAGTTTTGGCCACCGTCGTGATGGTAGGTCTGACATTCTTACTGTGTTCTAAATCTCCGAGACAGATTGGCGACTGTAGAATCCGTTATCCCATTCCACATTATGAAGGGTCGTTGCACCATTTTATGCTCCTTACGGCCATGTGCATCCGTTTTCTGCAAGCATTTGTTTCGGGTTAGCATTCCCTAGCGGACACATTCATCCGATTTCAGCTAAATCTCCTTAGTCGCCTTTTACGACATGCGTGGCAGGTAACAGTGGTTCTATTCCTTACACCCCAAATTTGGGCCCGGTAACCACTCGGGCGAACCAATTAATTCAGAGTTCAATATGAATATGCCTCAATCTATACGTTTCATACCAAGATAAAAAAATACAATTTTAAAAGTTTACAATGCTCACATTTATGTGGATACATACTTCCTGTTTGGGTACAAATGAAAACTGTGGTTTCCTGGTCAATAGTTTTCTTAATGTTGACAATCCAAGACACATCACTCTTGATTCTTGTGCATTTAATATCATGGACTAATCTTGCACAGTAGTTGTTTCTTACCTGCGGTAATCCACATATGCTTTTTTTGTACGTATAAAAATGCAAATATCTAAAACAAATCGGAGTATCTCTATTGCAGCCAAGACTAAATCTTTCTCAACACGTTCATAATAAGTTCTTTTTTTCTTCGTCTTTGCGTTCGTTCTACGCGGTCAATTTTATCATTATTATTGAGATATATATTTGATCTTTGACAAGAACGTTTTTTTGCGTTGTGCCAATTATGCGCCTATGGTGACAAGGTCAGCGCACCCGGTTTCGCAAGCATTCTATTTATTAGTATAGCTTGCCCTAGAATTAGTTCTTTTACGATCATCTTTCGCCTCATATTTGGGATTTATGATCTACGCCAGAGAGCTTTGCAGTCTTTCTGACTATGCTCCAGATTAGGAACATTTCTCTGTCGTTTTGGGGCGCATAAGCTTGTCCTGGGACGACATCTTACTCGTGTAACACTTCGTGAAAAGTGTCGACCTTCGCCATTGTTCTGAGTTGGACAGCCTGTCAAATCTTTACAATGTCGTACTTACTTTTCTGACCACGTTGAGTTTATTCTAGAATAGGAACATTCTCAGCCGTTTGGAGGCGCGTGTCAGTACTTTGTAATTTGCAGTTTCTACTCTGCATTTTTCTGGCCCCGAGAAACACTGAACTGGGGTGGCGCACAAATAATGTAGAGGGCCGTTTCATTAGACGCTATCAGCGCAACTTAGATTTTCCGCTCGCTAGGCATCCCCCGCCCCGGTTTCTACGGGATGTTAGTTGCAAGAACAATAGTACCGTGTCCGGTTGTTTCCGCGAAGACACTTTCGTTAGGCGCTGAAAAGCAACTTTAGAATTTGCGCTTGGCCAACTTTACTCAATAGATATATCTGCGATTGGCCGTCTGTATGGAGTTAGCTGCAATCTTCCTTTGTGTCGTCACTTCACATTGCATCTCTTCCGACAATCCTTGCTGAAAGAAATGTGTTACCACCATCTCTTCGAGGGCACGGGAATATTTTACTCCTGACGACTCGTACCTTGTTAAATTTATACGATTCGTTGTTTATCAATACAATTCGGACCACCACCTCTGGGAACCGATTTTTGCCCCATATGGGCCCACGTCTCATCTCTGGATGCATCCCTCATCCGTTCACAGATGATGGTATGCTATTATTCCTTACGTTTCAACAACTATTTGTGCGACTTTTATCGACTTCAGCAAGGAGATGCGTGCATTTGGTTCAGAGATTTTGGACCTGCATTATTTTTCCGTTCTTTCACTACTACCACTACCTGTAGCTCTCCTTCGATCACTACCCTCTTGGACAAACATGAACCGTTGTCTGTTTCCAGGGTCACCACGTTGAGGTGGTGTAGGATATTGATTAGGGCCAGCTCACTAATCATGGCGGGCCGTTGTCCCTATGAGTCTTTGACCTGGATCATCAGTTCACATTGTGAAAGACATATATCGTGACAATATCAAATTCTTAATCTGTAACGGAAATCACATAGTGACGCCCCAAATGGACAAGTAGTTTCCAGTTGTATCCTGTCAAATGGAAGAGGCTTAATGTAAAACATAAAAAAAAAATCACACTCAGAAAGCATATGTACATAAGTGTAACATTTTCCAACCTGTAAAGGCATAGTTATACACAAACATCTCTCCAGCGTAATCATGGCTGTAATACATCCGCTGACTCTGGTGAAAGAGAATCGTGCCCATCCTGATGCCAGGAACCCAACGTGCATGGGATCGAAAGATAAATTACTTGACACAACTGCAGGAGTTAGGAATATACAGGTACAAGCCGTCATTAAAAGACTGCCTAGATCCGAGACTGATAATCCTGAGTAAAAATTGACAAATATTGGTTTGTGTTACTTTTGACAATAACACGTTTTAATTGAAACAACAAAGACAAAGAAAGCAAACCTTAGAGCAACAAAATAGTAATAGTACCACGTCTACCAGTGAATTCAAAGTGGCTGAACGAAAAAAAAACAACTTAGGAACACATTGATTGTACAATACGTCAGCTCTATATTTCAAACAAATAGTTACGGACCATATTATGAACCAGTTGTATAACAAAGGAAAATAAAATTGAAATATCATGTACAAATATAACATTTGACTCATTTCAATAACAATCAATACTTAACTAGCGTCGCCCATTCTTTAACTTGACTAAAACGAAAAGACATTAATGAATACAACTACTCATTTATAATTATTGTAATAATTGTAATTATTGTTAGTAGGATGTTTGTTTATCAGTTTTTGAAATGAACTGAGTGTTCTATTTTCAATTGTAAAGGATGCACTTACACATTTACCTGCCACTGATGAGAAAGGGCTAAACCAGTACATGCATGTCCTCAAGATCTGACTGATGTTGCTTTATTGGTTGCACAAGATCGTTACAAACTTGTTTTATGACAATTTAAAGGCTACTTGCAAATCCAAAACTAGTTATGACACTTGCGGTCTTCTGGTGATTTGTTGTATCTAAGTTAACCTATATATTCAACGTTCTAGGTATGAACAAAACTATATTATTATAGTAGAATTGTAATTAAATGTGATACTGTCAGCAGTGTGAGGGGAGGCGACACCCCACAGTTATTCATTTTCCTGAAAAAACGTAATTTGAGTTTATTCATTAGGTAACAATTCCAATTTTGAACAAGAAAATATACTTAGTTTGTTTTAAATGTAGTTTTATAATTTAATTAACGTGTGTAACTAAGCTAAGCTTATTATTTATACAAAACCATAACTTTACTTCCTCAGAGGGCAAAATGTTTATAGTAATAGTTGGCGCAAAATAGATTTAATAATAGCTACAGTAAACACATTCAGCCTCATTAGGATGTGGCTTGTATAAAAAGTATGGGAACCTTGAGCAATTCGAATAATTATTTTTAAACATCGCAAAGATAACCATAAAGACTGCAATAGGCTGAGTAGCTTCTGCCACCTGAGATAGTATGATACCAATATGCGCATTGAGCTCAGAGAGAGAACCAATCAGATACCAGTGGAAAAAGAAATGAAGAAGAGACGCTGGCGATGGATAGGTCACACATTGAGAAGACCGAATTAAAGCATTGCAAGACATGCCCTGTTTTGGAGCCCGAAGGGAAAGAGGCCATGGAGATGAGAAATGGAGACACATATTTAAATGATAGTCAAGACGTGCAAAGAACTGGATGTGATGACAAGAGAAAGGAGAAGCTGGAAATTGTATGTTGAAGAGATGTGCTCCGTTGGAAGTTGAAGAAGAAAAAAGCAAATGATAATGATAGTGGTGTATTTTCGTTCATATGTTTCTGTACATTGTTGTGAGAAGGTATGCTGTGGTTCTTAGCTAGCTAGCATGGTAGGGTAGTTGCAGAGCAAAAATGTACAGACTCGATATCTGCTTGCTGTAAGAGAATGGAGGTTGCGGCCGTTCATACTGTTCTCCAGTGATACTATGGCAAGTCGCCTACTGGGCCTGGTGTTGTGTCCGACTATCGGGCAATGCTCCGGGCGGTTCAAACTGGCAGGCTATATTGCAGGAGAATGCCGTTTTCTAACCCCATAAGCATAACAGTAGTATGCTTAACATTAGTAACGCAGTCACAAATACTATGTAATCGGTTCTCAAAACAGACACACGACATCCCAGAGACATTGCTTTCATACGTGTCTTCTGGACGACATATAAACTACATTACAGGCACAGTTGTAGTACATATGTCAACTAAATGAAGCAAAGTCGTAAACGTTAATTCACAGCATGCAAAGTGAATGGTTGTACCAAAGCTGCCAGTTCTCGGCAAGTCCTTGATTTTCCGTCGGTGTCGAATCGACGCAAGGGAAGACTGTAGTTAACTTTGTACAGAAAGTAAGCTCTGGTAACGGGGTTGACAAAGCTAACCAAACGCAAAATTAAAAGTTGTGTTCACGAGCCCAACAAAACTACCCTCCCTAGAAGATCGGGGCTGATTATATTGTTCGTGCTGTCCTCTAGTGCTGTCATCACGGAGAACTGAGGTGAATGATGTAGGCGAAGCTCAAAATCAAATGTTGCGTTCTATCGATGAAACTGACCTCTCTGATCAGACGTAGCCCATTGTTTCTGCTTTTTCTGAATAGACAATACATAGTTGAGACTCAAAGATGTATGATGACGAAAATACGACAGGCGTCCCAATGCGATTGAGAATGTTCCTAATCCGGAACGGCCTCAAGAAAGTGAACAGACTTCTAACGTAGACCATACCTCATGTGCAAAAATGTGATAATGATAATCACAAAAAGTGTTATTTCACACACACACACACACACACACACACACAATTCGGAATTTGTTAGCATAGCAAAACTTAAACAAATTCATCATCCCCCAGAATGTTTGAGAATATTCCTTATTCGGACCGATCTGACAACAGACAGAAAGCGACGGGACTGCTATAGAGCAGTCGAATCTTTACTTGTCTGTCGTATAAATTCCTAGGGTACGAGGGTTGTACCACAAATTTCCGGTAAGCTCATGGCAACTGGTCTGTACTACGTGTTTACTGACAACAAATCAATACTTGAGGTTTTAAAATGCATGTATCTCTGAAGTCGGAGAAGACACGACTGTATGACCAGGGACACTGACAAGGGGAAAGTTATGCTTTCACTTGCACTTCACGAGACCTAACTAGGCGCTCTGAGTACTCTTAAATTCCTCGTGGGCGAGCACAAGAAGTAGAAGAGGAAGAAGCATTACTCCAAATCATGTTGAAGTTGCTCGCTCACATTCTAGAAATCATGTTGAAGTTGCTCGCTCACATTCTAGAAATCATGTTGAAGTTGCTCGTTCACATTCTAGAAATCATGGTGAAGTTGCTCGCTCACATTCTCTCTTTCGTTCATTCTTCACGGCCAATTTCATCATTCTTTTTTGTGATGTATAATTGGTCCACTGGCAAGAACGGAGTGATCTACATCGGGTCGATTTTGCACCCATGGTGAATAGGCCCGCCCGTCCGATTTCAGCCATCTTTTGATTTACCAGGGGGAACTTTTCCTAGGGTACGATCCTTTCTGCCGACTAAGTCGGCCCGGATCTACGTCTTTTCGATCAGCTTTGCCGTATATTTGGGCTTTGTGATCTGCGCCAAGACAGTGAGTTACGCTGGTATGCCCTTTCTGACTGTGAGGTCGTTCCGGATTAGAAACAATTCTCGGGGCTTATAAGCTTGTCCTCGGACGGCGTCTTACACGTATAAGACACCGTGTAAAGTATCGGCCTTCGCCAGTGTTCGGACCCGGACAGCCTATCAGATTTTTACATTGTCGACCCTACTTTACCGTTCCCTTTTGAGTTTGATCCGGAGTAGGAGCATTCTCAGCCTTTTCTAGACGTGCGTTGGTACGTGGCAATTTGCAGTTAGCCTCGGAAGACAACGGCCTGGGGCCAGGCACAGACAATGTAGAGGGTCGTTTCAATCGGCGCTAGCAGTGCAACTGAGGATTTTGCGCTCGCCACCATCACTCGCCCCAGTTCTTCCGGGGATGTTAGTTGTGACTTCAATAGTACCTTGCCCGGATGTTCCAAGGCTGGCAGTTCGGTTAGGCACCACCCACCTCAGTTCTTCCGGGGATGTTAATTGCTATCTCAACAGTACCTTGCACGGTCTTCCCAGGGAGGGTAGTTTCGTTATGTACTAGAACGCAACTTGTTGTTTTGCGTTCGGCAGACCATGCCCAGTACATATATCTGCACCAGACCACCGATGCGGAGTCAGCTGCGATCTTTCCTCGTACCGACACGAGGGTAGACTTTTATTCGTTACGGATCTGACATTTAGTGTTGCCAACGAGCTGGCAATGTTT
Organism: Arion vulgaris; assembly: GCA_020796225.1. Lineage (NCBI taxonomy): Eukaryota > Metazoa > Mollusca > Gastropoda > Stylommatophora > Arionidae > Arion > Arion vulgaris. The sequence continues at coordinate 18,243,031 of CM036759.1, read as the reverse complement.
GCCCCTTCCTCAGTGCTTCGAGCTTCGCCCAGCGTGGGCCCATGTTTCTTCACTAGATGCGCCTCTCTTCCTTTCATATTCACAAGTCTCCCCATCGACAGAGAAACTGGTGATTTGGGGCGGGACCTTTGGCTTATACGTCGAGCTCGTGTATGGAGTCTCTTGCTCCGGAGATTACTATTTGCGTTCTTGCCCTGGTGCCTACCTCACCATGTCCGTCAATTCCCTCTGAGCTGTCCGAGCTCTTTCCTTCGGTCGGGAGAGTCGAGCATTGATAGTCACTCTGGGAGTTCGCTCGTCTATGTTGCAAGCGGATCCCATCAAGCATGACTACTTTTACATCTCTACTTGCACCAAAGTAGCTCTCCCGATCCCTGCCCCCAGTCAGACCAGAACCTGAGTCTGTTTCCAGGGTCACCGCGTGGGGGTTGGGCATAGGATCTTGGTTAGCGCGCTCCCTCGCTAACCCTGGCTCATGTTACCACAATGCCCATAAGCCTTTGACCCCGCTGACATTCTAGAAATCATGTTGTAGTTGCTCGCTCACATTCTAGAAATCATGTTGTAGTTTTCTCGCTCACATTCTAGAAATCCTGTTGTAGTTGCTCTCTCACATTCTAGAAATCCTGTTGTAGTTGCTCTCTCACATTCTAGAAATCATGGTGAAGATTATTTGTCGTCATTTATATGTCGTCAGCAGCATTCATCATGGCAGAAATGTATTCGATAATTTTCACTAAATCAATACGAATATATTTTATAATTGTCTAGTATGTTTCACATGAACGTGAACATGTTTTCAACTGTGTTTTATTAATATGACATCAAAGTCTAAATATCTTTCCCATTATGAAGCAGATGATGTAGTCTTTCACCACTGATGTTTACAAATACATTCTACTAACTTAAATGTGTTCAAACAAACGTGTAGTTTATAGGAGATATACCGTAATAGAGTCTTAAACAAGGCTGCAGGCGTCTGAGTCTGTCGGTTTCGTGATAGCTACTGGACAATTGAGAAAACTTAAGTAATTACAAAAATGCAAAAATGCAGATTACCATTATGGACTAGTTCACATAAAAAGACAATAAATGGAGTAATATCTTGCAAGGACGAAAGTTCATCAACGTAGTCAAACATATTAGCAAACGTAATGCGAATTCTAATGATCTAAACTAAAGATCTAGTTTGACAAAATATATATTTTTTAAAAGGCAGAATAATGAACAAATGTGAAAATTAAGCCTAATTATTCTACTCAAACTTATTTACCTAATAGACTGATGTTGACCGAATCATTAAAACCTTGCTTGCAGAAGCACATGATGTTGATAACATTTGTTACGACGCCAAATATGTTAATTATTTGACATAAAACAGAGTAAACAATCCATGTGGAGATCATTAATGTGTAATCACTTATAACAGGCTCGTCTACTGATGATACCATTATATATTTTTAAAGTAGTTAATCTTTGATCTTATAAATTTCAAAACAAATGTATTTTCATTACATTTATTTAACAAATATGTCCTGTATACAAACGACTTATATACTTTCTCCGGTAGATAACATATACAGTTAGTATTTCTGTCAATAAAACACGAATACATTCATCCCTTTCGTGTTTTAAATATACCATCAATATTAGTTGCAGCAACATGGGTTATTAAAAACAAATTTTCCAATCTCTCATTATTTGTTCAATATGTCTAACTTTCTTTTCTTAATAATAATCTAGAATATCCATCACAGACAATACAGTTGAGAATGAGACCCACGATAAGTATATGTTATAACAGAACGAAATTATTATTTACAATACGCCATTAACTACAAGATGGTATTCTATTTTGGAAGTCATGTCTAAATACTTGTTGCTAAGTATGTCTGTTCTACTTTGTTCATCAATTATTGTATGTTAGAGTTAACGTGAAGATATATACAAATCAGTTTGTAACAATGACAAATAAGTATGTAGGTAAAAGTATGAACAAGCGAAAACAAGTTCGAGTGTTATATTATTACATGTAATTATGATTAATGCAAACGCACTCACCAGAATAGGGTTAACGGAAAAATGATAAGTGTAGTAAAAGTTAGACTGACTGCAGATATTACTACAGGGCATTTAGAACAAGCATAATAATGGTAATACATGTGTGCAGATGTCAAATTAGAAGATCACCACTAGTATACTAATTGATATTAAAATCGGTTATAAAATATAGACATAGTTGCTACAAAACATACTACTTTTATTTTCTGCAGCTGGAAATTCAAATCAATTTAGATCACATTCAGTTCAAAGTTCTCAAACTGTAATACGCAAACTTACAATTATGCACAATGTCGCTACTGGGAAATAACAAGTCACAACTTTGATATCTCACATAACAACCATGAAGCTATATATCAACCAAATGTCTTTGTCTTCATAATTTGATTTCCCAGTCAGACTTTCATGTATTTTCAACACATTATAGATCTTTTCCAGGAAACTATTTTATCTGGGGCTGTGTTACTATCTTTATTTTAAAATTCAAGAAGATTACGTCTTTGTTCTGTTGTATATGCTGTCTGGAGCTGAACAATTTCTACTCTGCTAGAGAATTTGCTGTGACGTTGTTAGAAACGCATTTCTCATTGACTATTACTCATGTGTGTGTTATCGTCATCGCACTAAGCATATCTTACAGGTGTGTTTCGACTAACAACTATCGGAATGTTCTGGTTGATGTAACTACTGTGACTTAAACACACATACATAATACAACTATAAAACATGATCTCAACATAGTGCACGTAACACTGTCACACCAGCAAGAACCTGAGAAAATTATAATCACATACAATCATATAATAACAGGAAATGTTAATACATAGATCAGATAACTATTAACTGAAAACTTATCCAACATGGAAATTGTCTGTATCAAAGATCGCCCATACGTTGCAGCCATACACACTCAACACACAGTATGTCACATGTCGTCAACAATCTACACATCATATACGTCATATTAAACTCTTCTTATGAATGATGACAAGAAAATTAACAGAAAGTGGTACCAGAAGTGAATACTAGTGGCATCCATTGTTTCTTGTCGTTGTCATCACATGACCTTTCAAACTAGACAATATATATTTATTTAAATACAAGTGTACCGCTAAAATTATTTTTAATGTCGGAAAGCCTGGCCTTCTTCTTCTTTTATCATCACAGTGTTACCGGATTGTTGCCCAGTGTCGTGGTTATCGGTTTTTGTCTTGCGCTGGTCTGGTGGCTTACGTGATTGTTATGTTTGCTCTTTGTCAGGACTTTGCTATGCTATCTAACCACACTGTTATTGGGTTGTTGCCCAGTGTCGTGGTTATCTGTTTTTGTCTTGCGCTGGTCTGGTGGCTTACGTGTTTGTAATTTTTGCTCTTTGTCAGGACTATGCTATGCTATCTAACCATCTTTTTCGTGGTCTTCCTCTCTCCTTTTTTCCCAATGTTTTCTTCTTCTTCTTACTTCGTTCTTCGCGGCAAATTTGTATCATTCTTATTGTGATATGTAATTGATATTTGATACGAACGTTTGTTTTACGTTGTGCCATAATGCGGCCATAGTTACTAGGCCAGCACATCAGACTTCGCCATCATTTTTTTACTAGGAAGCTTGCCCTAGATTGTACAAGTCCTCCGCATCCTTTGTGCCGTATATTTTGGCTTGGATCTACGCTGTACAGAAGAAGAATATTGTGCCCTTTCTGACTATGTCGTTCCGGACTAGGAACAATTCTCAGTCGTTTTGGGGCACATAAGCGTGTCCTGGAACGGCGTCTTACTCGTATAATACATCTTGAAGTGTGTCAGCCTTCGCCAGTGTTTGGATTTAGAGAGCCTGTAAAATCATTACATTGTCGGCCTTACTTTCCTGACCACTTTGAGTGTATTCTGAAGTAGGAACATTTTCAGCATTTTTGAGACGCGTGTCGGCACTTGTCAATTTGTAGTTCTACTCTGCATATTCTCTGACCCCGGTGAACACTGGACTGGGGCTACACACAAATAATGTAGAAGGTCGTTTCATGACGAGCTATCAGCGGAACTTAGATTTTGCGCTCGCCAAACATCACCCATCCTGGTTTTTCCGGTGTTGTTAGTTGTGAGAACAACAGTGCCTTGCCCGGTTGTTACAGGTAAGGCAGTTTCGTTAGACTCTAAAACGCAACTTTAGGATTTGCTCTCGGCCAACTGTACCGAAAATATTTATCTGCACTTTGCTTCTTGTACGGAGTTTACCGCACACTTCACATGTGTCGACACGATACTTTACCGTGTTTTCAGAGACGCTTGCCTAGACCTTTGATTTGTTTCACATCGTTCTCATTGATTCCTTTCCCGCTGCTGGCAATTTGTTTTCGGCCATTCCCTCCGGAGTAGTTCAGATTCGTTCACTAACGTGCAACATACTCATGCCCCCACCTACGGGCTCTGAGTTTCGCCCCAACGTGTGCCCACCTCTCTTCTCTGGATGCACCCTCAACCCTTTATGTTTATGTGTTCAGCTTTCCAATCGGCGGGAGAGACGTGCCTTTAATGATCACTTTTGGATTCCGTTCGTCTGTGTTGCGAGCGGATCACACCCAATGTGACTGCTTCTGCATCACTACTTATACCAGAGTAGCTTTTCCTCGATCCCTACCCGCTTAGCCAGACAGGAACCAATGTTTGCTTCCAGCGTCATCACGTGGAGGTGGGGTAGGGTCTTGATTAGTGCCAAATCACTAATCCTGGTGATGCGTTGTCTTTATGCGCCTTATACCCCAACTCCCACACCACCCCGATGATTTATTGGAGAATACTCTGTATACTGTGAAGTTTGGATGCATTCTTATTAAGTGGCCATACCACTTCACTATTCTTTTCTCAATGTAATTCAAGCAAGGTTTTGTCCCAACTTTCTATTTTATGCTGATGTTGGTGACTGTCTTTTGTGGTGTTGTTGTTAGCTTTTTCCAGACACCGCATTTCACATGTAGTTATTTTTTGCGACTGCGCTTTGCTCATTGTCCATATTTGGCTGTGGTAATAGAAAGTAGGTATGAACATGCTCCTGTTCATCTGTATTGTTTTGCTGTCATTGAGATGTCATTGAGATGTCATTGAGATGTCATTGAGATGTCATTGAGATGTCATTGAGATGTCATTGAGATGTTACGTGTTTGGATACAAAACGGCATACGAGTTTCCCCATACGGCTCCGTCTCTTTTGTCAGCAGGGCAACTGCCGAGAGGTATGAATACATTTTATAAGAGAACCTTCAGAACACCTGCAAATAGTATAAACCACTTCGCCATACAGACCTCCACATTAGCATTATGTAGATATTGTACTACACAATGTAGTTTTCTTTTTGTAAAATCTTACCCGAATATAGAGGTATTTGCTTGTGGTTACAGGAATTCATAATTTAAAAAAAAAAATTTTCATGATCCAGAAGCACTTGAGCTGAAAGCTCTTCTGCTCGGTGTCATGGGCATCGTAACCATTCGGTTCGGTGCCACGAACCTCGTAAATCTGGGGAACCTGTAGCTTTTCTGCCAGTCCGCGGAGTTGAACCCGCACATACAGAGGATTTGTCACCCGTAGTCCAACGCGCTACGAACACGCTGTGCATGCGGGCGAATTCAGAAATATATACACACTATTTATGGATAACGAACACATACGAGCAGTTTCCTGATCACTGATACAATCGTAGTTCATAGTAATTTTGTGACAGTTTATCACAACAGCCCCCAACTTTTTATTTCAGAGGTAAAAATAACAAAGCCCGTATCCCAGTACTCCTACAAAATATAACAAGAAGGTGAGACAGTACAACTTCCCGTGCAACACAGATTATTAACCACGAGGTGAAATGGTCAATAACCCAGACCAGGGGTCATTATATATACGACTGAAAAAGAATTAACAAGAGACCCACTCTCCATAATTTTACGATGTAGGACGTTTGATGATAGTTGTCAAATTTTGGGACATACCTTACCTATTTCAAGATGCGAAATGTGAAATAGAGCAGAGGACTACATCAGTTGTAGATGTTAAGCGTGCATATCACTAGATGACCATTGATTAAGGACCATTGAAAGAACAGAAGAGAGTGCAGTAGCGAAGACAGAAAGTGGGAAGGACAAACCATTTGCCAAGGTGTCATGAAATTATCAGAGATTTCAAGAATGAGATAGGGTACTGCAGGGTCGTCAAATCATTGCCGGTTTTTATAAAGTAGTACTGCATTTAAGAGGTTTCCTTGAGATAAGCAGAATGTAAGATATCCATGTTATGTGTCGTTTCACCTGTATATCTTTTTCATGTGACATGTCATGTTGGTAGGAGATTGAGAACTCATAGTTTATTCACTTTATTTAGGATAATTAGAATGTTTAAATTAATTATGACATGTTCTTGTGATTATTACATGACCAACGTTATATTGATGACCCTTCAACATTCAAATTTTGTAGATAATAATAATAGCAAATATCTATATTGAGAACAACTTTAAGGAGAATAAAATTATTGTTGTCGTTTATATCAGTTCTGATAACTCATACTATTTCTGAGTGTTTGCCTTAATTGTTTTACGTAACTGTTTTTGTGTTAGATAGAAAGATCTTATAAATAACATCAAGTCTTCGGAAGAAGAAATATTTTGGTCACTTTAAACGCCACAGCGTTTTTTGGGAGATAATAGTCATGGAATACATGGTTCCTGAAGTACGAGGCAGTGGACGACCAAGACGAAGGGGGCAGAAGGACATCAAAGAAACATTGAACATGACGCTAGAAGAGGCCAGAGAACTTGCAAAACAAAGAGATCTTTTCAGGCGGGCTGTGATTAGTGCGACGTTCCGCAGGAGACCTACTACTACTTGAGAACTATATCTGTTCAGTGATAATAGGAACTGACAACGAAGCACTCCTGTAGATGAGCATCACGAGCACGTACGGTGCTGTGCCCCAATCCACTATACGATCCGTTTTGTTTAAAAGGCCAAACTTTATCCAACACAATTTCATATATCAGCAAATGCTCGTGAGATCGATTTGTCTGCTATAATTGTACAGTGACTCAGAACGTGGTGTTTTTCTTGTCTTGAAAAGTTGATTCTAGAAAACAATAAAACTCTGCATTACCAGCTTGTAACCTAGTCACGGGGAATGAGCACATTGAACTATTCTTGATTTCTCTGCCGTTAGACACATTACTTATCACATAGAGAGAGATCAATTACTATGATACTCAAGTTCTAGTTTATGTCCGGTATATGGGGACTTTTCTACAGACATCCGAATTTGTCAATGACATGTACAACATACGTAATACGCAATATTAAGTCATAGCACAATAACCCAACATCCGATGGAAGTATAGGCTTTGAAATATATGACTTCAGTAACAGTAGGTTATTTTATTTCTCTAGCAACTTTCTTATAACAAATGGTTATAGTATGTTTTTGCTTTGCATGTATCATAAATATCACATATTATCAGATCCTACTAATTTAAATAATTAGATGGTTTCCAATCTCTTTTTAGAAAAAAACTTTGTTTATTGCTTTTGATAGAGTGTAGTCCTTTCTAATTTTGAAATGCAACATTTAACAAGCTTTTTTTGTGTTATGCAATAATTGGACTAGCAACAAACAAGGGAGACAAATTTGCGTTGTCAAGTAACGGTTTATTAGTGTTGTTCTTTTTTTTTTTTCATTTTTAAAGAACTATCATACTCGACAAAGTCAAGACGTTCCCTCTTTTTCGACTTCATGAAAATGCTACCAAAAATAGATTTGTATTTGCTGCTCATGTAATAATATATAAATATATTCATTGATGAGTTTATACTCTCTAGTATAAGACCGAGACCAATAACAAGTATGGATATATTTCTATGTTTCCCATAAAGTGAGAGATCAGATAGGAAAGACATAACTAAAATATTAATACTAGTAGGAAGGAAACAAACAATAAACAAAACGGAAATTGTCACAACCATTTTAGCTGTTTTCTGGTTCTTATTGGAAACTGTGTCGACCTGCATATTGAGGATGGTCTCCTTTCTCCATTCGGCTTTCTTCCATAGTTTTATTGAAAGTATGACTGTGCATAAAATGATGATAAAAAATGAACTTAATGGAATGAAAAAATTGTTGATTGCAAACGAAACATTTCCCACTTCTGCTCGATCTATGGAAGTAATAATTCCAACAAGAGTTCTGTTTCTAAATGGAGAAAACGTCATGCCCAATCTGTGGACAGCATAGACTGGGGTGGCACTAAAGAAGAAGATGATGAATATGACAATGGTCATAGCAGTCGTTCGTTTTGGAGTAATAATACTTTTTATCTGGACAAATAAAAATAGAAACAAAATAATATTTTCATTTTGATAATAACAACCTATTTTTTTCAGACTTAAATACATGTACATAGAATTATGACTATCATAAGACGATATGATTGTTTCAAAGTTACTATTAATATGTAACACATACTGTTGTCAACATGTATACTGTATCTAAATGGCCTGAGTTGACGAAGGATTGATTTCAATGTACCTGGTTTCCCTAAATGATTCGTTCTCTCAAGGCAGTAGTAGTAGTAGAGGTAGTAGTAGTTAGTAGTGAGTGTAGTAGTAGTAGTAGTAGTAGTAGTAGTAGTAGTAGTAGAGTAGTAGTAGCAGTGCAGAGTAGTAGCAGTAGTAGTAGTAGAGTAGAGTAGTAGTAGTAGCGTAGAGTAGAGTAGTGCGTAGAGTAGAGTAGTAGTAGTGCAGGTGCAGCAGCAGTGCAGTAGTAGAGTAGAGTGTAGCAGCAGCTAGTAGAGTAGTAGTAGTGTAGCAGAGTAGTAGCAGTAGAGTAGAGTAGCAGTCAGTAGTAGTAGTAGTAGAGTAGTAGTAGTAGCAGTAGTAGTAGTAGTAGTAGCAGTAGTAGAAGTAGTAGCAGTAGTAGTAGTAGTAGCAGTAATAGAAGTAGTAGAAAAGACTTCTCTTCCTTTTTTTTTGTTCTCTAATACTGTTTTGGCCCCAGGACGTCAGGAAAGCAAACGATTTATAGAATTGCTTTTTAAGCTTCATAAACAATGTTATTCGTCACCTCTGTCATCTCTGATGTCCACCTTTTGCGTTAAATTACTTATCTTTGTATTCATTTTATCGGAGTAACATTGCTCTTTGAAGGGCAATGTATGTTGGTAATCTGATTATGTGGCAGAACCATTTAAATAGTTTTTCTTAAGGAAGAAGATTATGTTTTATTAGACCGATACTAGTTTCGCCACTAGACCATTTCTTCATCAGCCATTCAATGGTCACTATAAACACTGGCGTGAATAAAATGCAACCTTTTCTACATAGAAGCCATTATGTAATTATTACATTGCTGGCCAATTGCAACACAATATATGCGTGTACGACATCATTCCGAGAGTGATACGGTAGCAGAGTAATTGTGTTGATTAATGTAGGTTGCATGCATTTAACATATATTAAGATATATATGTATCTTTAGTTTGTCATCATTTACTGATTGTTGGTTACTAAACCGACGTGTCCCCAAGCTGATATCAAAGTACCTGCAAACTGGTGGTATTCGTTACTCTCTGTTTAAACACATCCCTAATTTTGTTTATCGGACACCCTGTTCTTCTTGTTCACAATGCAATTCAAAACTTCTCAAATAGCTAAACAGAGTCAATACAAATTATAATGCCTAAATCCAGCATGCAGACACCAATAAATTCAAATTAGTCCCTGACAGCGTCCTTTCCATCTGCACATCTCCGACGGTCGATGGTGTTAATGCAACCTTATCTGATATCTTATATTCTAGGAAACCTACATGACTAGGACAATAGATCATATTAACCTCTGAAGGATTCCCAGCATTTTAAACGACATCCAATCATGCCATACCCTTCCGGTTGGACCTTCAATTGCATTGATTGCGAATCAAACGCAATAACAGCCACAGTATACATCGTATTGTCTATATATATATATATATATATATATATATATATATATATATATATATATATATATATATATATATATATATATATATATATATATATATACTAGAGGACACAAGCGACAGAATCATCCTTCCATTTTACATTAGAAATGTGTGTCCTGTATACTCCACTCCACGCTGAAACGACGCTGGCGTATTGGCTAGCTAGAAAACCCCCATACAAACTTCTCATAACAATGTACAGATGGGTCTGCATAAACAGCAATACCATTATCCAGTTTTCTGCTATAAGCTAATTAATTCCGAGTTGAGTATGAATATATCTCTTTTTATATCTCTATATACCAAGATACATAATAGCATTTAAAAGTGTGCAATGCTCACATCTTTATGGATGCATGCTTCCCCTTTTAGTAAGATGAAAATTGTTGTTACAAGCCAATCGTTCTCTTAGTTTCGGAAATCCACAACATACCACTCCTGATCCTTGTGCATTTAATATAACTTGACATTCTTGCGGATTTAGTGGTTCTGGTCTGCGGTAATCCGCACACCTGTTTTTTTTGTTGGAAGTAGTGTTAGAATGCAAAGCATATATCACCAATGTCAAATCGGAGTATTTCTATTTCATCCAAGAACTAAATGCATGACTTCATTCTGAACTAGTGCATCCGTTTCCATTGTGATCGTGATATTGTGACAATGCCAAGTTCTAAATATACCACATATTCCCTAAGCTGAAGCAACGGATAGGTAAGTAGTTTCCGGTTATATCATTGTCCTTGATGGAGGCTAAATGTAAAACATAAATACTTGATACAGTCATAAATAATATTTATATAACTATATCACCATCAAACCTGTAAAGGCATAGTTATACACAAACATCTCTCCAGTGTAATCATGGCTGTAATACAACCGCTGACTCTGGTGAAAGAGAATCGTGACCATCCCGATGACAGGAAAGCAACGTCCATTGGATCGAAAGGTAACTCACTGGACACAACTGCAGGAGTTAGGCATATGCAGGTCCAAACCGTCATTAAAAGACTGCCTAGATCTGAGAACGATAACCCTATGTAAAAATTGATAAAATATTAGTATGTGTTACTTTTGACAATATAACATTTTAATTTAAACAACAATAACGAAGAAAGCAAGCCTTAACGCAAAAATCAGTAACAGCGCGATGATTGCGCCTGAATTTAAAGTGAGCGAATGGAAAAACAATCACAAAAACGTAACAACATGTTGCTTGTAAGCTACTTCAGTTCTATACAATGTACTTCAAAAACATAGTTAAGGACCACATTTTGGAAGAGCACAATGAGAATAAATATAATGTACAAATATAACATTAAATTCAATTCAATAGCAAGCAATACTCACTGCCATGACCCTTTCTTCAGCGTCTCTAAAACACAATTTCAGTAATCAATGCAACTACTCATTTATAAAATGTACAATGATAACTTCATAGATAATTATTGCTAGTAGATTCGCTGTGTATGAGTCTGTGGGACGTACTGAGTTTCACATTGTCTAATTGAAATTATGCGCTTACAAAAAATAAAGCATATGTTATTGCTTGCCACTGATAATAACCTATTGACAGTAATTTTAAGTAGAGAATCATTGTCTGATGTTTCTTGGCAAAGATCGTGTCAAAGTTGTTTTGTAAGACTTGTAATTTCAAACATACTTATGACACTTATTATGTTATCCAGCTGCGTTATCTCTTAGTCTTTGTATATATTTCTCTTCCTAACGCTCTACGTCTGAACAAAACGATGATACAGTAGAATTGTAATTAAATGGGATGATGTGCGCACCTTCAATACATTTCGGAAAGAAACGATTTACTGTATTCAGTCACTAATTTGTTCCTTGTCTATATCAGTCAGCTTCCCTCATTGATGTATGTTGATGTGCACCACTACGCAACAATAGTGTTGCTTTTAAAGTAGATTGTGTGACTACACCTAACTACACTAAAGTTGGTGCATCATTTATTCATCTTTTGTATAGAACATTTTACTAAAAGGTGAGTCTCATTAAATTGACTCAAAATTGAACTTTGTATATCAGTCTCCATGAGTTGAACAAATGCAACACGTTCTACTGCTAGTACATCTGAACATGTACACTGCTGACATCTGAGAAACATGTCACTCAATATGAAATTGAATTATTGCATATTTTTGTGAATTACACAATTAGCTACTTAAGGAAGCTGTAGCCCGCCTGCCCAGCGTGTTCGTAGCGCGTTGGACGACGGTGTGAGAAGGCCTCTGTGAGTGCGGGTTCAATTTCGCGGGCTGGCAGAAAAGCCACAGGTTATCCAGATTTACTGTGTTCGTTGCACGGAACCGAAGGGCTACGATGTCCATGGCACTGAGCCGAAGAGCTGAAAGCTAATGTGTTTCTGGATCAGAAAAATAAAAAAATTAAGCTGTCATTTGATGTTTTCAATGGTTCATATTTTATTTGAAAGCACTTTGTCGAATGTAGCAGAGTGTTACACATACTAATTGTTCAATGTGGTTCTTCTAATCTTCAACTAATTATCAACATGTTTTTTACCTCAAACATAAATCACACCTGTGATTGTGTATGTGACATGTAATGAGAATATAATGAAACACATATATGACTTATGTTCGGTAATACCATTTGACTAATTCTGAACACTTGGCAGTATAAGGGACTCCAAGATGAAAAGTTAAGTTGTTGCGTTAAGTAACTAAAATATTAGGAGTTTTGCATATATATCTTGTACACTCTAACATTAAGACTATTATATTTTTACTGTGGTCTAAATAGATTTCCCATTATCTTGTTAACTTCTTCTTCTTCTTTTGTCGTCACAGTCCTACCGGGTTGTTGCCCAGTGTCGTGGTTTTCTGTTTTTGTCTTGCGCTGTTCTGGTGGCTTGTGTGTTTGTTATCTTTGCTCTTTCACAGGATTCTGTTACGCCATCTAACCATCATTTCCGTGGTCTTCCTCTTGCCTTCTTTCCCGCTGTTCTGTTGTAGAAGACTCTGTATACTGTGGAGTTTGGATGCATTCTTATTAAGTGACCAAACCACTTCATTCTTTGTTTATTTATGTAATTCAAACACGGTTTTGTGCCAACTTTCTTTCTTATGCTGATTTTGGTGACTCTGTCTTTTCTTGTGTTGTTGGTAACTTTTCGCAGGCAACGCATTTCACATGAAGTTATTTTTGTGACTGCGCTTTGCTCAATGTCCATGTTTGGCTCTGGTAACACAAAGTAGGTATAAAATGCTGTTGATCATCTGTTGCTTAGCTGCCTGTGAAATTTTTGGGTGCCTTAACAATGGGGCTAGCTATCTTGTTAACTGAAGTGCTACAATATTCATATCTTGACTCATGATTATGAAACCAGGTGTTGCTTCAACTACTGTAATCTTAAAGTGAGAAAAAAATCAGGTTCCAGGAATATAATATGTTCTCATCCAATTGGATAATGTGCAATGTCAATACTGGGATACATTCTTTAAATAAATAATTGGTTGATGCAAACATATGACAGATGAAGGTGGCTTTTATTTTGAAAACAAAATGACAGTTTTAGAGTGGTTTGTATGTATATATATATATATATATATATATATGTATATATATATATATATATATATATATATGTATATATATATATGTGTGTGTATTTATGTGTGTGTATGTGTGTGTAAGCACAGTTTTATGTAGAATAGAAGGAAGACAAATGGACCTCGATATAAATAGTACCATTACCAACTTCTGTAATGTAACCTACATTATCACCACAAAGAAAATTACTATTGATATTGAATGTAGGGAATATGTCATAACGATAGCTAAACATGCAATTATGTATCCGATAAAGAAAATCATCGCCAATGTGGTTTTATGGTCCGTAATGGGAAAAAGACATTCCGTAAGAAGCGACTATGTTTAGGGGCCCATTCATTTGATCCGTGTGCCTTAAAGGAGAGGAAAGAGTATACAGCAATGTATATCTGCCAGGCATGTCAAAAGAGTTGAGAATTGTGGGAAGTTGGAGGGGCTGACAACTTTTCACGAATAAAATATAAGTTAGAAAAATGTCAGTATACATGCAAAATACTTTTTCTTCGAAAGCTCCATATTAACCACGTGTTAACCACTCTTTGTGAATTGAATGTGATCAGAGCCTAAGAGTGATTGAACGTAGTGCCAGTTATGCGTCTACAAGTAGACCAGCACATCTAATTTCTGCAACGCTTTTTATTTACTAGGGTAGCTTCCCTAAGTCCTTATCTCAGTCGCCTCTTAAGACATGCATTGTAGGTCGCAGTGTTACTATTTTGTGATTCTATTGATGGCCCCGACATTACACGGGCGAAGGAAAATACAACTAAATGGTTAAACCTGATTCTACTATCCGAACCAGGGAGGGTTCCCCAACAGGAAGGCAAATTACGTTTCGTTGGGAAAGCCCAAAGACTCAGATGATGCCGGAAAATTTCATAATTGATGGCTGGAAAGTGAGAACATTTCTAGAACAGTGCAAAAAAGCACGGTTTGCACCATCGATTCAAAACTAAGGGAAACACATTCTAGGAATCTATGAAACAAGATGTCAAGGGATACACAAAATGAGATTGAATAGATGCGAAATCCTATTGTCGTCAGGACAAAAAGTAGAAAGCACAAATCATAAGTAATGAGTTGCTCTCATGTTGTCCAAAGGAAGGATATAAAGCACTAATAGACTGAGAAACAATGGGGCCTAGAATAAAAACATCAACTTTCAGAAAAAAGAAATAAACCTAAAGGACATCTAATGCTACGCACCAACTAATGATAGAGAATAAGACACTACAGAGATGATTTATAACAAAGTACAATATATCATGGACAGAAAAAAAAATAAGGATACTATAGTTTTGATGGAAGGAGGGTATGAAAGGAGAGGATAACATATGTTTCAAAAAGACTATAGGAAAGCATGGGCTGGGTATACTGAACGAGACTGGGGGAATGTTCGCACATGTGTGTACAGCAAACCAGCTAGTTATAAGAGGGGGCGCAACTTTCAGGATAATATAGTACTCAACGATATTCAAATATCGCTAGGTCACAAAACAGCTAGCCTGATACACCACATATGTATTGATACACCACATATGCATTGATACACCACATATGTATTGATGCACCACATATGTATTGATACACCACATATGTATTAATACACCAGATATGTATTGATACACCACATATGCATTGATGCACCACACATGTATTGATGCACCACATATGTATTAATACACCAGATATGTATTGATACACCACATATGTATTGATGCACCACATATGTATTGATACACCACATATGTATTAATACACCAGATATGTATTGATACACCACACATGTATTGATACACCACACATGTATTGATACACCAGATATGTATTGATATACCACATATGTGTTGATACACCACATATGTATTAATACACCAAATATGTATTGATACACCACATATGTATTGATACACCACACATGTATTGATAAGAAACTTAGAAAACTGAAATGAAAATAGTGGCATATTACGAGTGGTATTTACACGACGTCACCATCAATCACAGTAAACACGTCGTTGATTTTCTAAGCACCACTTATACGTCCCGTAGTTTGCCATTGAGTGCTTAGAAGAGCATACGTGACATCGGAAAGCCACATCCTGCTAAGTGAAATCAGGAGGAAATATAAAATAAATTCAACAAACTAAAACTATAGAAAGGAGTTCAGAGCAGACAAGCTTAAAAATCGATAAGTAAGAGGAGACAGGTATGCAGTCACAGTATCTAATAAGTACCAAATATATTAATAGTTGGTAGACAGTATGAGCATAGAGGAACGTTGTCAACAGATATACATTGTATATGGAAGGATAAATGACATATGTTTTGTGAGATAACGAGGGCAAAGAACAGATTGAATAACAACAGATACCTGTAATTTGATCAAAGAAAGAAAAACAGGAAAAAGCATTGATAAAACAGATACAAAACTAGAAGTGTTAAATCTAGATAATACGAGGTATATGGGGAAATTAACAAAAAGGTTAACAGGGTCATAATGGAGGCCAAAACAACAAGGTGCCATAGAAAATATAGACAGCGGAAAAGAAGCTAACCACTATGAAGTTAAAAATAAAAACAGATGTTGTTCAAGAGAGACCAAAATAGATACATAAACAAAGCTAAATATGCATGCGTTTATTGTTTGCGTCAAAGTTACTGGACAATACAGAAGCATTCAGTAATTACACCAATTCAAAATCGTAGATTATCATTATGGTGTATGTTACATACAAAGACAATAGATGGACTAGACATCTTGCCTGAAAGAAAGTTCATCAAAGTAGTCAACATCGGTAAGCATACATAATGCGAATGATGATGATCTAAACTAAAGATCTAGTTTGACAAAATATTGTTTTTAAAGGCAGAATAAGGAAAACGTGAAAATTACATAGAATTATTGTTTTCAAAATGATTTACCTAACAGACTGATGTTGACTGAATCTTTAAAACCTTGCTTCCAGAAGCAGATGATGTTGATAACATTTGTTACGATGCCAAATATGTTAATTATTTGACATAAAACAGTGTAAACAACCCACGTAAAGATCATTATTGTGTAATTGCTTATCACAGGTTCGTCAATGTGTGATTTCATTGTGTTTATACAAGTAGTTAGTCATTGATCTTATAATCTTCAATGAAAGTGTGTGTACAGTAGTTTCTTCAACAACTGTACCCTTCCCACAAACACGACGTGTACTTTCTCTTTAGCTATGGAAGATAATATATCAACGTTAGTGCTGCTATAAATGACAAATGAAGGGGCACGAATACATTTATCTTATTTAAATTTCAGTTTTTTTTTTAAACGCCCATATATTAGTTGCATCAACATGGGTTATTAAAACATACTCTTACATCTCTCTCAATATTTGTTTCTTGTGTCTAACTTTCTTTTCTTAATCACATTCTAAAATATCCATCACACACAATCCATTTATGGATGAGACCCCAGATACTTATATTTCATGACAATTATTAACAATGACAATTAATTGTTATTAACAATATTATATTAAATACACGATGATTATTTTTGTGAAGTCATGTCTAAATAAGTGTTGCTAAGTTTTTCTGTGCTACTTCGCTAATCACTTATTGTATTTCAGAGTTCAAATGTGAAGATATATACAAATTAGATTGTATCAATGGTTGTATAATGTATGTAGGTAAATGTATGAATAGACGCAGACAAGTATGAGTTTGCTATTATTAGATGTAATTATGATTAGTGTAATTATGAACCCACGAGAATAGGGTTAACGAAAAACTGGTCAGTGAAGTAAACGCTACACTGACTGCAGATATTACTACAGGGCATTTAGAACAAGCATAATAATGTTAATATATGTGTGCAGATATCATATTAGAAGAAAAACACTAGTATATTTACTTCTAATTACTAATAACATCGGTTTGAAAATGATATCATAAGTGACACAAAACATATTAATTATATTTTCTACGGCTGTAAATTCAAATCAATTTATAGCACATTCAGTGTAAAGTTGTCAAAAAAACGCAAACCATTAAATTCAATATGTCACGCCTGTGGAATAACATGTGACAATTTCGATAAATCAAGTTACAAATATTTATTCGTGTATCGCCCTTATATATTTGTCTCTACAATTGAAAATGATATTTCTCAAGCATACTATCGTGTATTATGGGCATAGTACTGATCGTTCCTGGAAACGGTTTGATCTGGGGAGGTTCTTAGTGTCTTTATTTTAAATGCAAGAAGGTTGTTACTCGCTTTGATAGGAGGTAGACGCTGTCTAGTTAGAAACTTATTGTTCATTAATCATTGAAGCTCATTTAGTGATGATCTTCAGCGCACATCGAACATGTCCATACTTTATATGACCTTCTCCCAAAGGATGTCTTCCAGTGCGGTTAGACTAATAATTATCGCTCTGTGAATCAGAATCGTTCTTTGTTCCTGAATAATCGTTCAGGTTTATGTAACATATGTTGTTTAAACACACAAACACAACAATACTATACAAGATGATTTCAGTTCAATACATTTATCAACAAGATCATGAGACAATATTCTACTCACATAAGATCACATAGTAATAATACAAAATCATATATATATAACATATACATATTAACTGATAATTTTTCTATCATGCAAATTGTATTTATCGAAAATCGTCAATACTTCGTAACCATCAAAATGAAATGGCACACCCATTATGCTTGTCATTATTTCTTTCTTGAAGTATGCCACATATCATCAATAATCTACACATCAACGTGCACCATGTCAAACCCTTCTTCTGAAGCAGCCAAGACGATTACCAGAAAGTAGCACCATAAAGGGATTCATAGTTGTATCCATTTTTGACCGGACATTGTGATCACATGATCTGTCCAACTAAGCAATGTCTTTGATTCAATACAAAGATACCACTAATATTTACTGTGTTTTTATTTTTTTATTAAACAAAAGTGTTTTTGTTGACTGGAATTATTTATCTGAAGAGTCCATGCAATAACGTTAGTTTTAAAAAAAAAGCGACCTACACTATCAAGCACATACGTCTTAGCTTAGGTAATGGAGATGCATTTGCTTGTTTTAGAATATATATATATATATATATATATATATATATATATATATATATATATATATATATATATATATACACTTCTGCATTCAATGAGAATATGTTGGCATTATAAGATACAAATGTTCTCAGATGTACGTTGTTTACTCAAACAGAATTACCTCTTTTGATATAAAGCCCAGAAACATGGACAGTCTTGTGATGAGACTTAACATCGTTCACATGCGATGCCTCCGTAAGATTATGAGCATTAGGCGGTGAGACACAACAACCATGTCCGCAGTGCAGTAAAGTGCAAATTTGTAATATATCATGGAAATGCTCAGCAGTAGAAGACTAATATTGCTCGAATACGTTAGACGAATGGAATATAGCCTTATTATCCAACATGTATTCTGGAAACATTTGGAAGCGAAGACTCTCAATGACAGAACTCTGTTCATATATATATATATTTATATATATATATATATATATATATATATATATATATATATATATATATATATATATATATATATATATATTTATGATATATGAAAGGTCTCCATGAAATATTTTGTTTAGACCCAACAAATAGGATAAACTAGATGATGACCGAGTTTTGTGGAAAACAACAGTACGCAAAGTTGCAAATTCTTTTGAAAATAGATTTAGGAGTAAGCTTAAAGGCTCGAGAGTTAAGCGCAAACACGGAAGTCGCCACAGTAAAATCAACTCTTGCCAATTGATCGTCTGCACAGACAAAAAAATACCAGACAAATATATACGTGAAGATCAAAATTACATGTCTGCGAAAATATATGATCTGCACATAATAAATGTTTCGTGTGAAAATGTGATGTAAAGACTTTAAAATGAAATAACTTTACGGTAAAGTCATTTCATTTTTTTCTTTGTTAATGCATATCAATGTTACGCCAGTTGGATGTGACGTCAAGCGATCTGTCTTCACTGTTAAATTGTTCTACAACCACACTATCACATGTGACTTGCTGGCATTGTGCATTGAATTGAACTGCAAACACATTATGTATGCAATTCTACTAGTAGATAACATAATACATAGATTATGAATGTTTCAATAAACATGTACGCCTCCATGGTTTCCTGCATATGTGTAGTTCATCGCATAATAGAGGCTAATTACCACGCCTCAGTGACAGCTACAAACGTAATCTAACATCATGCGGCATAGACAAAGATAATTAAGATCGATTGGACAAAACAGGTAGACATGGCAAGCAACAGTAAGTTTAGTTCAACAAGAGAAGGAAACGCCATCGTATATCAAGAAATAAAAGTGTGCCAAAGGCATAGAGACTATATTCTGTACAATATCCAGTTAACCGCCCTAGTTGTTACAGGGGCCTAAATTTGGGGTGTAAAGAATATAACCACTGTTACCTGCCACGCATGTCCTAAGAGGCGACTAAGGAGGTTTCGCTGAAATCGGATGCATGTGTCCGCCAGGGAATGCTAACCCATAATAATGCTTGCAGAAAACGGATGCTCAACGCCGTAAGGCGCATACCATGGTGCAACGACCCCTCACAATGAGGAATGGGATTTGACGGTCGCCAATCTGCCTCGGAGATATAGCCACACAGTAAGAATGTCAGACCTACCTTCACGAGGGTGGCCAAAACTTAACTGCGGGAAGAGGTCGGCACAAACGGGAAAGCAGAATTCATAGCAATTATATCCTACAGAACTGCCCCCAGTAAGCAGACTTGAGAACAAAGAGGTGGCCCACTTACACTAGCGTCCAAGACAAACTGTATGGCGTGGCTGATAATCTGAGACAGACGGCTGCCTTTATTAGAGAATCCGAAATCCCAATCTAGTGACAACGCAGAAGAAGAAGAATATCCAGTTAACAATTTCACTTGCAGCAATTGTGGCACAAATCGCTACTCCAGAATAAGTCTCTATAGCTACACTAGACGATGTGATAGTCTTTAAAACATTGAGAATAATGTGTACCTTCAGGTTTCTCTTCAGGTATTTCAGTCTCTGATATTGGCTGCATGTTATCAATCGTTGGAACCTGCATTTCACAACACATTACGTAACGCGTAACCTATAGTCTCCTGAGACAAGAAAGCTGTCGTTTTGTAAACGGTATCACGCGTTTCGTTGTTGATACGTAATACATGCACTATGTATCAAGACGGATGCATCATTGCTCTGTTCACAAACACATATAATGGAAATGTTGACAAGTCTACTACTGAATGGTAACAATAGAGTAGTCTCAGAACGTTTGTAAGCAAACGAACAAAGATGACGAAAAACTAGTAATGACAGATATAGTGATTTACTACGTTGATGACTACATATATATTATATGTTATTATGTTACAACTAAAGGTCCAAAGGTGAAGTATTGACATTATTACACAGGGTTTGCACATATGGATCTGTCCTTGTCTACAGAAATGTTATGCCATCTGCTTGGCAAAACACGTAATCACAAAGTACTGTAGTTTTACAAATTACAAACACAATGACAAAATACAGCAACTTTTCGACCAGCAAGGTCTTTATCAAGCAAACAAACAACAGGAATGACATATTTTAAAAAAATCATATGGACGACCAAATACAAACGTTTCTAATGAAAATCTGGAATAAAAATGAATAACGAAATAAATGTAACACAAAAAACACACATAAAAACTAGAAATAGAAAAGAAGAGAAACAATGAAAAATCTTGTAAATATATAACTTGAATACATTCAACATACGCACATAGAAATTACAAGGCTTGGGAAGCGAAAGTACTGAGAAGCATAGGAAAGTAATACGTTAAGCCCACGTGGTCGCAAGGTACCATACAACGAAATCAACCGATTCTCTAGAGCAAATCGACTGCGATCATCCGAGAAACATGATCGGATGCCTATGACCTGGACATCGTGAGCTCCTAAATGGCCAGTATCATTGAATTGGGTGGCTACAGGAGTCACAGAGCAATAGCGCATGCCGCGCAAGTGTTGGGCGAATCGGTCACCCAGCCTCTTGCCTGTCTAGCCGATATAAGCCTTGTTGCACCGCTTACAGATAATAGCATAGATAAGATTACGAAACTCGCATGTGAAACCATCGTCAAAAACAAACGTGGCTAAAGGAAAAGATTCATTATGCGTCTGCATCACATAAGTACACGTGTTGCAACACCGACGACCACACTGGACAGCGCCAAAATGAGTCTGGATATTGGACTTAAGGCGACTGTGTACCAACATATCTTTAAAAAATTATGTCCCGTCTGAAAACCACCAAAGGATAGTTGGGGAAGACAGAACGGGTCTCGGGATCTGACTTTAGGATAGACAGATGACGGAATAAAATGTTTGTCACCAGTGAACTATGGGGGTGGAAAGTTAAGATAAGTTTTACTCTGTCAGAGTTAGTAGTCCTGTGCTGGCTGGCAAGGGCCTGCTGGCTAGTGATTTTCTGAACTCGATGCATAGCCGAGACAAGCACCTTCTTCGGGTATCGGCGCCTGCGGAAGAAATCAAGCATCTCGCGAGCTCTCTCAAGAAAATCATCGTCCTCGCTACAAAGGCGACGAATGCGCAAGAGCTGCGAGAATGGCAAAGAGTCACAATAAGCCCGGGGATGGGAAGAAGTATAAAGGAGAAAACTATGTGCATCAGTAGACTTGTAATATACTGATGTAGTGATAGCGGATTGGCTGATGGTGATAGTGATGTCAAGAAAGTTGACACAAGTAGTGGAAATGTGAGAAGTAAGACAGAGAAACGACTTAACCACTTCGCCACTGAGATCCGTTAAAACTGTCCAACTACACTGTATGTTTTTTCCTCTTCATAATCATCTGATTTAAATATACATTTGATGTGCTGTTTAGTTTGACATATGGACTGCATTCATGTTTCCGCCAATGCCCAAAGCGACAGTCAAATCTTTAAAAACAAATATAACGTATCACAATATAAAGAATATGATGATTACATGCTCAAGTTTCAATGATTGATAAAAATGCCATAACAAATGGAAACATGTTGCCATGAACACTAAAAGAGAATTGTACAATGCGATCTTTATTCGGACAGTATGCTGTAGGTATAAAATCTGGACGTTCATCTGGAAATCAAGAAAACTAGACATGCCAGAGATAGCGTTTCGACGCAGAGTGATGGGAGTGTTAGGAAGAGATTGGTATAGAAATAAAGACATCTGGGAAAACGTGTGTACGATATAAGTACTGAAGTTTATCACATGTTTGTCTGAAATCCAACTCTTAAATGTAGCTTTATAACTGAATAACTAGACTAAAAACTTTCAACCACCTTCTACCACCACTTGTTCCTGTGCAATATTCTCAATTCTACACATTTGTTTGTGACGCTGCTTTCTGAAGCTCTTTTTTGCAAACGAACATTTCAATTGATCCCAAGAATCACATTTCAACATGTAATTTATCGGTATTGTATTGTTTACGAGGATAACGGTAAACATTTCTTTAGTCCTCGAAGGGGTACAACACTATTGTAAATGTATGTCTGGTGTGAATGATCATGATTCGCTCCCCTTCGTTAATAAATAATACCTTTCTAGCGACATCAGCGGTCGAACGCAAGGTATTCCAAACCTCTTCTTTGTTACCGATGTTAACCTGCGTCGGTGCCTGACGAATGGTTATGTGATACAAACCAGTGTAGTCGAATAGCAATCGGTCTATCATATCAATTTACCGAAAGTTGTTTAAGTGAGTAACGATGTGTCACATTTTGTTTTTTTTCTTTTAAGTCCCGGTTAAATCTTCTTAACTTAGCATCATTCAAATCGATATTTCAGTAGTAAAGAAATGCATACTCTCTTATTTTAACAAATTCAAGAATGTCTTGTTGACAAATTTAGACCCTTTATGTTTGAGTGTATTTATATATGTAAATATATATATATATATATCAGGGTGCATTGAAAAGTAATGCCTCCAAGTCCATAATGTTGTTAATATTGTTCGGAGGCAATTGACACCGACATAAGAATAAAGTATATGTAAGTGTGTTTTCAGGACAGTAAGTGTCAAGTGTCTGGAATGTTGCGCATGCGCACAACATTATCCAAGATGGCGTCATACATGGAAATTCGGTTGAAGCAAAGAGCTGTGATTGACTTCTTGACGGCCGAAGGTTGTGTTCCCATCGACATGCATCGGAGAATGACAGCGGTATATGGTGACGCCTGTGTGGATGTGAGTACTGTTAGGAGGTGGTCAAAGGACTGTTAAAGGCGACAATCCAGCGACGATGACCTTGCATGATCAGGCTCGCAGCGGACGACCAATTACAGTAGTGGATGAACACCACCAAGCTCGCGTGGACGAACTGATGCATGTCAATCGCCGCATCAAGCAAAAAGATGTCGCTACAATGCTTGAAATTTCGACTGAACGAGTACATCACATTATTCATGTATTGCTAGGGTATTGGAAAGTGTGTGCAAGATGGGTCCCTCGCATGCTGACGCCGGAAATGAAACATCGCCGACATCAGGCGTGAAAGGAACACCTGATGCGATATGAACGAGAAGGCGATGACTTTATCTGCCGAATTATCACTGGCGATGAGTCATGGGTGCATCATGACGACCCTGAAAACTAGCGCCAGTCTATGGAATACAGGCACAAAAACTCACCCACCCCAAAAAAATTCAAAACTGTCGCGTCAGCGGAAAAAGTTTTTACTTTACTTTTTTTTTTTCAATGACAATGCAAAATAAAATAGAAACAACATGTGCAAATATAACATTAGATCAACACGTATTGTCATAACAATGTCTTTAACGTGTCTAAAACGAAAGCACATTTACCAATACTCAATAAAAAAATGTAGAATCAGAAGTTAATATTGTAAGGTACACGATTACAATTGATAACATGTTGCTGAAAGTGATACTCATACTATTTGGTGCAATGTGATTTTTCTAATATTCAACTAATACTTCATGTGTTTTCAACCCCAATTAAAATTTACACCAATGTTTATGCTTCTTCGAAATACAAAGTAGAAACTCAAATTGTTTAGTGGCGGCAATACGAAACGTGCCTCGAAGCAATTGAGAATGTTCCTAATCGGAAAGATTTCAATAAAGTCAGAATATGAAAGTGCTTCTTTGGCGTAGTCTATGCCACATGATGTAAAAATATGCTAAGGATGACAAAAGTATTGCTGTTCCAGAAAAAAAAATTGAAAATTAGACAAACCTAAACAAGTCCTCGTGTCCATGCATGGTTGAGAATTTCCTTATCATGAACGAACTCAACACAGACAGAAAGCAGTGCGAATCCAATAGAGAAATCGAATATTCACTTGTTGTCACTTGCCATAGAAGTTCCGAGAATATTGGTTATTGGTTACTAAACTGACGTCATTGCACTCCGGGCAGACCCATAGGTGCTCAGTCTCCCCAACATATATCAAAGAGTATGCATACTGATGGTTCCTGTGGCTCGCTGATTAAACACACCTCTCACTCTGCATCCAGTTCGAATTGAACAACGGGTAACTCCAAACTGCTTAAATCGCTTGATCGATTCAACATCGATTTTAGTGTCCTCATCCAACAGAGAGTCTCGAAGATACCGAAGAATATCCCCCTTAACCATCTTCAACACCCCAACAATCGATGCTGTTGATGCAAGCCTTTCCGCTCTTTCATTACCCTAAACACCCGCATGCCCAGGACAGCATATCCACGTAAGCCGCTGGAGGTTAGAAACTTCTATAGACGACATCCACTCATACCGAAACCTGCCCTTCTGGATCTTGTGAAGCATCGACTGAGAGTCAGATACAACAACTGCCCCAGTAAATGAAGTCCCAGAAATCCAATGGAGAGCAGCAGTAACTGCCTCAACCTCCATCCTCATACTAGAAGTAGTTGTCCTGTATTTCCCACTTCGCTCTGCAACAACCCTACCATGCGCATTAGCCAAGAAACCCCAGCCGGATTTCTCACCACGTTGAACCGACCCATCGGTATATACAACAACATCATCATCCCTTGCATTATCTTCTATCAGCTGCTTAACTGCGAGATCAGCCTTCATGTTGCCCCAATCTCTACATTCTCTTCCAAGAGTAATGATAACGTTGAGATAGTTCATCATGCTACCATCTGTTGGGATCCATTCTTCCCCTTTTGGTAGAGTCGCAACCGTAGTCACCTGGCCAATTGTTCTCTCAGTCTGGGCCATCCACGACATGCCACGCTTGATTCTCGTGCCCTTAACATCATTAGTGTTCTTGTGAAGTGGATGTCTCTTATCCGAAGAAACCCGCATATATGCCTTGGTTTGGGCGATTGCATGACGGGAGCGTAGTGACAGAAGGTCAACCATATATCGCATCTTCACAATGGGGGAATCTCTAGTGCAGCCCAGAACTATACGCATACCTTCATTCTGAACCCGTTCGAGTCGTTCACATTGTGATATTGATATCGTAAGAATTCAGAGTCCGTAATCTACCACTGACATTACCAGTCGATCGAACAAAAGGGCAAGTTGTCTCTGCTCAAGGTGTGCGGCCACCATAACTTTGAGAGCCGCAAGACCACGCTTGCACCGTTGTATCGTCTGTTCAATATGGTGTTTGAAAGATAGACTACGATCAAAGGTTATTCCAAGATAGCGCAGAATGTCTCTGCGCTCGATGGTATGTTCATCAAAGATTACACAGGGTAGGTCAGCCTTGACGATGTGATTATTCAACGAGCACCACAACATACACGATTTTTCAGGATTGACCTGAGAGCGAGACTCTCTACACCAACCCGAGATGGTATGCAATGTTTTCTGAATGTCGTCAACCATCTCTCGTCTATCTGACCCAGTCCTATATATTAAGATATCATCTGCAAATGTCAATGTCCGACCCAATCCGGTTGGCTGAATTTTAGCTACATTTGCTGTGTAAATATTAAACAACACGGGTGA
This sequence comes from Arion vulgaris, assembly GCA_020796225.1. Classification (NCBI taxonomy): domain Eukaryota; kingdom Metazoa; phylum Mollusca; class Gastropoda; order Stylommatophora; family Arionidae; genus Arion; species Arion vulgaris. The sequence goes on along the minus strand of CM036759.1, from coordinate 18,216,306 downwards.
TAGAGGAGAACCTGGGGTAATCCCGGGCATATACGTGCAGGATCCGATGTCCATGTTCCTAAACGGAGTGTAACGGTTATCTCCATTAAAGAAGCAGCTATCCAGTTTACCAGCCAAGGATTAACTTCACATTTAATCAAAGAGCGCACCATTATTGAAAAATTCACCTTGTTATAGGCATCCTCCAAGTCGATGGCCACAGCAACAGTCTCTTGCTTGGATTGGAAGCCTTCATAAACATCATATGCAAACTTGCCAGCATTGTCCCATGTCCCTTTCATTGGTCGGTAGCTACCCAAAGTGTCAAGGAGAATGTGGTCATTCTCCAAGTGACACATTACCTTTCTGGCCACTATCTTCTCTAGTAATTTGCGATATACATTTTGCAATGTGAGTATGCGGTAGCTGCTGAGCAGTTTATGATCCTTCCCATGTTTGTGGAGCGGTCGTAAATAACTATGAAGCCAAACCTCGGGTACCACAGCATTCTGTACACTTTTATTAAAATCCATCACAACTGCATTAATAACAGTTTCGTCCAGCTGTTTGATGTGATGATATTGGACACCATCAGGCCCTGGAGCGGTGCTGTGGCTTGCCTTGAGTGCATTAACAACATCCTCCTTTGTTATTAAGTCAATGTAAGGTTCTCCAGAGCTAGTAATTTCACGAAGAGCACTTATGATATTATGGCGGTCAGTTTTATCACCTTTTTCTGTCTGTTCCACGAAACGATGAAGGAACCCCTGCCCCTTTTCTGCATCTGTTGTCAAGACGGATCCTGACGAGTCACGTAAAGTAGGAAAAGACTGGCTGGTATTCCTCCTGTTCATTTTGCGATGAAACTGCCAGAATTGATATAGAGACTTGTCGCCATAGATTTGCGTTATGAAAGTCTCCCATAACCCACTCTTTGCCTCACTAGCCAATACTTTGAAATCCCCAGTGGCTTTGTGGCGAATAGCAGACTTTTCAGCCACATCACACATATTTCTAGGTCGCTTCTTTCGTGTGCCATGACTTTGTAGCAGCCGAGAATAGGAGGATTGAACCAGGCGTTTCAGATAAGCTCACGGTAAGTTTTTTGAACTAAACATTTCCTGACCACAGATCAATACTTGAAGATATAAATTTCAAGTATCTCTGAAATCGGAGAAGGCATGCCTGTATGGCGATGGACACTGATAAAAAGGAACGTATACGTTTGCGCATAAATCAGTCTGAAACGCCTTATTAGACGCCCTGACTACGCTTGAAATCATCACGGGCAAACGCAAGAAGTTGAATAATTCAGTGTTGTAAATTTGCAAACTAAAATATCATTCTCATGTTATTGTTGTCGTATATTACTACTCTAGTCAAATTGAAGCGATGTCTTAGAACACTATCAATAAGTTATAAATACCACTTTGCGTATTAATGTTTGCTCTACTGTAGTGATGCAGGGAGTGTATGTCGTTATGTCTCTACGAGTTTAACTCTACACTAGAGAGTCGATGAATGAATACATTGATATATATATATATATATATATTAATAAATATTTCAATTAAAATGTGTGCATCTGTTTCATTTATTGCTTTGCTTAAATTAATTATCAGAACTCCAAATACTTCTGTTCTAGAGAAGACAATACAATTAATTTCTCATATTCTCAGCATTACATTGAAGTTGCTCACTCCCAGTCTAAACCATAGATTCCAAAACTATTCCGGCCCACCACCTACTTTGATCGACATAAACTTTGTAATGCCCCCTTCCCAATTATAATAGTTTACCAACGCCCTCCCCCTCCCCCAATAAATATACTTGCTCTATTTTCTCTTTGACATAGAAAATTGATAAATATTTATGTCATGCATAGTAAATTTTTAAATGGTTGTATGCATGAAATAGAAAATTGATGAAAAAATGAATCGTGTAACACGGGCATAAGATGAATTAATATGCAAAATTCAAATTTTAAATGATTATTCAATCACAAAATCACGAACATAATTTATTTTTAAATATATACTATTAGTTTCTTTTTTAAGGAGCCACCGAGCCCTAATCGCCTGAACGCCCCCTCCCAATGCTTCTGAACTCACTATCGCCCACCTAGAAAGCTTCAGCGCCCAATGAGGGGGTGCAGTATCGCCCACTTATGGAACTTTTTTTTCTAAACATTACGTTAGATCTGCTCTCACAAATTCTAGAAATTACGTTTAACTGCTTGTTTACGTTCTTCAAATCACGTTGCAGCTGCTCTGTCACATTCTTGAAATCATTTTAGTGTTGCCTTCACACAATCTCGAAATCAAGGTGAAAATAATTTAGTTGTTTCCTTCTAAAATCAATTTATATCGTCATCAGCAATCATCATGGCAGAAATGTGTTCAATCCTTTTGCACCATATCACTGATAAGTTATTTTATAATTTTATAGAATGTCCCCACGCGAAAACGGACATTTGTTTTTATCAGTGTTTTATTACCATGGCACACAAACGTCGAAATATATGTTTCCAGCAAGAAGCAGACCCTGTTCTATTTCGCAACAAATAACTCCTCGTTTATACATTCATTCTTCTAGATTCTAACGAGCTCAAACAAACGGATGGGGTGCAGGAGAGTTAACATTGTACAAGCATAAACAAGGCAGCAGACGTCTGGGTGTGTCGGTTGCTTCATGGCTACTGGACAATTCAGTAAACTTAAGTAATTACACGCATGCAAACATGTAGAATATCATTATGGAGTAATTCATATAAAAAAGAAAATGCATGGATAGGAGAGACAGTACATCTTTTCAGGAAGAAAGTTCATCAAAGTAAGCGATGTAGAAGCAAACATAACGCGAATGATGATAATCTAAATTACAGATCTAGTTTGATAACATATATCATTGAAGATGCATAAAACTTATCGAAAGTGAAAAGTGCGTATAATTATTGTTGTCAAATAATTTACCTAACAGACTGATGTTGACTGAATATTTAAAACCTTGCTTCCAGAAGCAGATGATGTTGACTGAATCTTTAAAACCTTGCTTCCAAAAGCAGTTGATGTTGACTGAATCTTTAAAACCTTTCTTCCAGAAGCAGATGATGTCGATAACATTTGTTACGATACCAAATATGGTAATTATGTGACATAACACAGCGTAAACAACTCACGCAAATATTAAAGTGTAATTACCTATAACAGGTTCATCTATGGATGATCCCATTTTGTTTTTAAAACTAATATGTATATGATCTTCTAAGTTTTAAAGAATGTGTATTTACAATAGTTTCTTGAACACATGTGTTCTTACCCGTAACGAGAAATGTACTTTATCTTTAACTCTTGATGATAACGTATCAAAGTTAGTATTTATATAAATAAAGCTCGTGTAGATTTATCCGTTTTAGATTTCTTTTTTTTTAAATATTTCACACATAGATTAGTTGCAGCAACATTTGGTTATAAAACACATTTTTTCCATCACTCATTATTTGTTTCTTGTGTCTAACTGTATTATATTCAGCTTCTTCTTCTCTCTCTCTCTCTCACTCACACACACACACACACACACACTACAGGTGAGGATGAAACCTACGATACTTATATTTATGACAATTATCAAGAGAGTTTGTTTACATTTTCAATTTAATAGCAGATTAAACAGTTTTTAACCATGTCTAAATAATTGTGCTACGCTTTGTTAACTACTTTGCTCAACAATTATTATATTTCAGAATGAAAGTGAGAAGATACTCATTTTTTTGTATCAATGATAAACAAGTATTAGTTAAATGTATGCAAACGCACAAAATAAGCACATGCCCATGTAATTATTGCTAAACGTATCTGACTCTATCACCAACGTCAAAGTTTGAAAATGTATATATATTATTTTATATAAATTACAAACAATAATTGTTAACACACATTTCTTGAGTGTTCCAAACAAACCAGAATGTCGTAAACGAAGACATGACCAGTGAAGCAATCGCTATGCTGACATGAGATACAATTACAGGGCACTTAGGACTGATATAATGATGCTAATATACGTGTGCATGGGTAATATTAGAAGAAAAACACTAGTATACCTACAACTAATTGTTTATAATATCGATTACAAATTGCAGACTTAACGGGAGACCCATCCAGAACAAGGGTTGTATTTTTAAAATTCACAGAAAAAAAAAACTAACAAACATATTGTCATACAATTTGGCCACCTGTTGCTAAAGACATTGTTTTCGATGATAAACAACATGTAGTGTATGTACTGTAGTTAGTTATTTAAAAAATAATTAATTTTCTTGAAAATATTTTGTAAACCCCCTCCCCCTGTATCGGGAGAGGATTTCATAAATATAAGAAGTGCAAAGAACGCCAAACTGGCATATGATGTACATAACACCCATAGTTATAGCGTGGACCTCCAATTTTTGTCTAAACTGTATATAAACAGAGATATTGCTTTCCTAATTTGAATTTTTTTTTTTTATTTGGAAGGTTACATTGCAAAAACCATATCTACAAAACCAATTGAGTTAGACATTTTTGGAGGTTCACGCTATAGCTATGGGTGATATGTACATCATATGCCAGTTTGGCTTCTTCACTTTATGTTTATGAAATCCTCTCCCCGATGCAGGAGGTTTAATATACTTTCAAGAAAATTAATTATTTTTTAAAATAACTAATTAGAGTACATACACTAAACAGTGTTTATCATCGAAAACGATGCCTTTGCAACAGGTGGCCAAATTGATGACAATATGTTCGGTAGTTTTTTCTGTGAATTTTAAAAATACAACCCTATTTCTGTGGGTCTCCCTTAATTGTTACTAACATTTGCATTTCGGTTTCTGATGCAGGCACTTTGTAATCAATCTATAACACATTCATTGCAAACTTATCAAATTACAATACGCATACAAATCAGTCAATGCTAAATATCACGCTTGATTACTACTAACACGTGAGAAATTTGATACATCAAATTGCAAACATGTATGTAATGTATCACCAGGATATATTGTATTAATCAAAGCTTTTTATTTACCAGACTTGCTATCACGTAATTTAGAGTGTTTAGTGGAAACATTTTCATCTGGGGCGGTCTAACTAATTTTATTTTACATTAAAGAAGGTTAATAATTATAATTCCTCTCGTACCGTTATACGTTACACAGGGCCTGCAAGTAATTTCTTCATACCGCTCTATCCTGGGCAACTCGCTCAATCTCCTCCATGGAACTGAGACCGATATTTCCTGCCTCTCTAAGCAAAGTTCGTTTCAGGGTCTCCTTATGTCGACCTCTCTTTCTTGAACCTTTTGTATCCACTTAAATGCCTGCTTTGATATTCGTTGATCATTTCTCCTCAAGGTGTGCCCAACATATCTCCATCTTCTCTTTCTTATAACAGTTGTCACTAGTGGTTGACCAAACATGCCTCTGATTTCATCACTTCTCCTGAATTCATTCCATTTTATATTCATTATTTTTCGCAGACATCTATTTTCAAATGCATTGAACTTGCTTTCTATATCTTTAGTCATTTTCCAACACTCGCTGGCATATGTTAGGATTGATACAACATTTGAATTGAAAATTCGTAATTTAGTTTTAATACTATATAACTTGCAGTTCCATATTTTATTTAGACTTTTAAAAGCTGATGTTGCTTTGCCAATTCGTATCATAATTTCTTTTTAACATTTCCTGTGCAATCAAAATTACTACCTAAATAGATGAAATTAAAGAGAAGGTTACTAAACACTTTATTTTGTTGCGTATGCTCTCTAGAGCTGAACAACAGTTTCTACTACGATAGAGACGTATTGTTCATTGATCATTTTAGGAATTGTCTTCGTCGCACATGAACATATTCACACTTTATCTAATCTCCACCTAAGCATGTTGTCCAGTGTGTTTAGACTACCAACTCCCGTTGTGTTCTGCTTGATGCAACAACTATGGTTTAATCAAACTGAAATAATAATTATATACCACACAAGGGGGTCTCTGTGGCTATGTGGTTAAGCCCTTTGTCTTGTGATTCGAAGGTCCTGGGTTAAGAACCCTAGAATTGTTGCTGGAGCTACGGAGTTCGTGCTTTGCGCAATACTCTCGGCAGATGACGTGCCATTTCTGTGGTGAGGGACCGAGCCGTTTGGGTTAAAACCCGGTGCAATGAAGTCAATCCTTCAGCTTTAAAACCCTTTAAATACTATACAAAATGATCTTAGCACATTACAAGTAACTCCATTGCTCCAACAATAACCTGAGATAATTCTTCTCAATACGGTTTTCTGTATTGAAAACCGTCCCTAACTCGCATCTATAGAAATTCACACCCATGTTTGAAATTATTTATTTCTTGAAGTATGTCACGTCTTCAACAATCTGCACATCAACGTACATTACGTCAAATTCTTCTCATGCAAGCAGACAAAAAGGTCAACACCAAGAAGTGAATAATAGGTGTGTGAGTGTTTTCTGAAGTTGTCATCACATGACCTTTCAAACTAAACAATAGTAAGGAACTGGTGTAACCTAATGTGTGTTTTTTTAAAGTTAGAAAACGTGTTCATTTTGACTTGAATATATTATCTGAAAAATTCATTCAAGAAAGTCATTGATAACATAAAAAAACTTCTTACCTTACCTAACAAATGCAACGACACGTCTAGTCTAAGGTAATGGACATGTCATTTCGTGTTTGATAATTTATACTCCTGCATAATATGAGAAGATTGTATGAGAAAATGCGACACATCTGTTCTCATGTGTATGTTTTTTGCTCAAGTGGAAAATGTCCTGTATTAAACGGTCAACTAAAACAAAAATTCAGATATATCGAGCCTGTTTAATGACAATCTCAGCTACTTGACCATACTACTTCATGAGATGAGACAACCTCTTTAGTTTTGATGTATCCGCACGATTGTGAACATCAGGTAGTTGGACATTATAACCAAATCTGAAATAATGCAAAATACAACAGTGCCATACATCATGGGAATGCTCCGCAGTAGAAAAATAAGAAGTATAGAACATGCTAGAAAAATGGAAAATATCCGCATACTCTATATGTGTTGCTCTATGAACGTTCATAAGGGAAGAGGCTCCAAGGCAGATCACTGTATGTCCTAATTAGGCAGCTCACGTTTGAACATTATGCCATTTAAGTTGCACTGCTTAGCTTCAATGTATCTTGTGTCACAATATGATCTAGTAATAATTTCAGAAGTGTTTAATGCAAGTTCATTTAAACATTTCTTAAAACACTTCTGCGACTTTAAATTTGCATTTGTTTGGACTAAATGTGATAATTTGTACTGGAGAACTGCATTATACATTCTACATGAACAAACATTAACAGGAGCATCATTTGTATATGCAATCTTTGTGCGAGACTTATGCTTTGATTAAAATTGATTATTAAAAGGTTAACACAATACTACATTAAGCCGTAACTTTATATAAATAAAATGCATACTAGTTTCTATGTATTTATAGCGAAACACGTACAAACAAAGTACTATAGTTTTACAAAATACAGAAACAGTGACGATAAACAGCAACGTTTCGACCAAAAGGCCTTTATCAAGCAAACGACACAACAGGAGTGACGAATTTTAGAGAACACTTACAAATGGACGATAACGGAAACATGCAAATGTATCTAATTTATTTTAATGATAACAGATCCCTTTGCACTAGTCCTTCCAAAACGACTACAGAAACTGACAGATCGTGTTCTCCCGAAGTAACAATGTGGATTCAGAGCTGAACGGCCAACAACTGACATAATATACACGCATATACAACTGCAAGAAAAATGCACAGAGCAGAGACCTTTACTCACCGCTTTCGTTGATCTTTCATTGACATTTGTCACGGTTGACTTTATAAAATATTGTAAAATATTGGATGTTCCCCCAAAATTGCATCAACTGATCATCTCCTTACATGACGGCATGAAGGCCAACATACAGTTCGATGGCAGCACATCGGATAGCTTCGAATTTAAAAGTGCAGTCAAATTGGAATGTGTCCTTGCCCCAACTCTCTCTGACATCTTCTTGGCAGTCTTTTTTTACCATGCATTCGGGAATACTGATGGCGACGTTTTCATCCGCACTAGATCTGATGATTCACTCGTCAAGTTTGCGCTCTTAAGAGTAGAGACAAATTGAACATAATTTCATCTCAAGGAACTCCTTTTTTTAATGACGATGCTGCTCTAGTCTTACGCAGATAATTTACCCCGCAATCCTTAATCAATAATTTGGCCAAGCATGATAACTAGTTTCTCTGATTATAATTTTCATCAAAACAGTTGTTTTTGGCAGGAAGTAACACATCAACAAATACCACTATAAATGATAAGCATCCAACACAGTTTAACACATTTTCTATCTTGGGTCCATAGTTAATGCAGCCGCTCTCTTGACGTGGAAATCAACCCTCCAACAGGAAGTGAAGATATGGCATTCGGCAAACTATTAAAGCGGGCGTTGAACAACACAAAACTAACATTGGAGACGTTGCTCCTCATTGCCTTCACATTTTATTAGGTACTGTTCATAAACACCACACATTACTAATAAAAATCAGCTGACAGAATAGACATTAGGCTATTTTAAGTTACAGTATGTGTGTGTTGATTACATTTACCTTTACCTTTTAAAATGCTAAATGCATATCCTTTACATGATTTTGCAAATCAACCTCAGCTTTGTAACGCTGTTTGTGATTTTTCTAGGTATTATTACGTTCAACAGTTTACCATTGCTTTCTGAACAGGTGGTGCAATCGTCCTTTTGTAAAATCCACGCGAAACAATTTGCAACCAAATTGTCCGCAGCGTGATTCGAACTCAGAATGTCGGGGTTAATAGACCGAGTCACTATCCCCTAAGCCACAGACACCACCATTACCCTCATTACCTCGTTACCCCTTCTTTATTTTATGTTTTCTACTTACATCCATCCTGAACTGTTAAATTACTCTTATTTAAAGGCAATGTTTAAATAAGATTTATTTAAAGACAATGTGGTTGAAAACCACGAAACGCGGAATAAGAACTGGTAATTATGACCTCTCTAAATATAATGCACTATTTTGTAAATGCTTTACTGTAAACTAAATTAAATGTTGCTACATGGGATGATATCTGATTTTAAAGATATATCAATGTCCACTGAGGAATAGTTGGTATCAACTAACCATTTGCGTTTCTGTATGGTGTGAAAGTATAGTTTATAATAAATTAACTATGCTGCCGTTGTTAAACTCACTTTAGACCTGATTGTAACATTTCAAATTTTCTATCTTCTTGAATCATAAAGTATTTTTTTCAAGGGTCTCATTTTTGTCACTGAATTTATTTGTCCAGTCATGAGCGATATCCATAGTAATGAACAATAAATAAGTATCGTTAGACATAAAGAGAGTACCACATAACACAATCTTCCTCCCATCTCTTTGCTACCAATTTCAAACATGGTGATTACAGCAATAGAAAATTAAAATTGCATTGGAAGAAATGTGATTACTGATGAAAATATTTAATGCATCAAGACTGTCAGAAATGGTTCAATTTTTAAATACGTTGCAATAGCAAAAAATACATACAGGAAGAGAGGTTAGCGATGCAAGTGTTTTACTGATGGAATAGAAGGATCACATGCTTCTTCCTTTTCTCCTTCAAACTTTCCATATCGGCCACTTGTTAAACCACTCTTTGTGAACTGTATGTGATCTGAGCCTAAGAGCGATTGTACGTTGTGCTAGTTATGATCCTACAAGTAGGCCATACCATCTGATTTCTGCAATGCTTTTTATTTACTTTGGGTATCTTCCCTAGACCCCTACCTCAGCTGCCTCTTACACCATGTCAATCCTTAAAGGTACACGAAGCCAATGATGAGATATATATGAACGTAAACCAACAGAAACTCAAAGAAGTATCTCCTTTTGTTAGGAGCAGACAACTTTGACTCATTTTAACTAACATTGTAAAACGATTACTACCCAACACTACACCATAACGTGCACCACTTTTAGAATACAATAGTCTCATGGCTAAAGTTTGCCTACGAAAACAAGAGGACACATAAATATTAGAGACTGTAGGAAACCACATATACGAAGCATATTCAAAGACACTTGCAGGATCTCTTCGCATATTCTGAACACTGAAAGGCAAATCTTGAATAGGTAAAATAAGAAGAGTTAAAGGTTGCTATGTTTTTTTAATCAGTGTTTATAGAAGTTCGAACAGAACCCATATACTTATTCTGTTTCCACATGTCGGTATACATGTCGATGGTTGTTGTTGTGGAGTGTTGATTAAACACAATCTGAACGCCAGCAATAATTCCTACAGCAACAATTGCTAATTCAAGTTTTATCAATGTCAGTAGCAAGGAATTTAACACATGCCGTGTCATTACACCACCAGCGATAGTTTATAAACAACATTATGTCAAATATATCCATCTATAGCAATATTTCTATCAATACAAGCTGCAATAACTCAGTTCACGGATGATCAGTGAAATTCAGAGTTTAATCACGTACACTACATTTGTAGTTGTTTGTAATGTGATTGTAAAGTGTTTGTAAGTTGTTTGTAATATGTTTGTAATTTGTTTGTAAGGTGTTTGTAAGTTGTTTGTAATATGTTTGTAAGTTGTTTGTAAGTTATTTGTAAGTTGCATGTAATTTGTTTTGTAAGTGCTTAAGTCTCAAAGATCGTACACGATTTTAATATTGTACTGTATGTAGTAAACATTAATTTACGCTGGAGTTAAATGTTACGATTAACGACATAATCTATTCTGAATTATAGAAGTATTGCGAGTTCGTCCTATCTATGTAGTGCATCTGATAGCAATCGTTAATTCATCTTTCTCTTAGACAGGAGAGGTTGCAATGCAGAAAGGTTCAGATTTGACAATGTTGTCAGGTGCTTATGCTACAAAAGAAGTTCACTAAACTGGGGATTATTTATTTGAAAACATAGAATTTTTTTTTCAAAATGTAATTCCTATACATCGTATTTTAATTCGTGTATATTTCATATATGTTTCTTGCATTACTAACCAATCATTTTAACACAGGTTAACGAGGATTATCAACAAGAACTCGTATCTTATAACAGCATTAATTGTTCGCATGCTTTACTTTATAACACTAGGTTGGTAGGACAATTAGTGCGAAACAAAGGTTAATGCGTTTTCTTCTTAGTCGGGAGTTTTAAATTGCAATGAATTCTTTATAGTAGGTCTGCCCCTAGTGCGCTGACGCCAGTTTCGAAACCAAAAATAGATAACAAGTAACATTTCTTTTATATTCGCTATTACCATAAAAGTTTATTTGTATAGTTTCTTACTTCTTACAGATTAAATTAGCTCGGGGCTCCATCTTTCTTCTTCTTTTCTCGAATCATGTTTGCCTCACAGCGTCAGGTCAAGAAGAGATTTCTAAAACGGGGTTCGAAGTGTAATATGTAGATATAAATGCATTTATTTCTCATTCTTCAAAAGTGATTAGTGTCAGATCTTGTAGTGTGGCTGAATGGTCAGTAAATCTAAAGTGGCAACGTAATTTACGTTATATATAATAACAGAACATTAACAACTAACATATTACACAAATCTAGAGAAACAGCAACAACATACAAAACATATTTATTAGAGAACAGTACTCGTTCGTATGTATCGAAGCAAGGTCAGTAAAAATATAACTAATCGTGATGACAGACAAGTTTGTAGCAATCATTGTTGAAATAATATACACTAATAAGTAGTTATTAATATTATTTTATGTTCTGGCATATGAACTTCAGACTGACTGTTCTAACCAGCGATTTAATAAACAATATTCATTTTTAATTACACACTAGTCGTTTTCTGTTGCTTGATGTCACTGTCGCGACAAACAATTATTAGTTCATTCATCTACACTTTGTAAGAGTTATGAATTAAGCTCTCTCTCTCTCTCTCTCTCGTTCTCGTCGATCTATTTATAGTATGTGCAACTCCAAAGCATATGTTGATAATAGAGAAAGAATACATACCGCATATATTGTGAATGCACATTCTATAGCATTTTTTTAAACAAGACGTAATACATTTTTTAATGTGTATGCCCTCGTGACTGGAGTAATTTTTCAGACTTTGGGCTCTTGAATTGTTATATTTAGTTTAGTTTAACCAATTGTACACCGAACCAATTAGTCCATAAGTGCTCCGACCTCCTACTCAGTATGTCTCTCAGAGTGAGGTTACTAACGAAACGGGTTATTTTGTTTTTTACTATTCCTCTTTTACTTCCAGGATAGTGCTTTTATCTAGCTATACCACATTTGACGTGGGAGTTTTACAGTCTGATTAGGTTGTATATTCACCACTATTACTTGAATCATTTACACGTGCTCTCTACCTTAGGAACTTTAGAATATAAGCATTGTTCACTGCTCAGTCCTCTTTTTGCATCAGCTATAACAGCAAGGCTATTGGCGCGTACATTTCCCTTTACACCTGCATGTCCTGGCACAAAAATAAAACTGCGTTTTGTCAGTATAGACCTCGTCAGCGACTCCAACCATTGTCTTCGAGCCCAGCCTGTTTCAATCTTCTTGTGCATACTCATCGAGTCACTGAGAAAGCATGCATGACCAAACGTATGTAACTCCAGCCTGACTGTCACGTTAGTCACTACCTTGATTTTGAGACTGTTTGTACTCACGGAAAAACCACCACCTTCTTCCTTCACATTATCTCCTCTGACTGAACAGTGAAAGGTCATGAACCCCGCTCCTGTCACATCACTGACCCATCTATATACATTATTACATCGTTATCAGAAGAGTTATTTACTCATCAGAAAAATTAACTCCTGAACTTCTGCCTCCACGACCACATGGTGTTTTTGTCTGATTTCTTTATCAAGTCAGATACATACTGAAAATGATGTATTTCCTCAAGTTGGCATTTTTCACCGGATTCAATGCCTTCAAGTGAACACACCTGTTTAATACCGTTGTCGGCCTGACCAATCCAAGATGTTTCTCTTTTTATCATATTTCTTAATTTTATGTTCATGTCCATTTGCAAGGGATGATGTGTGTCAGCATTGACTTGAAGGTATGGCCATGCACGGTAGATCCGTGTTTTATCTTCCATAGTATCAATCAAAAAGGTATCGACCCTGCACGACGTGTCTTGTAGTATGATGCGCATAAGCTCATTCTCTATTATTTCCATTCTTTGAATCTGAAAAAGGCAGAGAGTCAGGATCGCCAGAGCATACTAAATCACAAACAGAACCAGACTCTGGTAAAAGAGACACAGACGTCGCTGCTCACAACTCGCCGAAGCCATTACCCTCATTGTAGTCATAACCTTCCTAGCCTTCATTATCACATGGTCTATGTGTTCCGTGAAAGCAAGGCTTTAATCAATCCGCATCCACAGGTATTTCATAGCCTGAGATCTCTCCACCACCTACGAAGACAAACTCACAGTTGGTGTTGGAGTAAAGTATTGGCGATACGGTTGTTCACAGAGAAATAGGTCACCACTACTTTATGGGGTGGATCAATGCTCCTTCTCCTCACCACCTACATATGGGATCGAGTTCTGACTGAAGATTTTTAAATAACCGGTTCTTGATACTTGTCCTGACGATACACCAAAACATCATCTGCATGTATATTGTCCTCCATCTACATGTGATCTGCTATTATGTGATGCTCACAGTATAGGCGTTGCACAATACCGGCGATAATGATAACTCTTGTGTTAAACGGGTATCATCAGTTGTGATACAACCAGGTGTGTTGTTGTTGTTGGTGTTGAAATCCAGCTGCCACATTTAAATACTATCTTTTGCTGGAAGTGGCCCACAAAGATCCAACTGTGGAAAAATTACCTGATATTGAGTTTAGTCAACTGTAACATTTAATATATTTAAAGGCACACTTGTATATATATATATATATATATATATATATATATATATATATATATATATATATATATATATATATATATATATATATATATATAAAGTTAATTGCATATCCTTCGCAGGACTTTGCGAATCAACCCCAGCTTTTAACACTGTTTGTGATTTTTCTAGGCATTATTACTTTCAGTAGTTTGCCATTGCTTTCTGAATGGGTGGTGTCATCGTAAAAATCCATGCGAAACAATTTGCAACCACATTGTCCGCAGCGTGATTCGAACTCAGAACATCGGGGTTAATAGACCGAGTCACTATCCCCTAGGCCACATACACCTCCATATAAATATATATACGAGGTGTCTGTGGCCTAGGAGATAGGGATATAAATATATCTACCAATATTTATATATATATCTTTAAGGTCAATTGCAATGGCATAAGTCGCAATGCCTGGGTGAAAGTATTCGTATACATCATATGCTGCAGTATAAAAAAGTTATTGTAATTCTAATTTTGTAAATGACGACTTTATTATAGTTGTACACATATATTTGATTTTCTTTGAAATCGTAAGACATAAAACAACCAGTGATAATATGGCATCATCTACGGATGCCGCTGGTATATCTCAAGAAGCAATTCTAATTTATTCATGGGTTGTCTGGGGAGTGGTATGTCAAGCAATCAACATCTTTGGTATCGTTACAAATATTATCAACATTATATGCTTCACGAAGCAAGGTTTCAAAGATTCGGTAAACATCAGTCTATTAGGTATGTTAATGTGATATTGAGTTAACAAAAACTATACAATTTCAATCTATAGTATATTGCTCAACTAGGACTGTGCAGTAGTAGTAACTTGTATTTCCTAGTTGAAACTATTACTTCTTATTAGCAAACCATCACTATTGAAAACTTTTTCTACATTGTATTACAATGTTGTACTATTCTATTGCTTCTCAAATGTAATCTTCGACCTACACTTGAAGTAATAAACTCGTACATATTTAATTTAAGATCTACTTATTGTAAGCTCTATTGTACCGCATTCAAATTATGTAAAGATATGCTCAACTTAACACTACATCAGTTTTCTATTGTCGGTAATACAATAATTCGTCTTAAGTCAGCTCTGATGACTTCCTTATATTCAATCATTTATGATTTCATGTCACGGTATACATACAGATATAGGGGAGACAGCAGTAAAAATATGTGAAATAGCGAAACACGTAATAACAAAGTATTGTAGTCTTACAAAATCAATGACAATACACAGCAACGTTTCAACCAAAAGACATTTATCAAGCAAACGATACAACAAGAGTGACGAATTTCATAGCACAGTACACATAGACTATGGCAGAGATATTCCAACGGGCATAAAATCAAATCAACTATTTTATGTTTTGGAGCGAAGGCAGATATTAGCGCCCCAGTTAAACAATAGCCAGTTTGGGTTTAGCTGCACAGATGCAATATTTACAATAAGACAGATCTGCGAACAAACAATTGCATACAATCAAAGTAAACAACTTATATTTATAGACCAAGAAAAGGCATTTGATAGAGTAAACAGGTGCAAATTGTGGAAGATCCTTGAAGAATAGGGCGTTCAAGGACAACTGTTAGGTAACATCGTGGCCTTATATCAAGATAGCCAGAGTACAGTAAGAACAACAGAAGGAATGACCGACTGGTTCTCCATTACATCAGGTGTTAGACAAGGTTGTGTCCTCTCACCACTACTCTTTATTGCATACATGGATAAAATAACGCAAGAGTCAAATTCAGATAATAATGATATAAATGAACTGATTTTGCAGATGATCAGAGCCGCATACACGAACATGAACACGATCTACAACATATTGACACCTGAAAAAACTGTTTAAATCAAGCTTTTAAAATGAACAACACTAAAACAGAAATAATGAATATAGGAAGAAAACATAATAAACTAGACACCCAGGTCAATGGCACTACAATAATCCAAGTGAAAGAATTCAAATACTTATGAAGCATATTCACAGAAGACGGAGGACTAGATGCAGAGATAGAGGATGGAGTGCAACAAGCAATTGCTGTAAACTACCACCAGCAAGCCTCACTGTTAATGCACCCAACAATTTTACTGACAGCTAAGCAACAGAGGATCAACAGCATTTACATACCAACTTTGTGTTACCAGGGCCAAACATGGACAATGAGCAAAGCACAGTCACATAAAATAACTACATGTGAAATGCGATGGCTGCAAAAAGTTACCAGAACCACACCAAAAAAGACCGAGTCATCAGCATAAGAAAGAAAGTTGGCACATAACCTTGCTTGAAATACATTGAGAAATACATAATTAAGTGGTTTGGCTACTTAATACAAATGCATCCAAACTCCAGAGATGAAGAAATCAGAAGAAGACTGGATGTGAAACCAGTCATGCAATTCATAAAAGAACAACGTATTAAATGATTTGGATACCTGGCCAGAATGCCCTGGTATCGCCTACCACAGAGAGCCACACAGAAAAAGTATAATGAGTACAAAGCAAGAGGAAGACCATGCACAAGATGTAGCGACCGCATCAAGAACAGTCTTAGGAACATGAATATCTGCTTACAAAGTGCCTTAAAACAAGCACACACAAGATCACTACGTTTCACCCCAAACACTTCTATAAAGAAGTAAATGGTGGAAGAGAAGAAAAAGATCCAAACTCCACAGTATACTGAGTCTTCTACAACAGAACATCAGGAAAGAAGGCGAGAGGAAGACCACGAAAATGATGGTTAGATGGCATAGCAAAAACCTGTCAAAAAGCAAAAATAACAATTACCCAAGCCATCAGAACAGCGCAGGACAAATACAGAAAACCACGACACTGGTCAACAACCCGGTAGCAGTGTGACGACAAAAGTAGAATAACAAGTAAGGTTCATTCTACCTAGAAAATCATTGCTTAAAAGCCGTTTAACGTTTTTTTTTAAATATTTTTATAATGGTTTATTAACTATTTTCAACGAAAGAAATACAAGAAAAATTATTATTTATTTCTGCAGGTTTGTCAGTTTCTGATTTAGGCAGTCTAATAACTATGGCCTGGTCATGCATTTGCTTGAGCCCTGCAGTTATGACAGCCAATTTGCCTTTCGACCCTATCTCTGTTGCATACTTGACATCAGCAATGGCACATTTATCCTTCACCAGAGTCAGCAGTTGTATTACAGCCATGATTACAATCGAGAGATGTTTGTGTATAACTGCTCCTTTAAAGGTTAGCATTTCCAATCAAATTGTACAAGTGTTTCAATATTATTTCTTAAAACATTTTCGTTACTGATTCTTCTTCTCATACTATAAGCAAACAGTGCATGCCAACAGTACAAGCAGACAATGTTAAGGCATGTTATGATGAGAGTTCAAAAATACCAATATAATATAACATAGCTATAAAAGAAAAAATGCTGTTATTGTTGAAAGTATGTACTATAATTCATTATTATAAGTCTATACTATATAGGTGGATCTGGGGAGTCATGGATTGGTAGTACCTCTGGTAAGTATGGTTGTCATGCCCTTTTCATGGCTAATTTCATTTTGGTCCAAACCTGACGTCCAGCTCACACTTGCGGCCCCGAGTAGCTGTCGTTAGTAGTTAGCATGCGACAAAGGCCAACCCCCGGCAACGGCTGTGACATGCAGGTTAAACCAGGTGCGGTTAACCGATTCGGTAATAAAACGGGTAGGCCAACCTTGCATGCGAATACTGGACTCGGCAGATAGAGCGGAAGAAGCCATACTCTAGTTCAATGGAGAAGAAGGCGTCTGCCAGCAACGCGTTATCGAGGGTAGTGAGCACGGCCAGGCACTTAGAACGTCCTGGTCAACCGCTGCACCCAGATCCTTCTCCAGCCGTCTCGACTTTTTCCTGCCACTGGACATTGGAGGAATTTGTGAGAGAGAGTGCGATCGACGAACTGCGTAACTCTTTCTCACTTTAAACCAAATAATCGCGCAAGTTACTATTTCATCCATCCATCTATGGGAAGGACATGTGGCTCTAATTTCAGATTGCAGAATACCCAAACGACATTTTTATGGTGAGCTGCATAGCGGTAAATTCTCACAGGATGGTCAGAAAAAGCGATTCAAAGATACGCTCAGGAACTCGATGAAATCCTTCGGCATAGATGTCAACAACTGGGAGAATGATGCTCAAGACAGATTAGCCTGGCGCACACTTCTTCAACACGGTTCCTCGACCTGCGAGGCAGGTAGAACAGCACGGATTTAACAAAAACGTCAAATAGAAAGGCAGTAAAACTTCCCACAAGTGCAAGTAGACACTCCCCCGTGAGTCATTTTTTTTTTAGAATGGCTCATTGGTTGTGTTCGTAAAAACGCTCGTATTGCTAGGCTAGGCGATTGGTGTCGTAAGGACTAGGGTAAGTGGTTCGAGTCCCGTGTTTGTCTATTTGTTTTTTCTGAAGCTTGTAATACCTGTACCCTGTTTATTTGTTGACCACACTGTACAAGAACGTTTCAAGCCCACATCGTGCTCGCTAGTCATCTACGCACACACAAACAAACATAACGCAACTGCATTCCCTTGGATGAAAATGTGTGTGGTCATCAGCATCCGTGATGGACGAGAATCGTACTATAATTCAAATATAGAAAGAAAATGCCCATCATTGTATTGTACTCCAGCACTCTCTAATGCACACACAAAAAACCGATCACATAGTTCATTTGAAATGGGCTCAATATGACAAGTTATTCCTGATTATACAACTTTACCGAATTTTCTTGTGTATTTCAATAAACTCAGTATACACTCATCAACCCCTTCAGAGCCATTGTTACCGCTTCGCACTCTACTGTGAGATGAAGCAAGTCACTGATGTCCTCATTGGCAGTTGTGTGCCTTGAGTTAACAGTTAATGTATATGCACTTCTCTTGCATGAACGCACTGAGCTATCAGTGTATACATTATCAATGATCATCAACATGTCGTATGTATTCATCCAACATTACCTTAACCTCAATACTTACTAAAGTAGATGTTCGTTATGTGCAATTTCTGTTGAGTGCAATTTGGACGGAAATGGTAATGCTGATACACATTGGTAGACCTGAAATGCTTCGTTTATTATTTGTAAGTCAACATAACTGTTTCATAACATCTTCAGCACAGCCCATTCATGAGTTACATCTCTTCAGTCTATATATACTATATGTGTGTAGTCTGAACATTAGTAAAGTGTACAATATCCCCATTCATTACTATTAGATTTGATATAAATATATATATATATATACATCGATTGGGCAGCTTAGCTTCTTCATAAAAATAGCCAGGCATGTAGCACGGACAGGTCACCTTTTGGTCGACTTTTTAAACCAAATCAACAAGGAGGACAACAGTTAAGGTTTATAGCAGTATATCTCAATTGGCTTTGCGTATCGGACGCCACGGGTTGTTTTCGACGGTGAGAGGGATCGTCGCGTCTCATTGGACCGCCAGCCTCAAGTCGGGCAGCCGTAGGCCAATAAGGTCACAGTTCAAAAGGCCACCAAGATCCAGCCACAGTTCACCTGCTATATTGGTGCTTGCAGCTCAAGGTTTTTCCTGGCAAGTGGACTGTAAGTCTTGCGCCAAACAATAATACTAAAACTAAGAAGGCTCAGCCCTTCGCTTAGCAAGCTGGAACAAAAGAACGTGTCCTGGACTGTCAGAAGATCTTACACAGATAAAAGCCATTCGGAAAAATGCAATAATTAACAATGAGCTGAAACAAGTTGAAAGTGGACATCGCAGCATTACATGAGACACGACTCGATGAAAACGGTTTTCTTAAGAATCCAGACTGCACCTTCTATTGGACAGGAGCAGTTCAAGATGAGAGAACACTACATGGAGTGGGTTTTATCATAAAAAAACACACTGCTCCACATGTTAGAATATAAAATAAACTGCTCCGACCTCATTTTGTGCATTAATTTCGCACAAAAACAGACCCGGTACATCTCCAATTTTAATCACTCTTTGTGATATGTTTGATCTTTGCCAAGAACGTGTCTACGTTGCACATTGGTTTGATAGGCCCTAAACGCATAGACTTCTACACATTTAGGACATGTGTATCCGATTTCAGCCAAACCTCATTAGCCGCCTCTTACGGCATGCATGACAGGTAACAGTGGTTCTATTCTTGACACCCCAAATGTGGGCCCCGGTATCCACTCGAGCGATTCGTATTGTGAAACTTCAATGGCAGATTTGGAGCCGATCACAACTCCTGACCATAAGGCATTGGAAAGTCTGTTACTGTGATGAATATGTTCAACGATTACCCAACATTTCAACAAGAACATCAGCGTCGCAAACACTTGCTTTCATAGAAAGTTCTGCCAAACGGTGTCATGGACACACCCGATATCACATAGATGACATTAACTAGACCTCATTATAATTAGGCCGCCTTCAATAAACACCGTCGTCATCAATCGTAGTAACCATAGCGTTGACTGTGACATTGATCACTCATTAATATAATGCAAAGGTGTGCTGAAATTAAAACCACGCCATCATTCAAGGTACGTGATTAACACCGAAAATAAAATCAAACCAGAAATGGTGCCGTAATTTTGCAGTTCATTACGATGCAATCTTCAAAACACTCCACAAGAAAATGCGGAAACACAATGGTGCTACAAAGGAGAGCGAGTTGATTGCCTACACATGAAGGCAGGTGACTTGACGTTTTGAATGATATCAGTAGCCCACATGACAATTTTAAATATAGTCTGTCCCAATGCGTGCCTATGTTGAAAGCTAACATCGAACGATATATACAAACTATGCAAGACAAAGATGAAGTATATACGTTGAATGCTATGGTTATCAAAAATAGACCGGTTTAGAAATGAAGACATCAGGAAAAAAATTGATTAAACAACAACAGTTTTACACTTCATCAAGAAACAACACATTAAATGATTTGACTACAAATGTAGATTACCAGCAGACTGTGCGTCTAAAAGAGCATTGCTACTCCACTACAACGGATACAAAGCAAAAGGATGTCCACGCAAAATGTGGACCTCCGAAATAGCAGGAGACGGTGAAACACAATAGTTATGAAGCGCACATTAAAGTCCGTTCGCCCGAGTGGTTACCGTGGCCCAAATTTGTGGTGTAAAGAATAGAACCACTGTTACCTGTCACGCATGTCGTAAGAAGCGACTAAGGAGGTTTGGCTGAAATCGGATGCATGTGTCCTAAACGTGTAGAAGTCTATGCGTTTAGGGGCCTACCAAACCAATGTGCAACGTATACACGTTCTTGGTAAAGATCAAACATATCACAAAGAGTGATTAAAATTGGTCGTAAAGAACGAACGCAAAGAAGAAGAAAGTATGTTCTAGAAATCTCTTATCCTGACGCTCTGAGGCAATATAGAATTATATAAAAGAAATAAACGCGTAAAGAACAATATTTTTTGAAAGATATGTGCACATGACTAAACGTACTACACTTCGCAAGTAATAGAAACAAACTGTTTATGTTGAAACTTTATTTCTTATGTGTTATAGATGTCATATATTTTAAAACTATATGAAAAGCAGTGATATCACGAAATATCATTAGTGTATCTTTAAGGTAGTGTGGGGATCATGAAGCTATTTTCGTTGTTTTCACATTAATGTAAAGTTGTATAACCATTTTGAAAGATTATAACTTAAAATAGTTGAAAAAATATTTTTTTTTTAAATGTCAAAACGTTGCCATGGAAACAATACAAAATGGCCGCCAAAAAACAAAATGTCAAATCCCTAAGGCTTTGAATGTAATGAATGTAAATGAATTCTGTTTTCACTCTAAGGTGCGCAACTGTAATATCTAAAATATTACACATGATGTTTAGTATATATTAAATATTTAATTCTTTTAACAATTTTGGGTAAAAATGCCCTCAAAATTCGGTCCAAGTAAGCTGCTTTTGGGGGTGTATTTACAAAATTCATAAAACATGTAATATTTAATATATCTTAAAAATCATGTGTAATTTTGTTAGATATTACAATTGCTCACATTCGAGTGCAAACATAATTCATTTATATTTATTACTTTCAGAGACTTAGGGATTTAAAATTGTGTGTTTGGCGGCAATGTTTTATTGTTTCCATGGCAACGCTTGACATATTTTTTTACTTATTTTTGTCTACTCTTTAAAGTCATAATATCTCAAAAGTGTAATACAAATTCTACATTAATATGAAAGCAACGAAAAAGTTTCAAGACCAGAATCCCCCCTTAAGTAGTTTCAAAACTGCAACTTTGTACAAATGTAATGAGTTATGCATGAAACATTTTTTGTTTCACACAGATAAATACTATCATTACACCAAAACGCACAGCTGTGATCACCGTCTTCGTCTTCATCATTTTCTTCTTCAGTGGATCAGCTGTATACGTTGTCAATAAATTGAGCATTGTATTTTCTCCAGTAAGAAACAAAACTCTTGTTGGTCTTGTGTTCATGAATAATAAAGAAAACGTTGAGATGGTTTCTTTTGCAATCAACAACTTTTCCATTCCAGTTGGTGCATTTGTCATCATCGTTACGTGTACCACATTACTTTCATTTAAACTATGGAATACAATAAAGTGGAGAAAAAACACCATCACGCATTCTCAAGATGACAGAGTATCTACACGGAACCAGAAAACAGCTAAAATGGTTGTGATAATTTCAGCTTTGTTTATTGTCTGCTTCATACCTGTTAGTACAATTATGTTAGCAATAGCATTTCTTCCAGCTTTATCACTGAAGGGGAAGTATGTTAATTTGGCACTAATGATTAGTGGCGTTTCCTATATTCCCGAGAGTATTAACTCATCAATGAATATATTTATTTACTATCATATGAGCAGTAGATATAAAGAAACCTTTGTAAAGATATTCTACAAGGATAAAATACATCGATCTTAAAAAGTCAAAAAAGTAATGAAGACCAGTGCGACTTCTGGACAGTTTTGAATGTTATATTTTGCTCATATGGCGTTTTTCTCTTGCAATCGGTCAAATTGTACGAGTTTTCTATGACAACTTCTTAGTTTGCTCTTTTCTATATTGTCTTTCCGCTCATTCCTAAGTCTCTTTTCTAATGATGATGCACCTTTACTCTATGTTATTTTCCCCATACCTGGATCATCATATAGGTATTACCTTTTGCGGGGACAAATGGAAACATGCATTATTGATACAACGCAGTTAAGCTTATACATGAGCAATGGTCTGCCTTGGAGAGTATTCCTTCCGAAAGTTAACAGAACAACAGATGTTGGGACATGCGGCTATTGTCCATTCTTCAAACATGGCAGATCCATCTAAGTCTTCTACTGCTGAGCATACATATGCATGAAGGCAAGTTTGCACGTTGCAGAACTTCAGAATTGGTTATCTTGTCGTACCACCTATTGTTCATAATCTTGTTGAGACATCGAAAGTGTAAGATGTTAAGTTTCATGCCTTGTGTAGATTGTTCATGTTTCTCAACCATAGTTTTTTCCCTTCTTTCTTTCCTCTAATTATGTTTTGCCCTACATCATCAGTATAGGACGCGATTTCTAGAACGGGCGTTTGTGTGCGCTTCGTAAACAATTTTTTTTCTTCGTCTCTGAAGTCCACTTTTCACGTTGACGACATTTTTCGCTGTATCCACTGTGTGTCCGTAACAATGATCTTTGAGGTGTTATTAATCTGATTGTGTGGCTGCACCATTTAATTTATTATTTCTTGATGAATTTGAACACGGATGTTGTATCCACATTTTTCCTGATATCTTCATTTCTAAACTGTTCTCTTCTTCATACTTCCAACATTCTGCGCAGATACGTATTCTCTGTCGTGACTAGTTTTCTTCCATCATCTCATATCAGTGTTCATGTTTGCCACTGCTAGCATAATGTTGGGAGAACTACTGTGGTGAACAATGCTCTTTAGTATTTATGTTTGCATTTCAAAGTTGGCTCCATTTGGTATATGCTTTCATTAGCTTTATTGAATCTATTTTGGATTTTGTTAGTAATTCTTCATTTTGCTGAAAAAATGCTCGTTAGATATGTAAAGTCTATGACTTGTTTTTAATGAATTTTTGGAGATATTGATAGTGTTTTCTTCTCTAGCGAATGGCATTATTTCTGTTTTGTCGATGTTTATTTTTACATCGTATTCATTGGTTGTTAACTGGAGTCTGTTAATGTGTTACTGTAGCTGTTCCTAAATTGTTGATATCATTGCCTGATTGTAGGCAAAAATACGTTGGCTTAAGAATTCAATAACGTTGTTCTCTTCACTGGTATTAGCTATTTTACATATTTGATCGATGTTTGTGTTGAACAGCAGCTGTGTTAGTATGCATCCTTGTCTTACTCCTGATTTATAGCTTCTCTTTTAGACCTATGTTTGTTATTAACGTATACTAGTTGCATATATATATATATATATATATATATATATATATATATATAGGACGATGTATAGATTAAATAAGAGGGCATTAACTCTATAGATTGACAATACTTTTCGCAATTAGTTTCTATTTACGCCGTCGTATAGTAAAGAGCTATTTACACATATATCGATATATTTTAATCTTCACCTGCAATGCTAATTGTGTGCTGTCCCACACTCTCTTTGATAGCTTGACAGTTGGCCCAACTACCTACTCGAACGTTGATTTCTCATCAACAAAAATGCTGACAACGACTTTGGACACAAGATAGCAAATGTTGTGAACTGGTGTTAGATGATACTATTTAAACTATTTAATACTATTTAAAGTGATATTTGTTGATGTATATGTTTCCAATATTTTAGTGTTAGCTTTCGAATTCACAAGATTCCCTAAAGACACTGATCATGATTTTTACTGTAGGAGTAGATTTGAATTGCATTCTTCATTTTGTTTCCTGATGATTTAACTCCATTGACTGTCTATTTGTCTCATGTTCAAAATAATGTGCTCAGGTTTCGTTCCCTGTAACAATCTAAGCTAAAAAAAGTATCTTTAACAGCATTGAACGCCTACAACATTTATAAGAATTTGCTTTTTTTGCATTCAGTGGTAAATTGTTAGATTTTGAGAAACCCATCTTGCGCAATCTGAGAAAATTCTAGACATTTTATAATTGCATTTGTGGTCAAAGGAGAAAGGAAGCGGTGCGCCACTATTAGAGAGAAGGCTCTAATCCCCTGCTCTCACTTCCAAGTGGTGACCCTGGTAACAGACAGTAGTTACGGTCTGGCTAAGAGGGTATGTGCCGTGGGAGAGCTACTCTGGGCAAGTAGAGACGCAAAGGTAGTCATGCTTGATGGGAGTCATGCAACACAAACAAGCGAACTCCCAGAGTGACTATTAATGCTCGCCTCTCCCGGCCGATGGGAAAAGCTAGAACGGTACAAGTGGAACCTCGCGGGGCGGAACTCGGAGCCCGCGCATTCTTTCTCTTGATGCACCTCTCGTGAACCGATGAGTATGCTGTGTGGTGAATTGGGCCGCACGTTGGTCCACATAGGTCAAAAGCCTAGCCCCCATCACAGAGATGGAGGCACGAATCAAAACCATCGAAGGGACGTTGACCCTCGAATTACGATATTCGGAGCCCGCGCATGCTCTCTCTTGAGCCACCTCTTTATAGCCGATGAGTATGATGGGTGTCGAGTTGAACCGCAAGCAGGGCCACATAGGTGAAAGCACTGTCCCCATCACAGAGACGGAGGCACGACCCAAAGCCATCGAAGAGACGTTGACCCGCGTGTGGTGTAATTCAAAACCCAAGCATGCTCTCCCTTGGACCAATACCCTAGAGCCGATGAGTATGCTGGGAGTCGAGTAGATTTGCACGTTGGCATCATGGGGCGAGACTCGGTTTTTGCCCCCTCGAAGTTGGACAGCCCACTGGGAATTGACGGAACTGGTGAGGTAGGCACCAGGGCTGAGCAAGTACGCACGGTGGCAAAGCCATAGTAGGCCCCATCGAAGGGCAGGCCGGCGCGGCAAGCACGGCAAACGCGGCAGCGGCTAGCGTGGCAGGCGAACGGGTTCGCGTCCCACCCACATGAGCACAACAACTGGAAAGCCTAGCAGAGGTAAAACCAGTGCGTTTTTTCCGCTCGTAAGGAACTACTGCTGCCTTGTAGTTGATTGGAGACAATCAAAACCTAGCGGAGCAAACCTTAAACAAACCTGAACGGTCGCAAACCAAAGTGTTCATTAAAACGAACCGGTTTTGCTGGGCAGAGGGCGTTCATAAGCCTGGGAGGGCCAGCCGTCTAAGTGTCGTTGCCCTAAATGAAAATGGCAACCCCCTGCCGTGTGGGTTACGGCTGGGGACAATCAAAGGCTGGCGGAGAGCGAACTGCACACAATAGCTAGCTGAAATCGAACACCCCACCCAAGAATAAGCAACTGCTCTCCAATAGGTGCTGAAGGTTGGTGCACGTACATTACGTTCTGATGTTTGGCTGTTTATATATCACAATAGAATGATAAAACTAGCCTAGAACGATCGAATGAAGAGAAGAAGAATAACTGCATATGTACTACCATTGCTGACTGACAGATGTAAGTCCAGTTGTTGAGTAGTGATTCGCCTATCATTAGAAATATTCTCCCTCACCGCATTTTTTCACTTCTAAGTTTGTAGCAGTTGCAGGGCGTTCATAGCGTGACGGATCATGCAGCTTTGTATCTCTACTCCCTGAATCTTTCTTCTCTGAACTCAGCGACTTAATGTACTGCTTCCAACTGCAAGACTTACATACACATTACCTATACCATCGTGAATGTTCACAACAGTTTTCTTCACTGCAACGAGAATAAATAACAATTCGCTGTATTAACGCAAGCTGCCAATATGCTCCATTCCTACGGTATAGTGCTGTCGTGTTATTTGACGAATTGCTGGTGCATTTTTTTACACACAATCAACACACGCCATAGAAGATTAATTTAACACATGCTTTAATTCAATGTTTCAACAATTGTAATAAAATGCATTAACAAATGCAGTTGAATTATTCCACAGACATTAATTTATAAACAACAATATATCAATTGTATCTAGCTGCAGAAATAATTATATTAATACAACTTGTAGTAATTCAATTCACAGATGATCAGTGCTTGCACATTTTTAGTGATTTACTGTATGTAGTTGACAATAATTTACACTGCGCCTAAACTTTATGATTTACCAAACAATCTCGTCTAAAATACAAGTTCTTCTTTTCGTAGAAAGGAGATGTTGTAATGCAGACAAGTTCAGATTCAGATATATTGACCGGTACTTAATGCTACCCGAGAAATACACAGAACTGTAAATTGTTTATTAGAAAAAAAACAATATTTGTTTCCATCGAATTCGTATATGTCGTATTTTAATTCGCGTGTAATTCGTATATTTTTCTTCTATGACTTCTTCGTGTCTTTTTAACACATTACACTCTATATCTAATATGAGAATTATCAGGAAGAACTTGTATATTCCAACATTAATTGTTCTCTGGATTTGCTTTATAACAAATGGCTAGCATGTCCACTAACGTGTAACAGCTGTTAGTGCGATTTCTTTCTAGTGTTCTTCGCTGCAACACCATCTTTATAATGGGTCTGACCATATTACTCTCGCAATCAAAAATCAACAAGTAACAATTATTCTAATATTTAACAAATATTGTAACAATGTAATATATCGATAAAAATTCATTTCTTTCTTCTTGTCCATGAGCGTAGCGTCATATCGTGGATTGTCGTGAATGGTCAGTAAATCTAAAGTATCAACATAATCAACTGTTTACAACATTGAATATATAGACACTATTTAAAGCCAACGAAAGGAAGAAAGAAATGATCAATTGTATTTGTTATAACAGAAAATTAACA
This sequence comes from Arion vulgaris, assembly GCA_020796225.1. Classification (NCBI taxonomy): domain Eukaryota; kingdom Metazoa; phylum Mollusca; class Gastropoda; order Stylommatophora; family Arionidae; genus Arion; species Arion vulgaris. Next base: position 18,188,380 of record CM036759.1, on the reverse strand, counting down.
ACTAACATATTACACAAATCTAGAGAAACAACAAACGGCATATGAACAATAAGTAACATATTTCATCGAGAATATTATGTATCGAAGCAAAGGTCAATAAGAATATAACTGTTCGTGGTGTCAGATAAGTTTATAGCAATCACTTTTGAAATAATATACATTTATAAATAATTATTAATGTCACTTTAAGTTTTTACTGTTGAACTTAAGACTGACTATTCTAACTACCCATTGAGTTAACGACATTCATTGTTTTTTTAAAATGACAAATTAGTCATTTTCTTTTAGATGATGTCACTGTGGTAATAAACAACTATTATACCATTGATGTATGTGTCTGAACGTTATGGATTAAGCTAACTCTATCTTTCTTGTTATTGTATGTTAGGTATGGGAAACTGAATAGCATATGTTGGTAATGGTGAAATATTATGTACAGAAAATTGTGCACATATACATTATATGGCAGTTTTTTAAAACATCGTAATACATTGTTTATTGTTTATGTTCCTGTGACATGTCATAATCTGTCATACTTGAGACTGAATGTATTATATGTTTCATTATAACGGTTAATATAATTCTAATTTTGAAAGAGACGTCTTTATTAAAGCTGGACACATATATTTCATTTTCTTTGAAATTGTAAGACATATAACAAAACCAGCAGATAATATGGCAGCATCTTTGGATGCCGCTGGTATATCTCAAGAAGCGATTTTAATTTATGCATGGATTGTCTGGGGTGTGATCTGTCAAGCCATCAACATCTTTGGTATCGTTACAAATATTATCAACATTATATGCTTCACAAAACAAGGTTTCAAAGATTCAGTAAACATCAGTCTATTAGGTATGTTAATGGGATAGTTAGGTAACACAAACTAAACACTTGTATTCTATAGTATATTGCTCAACTAGGATTGTGCAGCAGTTGTATCTGATATTTCCTAGTTGAAACTATTACTTCTTATTAGTAAACCATCAATGATGGATGCTTTTTCTACATTGCATTACAGTTGAACTATTCTATTGCGTCCGAATTGTAATCTTCGACTTACACTTGAAGTAATGAACTCATATTTATTTATGTAAGATCTACTTATTGTAGGCTCCTTTGTGATGCATGCAACAAGTCGGATTCAGACAGCCTATTACATGAAACATAGCATGAGAAAGGTGAAATCAAATCCTCTATTGAATCCATTGTTTCTCGAGACTAACAAGATGTTACCATTTCAAAATACACATAACAAACGTAAGCGTGTATGCATAACATAAGGGTAAAATAAGGGTGACATGTATTGAACAATGTAACAACTATTTTTAAACAATTACTTTCATTTCAGCAAACTCGATAGTTTAAACTTGATATTTATACAAAAGTTATAACATTGAAAAGCAAAGATTGTAAAGTGAGGAAAAATAAATAAATATATATATATATATTTATATAAATATCACGTTACGGGACACAGTCAAGTGTTACTAGACAAGCGCTAGAGTGGAACCCGCAAGGAAAACTGAAAAGAAACCGTTCTAAACAGAACTGGTGACGACGTTTTCTTTATTAACTTAAGTGGGCTAATTGAATTACAATGAATTAAACACATTGAATTACACACATTGTATTACAATAAAATAATTCTAGACTCCATGAACCAAATGCAAAGTTTTTCACAGTATTCACGTGATTACAAGAATCATTTATATTTTAGTCACACTTAGACTTAATTTAATGTAGAATTAATATTTTGTTACTACAACTGCATTTTTAATTTTTTTTTTAAAACTACTAAGGATATTGTATCGAAGATTCGCCAAAGATAGCTTTTGAACAATGATAATACAACACATATTGTAATCAATATACTTTATGGAAAATGATATTTCCACATACACATTGATTTCTTTTACTTGGTAGTAAAGTTTGTATTGTTAACTTTAAAATGTTGATTCGTTTTGTTGTGATTTTGTTATTTTCCTGATACAGAAGCACTTGAGCTTTCAGCTCTTCGTCTCAGTGCCATGGACATCGTAACCCTTCGGTTCGGTGCCACGAACACCGTAAATCTGGAGAAGCTGTGACTTTTCTGCCAGCCTGCGTAATTGAACCCACACTCACAGAGGGATTGTCGCCCGTTGTCCAAAGCGCTACGAACACGATGGACAGGCGGGCGTTGCTTCGTTTAAATATTATGACTTATGGGATATGTTTCAAGCGCCATTATTTAAATATAGATGTTATGTGAATGCATTTTGTGGCCCCGCTGTCCCAAGATAGATAGTACACTACTTCATATAGTATCTATATATTCTACTACATTATCGAATGTGTGGTGAATATGAAACGACTGAGTTTCTTATATCTATATGGCATGTGATTTTAACAGACTTTAGAGCACTTGCTATCACATATGACATTTATTCGTTACGCAGATAAAATGATTTCAGAGGATCTCACTAGGAAGTGAGACTATATTTCAATGTGTTCTCTAACCCGTACAAAGAAGCGTCTCCGCGACCCCTGTCCTTGGATATAAAAATAGATCTTTATGCACAACACGTAGTACAGTGTGTTCAAGATAAAAGTAGCCCGGTCAAGTGAACCAATCTGGCATATGATTATGAAAATGAGAAGGTTCAATCATGACGTAGTATAGATCAAGTGAGCAAGTCTTGTTTGTGGTTGTAATTATGATATGGGAACGGGCGATGAACAATGGTGACGAAGGGCGAGCACATTAGTACCGGTTTAAATAGTAAATAGACAGAACGCAATGCGTACCTGATCACTTTTAATTTGTCAATGGGGATGCCTTTATCTTGAACACCATGTACTTAATTATTGCCGTTTCCCTTGACTAATTACATTATCAAAGAGCTAAGATCAAATGTGGTATGTTAATTGTGTCTTTGTCTCAATGTTGAACAAAATCTTCATCATTTTTTAAATAAGCAATAATTTTAAAGAACCGAATTTAAATATATATATATGTATACAGACATAAGTAAGTGCATTTCTCTCATATAAGAAGATATATATATATATATATATATATATATATATATATATATATATATATATAAACACACATGATTCAACTTATTCCTCTCTGCTCCACGTGGAGCATATAGCCTCAACAGTAATTCTTCATCTTTCCTGGTCTCTGACTGTTTTCTGTATGGTCCCCAGGATAGTCGAGCCCACTTAAGTTAATAAAGAAAACGTCGTCACCAGTTCTGTTTAGAAAGGTTTCTTTTCCGTTTTCCTTGCGGCTCCACTCAAGCGCTTGTCTAGTAACACTTGACTGTGTCCCGTAACGTGATATTTATATATATATATATATATATATATATATATATATATATATATATATATATATATATATATATATATATATATATATATATATATATATATATATATATATATATATGATATATATATATATATATTTTTTTTTTTCTTCACTTTTCAACTCCAAACGGAACAAAGGTTTGAAATAAACTTCTTCCAGCCCTTCTTCTCTTTTATCATTCATTCCAATTTTTCCATGATTGTCTATCATTTTAATATATGTCTACAGCTAACTCTCTTCTCTAAGTATGTGTAGGTCTTCCTCTACTCCTCTTTCCCATGGGTTCCAATCCAATACCTGACTTGCAAACTTTCCGTCGAAATTTTCAGTACGTCACCTACTCATCGTTAGCGTCGTTTCCTTGAATTTTTTAAAACTGAAATCTGCTTCGTTCTTTCTCTGAGTTCATCGTTCGTAAACTTATCATACGAGCTCCGTCCCTATATTCTAAGCAAACAATATATATATATACAAATTTATATACATATATATATATATATATATATATATATATATATATATATATATATATATACATAGCTTTTTCATCTTTACAGACGGTCAATTGGCACGTGTTTTACTGTGACAACTTCTGAGTTTTCGCTTTTCTCTCTTGGCGTTCAGCTCGTACATAAGTCTCTTCTCAAAAGACTATGCGCCCTTTCGTAATTTGGCTTTCCACACAACTCTGTCATCAGCTAGTCCTTCCCATGTGCTCGGACCTATAGAAAAGTTTTTCATTGAGGCTTTGCAGACAGCTTTATATCTGAGCAGTGGTCTGCCCTGGTGCCTCTTCCCCTCCAAAACTTCACAGAACAACATTTGTTTTGGTATGCGATAAGTTTCCATTCTTCTCACATGCCCCAACCATCTTAGTCGTCTACTGCTGAGCATGCCTATGATGGAAGGCAGGTTTGCACGTTGCAGTACTTCAGAGTTGGTTATCTTGTCGTACCACCTGATGCTAATATGTATTTGCATCATCAATTGTGTCCAAAATGTACTCTTTTTTTTCTCCATAGGTAATAATGTTTCTTTTCTTTTTCTGTGCCATCTCTTACTGCTCTTGTCAGGCCTGTATGTCTTTGGGTAACCGCTAACATGGATCTTTGACTATGTTTCATGAAGTTAGCTCACACTTGCAAGTGTTAATGAAGGGTAGTATTTAGAACCCATTCTGACTAGTAATAGTTATTTGGCGATACATAATGTCGTTTGCGATTCTACAATCGCTAATGTGGCACACGTGTACCAGCCAGCTCAGACATCGCTGACTTAGCAATGTGTACGTGCTTAGGTTGCCCGGGCTTTCGATGACTTATGTATTCGAAACGTGTTTTTTCCATCAAATGTTGGATATTCGCCTGGAACATCACGTATGCAGATGTTTTAACGTATGTGGTCGATGTTTCACTACCATACAGTAGCACACAATTCTGTTCTTCTTGTTCCATTGGTGTTTTGTGCAAAATGCAGTATTTTTCCATAAAAGCATTGCTAATTTGAACATAGCAGAAGATACATTACCAATACGTTTGCTAATTTAATCATTGAGGTTAGAGGTTGCTGCTGATGGTAGAGATACGGTGACTACTTACAGCACACGGCTTCTAATTTCATTCGATTGAGATGTGCACATATAAAGGCCATATCTTGAAGCATGATATTTGTTTTCTTCAGACTGGGGTCAGTCTGAATTCCTTGGATGCTGCAACAAATATGTACGTGAAAATATGAAGCCCGTTCTCAGCTTAATGATGTGTCATCGGCAAACAGAAGTACCTGATGCGTTGAGTTGTGGTCAATGTTCTGGAGCAGTTCTGACAGGTTTTTCATCTGGTCTTGTGTGGATAACTAACATACATTATTCGGCTTGTGTAAAAGAATGGTAGAGAAGCAAGGAAGACATATTAAAAAAATGGTGACGATGCAAGTAAACTCCTATTTGACTCCGCTGTTGATGGGAAATGTGCTTGAGTGTGTCCCATCAAACATCACTGTACCCTTCCGGTTATTATAGGAAGATAATATGATATGACATTAAATGGCAGTCAAACGACAACTGATAAACTGCATATTTATTCCAACTCTCTGCTATCAGTGCCAAACATGGCCCCTGACTAAGACACAAGAAAGAAAGATTACTACATGTGAAATGAGATGTCTACGAAAAGCTGTCAACGTTACAAGGCGAGATAGAGTGAGAAACGAGAACATCAGAAGCATCGTTGGTACCATGCATACAGTACATCGAGAAGCAAAGAATCAAGTGGTTCGGCCATTTAATGAGAATGGAACCACATTTACTACCATCACGTGCCTATAATAATCGACACTCAGGGCGCAGAGCACGAGGCAGGCCAAGAACAAGATGGATAGATAACATCTCAGAGTCCTTGCGAAAGCATGGACTGACAACGTCAAGCGCAACACACCTGGCACAAGATAGGAAACTAACTCTCCCACGTCGCTTCACGGCAAATGTGGTTAAGATAAGATAAGATAAGAATATGATATGAAGATAAGCACTCAAGGAAGACCTCCGATATATATATATATTCTAACTGTAATAGACAGCTTTGGATGAAATTTACGTGTGGAATTTGGATCCAACTGTAACACCACTCAGGTCAACCGAGAGAAAAACCGAGAGGCAAATGAATTTTTTTTTTTTAATCCAGTAGAACTTGAGCTGAAAGCTCTTTGGCTTGGTGTCATGGACATCGTAACCCTTCCGCTCGGTGCCACGAACACCGTAAATATGGGGAACCTGTAGCTTTTTTGCCAGTCCGCGGAGTTGGACCCGCACTTACAGAGGACTAGTCACCCGTAGTCCAAAGCTCTACGAACACGTTGGACACGCGTGTCTCAAGGGAATACATTTCTATATTAATATTTATATATTCATATTATATATTGTATGATGTTTGTGGATACATTTTTCTAAATAAATATTATTTAAATTATAGCAAAAAGCATAGACCTCATTCAGAAATCACAAATTACTTACTCAGTGTGTATGATTACTAACTAGCCGTGATTTTGCGTGTTACAATCATTCGCAATCACATCTTTTAAATATTTTAACTTTAAATGTTTACATTTCTAAGTGATATCTCCAAATGATATAAACCAATTGTTTGTGTAATTATTTTTTAATGACGAAAATGTTGCTTACCTATGCTAAATGGCGTTATTGTTCCCAGCACACATCATTAATGCTCTAGAATTCGTATGCTGGTTTATTGAACACGTTATGGGAAGTGTATAGATATTTGAACACAAATGTAACTGATATAAATCAGTAAAGAAACCCCCTTGATTCAATATTGTGGTATTGACATACACAGTTATGCAGGAATTATAGGCTAAAGTTCAATGAGTGTAGCGTTCTTTAAGTTTCTCCTACTACGAACAAACCGACATCATGTTATATATAAATATATATATATATACTGTATATACTTTAGCAAGTTAGTTCGTGGCCTACGATAACATACTGATGACGGGCTCGGATAAAAATTCTAGGAAATCAGACCACAACCTTTGCACAACCTCACATTCCAGTAGAAGACACATTCATTTTAAAAACAATGATGCTTGCTAAATCAAGGTCATACTATGTTACAAATTATGTTGAACACACAACAATATCAGTATTATTAACCGCCGAGTGGTTACCGGGGCCCAAATTTGGGGTGTAAAGAATAGAACCACTGTTACCTGCCATGCATGTCGTAAGAGGCGACTAAGGAGGTTTGTCTGAAATCTGATGCACATGTCCTAAACGTGCAGAAGTCTATGCATTTAGGGCCTACCAAACCAATGTGCAACGTATACATGTTCTTGGCAATGATGAAACATATCACAAAGAGTGATTAAAATTGGTCGTAAAGAACGAACGCAAAGAAGAAGAAGAAGAAGTATTATTAACATTTGTCATTAATGAATTATCATAGACTTGTAGAATTATATAAAATTGTAGAAAACCTTACAGTGTTCTATACACAAAAATTATAACAAACAAGATCCAATTAAGTAGGAATTTTAGTTGTTCCCATCTAATCTAGTCGGTTTTATGTTGCTGGGGTCACGGTTAATTCTATTTAGAATGGCATGACTAAAAAGTCGTTTAATTTATAATATTATGTTCTTATAGTGAAATTGTAAGTATTTTCAACAAAATAAATACTATTTGAAATGATTTATCGATTCAGGTTTGTCAGTTTCTGATTTAGGCAGTCTAATAACTATGGCGTGGACCTGCATTTGCATGTGTCCTGCAGTTATGACAGCCGACTTGCCTTTCGACCCTATCTCTGTTGCATACTTGACATCAGGAATGGCACATTTATCCTTCACCAGAGTCAGTAGTTGTATTACAGCCATTATTACAATGGAGAGATGTTTGTGTATAACTGCTCCTTTAAAGGTTAGTATTTCCAGTCACATTGATTAAGTGCTTCCTTTGTATTACTTAGATTTTTGGTGCTACTGATTCTTCTACTATTTCAGGTGGCATACTAAATTAAAAAAATGAATCATTCTTCAAGGCAATGTCGTTATGAGAGTTCAATTATTCAGCACCATTCAAGTAAAAATGGTAAATCTGCAACACTAAACAGAATTTCAAGTCAAATGGAGTCTAGCTAGACAAGAGCACTTTGCTGGTAGTCAAAGAAGAATATTAAACAAACAAAGGACCGGTGTAGTTAGTCGCCACACTCTGAGAGACCTACTAATGAATGATCGGATCACTTATGTATTAACAGTTTCGATGTTAGTAAATTTCATAATCACTGCTCTCTTGGTGTGCCCATGGACCATCCGATAAACTTCCCAATATCTTTACCTGAGTGTATCGAAGTCACAAACGTTCTATGTAGATTAGACATATGTCTGGTGCTTTTATCAAAGTGTTCATTTTTGGCAGTTTCCGGTTTCACACAAGTCTCACTCAAGTGTTATCTCATCATTTAATGTATATTCATTTGCTTTAATGTCAAGATTTTCTAATGTCAAAACACATCTTTTAACTCGGTTAGTATGCATACTAATGTATCATGTTATCTGTTGTCTTGTGAATATCTTTTTTTAATTAATATATGTTTAGAACAATTATGAAATCCGTCGAATTGGAAACACGACAAGTCATCAAGTAAAATTCATATCAGAATGTATCCCTTTCTCTAGATAAATATGCTTTTAGCAAAGAAACATCACAACACTTCATGTACAACGCTAGCACCAAATTATGTGATAATAAAGAGAATTGTACACAACACAATTTGATCAAATAAAGAAGAATTAGACAAACTATGTCCTTCGGAAACACGATGAAAAGAGAAGTGCAACATTTGGGGAGGGAAGAGAAGGACATTTCGAATGTTATGGCATATGGTTTGACAAGAGATCGACGTCCGAACAGATAACCATTCGAACAGGTAAAAGACGGCCGCCTACGCACGCAGGCATGTGACTTGATGTGTTGAATGATATCATTAGCACACATGACAACATTCAATATGATGCTAGTCCATCACGGGTGATGATGACCACACCATAAGCAATAAGTAATGGTATGTTATTGTGTATGTTGAATTTTGTAATGTAATATGGTGTAATATGCGTGTGATATGTGATACATTATTGAACAATATACAAAGATATGCGATCATTGCTGGTGCATCTTTAATTTAAGAAGTTTCAAAATTGAATCTTGGTACATAAATAATGAGTTATGTATGATAATCTTAATTACTTTCCACAGATAAATACTATCATTACATCACAACGCACAACTGTGATCACCGTCTTCGTCTTCATCATTTTCTTCTTCAGTGGATCAGCTGTATACGTTGTCAATAAATTGAGCATTGTATTTTCTCCAGTAAGAAACAAAACTCTTATTGGTCTTGTGTTCATGAATAATAAAGAAAACGTTGAGATGGTTTCTTTTGCAATCAACAACTTTACAATTCCAGTTGGTGCATTTGTCATCATTGTTACTTGTACTATATTGCTTTCATTTAAGCTATGGAATAAAACAAAGTGGAGAAAGGAGGCAATCGCACATTCTCAAGTTGACAGAATATCTACCCGGAATCAGAAAACAGCTAAAATGGTTGTGATAATTTCAACTTTATTTATTCTCTGCTTCATACCTGTTAGTACAGTAATGTTAGCAATAGCATTTCTTCCAGCTTTATCATTTAAAGGGAAGTATATTAATTTGGCACTAATGATTAGTGGTGGTTCCTACATTCTTGAGAGTGTTAATTCATCAATGAATATCTTTATTTACTATCACATGAGCAGTAAATATAAAGAGACCTTTGTAAAGATATTATACAAGGATAACAATCAATAAGTTTTGTGAGAGCCAACAATTAATACAGACAATGAAACATCACAACAGTTATATGACAGCAATAATTTTCTCATTAACATAAGTTTTGTGAAGGTTAATTAACAATTAATACAGACAATGAAACTTCACAACAGTTATATGACAGCAATAATTTTCTCATTAACATAAGTTTTGTGAAGGTTAATTAACAATTAATACAGGCAATGCAACTTCACAACAGTTATATAACAGCAAAAATGTTTTCATTAAAATATATATATGTTTTTCGTCGTTGCACATGGTCAAATATGTTTGAAGAATGCATAACATAATTTGGGGTGATTCTAAACAGACTCGAAACAGATCACAATCGACAATGTTTAACTTCAATATGTGTGGCATTTGAAACAAACAAAATGAATTAATTGAAAATATAGGGAGAAATAAAACATATTACGTTAATGGAAACAGAAGACACCAAAATTAAAGGAACATTATGTCAATAAACAATCAATAACTAAATAGATATGTTTATATTTATTTATATATATATTCACTCGTGTATAAACATAATAGAAAGAGCAAATAATATAGTAGGTTTTATTATCAAACCAGAAACAAATTGAAAGTTAAATGTAAAACATTTGAATGTATACTATCAATTACAACGGAAGAAAAAGAAGTAAGCGCAACATTTACACAAACATATTCAAACTTAAATAACGGAAACGATGAAGAAAAAAATAATAAATTGTAAAGCAAAACGAGATGCTATGAACATTGGGAAATATGTGCGAGAATTTAGTATAGGAGAGTTCAAATCAAGGATCGGACATGAGAGGACACGAGAAAAATATGGTAGCTTCCCATCTCACTGTGGCATTAAAGTCAAGTATGGTACCGATTTCTTGGCAAAGAAAGGAAGTACTAAAGAAAGGAAAATAATAACCACTGTATTTTCATGAGGTCAAACAATCATAAAGAAACGTTTGCACTAGATATTAAAACAAACACTGGATACGATTATGGTAACGACTTCGATAAAGACCTTAGTAGAATAGATCGTCATTATATTTTGCATACTTACCATGCACTGCAATCTTTAAAAAAAAAAAAAAAAATTCGCCCGCGTGCCCAGCGTGTTCGTAGCGCTTTGGACTACGGGTGACTAGTCATCTGTAAGTGCGGGTTCAACTCCGCGGACTGGTAGAAAAACTACAGGTTACCCAGATTTACGGTGTTCGTGGCACCGAGCCGAAGGGTTACGATGTCCATGACACCGAGCCGAAGAGCTTTCAGCTCAAGTGCTTCTGGATCCGAAAAAAAAAAGATTCTTATATAGTCAAATAACCCTTTCCCATTGTCAAAAAGCTATAAACCATGTCCTCCAAGACTGTCTTCTTACGAGTGAACTAAGGGGGGTTTAAGGGGTTTAAAAGCCGAAGGATTGACTTCATTGCACCAGGTTACCCCATATGGCTCGGTCCCTCTCCGCAGAAATGGCACGCCACCTGCAGAAAGTATTGCACAAAGCGCGAACTCCGTAGCTCCGGCAACAATCCTAGGGGTCTCTGGAAAAAACTGCACTCGACCTGAAAACTATGCTCTTGGGAAACACGACAAACAAACTATGACTAAACATTATATAATCTACAGTTGAATAAGCTAACAACAGAGTCTGCTGACAAAGAATAGGTTATCTAAACAAAAGCAGATTTATTTATAGTATATATATATGTTTCTATAACACGACCATAAGTTTACATATTGTGAGGCTCTTGATACATTATATTGTATGGAGGATGAAAATAAATTCAGATGATGTCAAGTTGAAAGAAAAGAACAGCTTAGAAAATGAATGATGTGCAACAATATGGTATATACCGAACATCAAACATAGAATAGAACATGTCTTTATAAAGGAGTATTGTAATATTACAGGGATTCCTAGACAACACATACATATGCTACATCTCATATGAAACCAAGGGGTTCAAAGGCGCAAGGAAACAACGATGCGTCAGGTTAGTGAGCTGGCGCTAATTCCCTGCCCTCACCACCACGTGATGACCCTGCTAACATATAGTAGTTCCGGTCTAGCTAAGAGGGCAGGTGCCGTGGAAGAGCTACTCTGGGGCATGTAGAGATGCAGAGGTAGTCACGCTAGATGTGATCAGCTCACAACACAGACGAGCAAACTCCCAAAGTGACAATTAATGCTCGTCTCTCCCGGAAGATGGGTAAAGCTGGAAGGATAAACATGGAACAGCGTTGGGCGACACTTTGATCCCGCGTATGCTCTCTCTTGAGCCTTCTCTCTTGAGCCAATGAGTATGCCGTGAGTCTAGTTAAGCTGCACGAGGGTCCACAAAGGGCGAAACTCGATTAAAAGCCATCGAAGAGACGTTGAACCACGCGGGACGAAACTCAGAACCCGCGCATGCTCTCTCTTGAGCCCTCTCTCTGGAGCCGATAAGTATGCTGGGAGTCGGGTTGAGTTGCATGTGGGTCCCTATAGGGCGGAACTCGGGCCTGTATCACAGGGATGGGGGAACAATTTTAAGCCCCAGAGTCAGACAACCCTGACAATTGTGAGTACGACAAAAACAGATGGTAAATATGCACCAGGGCAGAGCTAGCACGAACGCTGGCGATGCCATAGTGGGCCCCACCGAGGGGCAGACGAGAATGGCATGGCATTGCACGGAATGCACGGATCAGCCTACATGGGTCGAAAACTGTGACCCCCATCACAGGGCTGGAGGATCGGGTTGAGTCATAGGCTGTGACAGGTCATGCAAATGTGAGCACGGAATTGACGGAAATGGTGAGGTAGGCACCAGGACAAAGCGTGCACGCATGCGGGTGTCTCACGGGTGGATCTGCAGGCGGGCATAAAAGCCAAGCATGGCAGAAAAGTCAGGCACGGCACCGGCACGACAGATAGCCAGGCATGGCAGGCGCGGCAGGCACGGCAGGCGCGGTAGCTCGGCAGGCACGAGGGTGTGCAACCACCCGAATGTGCAGAATAACTAGAAAGCCCAACAGAGGTAAATCCAGTTCACGTTTCCGCTCTCATGGAACTACTGATGCCTTGTACTTTGATTGAGGACAATCAAACGCTAGCAGAGCAAACCGTACACAAAACTGGAGGGCGGCAAACCAAGGTGTTCCACAAAACGACTGGTTCGCTGAGCAGATGGTGCTTATTAGCCCGGGAGGGTAGGCCGTCTAAGGGTCGCTGCCCTGAAAGAAAATAGCAGCCTGCTGCCTTGTGGGTTTTGGCTAGGACAGCGAAAGGCTAACGGAGAGTGAACCCAGAAAACGCTGGTTGAAACCAAACACACCACCGAAGGATAAGCACTTGAGCTCCAATTGGTACTGAAGGCCGTGCACGTACATTCTGTTCTGATGTTTGGCTGTTTATATATCACAATATAATGATAAAAGCGGCTTATAAACAATCGCGAGGGAAAGAAAGAGAGATATGAAATCATTTCCTTGCGGCGGGATGTGTGTGCTTCAGTGATACTTAGAGCTATGCTGACAGAAACATTGCTCTTGACTTCGTTGCCCATGCCGGACAGGTCTTAGAGAGAAGTCAGACTAAATTTGACCTCCCGGTACTCTAGGTTGGGAGTTGTGCGATATGCTAAGGCCGTCCGCACACGGGTCGACTGGTTTGCAACGCGAGTCCCAAACCGGTTGAGCATGCAACTGTCTTGTGACCTTGCCTGTGTATAGGAGTGGGGGACCACACACGGGTCGACTGAAACTAAACTGATTTCAAACCAGTCTACAACTGGTTGTGAGCGACTGTATTTCTAGGTCGCAGAGCAGTTGAGTTTCATGGTTGCTAGTGAACACCAGGGGAAATGAGCGACCAAAAAATGAATATCATTTATGTTGGAGAGGTTGAAAAACATGAATGTTTGTATAATTATAGACTTCTACAATATTCAAGGAAAGATATAATGGAGAAAGCAGGGCAAGAGGTTGCAGAGAAAGTCTGTGTGTGTTTGTGTCCATCTTCGTGATGTAAGGAGTAACCATTCTCAACAATTCCATATAACAACCTTTGGACATTCTATAGAATGCTATAACCTTGATATCTGTTTTATTTAGTTGTTGTGCTGCTACAAACAGCCTTAAATGAGTATTTCTATTTATATAAGGATGATACCAATACTCCCTTAATGTTCTTCTATTTCTACGATACTGATAATAGTCAATAATATCTTCTTTATCTGAACTACTACTTGACATCATAGTAGAATACGAAGATTGACTAAAGATGGATACGAAGTATGTTCGTACAATAGCAAAGTACCTATCTTGGTGGATCCGACGTGACTGGTTTCAGACACTCAACATGCTCGTGTGTGGGGGTAGCTCGTGTGTGAGGGTAGCTCGTGTGTGGGGGTAGGTAATATGTTCCTACAATAGCAAAGTACCTATCTTGTTGGATCCGACGTGACTGGTTTCAGACGCTAAATATGCTCTTGGGTGGGGTTAGGTTTCGTTTTGGTTGCGAACTGGTTGTGTATGTGACTAGTAAAACCAGTTTGAAATTAAAGTCACAAACCAGTCGACCTGTGTAAGGACGGCCTAACTACCCATCCATTTCAAACAGCGCAGTTGGAGAAATTCAAAACAAGCTGCACAATACGCATAACACGACAACCCATAAATACAGACCATACTTCAAATCTTACAGCAAACACAATATAGACAGCCGATCGAAAATAAAAATGCCTAAATCCCACATAATGCGACTAGAGAAGTGAAAATACAAATTTGAATTAACGTTCTATTAAAACCAGTTCACAAAATAAAGTTGTTCGGCTTCCTTTTTCACTGCAAACGTAAAAGAAAACAAAAACATGGTAACGAATGATAACATAGATTAAAAGACGCTTATAACTATGCAAACAGACATCCAATACAATCTTCTTTAGAAGCAGGAAAGTTAGCACATACAGGGTGTTCAACTTAAAAGCAGCCCCAGTGATAAATATAAATTTGCCAGGTACGCATTGCATCTCGTATATTTACTATTTAAACCGGTTCTGACTACCTTGTCCTACGTCACATTTGATCATCGCCCCTTCCCGCACTACAATTACACACCATCACACAACCTTGACCTATACTACGTCATAACTGAACCTTCTCATTTCCATACATATATGCCATATTAGCTCAATTAACAGGCTGCTTTTAAGTTGAACACCCTGTATAATAGACTAAGAATACATACAACGTTTTATGCACGCAAGCAAAAGTTATCACATAAATGCATACACACTTTAGAAAGTGCATCTTCGTTCTTTATCGTTCTTTATGTAATTTTTGTGCAAAGACACAATACACGCCATTGCAATAAAAACAATAATAAAGCACAACAAGAGACTCGGAATCTCCATACACGATATCAAGACAAGAATACAAACACAAAGAATATGTTTGGTAGTAGAGATGATTAATTAAACATCATAACAAATACACTCTTGCTCAATACTATTGCATGCTACATATGTCTCAGAAAAAAACATCAGTTCACACAGTAAGCAACACAACACATCACCACGACGGCACCTTGTCTGATTTCTTCCAGCAATACATTCAAAACCCACCAAACAAACACAGATATAATTACTGCACAGTAGACACCATTACACAATAGAATTGCCCGCCTGACCTGCGTGTTAGTAGCGCGGTGGATGACGGGTAGCAAGCCCCTTTGTGAGTGCCCTTCAATTCCGCGGGCTGGCAGAAAAACCACTGGTTCTCCAGATTTACGGTGTTCGTGGCACCGAACCGAACGGTTACGATGTCCATAGCACTGAGCCAAAGAGCTGAAAGCTTACATTTTTTCTGGAGCGGGGAAATAATAAAAACACAATATAATTAAACGGGATTAGATCAATTTTTACAACAGATTACCCACACATCTTTAGAAATCTACACAAAGCACACACATCGAACAAAGAAAAAGAAGTCACATACATATTGCTATTCACCATAATACCAGTCGCACACAAAGGAAGAAATATAACACAACAAACCCAATGCCCACTCTGTAACCAAAAAAAACCTAATCAAACAAGAAACGAAAGACCATATTGTCTTCCAATGCACACCATTCTAATTAGCACTACTCTCACTACAACAATTAGTAAACACAACACAAATAGTCACATACAAAGCAGTCATGATCAATGTAATCCCACAAAAAAGCACATGACCAACATAGAGTACATGTCGTACTATTAGTAGAATTTATAAATGGATGTCCATAAGGATGTCCATAAACAAGGCAAATATGACTAACGACAGCAAAAAGCATCACTTTTGAAATACATTTACGAACAGAAAATAGCATATATAACCCAACAAACACGTCAGCGAACACATATGCACAAATGCAAACAAAGAAGACCCAAAGTATTTTGAACGGAATAATTCAATATACATTAACAACAGAACGGTCATGCTACCGTGTAAATCATCTTTCACAACAAAACACACCCATTAATTTCGTCTAAATCCCGCACATTGATTAGTAAACCATATTTCATAACAAAGTAGATACACTACTATATAATTTCATTTTTGCAGTATATACAAGAAAGTTTTAATTAATTCAAGGAATATCAGTGAATTTCGGAGTTAAAAAAATTAATTGTATGTTGCTATCAAGCTTACATTCGTTTAGTACATAGTCGTAGTAGTTGTAGTCGTACTATGTAGTTGTACGCACTCGTATGTAGTTGACATCAATTCCCATTGGGTCTAAACTTCACAATTTACGACATAAATTTGTCTGAAATACAAGTCTTGAGAGTGCTGCTTTTCTCTGTGGTGAAGCTGATAGCAACTATTAACTCGCTCTTAGAAAGAATATGTTGCAATGCGGTTAGGTACAGGTCCAACGATGTTAATAAGTGTTTTTGCTACCGAGAAATCTGTAAAACTACAGACTTTAAAAAATATTATTTATCATAAAATCCATATATATATATATATATATATATATATATATATATATATATATATATATATATATATATATATATATATATATATATATATATATATATATGATATATATATATATATATATATATATATATATATATATATATATATATATATATATATATATATATATATATATATATATATATATATATATATATGTATATCGTATTAAATTCGCGTATAACTCGTAAATGTTACTTCAATTACGAACCGGCCGTTCTAACCCGGGTTACTTTGCATTGAAAATCTCGTATGCGCAACTCCATATTTTAACAACAATAATTGTTCTCATGATTTACGTCATAACAAAATATTATTATGACTACTACAGTGTGACATCTGTTAGTGCAGGGTGTTCGAAGTTGCAATACAGTATTTTTTAAAGGTTATGCCGTAGCGCTCGGAAGTCAGTTAAGCAACTGAAAATGAATTAAAATATTACTTTACATGCGTGATTATGATAAGTATTACATTGCATTGTGTCCTTGTTTTATTAAACTGTAAATTCGCACGGGGTTTGAATTGTCCAATGTAGATATTCATGCTTTTCTTTTTCATACTTCAATTCTGCTTTTTTTCAGATCGTGTACTGCCATGAACGATCATTAAATAGTGTCAACTTAATCAGCGGTTTTGATAATAACATACCATTTGCAACTAACAATTTAAACAAGAGTAGAGAAACAACTAGTAAAATATAAAACATATACTTTATATATTTATTCTAGAATAATATGTATTAAAGCATAGTGGTCAAGTATGTATATACCTACTCATGGTGTCAGATAAGTTTGTAACGACCTTCGCTGAAATAATATACACTAACAACTAATTATTAATGTTACATTATGTTTTAATATTTGAACTTAAGACTGACTATTCTAACCAGCGATTTTGTAAAATCCATGTATTATTTAATTACATATTAGTCGTTGTCTGTTGGATGATGTCATTATCGTGATAAACAACTATTGGTCAATTCATCTTTGTTTTGTAATGGTTATGGATTAAGCTAACTATATTTCTCGTGAATATATTTAGGGCATATGAAACTACGCTGCATCATTGTGAAACCTTATCTACATCAACTATTGTGAATGTACAGTCAGTGTATAGCGGTTTATTTTAAAATAAAGTACTTTATATTGTTCAATGTTTATGTCACTTTGAAGAAATTAATCTGTCATACTTGTGGCTCGCTATATTTCGAAGTAATGACGTATTAAAGTTGGACACTTATATTTGATTTTCGTTGAAATCGTAAGACATATAACAAACACCAGCAGATACTATGCCATCATCGTCGGATGCCGCTGGTATATCTCAAGAAGCAATTATAATTTATTCATGGGTTGTCTGGGGTGTGGTGTGTCAAGCAATCAATATCTTTGGTATAGTTACAAATATTATCAACATTATATGCTTCATGAAGCAAGGTTTCAAAGATTTGGTGAACATCAGTTTGTTAGGTATGTTATTGTGACATTTATTTCATATTATTGCAATATATAGTATATTGCTCAAAATAGGAATGTACAGTAATAGTAACTGTTATACCTTAGCTGTTATTATTTCTCCTTCGTATTAGTAATGATGTTAAGGGCATAGGAATCAAGCGTGGCATGTCGTGGATGACGCAGGCTGAGAGAACATCTAGCCAGGTGACTACGATTGCGACCCTACCAAAAGGGGAAGACTGGATCCCAACAGATGGTAGTATGAACAACTATCTCAACATTATCATCACTCTTGGAAGAGAATGTAGAGATTGGGGAAACATGAAGGCTGGTCTCGCAGTTAAGCAGCTGATAGAAGATAATGCAAGGGATGATGATGTTGGTGTATGTACCGATGGGTCGGTTAAAGTGGTGAGAAGTCCGGCTGGTTTTTTTTGGCTAATGCGCATGATATGGTTGTTGCAGAGGAAGTGTGGCATACAGGACAACTACTTCTAGTATGAGGATGGAGGCTGAGACCGTTACTACTGTCCTCCATTGGATCTCTAGGGCTTTATTTATTGGTGCCGTTTTTGTATTTGACTCTCAGTCGATGCTTCACAAGATCTAGAAGTGCAGGTTTTGTTATGAGTTGATGTCGTCTATAGAAGTTTCTAGCCTCCAGAGGCTTACGTGGACATACTGTCATGGGCATTCGGGTGTTTACGGTAATGAGAGAACGGGCAGGCTTGCATCAACAGCATCGCTTGTTGGGGAGTTGAAGATGGATAAGGGGGATATTCGTAGGTCTCTTCGCGACTGTCTGTTGGAGGAGGACACTAAAATCGATGTTGAATCGATCAAGCGATTTAAGCAGTTTGGAGTTACCCGTTGTACATGTCGAACTGGATGCCTGAGAGGCAGAGTGAGAGGTGTGCTTAATCAGCGAGCCACGGGAATCATCAGTATACATACTCTTCGATATCGGTTGGGGGAAACTGAGCACCTATGGGTCTGCCCGGAGTGTAATGACGTCGGTTTAGTAACCAATAAGAAATAACCAATAACCAATTAGTAAAACATAACTGATGGATGTTTGTTCTGCAATACATTGCATTGTTCAACTATTCGATGGTGTCCTATTCATAATTTTCCTCTAACGCTTGAAGTAATGTACCGGTATTTACTGAATGTAAGATCTACTGAATGTAAGATCTACTGAATGTAAGATCTACTGAATGTAAGATCTACTGAATGTAAGATCTACTGAATGTAAGATCTACTTAATGTAAAATCTACTTAATGTAAGATCTACTTATTGTAAGATCTACTTAATGTAAGATCTACTTAATGTAATATCTACTTATTGTAAAATCTACTTAATGTAAGATCTACTTCTTGTAAGATCTACTTAATGTAAGATCTACTTAATGTAAGACAATAAATAAACAATCAATACGATCATTTGAAGCCACATATACGTGGTTTTATAGAATAATACTGCAAATTCCATATACATGGAGGAAAACAAATGAGGAGGTTTTCAATCAGTCCAACATATCATTAACGAACTCTATCAACACGAAGCCACTTGTTGTATGGAGCTGTACGTCTCGTCATTCAATCTTTGTTATATGTTTGATGGTGACATGTCATCGGAAATTGTGCCCCATTTTATCTTATCACTTACAACGTTCGGTGCAATATTGCACATCGCATACACTGTAGATATCTATTTTTCATAATTTTCCTCAATGTTGGTGGTGGGCGTCCTTTCTTTCGTTTTCCATCTGGTTTTACCAGAAGGATGTTTTTGGTTATATGGCTGAATTAATTTGAATATCATGGCCAATTGCTGTACGTCTCCTTTTCCTTGTGATAGTGTTTTATGCTGAGTTATTTTGATGAATATGTTGTTAGATAAGTATTTGCTGGTCAGAATGATCTCATGAAAACGCACCGATTTAAGCTATGAAAGTCTGACCATTTTCCCGCATCATTTATTGCCACTCTCCAACATTCTGAACCATGAAGTAGCGCTGGAGAAATACAACTGTTATAGAGTATAAGTTTATGGTGTCTGTGTTAAAGAAGTTAATGACAATTCTACTATATGGTAAAGTCAAAATGAATGTATCTATTTTATTGGTTTATTTTTTGCCACGCTCGTTCTTATCATCCACTTTAACCATGGTTGAAATATGTGGGTTTTGCTTCCAGGACGTAAGTTGAGAATCAGTCAGGATCCAACTGCATGACCAAAATTTATGCAAAGTCTATACATATTCTCCACGATATTATTCAGCATTATCTAATACATTTAAAGAGATGGACAACTGAACAATTTTACAAGCAGGAAAATCGTATTTTTAAGTTACAACACCTTAATACCTATTGTATCTTGAAATCAAAAAATGATTAGCCATAGGGAAGCAATGAAATCTGACTCATGTTGAACTATTTTATTGGTGAAAATAGAAACTTACTAGAGTGTTGAGCTGATAATATCTTTACACGCATTTGTATGCAGCACAAATGATCCTGCAATAAGTAGATCTTCAATCAAACAAATGACATGATTGCCGTCGTATGCGATCATGTCTCTCCACAACTCTCTCTGCTTGGGGCATGTAATCATTTATGAGGTCAATCTTGTGTCGAACCATGATGTCAAGCCATCCAAAATCTTCTCCCACTGTCATCCACGATCTCTCTTCCCTGAATTTTACCTGTTGTCACAAAATGTTATAAACCTATTCTTCGCATTATATACATGAAAGACCTTCATTGTCGGATTCATATTCTTTTGATAAGGTTTCTTTGTGTACAAGACTAATTTTTTTTCTCTTCCTCTTTCGATCACCCGCTATTAATTCAGGCGTAAAGTCATGACGCCTGGTATCGCGATTCTGACTGATTTTTGCGTGAGCCTATATTACCCTTTTACAGGCATCTCTCAATCATATAGACAGCCTCGCCGACTTCCGAGATACTTGAAGCTGAGATCCTTCAAGAGTGATCGTTGCAGGAGACCTAATGTCCATGTAATTCTTTCTCGTACAGAGTAAGTTTTAGTGAGGACATATCGGGTGCCTTCTCTAAAGGCTTTCTTGCCTTTGGTGAGATCGTTCCATACGCAACGTAAGATACTACTCCTAAAACGTTCATGGATTTTTAGAGTTTTTTTTGGTTATTTTTGAAGGACTGCTCTATTACTTGAAGCCAAACATATTCCATGAATTGAACATAGGCGTGTTATATATTGTAGAAAAGCTAATTGAATGTACTATCAATATATGCGCGTTTAATATCAATGTCATGCACACGGCGTCATATTTGCATTGAGATACCGCTCTTTTAGTAATTTGCACTACTTTTTTCAGCGCAGTCCGTGACGGTAAATAAATGTAACACAAGTCAGCCATTGTGTTTTTCGATCGAATCGATGAAACAGCGTGTAAACAATTGCTTCATATGAAATATGTGTCATTCATATAGTAAAACCGATTGTTCTACTTGTAACTGTAACATATTCTACAGATCTGGAAAATTCAATGATTATATGTTAAGTAGAAGCTATTTTGAACGAAATTTTTTCGATGGTCACTACCAATATTTTGGAACCTTGAAAATTTCGCTTGGGTACTACCCATAAACATCGTATTTACGTGAAACGACATTATTAACTTCTCTTTACTCATACATTTTCATTACTAGAAACATTTTTATCTCTTCTAAGGGCAACTTTACGTCTGCAACTCGTCAATAACCTACCAGACTTACCATTTCTCTGTGCTACTAAGCCGGTTTGCTTTTGACGTCCATAACAACCGCTGCAGTTTGCGATCTTCTCGTGAATTCTTTTCGTCATTTTACTTGTGTCAACGATATCCAGCAATGCTAAATACAAATTTTTAAATTTCTTTTTATATTTCAAAACATTATTTATTCCTTTCAGTTGACTTTTGTATCGAGTATCAACGGTAATATTAAATATCCCACACTAGATCTAGCTGTCCAAAGTGAACCATTCGTCAGCGATAGACGGCAATAATGATTGGACCGATCTTGATCGTACACTATTCAGATTTACTTGAGAAGTCTCATATTATTGTACTGTGATTTCATAATTAAAATAACTAGTGAATCATTTCAGTATTCTGTTAGTTGTATTTCTTAATTATAGGCATTTCATGTTTAAAAGTTGTGCCATTTAAATTGCACTCATTGCTTAGCTGCAATGAAGCTTTGTGACAAAATATAGTCTAGTAGCAATTTCAAATGTAACTATTACAAGATCATCTACATTTTCTTTTTATGTAAACTTCTTCTGTGACTTTTAATTTGTTAGTGGTTGAACTAAATGTGATAATTAGTGATGAAATACTGCATCATGTCTTCTATATGAACATACATTGAACAAGCATATTTTATGTCATTGAAAGTTTTGTGTAGGATCTGAGCTTTGAGTAAAATTGATTAATCAAAGGTACAGTAAACACAATGATACAGCAAATCAGATCTTTGTATAAATCCGAATTTCTATATAGTTGAAGTACAGGTAAATGATTTATTAGTGTGTTTTCATTATTGTCAAAAACTGTCTTGATTGTTATAAAAATGTATTGACTACTAGATCAACAATTTCATTGAATAATATCCTTTCTAATGTCCCCATGCATTTGACCTTAGTCTTGCAATGATGGTCAAGCTTTAACACTTTCTGAGTAAATTATTCACACAACCTCTATCTCCAGTTTTTTAAATAAAGTAATAAATATATTTAATGTTATTGCAAGGTTGAAGCCAGTTGCATGGGGAGATCATAATGAATATTATTTATTGAAACTGTTGATCTAGTGCTCATGATATGTTCCACACAACCAAAACAATTTAGAAAATAATAAAAGCATATTGGTAAATTATTCACTCTAGCATCAGAGGTTAATGTTTGTATTCATATATTTCTTGATTTATCTGCAATATGTTGTGCTGTTCTGAGTGACTCTTTGAATAGTGTGAGTTTTATATATTTACTTATGTATGCACATCTCACATACAAACATGCTGGATACTTATTTGGTAAATCATTTATATATGTTGAGTAAATATAAATGATCACATTTAGTTCAACCACTAACAAATTAAAAGTCACAGAAGAAGTGTACATAAAAAAGAAAATGTAGATGATCTTGCAATAGTTACATTTTAAATTGCTACTAGACTATATTGTGTCACAAAGCTTCATTGCAGCTAAGCAATGAGTGCAATTTAAATGGCACAACTTTTAAACATGAAATGCCTATAATTAAGAAAAACAACTAACAGAATACTGAAATGATTCACTAGTTATTTTAATTATGAAATCACAATACAATAATATGAGACTTCTCAAGTAAATCTGAATAGTGTACGATAAAGATCGGTCCAATCATTATTGCCGTCTATCGCTGATGAATGGTTTACTTTGGACAGCTAGATCTAGTGTGGGATATTTAATATTACCGTTGATACTCGATACAAAAGTCAACTGAAAGGCATAAATAATGTTTGAAATATAAAAAGGAAATTAAAAATTTGTATTTAGCATTGCTGGATATCGTTGACACAAGTAAAATGACGAAAAGAATTCACGAGAAGATCGCAAACTGCAGCGGTTGTTATGGACGTCAAAAGCAAACCGGCTTCGTAGCACAGATAAATGGTAAGTCTGGTAGGTTATTGACGAGTTGCAGACGTAAAGTTGCCCTTAGAAGAGAGAAAAATGTTTCTAGTAATGAAAATTTATGAGTAAAGAGAAGTTAATAATGCAGTTTCACGTAAATACGATGTTTATGGGTAGTACCCAAGCGAAATTTTCAAGGTTCCAAAATAATGGTAGTGACCATCGAAAAAATTTCGTTCAAAATAGCTTCTACTTAACATATAATCATATAATTTTCCAGACCTGTAGAATATGTTACAGTTACAAGTAGAACAATCGGTTTTACTATATGAATGACACATATTTCATATGAAGCAATTGTTTACACGCTGTTTCATCGATTCGATCGAAAAACACAATGGCTGACTTGTGTTCCGTCACGGACTGCGCTGAAATAAGTAGTGCAAATTACTTAAAGAGCGGTGTTGGTTCGCCGTGTGCAATACGTGATATCAGTGACCTAATTTTGGTGATGCTAAAAATAGATTGTTCAACACATTTGAAATAATTATACAGTCACAAAGAAGGAAGAAAATAAATTGGAAATATATCATGAAAACTATTATTGCAGTCTCTCAGTACCTTCATATTTACACAATATATCCAAACATGAAATAGTGTGGACAATACATAGGGCAGTAATTAGGAAATTTGTAACTTCTAAATATTTCCATATTTTGAAGACATCAATTAAGAAGTAATATATAAATAATAGCAAATGATGCATAACTGGTCTAGTAAGCAGCCCATAAAGAACTAACACGTATAGTCTTGATCAGGACAGTAATCTGAGTCACTAGATGCCATTTTATAAACAAATGTGTGATTTTTTACAAGAGCAAGTGAAAACTCGTCTGCAGATATTATCCAAAATGGCGGCCGATCGGAAATGTCGTTGTAAAATAAAACATGCTCTTACCATTGAAGTCGAAGAAAGTTCGCCTGAATGGCTAGGGACACCTTACACACGGTTAGCACGCTTTCACGCAAAAATCAGTCAGATGCGCCATAAAAGGCTCACTGACCATGCATGAATTCATAGCAGTGCGGAAGCAGAAGTAGAAGAAAAAAAAATATGCTTTATTCAACGAGATTAGACATCTTAAAATAAATAATACATTTTTTAACAATTTATTATGGTGATATACGCTTTACATTATGAAACATAAATTATATGCCATTAAATGCATAAATAACACACAAATATGGCTAGTTCCGGAGTCATGTAGCCGTCTCATTTATAAATGAGGTTTTCTTAGTACCCGAGCGTTACAGGGTTAAGAGTTAACCCTAATATGTAACTCATCTTGGATAAGGTCAAGTCAGTTTTGTGACCCCTCCTCCATTATGCCGTTATACACATTCATTGAAAAGTATTGAGTAGTAAACCCTGGGTTAAGATCTGGAGTAAGAGTCGCTAGGCGAGTATGTTACTCTATGAAATTGAATTATGACAATTTATGCGACTGTGCTAGTTAGCGTTTAGCTTGGATTTCATCTGTTGCATCCTTAGTATTAAATATCGCTAGTTTCATCTTTCTTCTTTCTTGAATACATTTCCAGGTGACATCGCTTATCCAGGGTTTTCTGTCTTTCGTCTTTAATCCTGCGCTACTATTTGCTGCCCCCAATAGTGTGTCCTTTATCTTAGTCCATTTGTCTTCAATGTTCTGTTCATTGTCACCATTGAGTAACTCGAACATATTCTTAAGTTCGAGCTGATATTCCTCTTTTACCTAATTATTTTGTAGTCTTTGACTGTCTATTCGCAGTTGTTCTTTTTAGTATGGTGAATTTTAAATTTCAGTTTCAATTTACCTATGCATAAATTATGATCACTTCGTATATCTGCCTCTGTATGCACGGACATCCAGCAATGATGTTCTAAATTGTGTATTTATGCACATATGGTCAATCTGATTCCTGGTCACTCCATCCGGTGAGTGCCAAGTAAGTTTATGAATTTCCTTATGTGCAAAGATGATACCTCCAATAACTAAGTTTGACAGTATACATAACTCCGCCAGTCTTTCTCCATTCTCATTCATTGTGTTTATTCCTTGTTTACCTATAGCTCTCTCTCTCTCTCTCTATATATATATATATATATATATATATATATATATATATATATACATCGGCTGCCCTCCTACGATGATTAGTGTCATTTCAGCATATGACTGGGGCTTCCTCCAGCCATCAATAAATGTTCAGTCTCACGAAACAGATTTCGAATGGTATGTATAATGACGGTTCCTATGGCTCGCTAGTTAAACGCACTTCTCCCTGCATATATATTATACATAGATAAATATAAAACGGGTTTAAATCCGAAGGATTGACTCCTCTCTACAAAATGGCAACAATCCTGGGGGTCTCTGGAAAAAATGCACTCGTGAACAGAACGGCGCGGTCCGGATTCGAACCCACTACCTTCGACTCATAATGCAAGAGTTTAACCACTTAGCTACAGAGACCCCTACATACATATATTTTATATATATATATATATAAGTAGGTGAGTGCAGCTATAGATAGAATGTTATAGCAAAAATGTAGTTTAATTTAGAATTTATTATGTTATGTTCGCATAATGATCTCTTTACTATTATTTTCAACAAAACAAATAAAAACACATTATTATTTAACTTTTCAGCTTTGTCAGTTTCTGATTTAGGCAGCCTAACAACTCTGGCCTGGACTTGCATGTGCATGTGTCCTGCATTTATGACAGCCGACTTGCCTTTCGACCCTATCTCTGTTGTATACTTGACATCAGCAATGGCACATTTTTCTTTCACCAGAGTCAGTAGCTGCATTACAGCCATGATTACAATAGAGAGATGTTTGTGTATAACTGCTCCTTTAAAGGTTAGCATTTCCAGTCCAATTGTACAATTGCTTCATTGTTATTACTTATAACATGTTTTAATTGTTTCTTCTTCTCATTCAGGTACTACAAGTAAAAATTGATTTTCCTTTAGGACAATCTCAAGAGTCATGTAATTATGAGAGTTCATTTATTCAGTATCAATAATTTACCAAGATTTAAAAGGAAATGGACTGTTGATGTTATCAAGTGTATGTTTTTATTGTTAACATGGGAAAAACCAATTGGATAAAACCACGATTTGCCATTATTTTTATTATATTGTTTAAGTTTATTTAGGCATGTTGCAAGTGGCAAATGCGTAGTACTTTAACTTGTACAACAATTTTGAATTATTCTCTGAAAAAGTGAAAGGAAATATCAACTTGTCTGGCTTTGGAGGTCATTTTATATGTGTCTGAAGGCATACACAACTACCTATAGAATATCTACAATAGCAACTGTCTTACACACCCATTCCTAACTATCATACCTATGTTACCTTAACCTTTCTGCATATTTGAGCAATTGTTAGAGATAGATGTTCACTATCATTGATGAGAGAGATGATGTTGTAATAATATTTACAAAACAGTTCTTCATTATGGCATATATTCAATATTAATTTAAGAAAATTAATACGGTACAATACAGAACAAGTGAAAACACAGTCCATTCATTTCACATAAGTCACACAAGACATACGAATCTCATTAGCTCCTGAAATGAATATTGTTGAAATAATTGTAATTGTCAAATGAAATGAAAATGAATTTACTAACAATCATACGACAAAGCAGTAATTATTGTCCTGTGTAATGCGAAGACATGGGCTAGAACACATTGTGACAACGTGTCAGTTTCAAGAAAAACAAAGTGCAAGAGAACGCACATAAATCTGTTTGAATAGATATCGCCTATACGGTTTCCAGAGACTCACCTAGTTCTTCTGAACTGTGCATGTATGTGTTCGCGGAAACGAAAGAGCGGGCATGCTTTCAACGAAAACATCAAGAGTTGGGGAGCTTAGGATGGAAAAGGTGATGTTCTTAAGTCTATTGGCAAATTACTGTTGGATGAGGACACTAAAATTGACGCTGCATAAATCGATCACTTTAATGAGTTTGTAATTACACGTTTTACAAGTAGAGGGGTCGAGGGATCGAGAGAGGATTGTGTTTAACCAGCGAGCAACATGAACTTTCAGAATGCGTACCATTCAACATCTGTTGGGGTAGGTTGATCAACTATGGGTCTACCCGTAGTGTTGTATCGTCAGTTCCGTAAACAAAATAAACAAAAACAAATATTTCAAAACTCGTCACATAACTCGGGTATCATCCAATTGCATCCGACAATACAAAATATTTTCTGCCTTAATGTGAATATCTTTTTTAAAACTAATATATGTTTACAACAAATGTTTAATCCGTCTTACGATAATATTTGGAAACATAACAGGTCACCATGTTAAATACAAATCAGACTCAGACACTTCTCTACATATGCAAATACTCTTTGGAAAATGACTAAAGATATAGAAAGCAAGTTGAATGTATTTGAAAATAGATGCCTGCAAAAAATAATGAACATAAAACGGAACGAATTCAGGAGAAGTGATGAAATCAGAGAAATGTCTGATCAACCGCTAGTAACAACTGTTATACGAAGGAGAAGATGGAGATATGTTGGACACAACTTGAGAATAAATGATCAACGAATATCAAAGCAGGCATTGAAGTGGGATGCAAAGGATTCAAGAAAGAGTGGACGACCTAAGGAGACCTCGAAACGAACTTTGCTGAGAGAGGCAGGAAATATAGGTCTCATTTTCATGGAGGAGATTGAGCGAATTGCCCGTGATAGATCGGTATGGATAAATTACTTGCATGCCCTATGTAACGTATAATGGTAGGAGAGGAATTATATTATTTATATGCTCTTACGCCAACAAATGCTCACAATTTCGTGGACAGCGATAAAAACACACACAAATCGTTTTAAGAAGAGGCTTACACACAAGGAAACATGTTCAAAGAGCGTAAGAATTCGACATTAATATGTTTTTGTTCATATGATTCAACGAGAATATATGGAACATTTTTTTAGGAAATGAGATTTAAAGGAATGTAGTGAGAAGAGATGTTGGATTGTCTGGCATCGTGGTTAGCAAGGGTTGCAATTTCGCATTTTAATGCTTGATTTATTATTATTTTTCGTGATTTGGCATTAAAGATTTTGATCTAATATTTAGCAGCAATATGAGAAATTCAGCATTAAAACAAAATTAGTTAGCATTTTTATATATTTAATTTAGTTTGGTCCATGAATCAGAAAATCGACAAAAACAAGACGAACAAACACAGATACTTTACTACAGCGAGATCCGTGCAAAGAGTTTATCCTATTGATTGTTGGACGTTCTCCTGCTATTATTATTCCCCTGAACAATGAAGATTGAGTTATAATCGCCTGGCCATGTAAGCATATGGCTTGATATATTGTTTGATATCAGTAGCACACAAAACAACTTTTAATATATTTTGTTAGTAGGTGTAGAATTATATTTTATGAAAAATGTGTGCACATTTCTGAACGTACTATAGGGAGCCTTAGGTCATAGTTAGGTCATAATTAGGTCATATTTAGGCCATAGTTAGCCTTCAGTTTTAGTGTGAAACTGTTTACGTTGATTTTTAAAATTTATTTTGATGTAGTTAGAGGTAATATAGCACTGAACTATATGAAAAGCAGTGCGGTTATCCTTAGTGTATCTTAAAGTTATTTCAAAACTGCATCTTGGTGCACATGTAATGAGTTATGTACGATAACTGTTGTTTTTTTCACACAGATAAATAATATCATAACACCTACACGCACAGCTGTGGTCACCATCCTGGTCTTTGTCATCTTCTTCTTCAGTGGATCAGCTGTTTACGCTGTCAATAGATTTGGCATTGTACTTGTTCCAATAAGAAACAAAACTCTTATTGCACTTGTTTACATGAATAATAAAGAACACGTTGAGAAAATTTCTTTTGCAATCAACAACTTTTCCATTCCATTTGGTGCATTTGTCATCATCGTTACTTGTACCATATTGCTTTCATTTAAGCTGTGGAACAAAGCAAAGTGGATAAAGGAGGTCATCACACATTCTCAAGTTGACAGAATATCTATTCGTAACCAGAAAACAGCAAAAATGGTTGTTATCATTTCTACGTTGTTTATTGTTTGCTTCATACCTGTTATTACAATTATGTTAGCAATAGTGTTTCTTCCTGTTTTATCACTGAATGGGAAGTATGTTAATTTGGCACTAATGATTAGTGGTGTTTCCTATATTCTAGAGAGTATTAACTCATCAATGAATATATTTATTTACTATCATATGAGCAGTAATTTTAAAAACACATTTGCAAAGATGTTCTACAATGATACAACATATAGATCATTTATAGCCAACAAATAATGAAGATCAATGCAACTTCATGAGAACTATATGCGACATCTGTTCTTGGCTGATTATCTTGACTCAAGACAATAAAAATATGTACGTTTAATGGTGTAGTACGAATGTACATCACGATAATTGAACAAATGTATTAAGCTGTCCATTCAATCCAAGGACGACCTCCGTGTGTTTCCGCAACTGCAAGACATTCCATATATCTTTAGCAGCTAATGTGTACAATTGATAGCTAGAACATTTCAATAGATAGTGTAGACAATCTTTCCAAAACTACTACCATCTCTTTCTGAGAGATACCTTCGTAGTCTTACAAATACAGAAAATGCTACAATTTTAAATTGTAGTCTTCAAACTGCAGGATCAATACTTTGAACTGTGCACAAGACGATGGTTTAGCAATATTGCTTGCGACATCAATTCATATATAATCAGCAAGCAGAGAGAGTATGAAGTCTACATTTCTTTTCTTTCCCAAAGAAATAAGAATAAATATTATCTCATACCTCAAAATCGTTGGTACTCTTTAATCAACTTCCGTGTTACAGCCTTCGTCGTCCGTCCAGACATCGACTGTCCGAGACGCTGTTCGTCTCTCGGCTCATTGTTTCGCTGTTCTACCTCCGACTTTACTCTCTGTAAACATCGCTCATGAACCACGATTTCCCGCTATTTGTTCGTGAACATCAAATACAACTCAAGTACACGGTTACGTTCGTGAGTCATTTTGCCTGTTTACCGTATCCAGACTTGTGTTGTTTTTGACACATGTTCAGAGGTGCCGAACTTGTGTTACCCAATGACCCTAAGTAACAGTGAATACTGTTACAACACAACAGGGATAGTTGTAATAATCATTCGTAACAACGACAACAACTTGAGGGAGAAAACACGGAGAATATGCTAAATAGGAGTCCGTGTGACGGGGTTTGCTAGCTTCAATGATAATGATAGCTTTGCCGATAGAAATATTGTTCTCGATAGGTTTGCCGAAACCGTACATATCAAAGAGAGATGTCAGACTATATGTGACCTCCCGGTCCTTTAGGTTGGGAGGTGTGCAATGGGCTAACTATTCACTAAAAAAAAAGGCGCAGTTGAATAATTTAAAAACAAGATTTATGTAAACTGTCATTACAGTCTGTAGTGCCACATTTTTAGGACAATGTAGGGCAGGTGGGACAAGAGTCTGAGAAATGTAATGGCTGCATGGCTAGTGTAGTCCTCCGCCAAGCTGTTGAGGTTAGGATATATGTCCACAACAGAAAAATAAATCATTGGCCTTACTGTGAATTAAACACGGGTCTCCCATATAGAAGCCGCGCTCTCTAATCCACTCGACCAGGCGCTCATCTATATGCTTGATGTACAGACACAAAATATTAACGTCGGAACTGACAGTGAGTAGATCATCATTATCATCAAATAGTTTGTCCTGAGCAGAACGTTGCCACCCCAACAGTCCTCCAGAATTTTTCTCTCTCATAGGCCAGATGTCCTGTCTTTGCAGCCGTCATGTTCAAACCATCAGTTACATCCTGAATCCATCTTCTCCGTGGTCTTCCTCTTCTTCTCTTTGCCGGTATGCCTCCTTCCATGATCGTCTTCTCCAATCCTTCATGTCTTTTTATATGTCTAAATTATCTCAATTTTCTCTTTCTTATTTGTAGCATCAGCCAGTTATCTTTGATTTTGGGTTCTTTCTGTATAGATCTATTTTTTCTCTTCTCTGTCCAAGATATACGGATCACTCTTCTGTAACATTTATTTTCGAAAGCACATAAATGTTTTCATACTGCTTTATTAAATGTCCATGCTTTACACCCATACGTTGCCACTAGGAATATAATATGCATATTCTTAGTATTCTGATCTTTGTTTTCTTATCAGTTCCGTTCCATACTATTTTTAGTGTTGAGATTTTGACTAAACAAAAGTGAGTAGATAGTGCATGATAATGATGTTGATGATCATGTGGCTACACTTTACATGTGATTATAATGTAAACTAGAATTACATAGTAAAGTATAACGGTAATGTATATTCTGTACTGCACATTCCCAATCGTTAAATATTATGAAGTAGCATTTCAACTGACCATTGAAGTAACAATATACATAGTCTTCGAGAACAAATATATTAAATTATATCGGGTTTGTGCCTAGTTTCATAAGTCAATTTTAATAAACAGTATGATGTAGACTGCAGTGCTGTGCAACGCTGAGTCTTCGGATGTCATGACGTACATGTCATACATTCCGGTCGCTCTGTTTTACTCCGCTGGCTTTATCATTAATCATATTTTTCTTAGGTCCACTATTATTTTTATCTATTTGTGAACTCACATAAACTCGATATTCCCGTGTTTGCAATCGTGTTTTATTTTGCAAATAGTATATTACCCACTAGGCACATCCGCTGCTTTTTCATTGGAGTAAAAGCAGGCATCGCAGCTATATTAATATTGATACTGTTGTTATTAGTTAGTTGTAGTATTTCAATCCACACATGACACCATGATCTCCAAAACAGTCAGTCAGATAAGCTCGAATATATAAAAGGTTGAACAACTCTGAATTAGAGTATACGAACAAATCGTGCTGCTAGATTTCAATGTTTGTTTATCACTACTGCCATATTAATTTAGACGTCAGCTACCCGTATTAAAACATACGCAATAATGCATGTGCTTCAATGTTTATTTGCACGGCTTTTTCTAAGTTTGACAAGTCACGTTGTAACTTTTACGGATAGCCTGAAGTGTCAGTGTAATCAATGACAGACATGAGAATTTCACATTTACAACAAACAGGAGAAACAAATATCGATAAACTCAAAAAAAAACTTTACACTGAAAACATAAAACGACGCTAATTCTAAAAAAATCTAAGTCACATAGAGAAATTATTCGATAATAACATGAATCGAAACAACGATGAGAAATAATGTAACTGCTCTTTTAATATAACGTACGTTTGTAACATAACGTATACACTATTTGTGTATTACAGTAGTGAGTATTTCATTATGTGCTGACACTGAAATGAAAATGTTAGGTTCTACCCAGCCAATTACAATGTAGCAGACGTTTCTTAATTACATACTAACAGATGTGTGGTACAGTTTTTCCCTGTCGTAATAACCAGTTGTTAATTTTTGCAATTATGTTTCTAATAGACATGAATCAAGCATAATAAAACATTCTAGTTATTTCATTCTTGGTGCACGTAACTCAGTCTCAGTAGTTTAACAATCTTGAAATAGTGACTAAATACAAATAAACGAGAAAGAGAATGATAAGTTATTTTCAAACACGTTTGTAATCAATAGTTACTTACTACGTTAGAAATACGTTAGAAATCACGCACACAAAGCGACAGTCCTACGTGCATGGAGATAAAGAGATTTCTTTGGTACACAGTATGTTAGAGGCGAAAGATAATTACACAATTCACATATTGTGGTAGAACCAGCTAATTTGAAGAAAAAAAAAAGAAGCACAAAATGCATTTTATTTCTGTGAAAATATAACACTGAATGCAGAACTATTCGATAACATGACACAAACTGCAGACGCTACTGGTATTACCGAACAAGTATTACAAATTTATTCATGGGTTGTCTGGTGTGGACTATGTCAATCAATCAACCTCTTTGGTATCGTTACAAATATTATCAACATTATATGCTTCACAAAGCAAGGATTCAAAGATTCAGTGAACATCAGTCTGTTAGGTATGTTATTATAATACATTTATATAAGTAAGAGTGCCTTTAAGAAAGCATTACTTCAGAGGGCTGGTTTTCCTCTGAATATAGATTATCATTACGATTACAGTAATGCTGATCTCACATCAGATATTATCAACTTTTATGTCGTTCTTACTTTTAAAAATGGTATTACAAATAAAGAGAGTTGGCTATTAAAGAGCAAACAATCAAGGGAAATCATATATTTCGGACACATCCAACGACATGAGCGCCTAGAGAAGATCATTTTTAGTGTCAATGGTGCCTGGAAGAAGAATGAGAGGAAGACCTAAAAGACGATGGGTGCAAGATGTCATTTCCGATCTGAGAATGACTGCTGCTGACGCCGGTAAACTTTCACAGAACATACGAGATTTTCAGGACTGCTGTAATGAGAGCCAAGTTCCGGAAGGAACAAGCTATTTAATGAAGATAATGATTACATATTTAAAGACGATTACAAACTATGGTTGTTGCATATTTATTTCTGTATTTGATTAAAATGTGGACACTCGAACAACGGCATATTCACTACACTCCGGCGTGATGTCAAAACAATGGTTACATGTAGCATCAAGTATAATGTTGTTTAATACAATCAGCTAAATGTGGCAACACGTTAGTTTACATCACAGAACATGTCATTATCTTTAGTACCCACATGACGACCAAGAAAATAGTGAAGACCAACATCTATATTTGAATATACATCAAAGTAAAATAATATCAACTGACTAAGCAAACGGCTCACCTAACATCAACATAAACAATGAAGAACTCCAATGTGTAGAGAGCTACGAATACTTGGGCTCAACAGTTAACAATAACGGTGACTGCTCAAAAGAGATCTCAAAAGATTGGCAATCAATAAGGTAAACAATATGAGGAACATGTAACAAAGACCAGCTTATTGAGAATATGCATTTTTCCAGTGGCTACTTATAGGTGTGAATCATGGGCCATTACACAAAAAGCAATAACGAAAATACAGTCCTTGGAATCTAAAAGCTACAGAAAGATACTACAAATACCATGGACAGAAAAAAGAAAGAACACTGATGTCTTGAGAAAACTAAATGTTAAAAACAATTGACTGATAAACGACATACTATACAGAAAAAAATATATACTTTAGTCACATAAAGTGTCCCGATGTCCTGTAAAGAACAATATTAGAAGGCAGGGTCCCAGGACGCAGAGGCAGAGGCAGTCCAAGAGAAAGATGGCTACAATATATTAAAGAAACCATGCATATGACCATCGACGAAGTGGGTGAACTGCCTAGAGACAGTGAATTTCAGATGCACTGCAAAGAGAGCCACGTCCTGTAAAAAATACGTTCCTTGAACAAAAAAATTCACATGAAGAAATTATGAAGATCGACACCATATAAGCATGCAACATCTTACACACGACAATCGCAATATATGAAATGTACTTGTTAATGAAAATATAATGTCATGTCAAGCTCTAGGCCTGTATACAATGTCAAATGTAGGATGACAATTACGTTCTTAGTCACTGCAGCTTTACGATTGATGTCACTCGTCTACAGTTACACATAACGGTTATCCATCCTAAAGTGTAGACGGTAACATTCTGGTTTCGTACAACTACAAAGGATGCATACATATTGTCAGAATAAAAATAACACACATTTATACAGACCGGCTGCTGGGCAAAGGTTTCACCAAGAAACAACTACCACTTCATACTGATGTGTTCACAAAGGTATACTGAAACATGGTGTCATATCGCACTTGTTTAAAAGTAGAACCATAAGAAAAGACGCATGCGATGAGTTAATAAAATTAATTTTTCTGTAACGAAAAGTAGTATTCATACACCACGAATTACTATTCTCACAGTTACACATGAACACGATCAACAAGGTGTGATAGACATACTAATGAGAGAAAGTGAAAAGAAAGGATTAAGCATGAATATAAAGAAAACCGAGGTAATAACCACAGGCAATGAACAAGTAATCAATAAGATTATTGAAAGCAAAAGAGAAGTGGTTTTACTGAAGAATGCGCAATAGTTCATGAACAGCTAAGATGACACTATCGCTATGTTGCGATTTTAACACAGGCATGCACAAAATAAAATATGTTCAACAGAATACGAATACCTCAATCAAGGTTCTTCAGGCACATAATGCGAATAGGAGGTTTAGAACATTTGGTGACAACATGTACCATTCAGGGAAAGAGAAATCATTGAAGACAGCGGGAGAAGATGATGGATGGTCTGACATCATGGTTCGACAAAAGATCGACTTCAGTCCTGATTAACTGCACCAAAGTGAGAGAGAGGTGTGGAGAGACATGATCGCTTACGCCTGCAGGCATGGCATTTGATTGATTGATACTCCACAATGGTGTTTCGTCAACCACATAAGGTGAACGACATAAATAATAGTAACAGTAAAAGTGACTATGTAAGAAACGTACACAAGATACAGTTTTAAACGTTTCGTCTTATCACGAAGCATTAAGGCAACCCAAGATTAGATAAAAGAGAAAGCGATTAGTGTTTCTACTTGCGACATTTTCTGATCGGGAATTTCTCCAATTATTTCTC
This sequence comes from Arion vulgaris, assembly GCA_020796225.1. Lineage (NCBI taxonomy): Eukaryota > Metazoa > Mollusca > Gastropoda > Stylommatophora > Arionidae > Arion > Arion vulgaris. Next base: position 18,151,811 of record CM036759.1, on the reverse strand, counting down.
ATCCTAGATTGCCATCTGAATAAACTGTTATCAGAATATCCTGAACTATATATAAATATACATCTTCACTATAGTGTCTTCTCCTTCGTCACCATTCAACTCCCAGCGGAGCACATGTCTTCAACAAACTTCTTCCAGCTCTTCCTCTCTCTTGCAATCCCTTCCAAATCTTTCCATGTTTTACATATCATTTTAATATCAGTCTCCAGCTCTCGTCTTCAGCTCTGTCTAGGCCTTCCCTTATTCCTCTTTCCATGCTGGTTCCAAAACAGTGTCTGTTATGCAATGCTTCTGGTTGGACGTCTCAATGTATGTCCTATCCTTCGCCAGCGTCTCTTCCTGAGCTCTTTCTCCACTGGTACCTGCCTCGTTCTCTCTCTGAGTTCATCGTTTGTAATCTTATCATAGCATCTCAGTCCCTCTATTCTACGTAAACATCAACTTACGAAGGTCTGCAGTTTACTGGATGGTTTATTTGGTTGTCTTCCATGTCTCCGAGCCATAGAACAACACTGCCTTCACGTTTGATTGAAAGATTCTCAGCTTTGTGTTTGTTTTGATCTCCTTTGACTTGCATACCTTACTCAATGCAATAAAGTTTACGCTTGCCTTTTGGATTATTATCTTGACATCTTTGTTTGTTCCTCCTGCTGTGTCTATGTTGCATGAGTCTACATCTTGTAGAGCTGTTCCATCCAGCATAATCTGGTTTACATTTACTGCATTTATTCTCATGACCTTGGTCTTTCCCTGTGTATTTTCAAACCAAGTTGCTGAGACTTATTATTTAGGGTATTCATTGTATCTTTCATCTGTTCACTATAGTGAACTATGCCATTATTCTACTGCGACATCAAAAAACACATTACAAATACAATGATTTGATGTATACCATCTGCATAACAATCGAGTTCAGTATTATTCGCCACTATTGTTATTATAGATCATGAGTTAGCTAGACATAATTAGATACATATATATATATACCATATATTCTGCTCAACCACGGAGAAGATTGATATATGTTGGAAACACCTTGAGAATACATGATCTCAGATTATCAACGCAGGCATTGAAGTGGGATACAAAGGGTTCCCGTAAGAGATATTGACCTCAAGCTACACTGAAGCGAACTTTGCTGAGAGAGGCGATAAATATTGGTCTCGGTTTCATGTAGGAGATCGAGTTGTCTCGGATCGAGAGGTATGGATAAATTGCTTGCGGGCCCTATGTAGCGTATACCTTTACGAGAGGAACTATTTATGTCTGAGATTCGAGTGACTGAACCTGCAATTGTCATAAACTTTTTTAGAATACCTAAAATGTAACTAGCTGTGTTATTTTCCCATAACTAATTATTAAAATACTCAACGAAACAATAATAATTAACAATATGGGTTTTTCTTATCAGGTTTGTCAGTGTCTGATCTAGGAAGTTTAATAACTTTGGCTTGGACATGCCTTTGTTTTACACCTGCATTCATGACAGCTGATCTACCTTTTGAACCTATGGGAGTCGTATATTTGACATCAGGAATGTTACATATTTCTTTTACCAGAGTCAGTAGTTGTATTACAGCCATGATTACATTGGAGAGATGTTTATGTATAACATTTCCTTTAAAGGTTCGTATTTGCATCACAAAAACGTGTAACCTACTATTAGTTTAAATTTGTTTTTGTTGATTGATATGTTCATTAAGTTATCATTTAAACTAACACAACACTCATTCAGAATAACATACATCATTTCACATATGCAAATTAGAAAGGCCATGAAATGTTGCAAATTATGACTTTCAGTATCATACCGTCACAAACAAACGTCAATAAGACAAATTCGAAATATACAGCATTTCATTGAAGAAAGCTGAAATGATTGTACACCGAGCACGTTCGTAGATACTAAGACTCACACACTGCAGAATGGTGAATAGTACATAAGATAAGGTCTCTCCCCGCACCACAGTTTTCTATGCGTCTATGCCTTATTTGTTATATTTCTTCTTAACCAACAAATGATGAGAAACGCATACATGCATTACTTTTGATTCATATATTGTCGTTTATATAGAACACATTGCAACAACTAGTACAATCGAGGAGAGACGAGACAGAGAAAGATGAAGAGAGATAATTTTGGATAGCTTGACTTCATGGCACGGAAGAGCGTCAATATCTGAGATGATAGCAAACACAAGAGACAGAGATTTGTGGAGATCCATGATAACCTTCGCCAGTCGACAAGGCATCTGATGATGTTTGTCGCGTACTCCACCTGCAAACTATCATTTATTGACGCTTTATGTTTCCACTGATTTTACCAAATGATTTCTTCAAAGGGGAATGTATTCATTTCCAATAAACCTGCCTACAATAATCGACACTAAGGGCGCATATCACGAGGCAGGCCAAGAACACGCTGGATATATAACATCTCAGAGTCCCTGCGAATGCATGGACTGGCAAAGACAAGCGCAAAACACCTGGCAGAAGACAAAACTAAATCTCCCCAAAACTCTTCACGGCAAATGTGGTTAAGGTAAGATAAGAACAATAAACATGTTTTAATCTTCGGAATGCTAGTTTTTGTCGGGACTGACATTTTGTTTTCGAGTTTACAAGAGAGAACGGTAATCACTTTGTGTGGTTTGTCGCTGGCACATAACAAAGCAATCATGGGGAGACACGTAGTCGGGAAGTGGAATCGTGACTGACTAATTTAATGTATACAAATATTCCATTTATATTTAGCTAGATACTTAATCGATGTTGACAATAATTTAGGAGAGCGAACGAAAGGAATTATGAAAGACACTTAAGTATGTGTGTGTATACAGAGAGATATGGCAGTTGTAATGAATAAATAAAATATTGTTTTTATTTATGATGTATGTTATCTTTCTGGATCACCTAAGAACTGAATGCTTAATGTCTTTTAATTTGTGTTATTCCTGATATTTCCATTTATATTCAAACAGATAAACTCTATAGTTACAACAAAACGAACAACTGTCATCACAGTCTGCATATTCGTCATCTTCTTCTTTAGTGGATCCGCTGTGTTCGCTGTCAACTGGTTAGGTATGATATATTCTCCAGCAAGAAACAAATCTCTTATTGGTCTTGTTTCCAAGAACAATCGAGAAAAAGTTGAAATGATTTCATTTACAATCAACAGCTTTTCTATTCCAATTGGTGCATTTATCATTATCTTTATTTGCACCATATTGATTTCATTTAAGCTTTGGAAAATAACAAAGTGGAGAAAGGACACCATGAAACATTCTCAAGTTGAAAAAATATCATCTCGTAACCAGAACACAGCAAGAATGGTAGTAATAATTTCTACTTTATTTATTGTTTGTTTTATCCCTATTACTACTATTATGTTAGCGGTAGCTGTTGTTCCTGAAGTGTCAGTCAATGGAAAATATGTATATCTATCATTTATGATTAGTGGTGTTGGTCTAACTCTTGAGAGCATCAATTCATCAATGAACATCTTCATTTATTATTATATGAGCAGTAAATACAAAGAAACATTTTGCAACATTTTCTACAAATAAAAGTAATGAGGCTTCAAAATGCAATATAATCGATATGTTTGTCTTCAAATCAAATCAATGAATAAATGACAGACTATAAAGAACTTAGTAAGTATATGTATATCGTCTTCTAGAAGAACGTTGCTATCATCACAACTCGTCTGAAGTGTAATCAAATATTAAACAGTCTACTACATCGTACAGCGCCATGCACAAAATAGTTAAATGTCGTATTTCAACCCTCTATAAATTAGTGAAACACGTACAAACAAAGTACTATAGTTTTACAAAATACATAAACAGTGACGATAAACAGCAACGTTTCGACCAACAAGGCCTTTATCAAGCAAACGAACAAACAGGAGTGACAAATTAAAATGAAACACAAATGGACGACCAAATACCAACGTATCTAAGGAAAATCTGGAATAAAAACGAATAACGAAATAAATGTAACACAAAAACACACATAAAAACTAGAAATAGAAAAGAAACAATGAAACATCTAGTAAATATATAACTTGAATACATGCAACATATACCCATATAGATTATAAAGCATGGGAAGAGAAAGTACTAAGAAGCATAAGAATGTAATACATGCAACATATACCCATAGAGATTACAAAGCATGGGAAAAGAAAGTACTAAGAAGCATAAGAATGTAATACGTTGAGCCGCGTGGTCGCAAGGTACCATACAAAGAAATCAACCGATTCTCCAGAGCAAATCGACTACGATCATCAGAGGAACATGATCGGATGGCTGTGACCTGACATCGCAAGCTCCTGAATGGCCAGTATCATTGAAATGGGTAGCTACAGGGTCACAGAGCATTGGCGTATATCGCGCAAGTGTTGGGCGAATCGGTCACTGAGTCTCCTGCCGGTTTCCCCAATATAGGCCTTGTTGCACCGCTTGCAGATAATGGCATAGATAATATTACGGACTCGCACGTGAAACTGTCTTCAACAACGAACGTGGCTTTTGGAAAAGACACCGTGCGGGTCTGTATTACATAAGCACAAGTGTTACAGCGCCGACGGCCACACTGGATGGTGCCAAAATGACTCTGGATGTTAGGCTTGAGGCGATGTGAACTAACATATCCTTAAGGCTTCTGTCCCGTCTGTACGCCACCAAAGGATAGTGTTGGAAGATTGAACGTGTATCAGGATCAGACTGAAGAATGGAGAGATGACGGAATAAGACTTTCTTCACAAGGGAACTATGAGGGTGGAAAGTTAAGACAAGTTTCACCCTGTCAGAATTGGAAGTTCTATGCTGGTTAGAGAGAGCCTCCTGGCGAGAAATTTGCTGAACGCGCCGCATAGCAGAAGCAAGCACCTTATCCGGGTATAAGCGCTTACGAAAGAAATCCAGCATCTCGTGAGCTCTATCGAGGAAATCGTCGTCCTCGCTACAGAGGCGACGAAGGCGCAAGAGTTGAGAGAATGGTAAAGAATCACGACAAGCCTGGGAATGGGAAGAGGTATAAAGAAGAAAACTATGTGCATCAGTAGGCTTGTAGTATACTGATGTAGTGATGGTGGATAGGCTGATAGTGATAGTGATGTCAAGAAAGTTGACACAAGAGGTAGAGATGTGAGATGTAAACCGAATAGCCGGATTGAAGACATTAATGAAATTAATGAAGCGTGACAAATCGGCTTCAGGCATATCGGTAATGCCAATACAATCATCAATGTATCTATGATACACAGACGGAAGAGGGCCATCATAGGAATTCCATACTAGGTGCTCAAGATGACCCATGAATAGACAAGCATAACTGGGTCCCATTTTAGTACCCATGGCGACCCCACTGATCTGCTCAAAGAACTGGTCATTGAACTGAAAGGAGTTGAGAGTTAGAACTAGTTCTGCAAGACGAAGGAGAGCCGAGGTGGAGACAAGTGGGTTAGTTCTCCTGTCGAGAAAGAACTGGAGAGCTTGAAGTCCGTCGGAATGAGGTATGGAGGTGGACAATGAGCACACATCAAGGAGGAAGAGACGGTAAGTCCTGCCAGGCAACAACTCAATAGACGAAAAACAGACAAGGTGTGGTTCGTATCTTTCAAGAATGAAGGTAGTGTGGTGACTATAGGATTGAAGATACTATCAAGAAATTCGGAGATATGTTCCGTAGGACAAGAGCAAGCAGAAACGATGGGCCTACCCGGATTGTTCAGTTTATGAATTTTGGGGAGCATATAAAAGGCGGTAAATTATCATAAATTAGCATACTTTATCGTGGTTGGAGGTTGTCTGTGTCTTGATGATCCTTCGAGCTATGCAGGAGGGATTCTAACTTCTGGTAGACCTTACAATTCCCAGGATAATGTAGGTAAAACGACAGACTAAAGTCCATAATGTGACAGCTTTGAACCCACTGGTTGGTGATAACTGTTCTGGCTGCAACCAATCAATCACTCAGCTATGGGACAACAAGTAATCATCTTTCTCCAATAAGGAGCATATGTTTTCCGACTGACGAGATGCAGAAAAATATGCAAAGAACCTGCATTGCAGATTACTTTTCTATTACCTAGGAAAATCTCTACAATTGGGACACGAGATGTTAGAAGTATGTATGCAAAGAAAAAGACATCACAGGTTGATAGTTAAATTCGATATCATTGTTTCATTACGGTATATTTTGTTATGATTACCTTGTTTTATGTTCTCATGAGAAACTTTTTTGTGTGTATAAGGTACTTTATATAGTTTGTTATTGAAATTTAATTATGTTAAAATGATTTCTTCCATAATTATATATTTAATCGTGTTACATATTAAAACATATACTGTTATAGTATTATAGTTAATCAGTTTGGTGAGTTGAGCAAATTGGTGGAAAATGAAAGGAAGATAAATCACATTTGTTCTATTAATAAACTGCTACTATATGACATTGCCAGAGTAAACAAAATTAACTATACGATTACAGTTAATTGCATATCCTTTACATGACTTTGCGAATCAACCCCAGCTTTGTAACGCTGTTTGTGATTTTTCTATGCATTCTTACGTTCAGTAGTTTGCCATTTCTTTCTGAACGGGTGGTGCCATCGTCTTTTTGCTAAAATCCACGCAAAACAATTTGCAACCACTGTCCCCAGCGTGGTTCGAGCTCAGAACGTCGAGGTTAACAGACCGAGTCACTAACCCCTAAGCCACAGACACCACCTACTATACGATTAGGAGCCATAAATATAGCAGAAGGAGGACCATTTCCTCTATAGCTTCGTTACACACACTCATTGCTACACTGCAACCAATATATGGAATGATATTTATTTAATAAAGAAATATTAAACGATAAATAACTAGCAAAGTAAGAACAATTGTTGTGCTCCCATTAAGTATGGCTGACGGCATTCAATCTGAGGAACACATAAAAACTCTATAATCATCATCAAGTAGCGTGTCCTTTCCGGAACTTGGTTCCCATGACATAGGTAATGAAAGCTAACTATTCTGTGCAAGTTGACCGACGTCAGAAGCAGTCATTCTCAGATCGTCAATGACATTTGCACACATCATATTCTATGTCTTTCTTTCATTCTTCTTCCTGACACTTTTCCCTCAAAAAACGATATTCTCTATTCACTCCTGTCGTTTGATCTGTCCCACATATTTAATTTTTCTTTGACTTTATGTTCTCACTCTCTTTATAGCTCACTCTCTTTAATATCAAACTGTTGCTGAACATAATCACATGTTTTATTGTTTGTGTCCAGGGAAAAATGCTGGTTCTCAAACACTTAAGTTTTGTTCTTTAGTCAGTTCCCTTCAACATATTTTTTTACTTCTTTTAGTTTTGTTCAAGACAATGCGCATAATTCTTTTTAGTGTTACTATAATATTTCCGTCACTTATCAGCGATGCTCCCAGATACTCGGAGTTTGGTCTCGTTCCAGGCAGTTATGTTAATATTGTAGCGCGACAATCCTCTGGCCACGAGTGACTCTCAGTTTGCTCAACTATGTGATTGTATAGTAATGTTCACAACGTTCCACGCACCTATGGTGAGGGTCTTAAACTTGTTCTTCCATTTGACTTTTGTGTTGATTTGTAGTTGTGTGTAGTTGTCTAAAACTGTAGCTTGCGCTGTATTTGGATTAAAGTGAGGAAAAGTTGCGCTATTCGTCAACCTCACTCTCTTGTCCAGGACTATATGTATTCAGGGGCAAGACAAATCGAGACGAATGGGGATAGTAACACATGCATTGGATCACCAGGGCTTCCTACGTACCTTGCCTTGCTCTATTCTGTCTACACCGCTGTGCTGTGGCCCGCCTTTCTAACTGGTGAGCCAGTTAGTGGTCTCATCCACAAAGTCAGCCGCATCCATTCTTTACATGAATATGTGCCTAGTTGCCAATGGTGTTAGACCCATCGGCTACTCTCAACTGGTTCGATCGCCAATGAGGCGATATAACCTGTTGTACTCGATGTATATGTTAAAGCTAACTACAGACAAGACATGTGTTGTAGTCACGTTACACTGATTATTTCGGTCGTCCTGCAGTATGTAAGTTTACATAGTCAGTGCGTTGATGACGGAATATACCACATGCCCACGAATTTGTGCTCGTCTTCGAACATCACTGGATGTCATAAGAAAGAATAAGTTAAAGGATCCCACTATGGGATCCCTGAACGTTCGACCACTACTAGACGATCTCAAAGCCGAACGACCTGAGAGACGGACTGCAGTCGTGGCTAGATAATTATAACGCTATACTAGTGATATAGATGTCGTGAGCGAGACCAGCTCCTGACGAGGGCAATTGTCATGGTTGAGTAGCGGTTAAACCCTTCATTTGGAGTGGGTGAGCCAACACAACGTCTTGAATCTGGTGTGTTGAATTGTTTTCTGTGAAATCTTTGTGCGGACTTGTCAGACAACCAAAAGGTATCAACAACATTACAATGATTCTACATATCTCGTTAAGAAAAAAACACGATTGTCTATGTAATTAGCGTCGACGCCCAAAAAAAACAACAAATTCTAGTAAAATCGGAGATGGTTTCTATGAAGACCTAGTCTCAGCCATCTCAACGGTCCCTAGGTCCGAGCATCTCATCATTTTCAGGGACTTTAATGCTAGAGTACGTAAAGACGATCGGGTCTGGAGTGGAATACTAGGAGTGCATCTTATTTTAACGTTCTTGCTAACACAAAAAGAAAACTCTTTCTTGTTCTTGGTTACTATACATTCCACCGAGATGATCGATCTCTCTCTCTCTGCCTTTTTAACTCGGATTGAGGCATAGACTCTCAATCAACTCATGCCAAGTCTTCCTAGTTCTAGCTATCTCATGCAGCTCCCTCCATCTCTTCTTGATATTGTTGATCTCTGCCTTCAAATCTCATAGCAATGTATTTCTTGGCATACCCTTCTTTCGCTGTCCCTGCCGGTCCCAGGGAATGACCCTTCTTGTTATATTCCTTCATGTTTTCGCAAAGTCCTATCCAGCACCAGCGCCTTTGCGTAACCTCTTGGTTCACTGGAATCTGTTTTGTTCTTTCCATAAGTTCCTCATTTGTGATCCTATCATACCATCTCAGTTTCTCTATTATACGCAGAAACCAGTTGATGAATGTTTGCAATTTATGCTTAATTATTATTTTAGTAGTTCCTTGTTTCTGACTCATACAGCAGAACTGCTTTAACATTGTAGTGAAATATCCAAATTTTAGTTCTAAATTTGATTTATGTAGCTTTATATATGTTACCCAATGCAATGAAAGCTTTTTTGCCTTCTGCATTCTTATTTTTACATCTCTATCTGTTCTACCCTCTTTGTCTACCTTTCTGTCAAAGTATGTATATGATTCTACCTCTTGAAGTGTGATTTCGCCCAGAGAGATCAAGTTGCCGTTTGCTTGGTTAATTCTCATTATCTGTGTCTTTCCCATATGAATGTTTAGCCCTAGTTTTTGGAACCTTTGATCACGTGTGCTTAGCTTATCCTGCATATGTTTGAGTGTATGGAACAGAAGGGCTGTGTCATTGGCGGAGTCCAGATCATCTTCTAGCTGCTCTGTCAAAGTCCATTGAATTTCATTTCTGGTGATAGTTACTGCTGTCTTATACCGAGACTATCCACCATTGTTTGACTGTATGTATCCGACTATTTCAAATCGGTTAATATCTTTTAGCTGAGGACAAATTATATACTTTGTACACGTGATCTTCAATAAATATCATAAACATATTTATATTTGAGTTCCGCCCGTGTAGTGTCAGGGTCCGCAAGAGAAGAATAGAATAGCACCACTGCGACCTACAAAGGAAGTCGTAAAAGTCGATTTATGTATCAGCTAGGAAGCTACCTAGTAAATAAAAAGCGTTGAGGAAATCGGATGTGCTGGCCTACTTGTTGGCGCATAACTAGCACAATGTCAAAACGCTCTTATGCTCAGATCACATACACATCACAAAGAGTAGTTAACAAGTGGTCGATATGGAACGTTCGAAGAAAAAGGGATTTATACTTAGTGTAGACCTGCATGTGCAGTAGTATTGTTCTCCACTGTGCCTTTCTATACATTAATAACCTTTATCAATCAAGTGTTTTATCTGCAGGAAAACATAATATAAATAACAAGTCATACGCAGACAACACCCACGTGATAGAGTAAAGCGAAACATATATCGAAATTTAGTTGATTTATTTCAGTCTTTCTTTCTTTCTTTCTCGAATCATGTTTGCCTCACAGTGTCAAGTCAAGAAGAGAATTCTAAATAGGGCCCTAGTATGCGCTTCGTAGATGGTCTCTTTCGTCGTCTCTGTTATCTCTGAGGTCCATCTTTTGCGTGGCCGGACTATTGATTTGTACCCATTGTACCGGAGCAGCATTGCTCTTTGAGGTACACTGTCTGATGGTAATCTGTTTACGTGGCCCAACCATTTAATTTGTTGTTTCTTGATGAAGTCCCGTACTGATGGTGGTACCCCTTTTTCCTGATGTCTTCATTTCTCAACCGCTCTCTTCTTGTTACACCCAGCATTCTGCGTAGACACTTAATCTCTGTCGTGACTAGTTTTCTTCTATCGTGTGTTGTCAGCGTCCATGTTTGGCACTGGTAACATAATGTGGGGAGAAAGATTGTGTTGAACATTGTATTTTTTGTGTTCGTAGTGACGTGTTTGCATCTTAAAATTGGCGCCATTTGTCCTATCATTTGATTTGCTTTGTTGCATCTGTGTTTAATTTCATTAGTTATTCTTCCGTTTGCTGAAAAAATGCTCCCCAGGTACATGAAATCTTTTACTTGATTTAGTAGGCGATTATCGATGGAGATGTTGGTAGTGCTTTCCTCTCTGGCGAATGTCATTACTTCTGCTTTGTCGATGTTTATTCTCATGTTGTATTCGCTACATGCTAACTGGAGTGTGTTGTTGTAGATGTTTTTCTGTTGTTGATATGATTGTCTGATTGTCTGCAAAACGAAATTCATTTAAGAGCTCTCCGAGGTTGTTTCCTTCGCTGGTGTTAGATGGTAAATGTAAAGACCAACATCTTAATAGCAAATGAATGCGAACGTTATTGTTAACTAAACAAAACGTAGCCTTCATCAATGTAAATTATCGGTGCTATGACATGACCATCAGTTTATATATGTTGAAACCATATCAGCTTTAGAAGATAAATATATGACGACAACGAAGTGGAGTGTGTCGTCATCATCAGCAGGTGCCGTTTCCACATCGAAGGTTGGCTGCAATGAATCTCCATTATCCTCTGTCTTTCGCCTTTTTGTTGCACACTGCCAGACTGTAACCTGTCCATTTCTTAAAGTGTCTTTCCACTTATCTCTCGGTCTTCCTCTTGCTCTTCCCCTCAACTTTCCCCTCTAGTAAATATGTTATCATGTTGTCATTTTCGTTTTATGTGCATAAAATACTTTAATAATAATAATAATAATTCCTCGCGTACCGTTATACGTTACATAAGGCCTGCAAGTAATTTCTCCATACTGCTCTATCCTGGGCAACTCGCTCAATCTCCTCCATGGAACTGAGACCAACATTTCCTGCCTCTCTCAGCAAAGTTCGTTTCAGGGTCTTTTTAGATCGACCTCTCTTTCTTGAACCCTTTGAATCCCACTTCAATGCCTGCTTTGATATTCGTTGTTCATTAAGACTTTACTTGTATGAATTTTATTTCTCTTAATAATTGTTTCTTCATGCCTAGTTTTCCTAAAACTTGTTTATTTGTCTGTTTTTCTGTCAATGAAACTCTGCCTATTCTTCTATATATCCACATCTCACATGCATCAATTCTGTCTTCTAACTGCTTGTTCATTGTCCATGTTTCGAGCCATACATTAATATAGGATATATATATATATATATATATATATATATATACATATATATATATATATATATATATATATATATATATATATATATATATATATCAGCGTATGTATAAGAGCGTGTCAGGACACACATAAACAGCATCTTAGAATATGAATAATATGCAAAAAAAAGATGGTGTCTAATAATGTCAGAAAGATAATTCATCATAGCTTTATGAAACAATACTGCCATATTAAAGTGAGCCATGGATAATACATACACGTATAACAACAGCCGTAGAGGACAAATATGTATGCTTTTGCATAAACATGCTGATATTGAAATGGAGTGATACAATTAGTGAAGTTAATGTGCTGAAATAGATCAGTGCAGAGAATTGAGTTAGTATCATCATAACAAAGTGAGATGCAATTATAATTGATATGAAATGTAATGAGAAGAGGGTGTTTGATGCAAACAAAGATAATCAAAAAAATAAATAAGTGAAGAGACAAGACAGCAAAGAGAATACAAATAACAATTCTAGCATAACGTAAATATCAACGTAGGAACTGATAGTACGAGTAGGTAACGCACGATAATAAAGCTGATGATTATCTGTTTATACTTTACATGTGAACATGATGTTAATTACAGCTGTGTCATGTAAATATAAAAGTAATTCGTGCAATTTGTTCTGCACAATCCAATCGTTAAATATTACGAAAAAAGAATCTAAACTGAAAATTTAAAACATTGATTAATATGAAAAGTTAGAAAACAAACGTTCTATTTCTGCACTTGCAACATCTGGTTTTACTGTCTTCTTCTTCTTCTTTGCGTTCGTTCTTTACGACCAATTTTAGTCACTCTTTGTGATAAGTTTGATCTTTGCCAAGAACGTGTATGCGCTGCACATTGGTTTGGTATGCCCCTAAACGCACAGACCTCTATAAGTTTAGGACACGTGCATCCGATTTCAGTCAATGGTTTTCCTTAGATATGCTGCATTTGTCAAGCGACCGACAGGAACATGAACGCTTAAAAACAAACAATGTGTCCATACTGCGACTCTATCAAGTAAAAAATCAAACTTTCCGACAATAGAAGTAGCCACATGATAGCCATAACTAGTTGTGTAGTTAATCACTTTGGGCCACGGAAACTAGCAATACGAAACAAAGCAAGAGAATTAAAGCCTCTTTGTGTAAGTATTCTTAGTGATAAATGTAGATTTGTAACATTTAAGTTCATTGTATTTGTTCAATAACCCACAAGTGTCACTGTAATCAATGCTATTTATGAACATTTCATATTTACAATAACAAATAAAGGAATTTGAGAAACGCACAAACGTCACTTTGAAAAGAAATAGTATCAACTAGTTATTTAGAAGTAAATTGTAACATAGAGCAACTATTTCGATAATATCATGCATTGGAATGTCAATAATAAATTGTATAACTAGTCATAGAATAACACTCGTTTGTTGTAGTTATAATTCACGTAAACCAAAATATCTATTAGTCGTTAGTATGACATTATGTATTGACAAGGAAATGAAGATGTGAGGTTCCTACTAGCGATTTAGTATACAACAACTGTTTCTTAATTACATACTAATAGTTTTATGTTACAAAATGTCACTATCGTAATAACCAATTTTATATATCTATAGTTTTCTTTCCAAGATTCATCAAATGTGGATAATATATATCTCTGGAGTATGCATTCAAGATGCATGACATTCTAAAACATGGATTTAGACATTTTGAAATAGTGTCTAAATAAAGAAAATGGAAAAAGTGATAAATATCAAAATGTTCATATCCAAACAAGTTTGTAATCAATAGTTTACGTTCGAACTTCACCTACATAAAGCAGCGGTGTTCCTACCTCGGAGATACAAGAGCTTTCTGTGATATACACTATATTTCGCTATAAAGATCATTACACAATTTACATTATTTTAGAGAGTCAGTTAATAAACAAAAGGACGGACACAATGACATTTTTTTTAGAAAAGTATAACGTTGAATGCAGAACTATTGGATACAATGTCGCAATCTGAGGACGTTGCTGGAATTACTGACCAAGTATGGCTAATTTATTCATGGGTTGTCTGGTGTGGGCTATGTCAATCAATCAACATCTTTGGTATAGTTACAAATATTATCAACATTATATGCTTCACAAAGCAAGGTTTCAAAGATTCGGTGAACATCAGTCTGTTAGGTATGTTAATGTGATATATATATATATAGAAGGAACAAATATAAAGTACATTAAGATGAAAGATTGGCTTCGTTGCACAAGGTTTAATTATTTTCCTTTCAGCATGACATTTCTCATCATTAACTGGCAGACAACATGCATAAAGCACAATATCTTTAGAAAGAAAAACTTAGTTATAATTAAAATGCAATTGGGTGGTATGCTTTACATTGTTCAAAATGGTATGTTAAGCTAACTGAAAGCTGGATTGACAGGACTATCATCATTGCACTTCGGTGAGTAATCACAAGTGCTCCAATCTATTTCTGTCACTTGAAAATTTCAACCGCAGTACACGATCTCCGCATCACCGGCGAATGTCCGCGATATAAATTAAAAGATAGTGAAAATAGGCAGCTGATGTAAGCCATATTTTCTTTATTATGATATGCCAATAGTTTTACTTGATCAACGTGAAAACAGGGCCTACGTTTTATCGCCATTTCCAATAGGAAAAGGTACTCGATCCAACATGAACTGATATCAGAGTTCTCTCGAATAATAGCATAATGGTTCTACGAGCGAGTACGGCAGGTGCCTTTGAAACTAGAGGCGAGCTCCTAACCTCTAGCCAACAGAGATCCTGCCACATTTTATGATCACATATCTAATAATTTTCAAATTCAACAAACTATAACAATTATCGTTATTATGTGTCTGTTCAGGTTTGTCAGTGTCTGATCTAGGAAGTTTAATAACAATGGCTTGGACCTGCCTTTCTTTCACACCTGCATTCATGAGAGCTGATTTACCTTTCGAACCTATGGGAATCGTATATTTGACATCAGGAATGTTGCATCTTTCTTTTACGAGAGTCAGTAGTTGTATTACAGCCATGATTACATTGGAGAGATGTTTATGTATAACATTTCCTTTAAAGGTTGGTATTTTTATTACATTAAACGTTTATCTCCTTACTATTACTGATATAGTGTTTGCTCTGTATGATTTTCTATGTCATTGATCATATCATTTAACAAAGAACATGACTTTTACAAAATGGAAATTGCAATTGTCATGTAATGTAACCAACTGATATTCATTAAAAATAAGTTAGTAAACTATAACAAGAATGTGTTGTAATTAGTATTTAGTTCTCAAGAGCTGGCATCATTGTAAACGGGCAGTTTGGTAGGTGATATTTACAACTGAAGAATAGTATTTAGTCTACTTGTTCCTGTCGCACGACAGTTACTCAAACATCTATGTAATTTTTCTCTTTTAATGCCCCTTCCTTCTTACCCCACAGTTTCAGCCAAACGCAACCACTATCTCCAGTGTTGATTCATCTAATGAGTTGTTCTTCTCCAGCAAGTGATAATTTATTGTTCACATTGTCTCCCTTAGATTTACCAAATGTTTGCATCGAAGGAAAATGTGTATGGCATAGTTGAAATTATGTGTATGGCATAGTTGAAATTATGTGTATGGCATAGTTGACAGTCAT
The DNA here is from genome assembly GCA_020796225.1 of Arion vulgaris. Taxonomy (NCBI): domain Eukaryota; kingdom Metazoa; phylum Mollusca; class Gastropoda; order Stylommatophora; family Arionidae; genus Arion; species Arion vulgaris. The sequence continues at coordinate 18,136,220 of CM036759.1, read as the reverse complement.
TAAAATAGCAGAAAACCAAATATCCGTACAACTATATATATTATAGTTTATTTATTTAGGTCATAACAGAAGATGTTATGTTGTTTTTATTAACTTAATGAAAGCATTACTTCTACAGAACTTACGCATGTTTTTGGACTTTGTGAAATGTGCTGATGTTCAAGTTAAATATTTATTTGAACTTACAGAAAATGTGATTTGCAGAACTTCGACATAATTCATTAATATTGATGAAAGTGTCCATTATAGAACGTTTAGAAGCGTAATTGAATTTGATGATGATGTTAGTTCTGCATCTGATGTCAGCGTCCAGGTTTGTCACTGATATTAAAATGTGGGAAGAAAGGTTATGTTGAACATTGCTCTGTTTGTGTTCATGGTGACAGGGTTGCATTTTCAAATTGGAACCTTTTTTCCTTTCATTTCACCTAATATCCAAGTAAACAATGAAGAACTCCAATGTGTAGAGAGCTACGAATATCTGGGCTCAATAATTAACAATAACGGTGACTACTCCAAAGAGATCTCAAGAAGATTGGCAATAGCAATCAAGAAGTTAAACACAATGAAAAACATATGGCTAAGCACCAGCAAAATACTACAATTAAAAATATTGAGAGCATGCATTTTCGCAGTTGCTACTTATGGTTCAGAATCATGGACTATTACAATAAAATTAAGAACGAAAATCCAGTCCTTCGAAACTAAATGCTACATAAATATCCTACGAATACCATGGACAGAAAAAAGAAAGATGATGTCCTGAAAGAACTAAATGTTAAAGAGAATTGGCTGATTAACAACATAATATACAGAAAAAGTAAATACTTTGGTCACATCAAGCGTCACGATGGCCTGGAAAGAACAATACTAGAGGGCAGGGTCCCAGGAAGCAGAGGCAGAGGCAGACCAAGAAGAAGATGGCTACAAGATATTAAAGAAACCATGAACATGAGACTCTGCGTAGAACCATCACCAGATAAGGCTCAACGATGGGCCTAGTAAACATCAAAGACTTAAAACAAATAGCAACGAACCGCGAGACATGGAGAGCTATGACCTCTGCCCTATGCGCCGCCCACAGGCCCAAGAGGAAAGACTAACTAATGAACATGACCATCGACAAAGTGGGGGAACTGTCGAGAGACAGAGTGAATTTCAGATGTGCTGACGACGTCTGAAAGAGAGCAACGTCCTATAAAGGAAACGCACCTTGATGATGATGATGTCCTTTCATTGTATTTGCTTTGTGGCATCTGTGTTGAATTTCACTAGCTCTTATTCCGTTTTCTGAATGTAAACAAATGCTTCCTCGGTATGTTAGGTCTTTGACTTGTTTTAATGGGTGATTGCTTATGGAGATATTGATAGAGTTTTCTACTTAATCGAATGTCATTACTTCGGTTTTTATTTTTTTTACTTTTTTATTTTCATTTTGTAATCATTGCATCGTGGCGTCTGGGGCTTGGGGGTTAGTGACTCGGTCTATTAACCAAGACGTTCTGAGTTCGAATCACGCTGCGGACAGTTTGGTTGCAAATTGTTTCGTGTGGAGTTTTACAAAAGGACGGTTGCATAACCCGTTCAGAAAGCAATAGCATAATACTGAACGTAACAATGCCTAGAAAAATCACAAACAGCGTTAAAAGCTGGGAGTTGATTCGCAAAGTCCTGTAAAGGATATGCAATTCACTTTTTTTTAATCATTGTATGTTAACTGGAGTATGTTAATGTATTGATGTAGCTGTTTCTCTGTTGCTGATATGATTGCCTGATTGTTGGCAAAAAGAGATTCGTTTAAGAGTTTCATAAGACTGTTTCCTTATTTATATTATATGATTAATTCAGCAGTATGCTGAGGTCATGACATCACAGTTTCGTACATGTGTGCTGACCTGTAGGATGACTTAATCACTCCTTACAGGTGTATCTAACAGCATATGCATGTCAGATCCCGAAGGCATAGCATCCTTACTTCAATAAGATAAAATTATATCGACCTTGATACTAGCTACTCAAATCTATAGTAAAAGTCTAAATTGACATTCAGTTTTGCTTTCTTAATAATTGGAAAATTATCTTTACTAAACAGCTACTAGTTAAACCAGTTTTTATACATCCAGTAACATTATCAAGCATGATATCACTGTTACTTCAACGATATAGAAGCATGTTAGAATATATGATGAGCTATTACTTCTTACATATAAATATACTGAATGTTGGTTGACTTATGAAGGTTTTTGTGCAAGCTATGGTTTTTGTAGTGAATGATGTGCACTTCGACAGAAATTGCCGATTCAAGTGACAGACTGTTGATTTATTCAATCTATCCGAAGCCTTATGCATTTAATGCGTGTCCAGTATGCCCGTTAGCTATCTAGATACATAACCGTACCATATGATAGCAGATAATAACTGATTAATTCGTTGTGATATATATAGTTGTTCATGATATGTTCATTTATATTCAAACAGATAAACTCTATTATTACATCAAAGCGAACAGCCGTGATCACTGTCTGCGTTTTCATCATCTTCTTCTTCAGTGGATCCGCTGTATACGTTGTCAACAGATTTGACGTGATTTTTTTTCCACTCAAGAACGCAACTCTTATTGGTCTTGCTTCCATGAAAAATAAAGAATTTGTTGAGTTGATTTCGTTTTCAATCAACAACTTTTCTATTCCAGTTGGTGCATTTGCCATCATCGTTACTTGTACTATATTGCTTTCATTTAAGTTGTTCAAAATAACAATATGGAGAAAGAAGGCCACAATGCATTCTCAATTTGATAGAACATCTACTCGCAACCAAAAAACAGCAAAAATGGTTGTTATAATTTCAACATTGTTCATTGTTTGTTTTGTCCCTATTAGTATTATTATGTTAGTAATAGCTGTACTTCCTGATATTTCTGTGCACGGAAAATACATACGTCTATCAGTAATTATTAGTGGTGGTGGTTTTATTCTTGAGAGTATCAACTCATCAATGAATATATTTATCTATTATCACATGAGCAGTAAATACAAGGAAATATTTTTCAAGATTTTCTACAAATGCTATTAAATAGGCTTCACTGTATGACATGATCGTAATTGTGTGTGCCTGTCTGTTGACAAGGTTTTGTGAAGTGCGCCTAACTGAAATGTGTATCTAGTAAGTCTTCCTTTGTCTCAAAATATTCATGATAAGATAATTATTGCGTTCTGAGTCATTCAACCAGTGAACAATAACTGTTACAGCTGCAACTTCATGCTTGTATGAATAGTCTGTCATACTATTACAACAACGTCGATAACCAAATAAAAAAACAGATAAAGATATTTTCTTTTTAAAAAAGAACGATTATGATCGTCCTCTTCGTTGCCATCACTGACTTTTCTAGTGTATCGAACGTGTACCGTTGCTAATCAATCACGTGCCATGTCTGCCGGCGTAGACGCTCATGTCTTTCAACAATTATTTATGTTTAGTGAATGTAACCAGCGCTGACGTCGAACTTGTGTCCAACCATAATGTCACGCCATCCAATATCTTCTCCCTCTGTCTTCTACTATCTTTTCCCTAAATTTTACCAGTTGTCACCAAATATTCTAAACCTTCTCTTCCCATTATACGCCCGAAGAACCTTGATTGCCTGATTCGTGGACACTGTAAACTCAACAAACACTTATATAGACTAGGAATAAGTTAAACAGCTCTCTGCCAGTGTCAGCAGGTGGAACAGACACCAGAGCATATCCTGCAAGACTATCCTCTTCTGGGTGAGCTGAGAAGCAACATGTGACCACACCCAGTCAACCTGAAAACTATGCTTTGGGGAAACCTGACAGACCTGAAGCTGACTTCCCATTTTGTGGTCCACAGTAAATTAAGCGCATGACCAGAGATCGCAGAAGAAGAAGCAGAAGAATTCTTTTGATAAGGTTTCTTTGTGTGCTAGACTGATTTAAAGCCTCCTCATTTGTTTTCTTAGTTGTCCATAGCATTTTCAGCATTCTTCTAAAAATCACTTTTCTGTGGCTCCCTATGATAGTATTGATTATTTGTTCATTGTCCATGATTAGCTGCAATACATAAGTATTGGATTAATATAGCACTGGAGTATTCGTTTCATAATTTAAAACAAAATGTTTTTTTACGTTGCTAATAAATTAGATATATATTGTTTTTCCTTTAAGAAACAAAACCTATATTGCTATTGTCCGCCGGAGCGGTTATCGGGGTCCAAATTTGAGGTGTAAAGACTAGAACCACTGTTACCTGCCACGCATGTCGTAAGATGCGACAAAGGATGTTTGGTTGAAATCGGATGCACGTGTCCTAAAAGGGTAGAAGTCTATGCGTTTATGGGTCTACCAAACCAATGTGCAACGTATACACGTTCTTGGCAAAGATCAAACATTTCATAAAGAGTGATTAAAATTGGTCGTAAAGAACGAAAAGTAAAAGATTGTTCTTAGATCAGACGAAAAGAGACTAAATCGACAAGTCCTTATGTGGTCACCAGTTGGGAAAAGAAAACGAGGAAGACCAAAGACCACTCTTCGAAGAACCATCCAACAAGAAAGTAAACTATTGGGATGTAAAACCATACAATATCTCCAACTGCTAGCAAAGAACCGCATTACATGGAGATCTAAAACCTCTGCCCTACGTGCCTGGCGCCTTTGGCACGAAATGAGCAAATTAACTAACTAACTAAAGAACGAACGCAATGAAGAAGAAGAAGTTATTGTTCAACGGAAGATCAAGACAACGTTGATATGTGTATGTTATCATCAACACCTTCTATATTACAGATTGCGTTTTTCTCATCACTGGTATTAGTTCAATAATAATTGAATTTAAGGAATATAATTAAGCATAGGATGGAGAAGACCATTTTATATATTGATATAATATCTACACAGAAACGTACCAAGTAATAAAGCGTTAGATGAGTAATGTACTTCCCAATCTCGATGATCTTATCAATGTAATGATTGTATAACTTTGTCGTCACTTAACTCTCTTGCTAAAAAAAACAAAACCCATTTTCTTTTGGCTACAATACATTCCGATATATACTTCATCATATAATACTTCGACATTATTCTACATCAACATTGAAGACATAATTCAAATGAAAATGGATAAATAACACATATATGGAGCAAACATACATATAGATTACAACAAATGTGTGTTTGCTCCATATATGTGTTATTTATCCACTATAGTGTTTATTGTTTCTCTTCTTTTCCACTTCCGGTTTTGTGTTGCACTCATTTCGTTGTTCATTTTTATTCCCAGATTTTCATTAGATAGGTTTATGTTTCCACATGTAATAGTCCATTTGTAGTGTTCCTCGAAATTCGTCATTCTTGTTGTATTGTTTGCTTGATAAAGGTCTTTTGGTCGAAACGTTGCTGTTTATCGTCACTATTTCTGTATTTTGTAAAACTATAGTACTTTGTTTTTACGTGTTTAGCTATTTTTCCAATTTTTACTGCAGTCTCTACCCTTTTTTGAATAAAAGTTCACAGTGAGAAATTGAAAATCAAGAGAATTGCAGCAAAGCTCATGACCGAGAATTGTTATGTAAGACATTATTGCTACATTAAATAAACTTATATATATATATATATATATATATATATATATATATATATTTAGAGAGAGAGAGAGAGAGAGAGCAATATTTAGGTGCAGAAAAACATACCCGTTTCAAATAAGGGCTGTTTTAAAAAATATAATGTTCTGTCTGCAGGTTTTGTCAACATAACCCTGAACAACATAATAATGAATGTACAACTCGATGGTTTTATAGAACAACCAAGTACACTGGGTTATATAGTATGATTTATTGACTGATATAACAATCATTATAACACTGTGGGGTCTAACAAAATATTCTCCGATCTCTTTCTTGAGCAGGATCATATCAACGCAGTGAACGAGCACCGTAGCACCGGCGAGTGTTCCAGGTGTAATTCTCAAGATGACAAAAATAATCTTGCCATTTCATGTTAATATATTTCACGAATGTTGCAAATGTAGCGACACTGCAACATAATCTCATCAATTGTTAACTGCCAAGGATATGCATTTTACGTACATAACGAACACGGCACTTCGTCCTTTGATAGGCTCACATACACTGATATCAGGGATCTCTGGAAACATTTCTCGAGCTCCTGACGCGGTGAACGAAATACGGTAAGTAATCACAAGTGCTCCGATCTCTTCCTTTCACATGAAGATTTCAACCGCAGTGCACGATCTCCGTACCACCGGCGAATGTCCCCGATATAATTTCAAACATAGTGAAACTATTTCCAATTTATTTTAATCAACTTTGCACGACAGCGGATTTAAACCCTTCTTTTTTTAATTTGGAACTGCCTATAGTTTGACTTGCTCAACTTGAAAACAGGACCTACGTTGTATCGTCATCTCCAATAGGAATAGGTATTCGATCTTACATGCACATATATCAGAGATGTTTCGAACAATAACATAATGGTTATATGAGCGAGCGAAGCAAGTGCCTTTGGAGCGAGAGGTGAACACCTAACCTCTACGTTACAGAGACATTGACACATTTTATGTTCATGTATCTAATAATTATCACATTCAACAAAGCTATAACAATTATCGTTACTATTTGTCTGTCAGTGTCTGATCTAGGAAGTCTAACAACTATGGCTTGGACCTGCTTTTGTTGTACGCCTGCCTTCATGACAGATGATCTACCTTTTGAACCTATGGAAATCGTATATTTGACATCAGGAATGTTACATCTATCTTTAACTAGAGTCAGTAGTTGTATTACTGCTATGATTACATTAGAAATATGTTTGTATATAACATTTCTATTACAGGTTAGTACTTTGGTCCCAATCAACGTTATCTCATAACTATTACTTATATATTGTGTGCTCTGTAGGATGTGCTCATTCATTTATCATACCAATTAATAAACAGCATGACTTGTAAAAAATATAATCGTTTATATCATGTAATGTAATAATCTGACACTCATTACCAATCGTCTAGTATAATATAACAACACTGCTGCATTTTGTAGTTAGTTCTCAATAGCTGACATCATGTAAACGGAAATGAGTATTGATGATATTTCTTATGTTGCAACTGATTGATAATATATTAAGCTGCTTGTTTCCGTCGCACGACAGTTACAAACAAATATATTTCTTTCTTTCTCTAAATGTCGATTTCTTCTTAAGAAAAAGTAAAGAAACCCTTTCATACCTTGTGGTATATAGGGTAATACAGTGTTAGACATGTATTTTTTTATTGACCGTCGGCACAAGATGGTTGATGTGGTCATCATTTTGCCGGCCGCCTTTACTTTCTCAGAGCATGTCTGGTACCCAGTTGAGGCTGGGTCGACCTGAGAGCCGTCGCGGTCGGGAAAAATTCCACTCGCACTGCTGGAGTTGAACCCAGACCACCAGCCTTGAGAAACGAGTTCACTAACAACTACGCTACCGCGGCTCTCCCTTTCTTCTTACCCCACAGTTAAAGTCAAATGTATACATTCTAATCACTGCCGATTCATCAGTTGCCATTTGCTTTGATAGCAAGCGATCATTGATTGTCTACATTGTCTCTCCTACCTTTAACAAATGTCTCCCATGATGGAAAATGTGTATGACGTAGTTGAAAGTCAATCAAATAACATATAACCAATAATACAAATAACTGTTTATTGTAGTTTATTTATTTACGTCATTTTTTTTTCTGATCCAGAAGCACTTGAGCTGAAAGCTCTTCGGTTCGGTGTCATGGACATCGTAACCCTTCGGCTCGGTGCCACGAGCACCGTAAATCTGGGGAACCTGTAGCTTTTCTGCCAGTCCGCGGAGTTGAACCCGCACTTACAGACGGCTAGTCACCCGTAGTCCAACGCGATACGAACACGCTGGTTCAGTTTTTTTTTAAATTTAACTTGACGAAAGCATTACTTGCACGGAATCTACTCACTTTTTCGACATCATGAAATGTGCAGCTGTTCAACAGTTACACATTTCCTTGGTCTTAAAAAAGGTGTGATTTGTAGCAAACTGTATATATATATAATCAGTAAGATGTGTGTGTGTGTCCTTTTATACACAATCTCAATTTACAACCCAAATTCAACAAACTTGGTAGAAATACTTCTGGAAACCAAATTAGATCAAAAAAAAGAATTATTTTTGAACCCGGATCAAAATTAATAAAAAAAAAAAAAATAGAATTTGGAATATCCACCGGTATTAGATACACGTTTTTCCCAATCCCATAGTTGTCACCACGTGGTGAAGAAAGATTACCCCAGTCAAAGGGATATATTTAGTAACATGGCCATTTGACCACTAAATGATAAGAATGGATATCGTCCGTTAATCAAAATACGGTATTAGCTATTCATTGTATGCTATACACGTGCAATAGCTATGTCATAAGTTTGAGAACCGTATTAGATCAGTTGACGGGGTCAAATGCGCATGAGGGGTGCGCCAGGATTAGTGAGCCGGCACTAATCAAGACCCCGCCTCCTATCTCCAGGTGGTGACCCTGAAAACAGACTTTGGTTCCAGTCTGGTAAATGGGGGCATAGATCGGGAACTACTAGTAGTGGTAGAAGTGCAAGTACGAAAAAGCAAGGCACGTCCGAACAAAATTCATGAATCTCCTGGCCGATGTCCAACATAATATTGCAAAAGTTCCCGAACAAAAAGAAACAGCTGCGAAAAGTCTATGATAGAATCCCTACTCCCCCGGAATAAGGGCTGAACACAAATTTCCATCTCCAGAACATAACAATCCATTCACAAGCTCAAAGTGTAAGTCTAAGGTCCCGCCACAAATTACCAGTTTCTCTGCATATGGGGAGGTTTTTAAACATGAAAGGATGAGAGGTGCGTACAGTGTGCCCACATAGGGAGAAATTCGAAGCCCTGCGGAGGGGGAAAACATTGCCAGCTGTGGACAGGAATAAATTAGTCAGATGCTAACGAATATAAGTCTACCCTCGTGTCGGTACGAGGGAAGATTGCATGTGACTTCGCATAGGTGGCATGGCGCAGATACATTTACGGGGCATGGTTTGCCGAGCGAAAACATAAAGTTGCGTTTAAGTGCATAACGAAACTACCCTCCCTGAAAAAAACCGTGCAAGGTACTGTTGCGATAACAACTAACATCCACGGAAGAACTCAGGCGGGTGGTGCCTAACGAAACTGCCAGCCTTGAGGCAGCAGGGCAACGCACGGTTGCATCACAACTAACATCCCCGGAAGAACTGGAGTGGGTGATGGTTGCGAGCGCAAAATCACAGTTGCGTTGCAAGCGCCGATTGAAACGACCCTCTACATTATTTGTACTTGACCCCAGTCCGGTGTTTCCCGAGGCTAAGGAACATGCGATGTCGAAACTGCAAATTCCCAAGTACCGAAACGCGCCTAGAAAATAATGAAAATGTTCCTGCTCTGGAAGTAAGGTCGACAATGTAAAGTTCTAACATGCTGTCAGGATCCGAACATAGGCAATGGCCGATACTTTACAGGGTGTTTTATACGAGTAAGACACCGTCCAATGAGAAGCTTATAAGCCCCGTGAAATGTTCCTAATCCGGAACGACCTCACAGTCAGAAAGTGCATAACATTGTAACTCATGCTTTGGCGTAGATCACAAAGCCCAAATATATGGCAAAGCTGATCGAAAAGGCGTGGATTCGGGCCGAAATAGTCAGAAAGGATCGTACCCAAGAGAAAGCTCTCCCTAGTAAATTAAAAGCTGGCTGAAACCGGATGGGCGGGCCTAGTCACCATGGGCGCACAATCGACCCAACGTAGATCACTTCGTTCTTTCAAAGGACCAATTATATATCACAAAAGTAATTATTGAATTGATCATAAAGAACAATTGAAAACAATTTTTAAATTTCCGGAGTTCACATATGACAACGGGGAGCCATGTAGTTGTTTTTCGCTGGCACAGTAATTGATAAATGCTGTGGAGACAGTCTCATAAAGTTGAACTCATAACTTACTATTTGACTGCATGGTTGATCAATCAAATCGTAGAGCTACATACATGCCTGAAGACGTAGAACATATGTCAAATGAACGAAAGAATAAATGCATTACACATATGTGAACATGTATATGCCTCATGAATCCATCAAAATGATGTATGCCAGTCGTGTTAGTATTAAACGTAGAGAGATGCAGTCCTATCGCATGTTATGTTTAGTTATGTAGATAACAGCTGATTTATTAATTTCTATGTTACAAATAGTTGTACATGATATTGTATTTATTATTCAAACAGATACATCATATACACTCCATCATTCCTTCAAAGCGACCAGCTGTGATCACCACAATCCTTTTTATTATCTTTTTCTTCATTGGATCTGCTGTCTACGCTGTCAACAATTTTGAATTGTGTTTTTTCTCCAGTAATAAATAGGACACTTATTGGTCTTGCTTCCACGAAAAACACAGAACATGTTGAGATGATTTCTTTTTCAATTCAACAACTTTTCTTGTCCATTTAATGCATTTGTCATCATTGTTACTTGTACGATATTTCTTTCATATGTCCCCATATGGCTGCGGAGTACAACCAAGTGGAGAGAGGTGTCCATCACACATTCTCAGTTTAATAGAACATCTACTCGCAACCAAAAAACAGCAACAATGGTTGTGGTAATTTCAACGTTGTTTATTGTTTGTTTTGTCCCTATTAGTACTATTATATTAGTAGTAGCTGTACTTCCTGATGTTTCTGTTCACGGAAAATACATGTGAACATGATGTTAACTACAGCTGTGTCGTGTAAGGATAAAAGTAATTCGTGCAGATTGTTCTGCACAATCCAATCGTTAAATATTATGACAAAATAATCTAAACTGAAAATGTAAAAACATTGATTAATATGAAAAGTTAGAAAACAAAAGTTCTATTTCTGCACTTGCAACATCTGGTTTTCCTTTCTTCTTCTTCTTTGCGTTCGTTCTTTACGACCAATTTTAATCACTCTTTGTGATAAGTTTGCTCTGTGCCAAGAACGTGTATACGATGCACATTGGTTTGGTAGGCCCCTAAACGCACAGACCTTTACACGTTTAGGACATGTGCATCCGATTTCAGTCAATGGTTTTCCTTAGATATGCTGCATTTGTCAAGCGACCGCCAGGAACATGAACGCTTAAAAACAAACAATGTGTTCATTCTGTGACTCTATCAAGTTATTGGTTATTGGTTATTGGTTACTAAACTGACGTAATTGCACTCCGGGCAGACCCATATGTGCTCAGTCTCCCCAACATATATCGAAGAGTATGCATACTGATGGTTCCTGTGGCTCACTGATTAAACACCTCTCACTCTGCCTCTCAGGCATCCAGTTCGACTTGAGCAACGGGTAACTCCAAACTGCTTACATCGCTTGATCGATTCAACATCGATTTTAGTGTCCTCATCCAACAGAGAGTCGCGAAGAGACCGAAGAATATCCCCCTTATCCAACTTTTTTTCCCCAACAATCGTTGCCGTTGATGCAAGCTTGTCCGCTCTCTCATTACCGTAAACACCCGTATGCCCAGGACAGTATATCCATGTAAGCCACTAGAGGTTAGAAACTTCTATAGACGACATCCACTCATACCGAAACCTGCCCTTCTGGATCTTGTGAAGCATCGACTGAGATTCAGATACAACAACTGCCCAAGTAAATGAAGTCCCAAAAATCCAATGGAGGGCAGCAGTAACGGCCTCAACCTCCATCCTCATAATAGAAGTAGTTGTCCTGTATGCCCCACTTCGCTCTGCAACAACCCTACCATGCGCATTAGCCAAAAAACCCCAACCGGATTTCTCACCACGATGAACCGACCCATCGGCATATGCAACAACATCATCATCCCTTGCATTATCTTCTATCAGCTGCTTAACTGCGAGATCAGCCTTCATGTTGCCCCAATCTCTACATTCTCTTCCAAGAGTATAGATAACGTTGAGATAGTTCATCATGCTACCATCTGTTGCGATCCATTCTTCTTCTTTTGGTAGGGTCGCAACCGTAGTCACCTGGCCAATTGTTCTCTCAGCCTGGGCCATCCACGATATGCCACGCTTGATTCGCATGCCCTTAACATCATTAGTGTTCTTGTGTAGTGGATGTCTCTTATCCGAAGTAACCCGCATATATGACTTGGTTGGGTTGATTGCATGACGGGAGCGTAGTGACAGAAGGCCAAGCATATATCTCATCTTCACAATGGGGGAATCTCTAGTGCAGCCCAGAACTATACGCATACCTTCATTCTGAACCCGTTCGAGTCGTTCACATTGTGATCTTGATATCGTAAGAATTCCGAGTCCGTAATCTACCACTGACATTACCAGTCGATCGAACAAAATGGCAAGTAGTCTCTGCTCAAGGCGTGCGGCCACCATAACTTTGAGAGCCGAAAGACCACGCTTGCACCGTTGTATCGTCTGTTCAATATGGTGTTTGAAAGATAGACTACGATCAAAGATTATTCCAAGATAGCGCAGCCTGTCTCTGTCTATCAAGTAAGAAATCAAACTTTCCGACAATAGAACTAGCTACATGATAGCAATAACTAGTTGTGCAGTTAACCACTTTGGGCCACGGAAACTAGCAATACGAAACAAAGCATGAAAATTAAAGCCTCCTTGTGCAAGTATTCTTAGTGATAAATGTAGATTTGTAACATTTAAGTTCATTGTAGTTGTTCAATAACCCACACGTGTCACTGTAATCAATGCTATTTATGAACATTTCATATTTACAATAAAAAAATTAACGAATTTGAGAAACGCACAAACGTCACTTTGAAAAGAAATAGTATCAACTAGTTATTTAGAAGTAAATTGTGACATAGAGCAACTATTTCAATAATATCATGCATTGGAATGCCAATGATAAATTGTATAACTAGTCATAGAATAACGTCCGTTTATTGTACTTATAAGTCACGTAAACCAAAATATCTATTAGTTGTTAGTATGACATTATGTATTGACAAGGAAATGAAGATGTGAGGTTCTTACTATCGATTTAGTATACAACAACTGTTTCTTAATTACATACTAATAGTTTTATGTTACAATATGTCACTATCGTAATAACCATTTTATATATCTATAGTTTTCTTTCCAAGAGTCATCAAATGTGGATAATATATATCTCTGGAGTATGCATTCAAGATGCATGACATTCTAAAACATGGATTTATACATTTTGAAATAGTGTCTAAATAAAGAAAAAAAAATTAGAAAGTGATATTAAAATGTGCATATCAAAACAAGTTTGTAATCAATAGTTTACGTTCGAACTTCACCTACATAAAGCAGCGGTGTGCCCACCTTGGAGATACAAGACCGTTCTGTGATTTACACTATATTCTGCTATAAAGATAATTACACAATTTACATTATTTTAGAGAGCCAGTTAATAAACAAAAGGACGGACACAATGACATTTTTTTTAGAAAAGTATAACGTTGAATGCAGAACTATTGGATACAATGTCGCAATCTGAGGACGTTGCTGGAATTACTGACCAAGTATGGCTAATTTATTCATGGGTTGTCTGGTGTGGGCTATGTCAATCAATCAACATCTTTGGTATCGTTACAAATATTATCAACATTATATGCTTCACAAAGCAAGGTTTCAAAGATTCGGTGAACATCAGTCTGTTAGGTATGTTAATGTGATATATATATATAGAAGGAACAAATATAAAGTACATTAAGATGAAAGATTGACTTCGTTGCACAAGATTTAATTATTTTCCTTTAAGCATGACATTTCTCATCACTAACTGGTAGACAACATGCCTAAAGCACAATTACTTTAGAAAGAAAAACTTAGTTATAACTAAAATGCAATTGGCTGGTATGCTTTACATTTTGTTCAAAATGGTATGTTAAGCTAACTGAAAGCTGATTGACAGGGCTATCATCATCGCACTTCGGTGAGTAATCACAAGTGCTCCAATCTATTTCTGTCACATGAAAATTTCAACCGCAGTACACGATCTCCGCATCACCGGCGAATGTCCGCGATATAAATTAAAAGATAGTGAAAATAGGCAGCTGATTTAAGTCATATTTTCTTTATTTTTCATATGCCAATAGTTTTACTTGATCAACTTGAAAACAGGGCCTACGTTTTAGCGACTTTAAGCCATATTTTCTTTATTTTGATATGCCAATAGTTTTACTTGATCAACTTGAAAACAGGGCCTACGTTTTAGCGGCTTTAAGACATATTTTCTTTATTTTGATATGCCAATAGTTTTACTTGATCAACTTGAAAACAGGGCCTACGTTTTAGCGACTTTAAGACATATTTTCTTTATTTTGATATGCCAATAGTTTTACTTGATCAACTTGCAAACAGGGCCTACGTTTTAGCGGCTTTAAGACATATTTTCTTTATTTTGATATGCCAATAGTTTTACTTGATCAACTTGAAAACAGGACATACGTTTTATCGCCATTTCCAATAGGAAAAGGTACTCGATCCAATATGCACTGATATCAGAGATCTCTCGAATAATAGCATAATGGTTCTACTAGCGAGAAAGACAGGTACCTTTGGAACTAGAGACGAGCTCCTAACCTCTAGCCAACAGAGACCCTGACACATTTATGGTCACATATCTAAAAATTACCAAATTCAAATAAACTATAACAAGTATCGTTATTATGTGTCTGTTCAGGTTTGTCAGTGTCTGATCTAGGAAGTTTAACAACTATGGTTTGGACCTGCCTTTCTTTCACACCTGCATTCATGAGAGCTGATTTACCTTTCGAACCTATGGGAATCGTATATTTGACATCAGGAATGTTGCATCTTTCTTTTACGAGAGTCAGTAGTTGTATTACAGCCATGATTACATTGGAGAGATGTTTGTGTATAACATTTCCTTTAAAGGTTGGTATTGTTATTACATTAAACTGTTATCTCCTTACTATTACTGATATAGTGTTTGCTCTGTATGATTTTCTATGTCATTGACCATATCATTTAACAAAGAACATGACTTTTACAAAATGGAAATTGCAATTGTCATGTAATGTAACCAACTGATATTCATTAACAATAAGTTAGTAAACTATAACACGAATGTGCTGTAGTTAGTATTTAGTTGTCAAGAACTGGCATCATTGTAAACGGGCAGTTTGGTACCTGATATCTCTTACATTGCAACTGAAGAATATTATTTAGTCTGCTTGTTCCCGTCGCACGACAGTTACTCAAACATCTATGTAATGTGTCTCTTTTAATGTCCCTTCCTTCTTACCCCACAGTTTCAGCCAAACGCATCCACTATCTCCAGTGTTGATTCATCTAATGATTTGTTCACCAGCAAGTGATCATTTATTGTTCACATTGTCTCCCCTAGATTTACCAAATGTCTGCCTCGAAGGAAAATGTGTATGGCATAGTTGAAATTATGTGTATGGCATAGTTGAAATTATGTGTATGGCATAGTTGACAGTCATTAAAATAGCAGAAAACCAAATATCCGTACAACTATACATATTATAGTTTATTTATTAAGGTCATAACAGAAGGTGTTCTGTTGTTTGTATTAACTTAATGAAAGCATTACTTGTACAGAACTTACGCATTTTTTTGGACTTCTTGAAATGTGCTGCTGTTCAAGTTAAATATTTCTTTGAACTTACATAAAATGTGATTTGCAGAACTTCGGCACAATTCATTAAGTTTGATGAAAGTGTCCATTATAGAACGTTTAGAAGCGTAATTGAATGTGATGATGATGTTAGTTCTGCATCTGATGTCAGTGTCCATGTTTGTCACTGATATCATAATGTGGGAAGAAAGATTGTGTTGAACATTGCTCTGTTTGTGTTCATGGTGACAGGGTTGCATTTTCAAATTGGAACCTTTTTTCCTTTCATTTCACCTAATATCCAAGTAAACAATGAAGAACTCCAATGTGTAGAGAGCTACGAATATCTGGGCTCAATAATTAACAATAACGGTGACTACTCCAAAGAGATCTCAAGAAATTGGCAATAGCAATCAAGAAGTTAAACACAATGAACAACATGTGGCAAAGCACCAGCAAAATGCTACAATTAAAAATATTAAGAGCATGCATTTTCCCAGTGGCTACTTATGGTTGTGAATCATGGACTATTACACACAATTTAAGAACGAAAATCCAGTCCTTCGAAACTAAATGCTACATAAAGATCATACGAATACCATGGACAAAAACAAGAAAGAACACTGATGTACTGAAAGAACTAAATGTTAAAGAGAATTGGCTGATTAACTACATACTATACAGAAAAATTACATACTTTGGTCACATCAAGCGTCACGATGGCCTGGAAAGAACATTACTAGAGGGCAGGGTCCCAGGACGCAGA
The DNA here is from genome assembly GCA_020796225.1 of Arion vulgaris. Taxonomy (NCBI): domain Eukaryota; kingdom Metazoa; phylum Mollusca; class Gastropoda; order Stylommatophora; family Arionidae; genus Arion; species Arion vulgaris. Next base: position 18,119,772 of record CM036759.1, on the reverse strand, counting down.
GGCAGAGGCAGACCAAGAAGAAGATGGCTACAAGATATTAAAGAAACCATGAACATGACCATCCACAAAGTGGGTGAACTGGCAAGAGACATTGAATTTCAGATGTGCTGCAAAGAGAGCAACGTCCTATAAAGGAAACGCACCTTGATGATGATGATGTCCTTTCATTGTATTTGCTTTGCGGCATCTGTGTTGAATTTCACTAGCTCTTATTCCGTTTGCTGAATGTAAACAAATGCTTCCTCGGTATGTTAGGTCTTTGACTTGTTTTAATGGGTGATTGCTTATGGAGATATTGATAGAGTTGTCTCATTAATCGAATGTCATTACTTCGGTTTTTATTTTTTATTTTTTTTTCATTTTGTAAACATTGCATCGTGGCGTCTGGGGCTTGGGGGTTAGGGACTCGGTCTATTAACCAAGACGTTCTGAGTTCGAATCACGCTGCGGACAGTTTGGTTGCAAATCACCCGTTCAGAAAGCAATAGCATAATACTGAACGTAACAATGCTAGAAAATCACAAACAGCGTTAAACAAGCTGGGTAACTGACATCCAGTAACATTAGCAAGCATGATATCACTTTACTTAACGATATAGAAGCATATTAGAATATATGCTGAACTATTACTTCTTACATATAAATATACTGAATGTTGTGATTATGAAGGTTTGTGTGCAAGCTATGGTTTTTGTAGTGAATGATGTGACTTGACAGAAATTGCCGATTCAAGTGGCAGACTGTTGAGTTATTCAATATATCAGATGCCTTATCCATTTAATGCGTGTCCAGTATGCTCGTTAGCTATCTAGATACATAATCATACCATATGATAGCAGATAATAACTGATTAATTCGTTTTGATATACATAGTTGTTCATGATATGTTCATTTATATTCAAACAGATAAACTCTATTATTACATCAAAGCGAACAGCCGTGATCACTGTCTTCGTTTTCATCATCTTCTTCTTCAGTGGATCCGCTGTATACGTTGTCAACAGATTTGACGTGATTTTTTTTCCACTCAAGAACGCAACTCTTATTGGTCTTGCTTCCATGAAAAATAAAGAAATTGTTGAGTTGATTTCGTTTTCAATCAACAACTTTTCTATTCCAGTGGGTGCATTTGTTATCATCGTTACTTGTACCTTATTGCTTTCATTTAAGTTGTTCAAAATAACAATATGGAGAAAGAAGGCCACAATGCATTCTCAATTTGATAGAACATCTACTCGCAACCAAAAACAGCAAAATGGTTGTTATAATTTCAACATTGTTCATTGTTTGTTTTGTCCCTATTAGTATTATTATGTTAGTAATAGCTGTACTTCCTGATATTTCTGTTCACGGAAAATACATACGTCTATCAGTAATTATTAGTGGTGGTGGTTTTATTCTTGAGAGTATCAACTCATCAATGAATATATTTATCTATTATCACATGAGCAGTAAATACAAGGAAATATTTTTCAAGATTTTCTACAAATGCTATTAAAGAGGCTTCACTAAAAGATTTACATAACTGGGGAGCATTTTTTCAGCAAAATGAAGAGTAACTAATGAAATTCAACACAGATGCAACAAAGCAAATCAAATGATAGGGCAAATGGCGCCAATTTTAAGATGCAAACACGTCACCATGAACACAAAAGAGCAATGTTCAACAAAATCTTTCTCTCCACATTATGTTACCAGTGCCAAACCTGGACGCTGACAACAAACGATAGAAGAAAACTAGTCACAACAGAGATGAAGTGTTTACGCAGAATGCTGGTTGTAACATGAAGAGTCCGGTTGAGAAATGAAGACATCAGGGAAAAAGTGGGTACATCATCAGTACTAGACTTCATCAAGAAACAACAAATTAATGGTTCGGCCAAGTAAGCAGATTACCATCAGACAGTGCACCTCAAAGAGCAATGTTGTTCTGATACAATGGGTCCAAAGCAAAAGGTCGGCCACGCAAAAGATGGACCTCAGAGATAACAGAGGCGACGAAAGAGACTATTTACAAAGCGCACACTAGTGCCCGTTTTAGAAATCTCTTCCTGACCTGACGCTGTGAGGCAAACATGATTCGAGAAAGAGAGAAAGAAAGACTGTATGACATGGTCGTAATTGTGTGTGCCTATCTGTTGACATGGGTGTGTGAAGTGTTTATCTATATAGTAAGTCTTCTTTTATAATTATCTTAAGTGTACCACTCAAGGTTGTTACTATTATTGCTTGCGTTGTTTATTGTTCTGACAGGCACGACATCGTTTTAACGAAAGCGGCTATCTTCATTGTCGCTTTGAATGACATGCATTGCACGCAGGAGTGTACTACATGTATTTGGCTCGTTCATTTGCACCGTATCGACTTGGTTTGTATTTAATGAGAGCTGCAAGTTGTCACTCTTTTACACACAAAATAATGAAATTCGATGAACTGTACATGCTTACCGCCACTGAGATAGTTCACCATATACGGTCTTTGTATCTTTATATATGTATATTTATTAGTATATACCGGGGCGGCTCGTCATTAAGGGCCAGTAGGACCCAGCCTCAACAAACATAACCAGTAACCTATACTTATATGTTTAGAAAGTATGTGTTCATAATTATTACTTTTAAAGTGATACTAATGATTAGTTTTAAATGTTGATATATAACGCTAAAATATCACATCTATTTTGAAATTCAGCCTCTTCCCTCTCTAGTATATATACGCCCTTGGTAATAGAAGTGTTGGGGGGAGTCAGTAAGACCATGTCCTACTATAAAAATGAGTAACGTGTATTTTACAGGATTCGAGAAAGAAGAAGAACGTGTATTTATATTTTTAGTAATTATGTATTCATAAATATTACTTTTAACTTAACACGGATTGGCTTTGAACGTTAAATATATAACACTACACTATATATAGTATATCATAATAATACTACAATCATAATGTATTTGTATTTATATGAATAAAGAGAATGTCATTCTATGCATGTCTGTTCCCACTGTTTCAAAATATCTGGACATCTTATTGACTTGACATTTGGCAAAAGGGTAGCTTTCGTATATGAGAAGATGCAAAAATTATAAAACACTGATTGGTTCGTCTCTATATCTGCTACCAACAAATAAACAAGGAACAGGTATTAAGAGCTTCGAAAAACAAATAGACAAACACGGACTCGAACCACTTACCCTAGTCCTTACGACACCAATCGCCTAGCCTGGACACAACCAATGAGCCATTCTAAAAAAATGACTCACGGGGAGTGTCTTTCTCAAACGCTCGTCACAGCTAGACACCGAAACAACTAGGTAGGGTTCGAACAGTGTTTCCACAAACACATGCTATAAGCTTATTGTTCTTGTATATATTAGAGACGAGACACTATCATACATACACACATGTATACACATATAACAAACATGTATACATCATTCAAAGTAGCTTCAAAATTAGCTAGGGTAAGTGGTTCGAGTCCCGTGTTTGTCTATTTGTTTTTACGGAAGCTCTTAATACCTGTTCCTTGTTTATTTGTTGATCATATTCGTTGCTTCCTCCGGGGTTCTTTAAAGAGGTTCCGTGTGCTTATATCTACAACCCAACTTAACGAAATGACCATTACAAATTTAAAAATGAAATGTTGTATTCATGTCTCAACGTGCCGAACACATGTTAAAGGGATGAGGAAGTGACTATTATTATAACATTTCTTTTTAAAACTTCTGCTTAGTGGTGTGTGTGTGTGTATCGTAATTGATAACATTCTTGTCTACCATGATGTAGACCATGCAATCGATTCACGCTCAGGCCGATTTAAAAAAGCCAAAAACATAAAAAGTTAAGTTTATTCTCCGAATAAGTTCAATTTGCCAATTGTTAATTTTAGCGGATTTTGAGGGGATGGTGCATGCTTTTTATTATTCTCAGTCCCACAATGTTTAGGGCTTGTAAATGTCGGAAACGTTACATGTTCGTTGATCTAACAGTTTATAATGAAGTTAGAGATATGTGGTTGGAAAATGTTAAGAACAGAAAAATTAAAGTAAGAAACATGGAGACAGACAAAGGAAAGTTTAGTTATTAGGTTTGACTACAAGCGTCGGAAGAATGTAAAGGGGATTGATGAGGAAACTAAAGAGGAAAGACTACTCAGAAGATCAGCAGAAAAGGATAACCCATGTAACTGTGAAAGTATTGAAATATTTTAACAATATTTGAACTAAATTTCCCGTGCGAAGAACGTGCACGACTGCTAGTAATATATAAAATATCAATACAAAATTGTATAGACAGTCTGAAATTCAGCGTCTTTACTCTAATGTTTCGCGCATATTGCAGAACGCTTTGTTCGGGTCGTAATAAAAGGTGTCTATCTACGATGTAATATTTCGACCTCTGAACTTTGACCTCTACCTGCAATGATAATTGCCAAAACAATTACGTTTTTTTCATTCAACCTGCAGCTAAATTCATTCTTACGCGGTCAATCCATTTTATAGATAAACGAGAGCTCTTGATTAAATAGTCCGTTTAATGTTTGATGGAGGTCTTGTTCAGCTGGCTTGAACGCAAGCCATTCCAGCGTTAAGTGATGTACTTTTTATTGCAAACGGTTTCAGTTTATACATTGTTGTTGGTGCGTTGGTTGTATATTGTGTAGGCAAGTGTTCCTTTCACGATGTTCTATTATGTGTTTGGAAGGAGACATTGTTCTCTACGTTGCAGTAGGTTGATTCAACCAATATGTATTGGTTCATTTATCACACTGTACATGGCCTATCCAGTGGTTCCAACAGCATATTAGGTGGTAAATATAGGATGACAATGAAATGACATGTGTCGGGATAAAAACAAACACATCGTCTTAGAAAATGTATAATATGTACACATATGGTGTCTACTGGTGTCAGAGATATATGTCATTATGTCTTTATGAAAAAGTACTGATATATTAAAGGGAGTCATAGACAGTAATTAAACATACATCATCATATGTACAGAACACCACGAATGTGGTTGTTACATACAAAAGACTGAAATTGTAATAGATTGTTAACAATATTGCAGTTCTTCTTTCTTATGTTATCGTCAAACTGTTGCCGAATTTTTGCCCAGTATCATCGTTTTCTGTTTTTGTTTTCGCTGCTCTAGGTGCTTGAGTGATAGTTATCTTTGCTTTTTGACTGTATTCTGCTATGCCATCTATTCATCTTTTTCATTGTCTTCGTCTCCCTTCTCTCCTGACGTTTTGTTGTTTAATACTATGTTTACAGTGGTGTATTGTTGCATTCTTAACTCTGAACCGTTCATGGATTTTTAAGTTTTTTTTAAATATTTTTGAAGGCCTGCTCTATTACTAGAATCCATATGTACTCCATAAATTGAAAATATGCATGTTATATATGGTTGGGAAGCTAATTGAATGTGCTATCAAGATATGTGTTTTTAATATCAGTATCATGTAATATATGATAACAGTGACCTAATTTTGTTGTTGCTAAAATAGATTTTCCTGCAAATTTCAAATAATTATACAGTCACAAGGAAGGAAAAAAATAAGAATGAAACATATCATGAAAACTATTAATACAGACTCTTAGTAACTTCATATTTACACAATATATCCAAACATGAAGTTGTTTGGACTATAAATAAGACAGTAATTAGAAAATTTGTAACTTCTAAATATTTCCATATTTTGGATACACCAATTAATAAATAATAAATAAATAAGAGAAAATGATACAGAACTGGTCTAGTAAGCAACACATAAATAACTAACACTTATAGTCTCGATAAGGACAGTAATCTGAGTTATTTGATGCCATTTTATAAGCAAATGTGTGATATTTGACAAGAGCAAGTGAAAACTTATCTGCAGAGATTATCCAAAATGGCAGCACGATCGGAAATGTCGGTGTAACAAAAGCATGCTCTTACCACTGAAGTCGGAGAAGGTTCGTCTGAATTGCTAGGCGTACCGTATAAACGGTAAGTAGGCTTCCACGCAAAAATCAGTCAGATGCGCCATAACCAGGCTACCTGACTCTTCATAAATTCATAGCGGGCGAAGACAGAAGAAGCACAAAACATAATGCTTTAATCAACGAGATTAAACGTCTTAAAAATAAATAATATATTTTTTAACAATTTATTGTGGTAATATCATATGTTTTGCGTTGTAAAACATTTATTATATGCATTTAAATGCATACATAATACACAAATACGGCTAGTTCCGGAGTCATGTAGCCATCTCATTTATATATGAGATTTTCTTAGTACCCGAACGTTACAGGGGTAATGCGCTTCCTTCCTCCTTCCTTTCTTTGTGTTCGTTTTTTACGACCAATTTTAATAACTCTTTGTGATATGTTTGATTTTTGTTAAGAACGTGTATACGTTGCATATTGATTTTGTAGGCCCCTATACGCATAGACATCTACACGTTTAGGACACATGTATCCGATTTATCCAAACCTCCTTAGTCGCCTCTTACGACATGCATGGCAGGTAACAGTGGTTCTATTCTATACACCCCAAATTTTGATCCTTGTAACCACTCAGGCGTATGCCCTACCGAACCATTAAATATGCGTTTCTCAGTGTAATTCAAGAAAGATTATGTGCAAACTTTCTTTCTTATGCTGATGTTGATGGCTCTGTATTTTCTGGTTTCTTTGTAATTTTTCATAGGCATCGGAGTGTACATGTAGTTATTTTTGGAAACTGTCTTTTGCTCATTATTGAAGCTGAAAGAGATCAATGCAGATAATTAACTTATTATGATTAACACAGTGAGATGCAATTATAATACACATAGTATGTCATGAAGAGGATGATTGAAGCAAACAATAACAATCAACCAAATAGATAAGTGAAGAAACAGAACAGCAAAGACAAAAAAAATATAAAGTATAAATCAGAGTTTCACAAAGTGGGCGGTACCGCCCCTCAGTGGGCGCTGAAGCGTTCTAGGTGGGCGTTAGTGGGTTCAGAAGAATGTGTGGGGTGTTCTGGTGATTAGATGTCGGTGCTTTCTTAAAGAAGAAATTAATAATATATATTTTTAAATAAATTATTTTCGTGAATTTGCGATTGAATAATCATTTATAATTTGAATTCTGCATTTTAATTCATCTTATTCTCGTCTTACATGAACTATTTTTTCCTCAATTTTCTATTTCATGCAAATAAAAATTTTAAAATTAACCAAGTATGTCCGACATTTATATAATTTTTCTAGGTCAAAGGAAAAATAGAGCATGTATATATGTGGGGGAAGGGGAGGGGCGATGGAAAACTGCTGTAGTGTGGAAGGGGGCGTTACAAAGTTTATGTTGTGCAAAGTTGGCGGTGGGCCGAAAAAGTTTTGGAATCTATGGTCTAGATTAAAGTAAATATCAACGTAAAAACTACTAGATAGTAGATAACGCATGATACTGAAGTCGATGAACATATATTTATACCTTACATGTGAACATGATGTTAACTATATTTTACAGTGTATAACAGTAATGTATATTCTGCTCTGCACAATCATAATCGTTGAATGTTATGAAACATCATTTAAACTGACTATCGAAACATTACATAATGTGGACCACGCAGAAGATGGAGCGACGGCATCAAGAACAGCCTTACGAACATGAATATCAGCTTCTAAAGTGCTTTAAAAAAGCACACACAATATCACTACGTTTCACCCCAACACTTCTATAAAGAAGTAAATGGTGGAAGAGAACAAGCACATACAAGATCACTACGTTTCACTCCAACACTTCTATAAAGAAGTAAATGGTGGAAGAGAACAAGCACACACAAGATCACTACGTTTCACTCCAACACTTCTATAAAGAAGTAAATGGTGGAAAAGAAGAAGAAAACATAATGTGGAATATTATTTTAAAATATGTTGTGTTTCTGCACTTTTTAATTTGAATTATAATTCAAGATCTTTATCAGAATAAAAAATAATACCCTTTTATTGTAGAAAAGATAATGGATAAGTAAGACATGCAGCATCTGCCTAGCGAACTTCATGTAGATGAGTGCATGACAGCTGATAAGGTGTCCATCCTGCGACTCAATCAATAGCAAATCAAACTTCCAGGCCGCGGAAATAACAACATGAGGACCAGCCGAACAATATAATTAATCACTTTAAGCCAAGGAAACTAGCAATATGAATAGTTTTCGGGAACTAATAAGTAAATAAAGTTATATTTGCGTCTGTGACAATTTACATAGGTTTTGAACAATATCAGTCTGGATATAAGAAAATATGATGTTCTCTTCGCTTCACTATTTCGTTGTCACTACTGCTAAGTTAAACGTATGCCGTAAATACTAACTATCAGTTCGAATGTAAACACTCGTTCCATTTTCTGAACAACCTATCTTTATGTCGTCCTGTCTCGTCCCTATTCATTTTGCTGATTGTTATCGTGCGCACTAAACCTTTATTTCTCGTGTTGTGTCCAAGCGCTATGATTGCCTCATTATAATGGTCATACTGATATAATCTGATCTTTGATTTGTAGGTGTTGACTACACTTTTTAATTTTTTGATCAGAACACGTGGTTCGCAATATTCGCCAATAAATTCACCTTTTATGATAGACAAATAAATTCTGCTATCTTCAATGTCAACTACCATTAACTATACCCATATGAACGTGTGTCATGTGTTATGTTTCATTTGATGATATATTATTTTTTCTTAGTTTCTCAGCTCGCTTTTTCTGCTTTAAGCTGAAAATCGATGTAATGAGAGTGCAATAATACACACAAAATCGATGTAATGAGAGTGCAATAATACACACCAAAATCGATGTAATGAGAGTGCAATAATACACACACAATCGATGTAATGAGAGTGCAATAATACACACCAAAATCGATGTAATGAGAGTGCAATAATACACACAAAATCGATGTAATGAGAGTGCAATAATACACACAAAATCGATGTAATGAGAGTGCAATAATACACACACAATCGATGTAATGAGAGTGCAATAATACACACAAAAATCGATGTAATGAGAGTGCAATAATACACACACAATCGATGTAATGAGAGTGCAATAATACACACAAAATCGATGTAATGAGAGTGCAATAATACACACAAAAGTCGAATTGTCATGGCCACAATCTATTCTTTGTAATGATTAATGATTAGTGTATACTAATTTGTTGTGTTGATCACAACATCCGATTGCAAATGTCTTTGCTTGTATTATCTTATACCATTATGTTAACACGTTTCTCAAGGTGTTTGTCAGTTTTTAGTATCACTGCAGTTTGATTGTTATATTTCATGTTTTGGACAGATTAACATTTCAACTATTATTATAATGACATATCGTTTATTCTAAATTGTGTACTTATATAATTGTAAATATATAATTTAGAACATTATTCTTGAATCTCTGCGCATAGAGATGGGCAGATGCCATTACAGTAAAACTAATCTTGGAGTAGCATACTAAGAAGCAACACCCGCATCTTAAATTTTATCCATTTTGAATTTGCGTTTTATTATCTGAACCTAACTCATCTCTAGAATAATATGAGATGCTTTAGAATCCTAGCTAAAGTGAGTAACATTATTCAAAATATGTTTGCTGGTTCAAAGTGTACACGAATTAGGCATGATGGTGAGATTACACTCGTATATTATTTTGTCCAAGACCACTACATGTTAAATGGCATTGATATAAAAATTAAACTCACACCTTCTTAGTTCATAAGTACGGTTCCAACTTCACTGCAACGGGTCACCCCATAATTGCTCCGTTCCAGTGTCAATGAAAATCACACGAAACGCTAACAACTGTGAAATGTTTCCTGTGTGAACTAATTCCAGAATGAAACAGCCGTGTACCGCCACAAAAAGAAACCTGCACCGCATAAAATGCATATGGCCGTCGCTAATGTAGCAACACAAAACTGTTCATCACTTGAATTGCAATTCTTGTCGAAGGTAACATCAATCACGACAAAATCCAGCTTTCTGCACTCGCAATATAACTGCATACGGCAGATTGAGCTTGTTCGTCATAACCGCTGTCCGCCATTTTCTGAATACACACAACAAACGCACGGTCGACACAGCAAAAAGCATTCCATGTAACAGTCATAACTCACAGCGTTGCTCAAGCACTAACTCAGTAGCTCGGCAAACGAAACCGGAAAATACCCGACCAAACATGGCGAAAATGCACTAGCAAAGTCGTGTTCAGAATCAAACAGTTCTGACTCTGAATGGCCCTCCCGCATTCCGCCATTGCTGGCCAGCCACACCTTCTAAAAACATGTACAATCGTATTGCACGCCACCCAGCGATTGTTACATATCAATTGTCACTAACGCCGCACTGGTAGTTCGAACAGAGAAATTAAATCCGGCAATATCCCTAGCCCTAAAGAAAGCGCTAACAATTAATAACGTCACCGAAACATTAAAACGTGTTGTAATACCTACACGAGAGCCTCGATGAGCAGTGTAGTTAATAATGTCAATCAACCGAAGCTAGAAATTGTACTGTTTGTTAAATGATAATGAAATTACATTCTATCGAGTTTGTTCCAAGTTATATACGTTAAGTGCAATAACAAATACCAGGCTATAGTTACGACCACATTTTGTTACTTCATTTCAATGTTTATTGGTCAACACTGTTGTGTTAAACTGGCGTTGAGCTGCAGTGTTACGATTTACGAAATACTTTATGGGAATATATGTCGCTTTGTGCACGTGTTCCAAGTGTTCTCTGTAGGTTTGTTACATTGAAGGTCATCGTCCATGATTAATAAACCACATGTGCCCCCTGTAATCAATGTTATTCATGCACATTTCACATTTGTAACTAAAAAAATAAACTAATACGAATGACGTATACACATCACATTCAAAACAAATAATGTCTGCTATTTGTTTTTGGAAGTTCATTGCGATGTAAAGACCTTATTTCGATAATATTATGTATGAAGATGATAAATTATTTAAATAGTCAGTATATAACAATCGTTTGCTGTAGTTATAAGTCAAATAAACTAAAATATACAGTAGTAGTTTGTATTACATTATGTATTGACTAGAAAATTAAGATGTTATGTTCTTACCAGCGAGTAAGTACAACTCTCATAATTACATAACTAATGGTTCACTATTACGATATATGTCACACTCGTAATAACCATTCTTTTAAATTTACCATTTTGTTTCTAAGAGTTATGAATTATACATAACAAATCGTTCTGGTAAATGTATTTAAGGTGCATGACATTCAAAAGCACTAATCTAGAAAATTTAAAATATTGTCTAAATAAAGAAAAGGAAGAAAGTGATTACAGTAGAAACCTCTATTTCAAAACACATTTTGTATAAAATACTTACTTGTTTATTTTCAAAATACACCCACATAAAACAGATGTAGGCCTTCTTTGAAGATAAATTTGTTATCTTTGATATACAATATTGTTTTGCGTTGAAGAAATTTAAAAAAAAATATTAATTTGTAAGCGTACCAGTTAATTCACAACCAAAAAACAACAACAAATGTTCTGAAAAAAATTGTGTTTAAGGCAAATATATTTGAAACAATGTCACAATCAGAGGACGGAACTGCTATAACTGAAACAATATTGCTAATTTATTCATGGTTTGCTTGGTGTGGGATATGTCAAACAATCAACATCTTTGGTATCGTTACAAATATTATCAACATTATATGCTTCACAAAGCAAGGTTTCAAAGATTCAGTGAACATCAGTCTGTTAGGTATGTTATTATGACATTTTTATATAAGCAAAACACATTTTGAGGAAGCAATGCTTCAGTGTATGTTTTTATTTTATTTCTAATGTTTAATGCAAGGAAATCCTTACCTCCTGAGTAACTCAACCAATACAGCCAGTACCACTCTTGATAAAACTGCGCAGTCGGTACTCTATCATTACGTCTAATCGGTATCATTATGGCGTATGTCAACCACCGAGGTCAAATTCGGTGTTTACCAACAAACTGTAGGGTAGTATCTATTGTTGGAGCCGTTGCCTTTCGCTGCGAAGGTTATAGTTTTGAATCCGACATTCGCCGTTCTGTTTAAGCGATTGGTGATTATATTGGAGACTATTTTTTTCGGGTTGTGTAGGTTTTCGATTATTTCAAAGCAAAGACATTTTACTTAGCTCAATTTTACTGTAGGCGGTATGCCACGATCTGAACAGTTTACTTGATCATATATTACAGTTTTTGTATTCTACTGCGACATCATCATTTTAATGGAAACGCAATTCGTTACGGGCTATTGCCTACGTGGCATAATACTTCTGCAGAATGCGGTGATTCTAGCAATCATTGATTTGTAAAATAGAGAATATACCTAACAGAACTTATTATGTGATGTTAGGGAAATGTAAAGATTTGATGATGTTTTTGTTTGAGGTGTGGCAACATCATCTGATGCACGTAGAAAACGTACATGTACACTATTAACACAATTAACACCATTAACATGTACACATATAATGGTTTCACGAAAATATGAATATGTTTCATGCACGTATTGTGCTAGCTGGAGACGAAGGTAAGACTACATTGATAGCATTGCCTTTTCACATATGTTCTTCATGCTCTTGAACACAATCTGGAATAAGCGTTCACATTGTGAATCTGAAAACTAATAGGCGTATAACACCAAAAAAGTCTCGATTTTGTTATATTTTTTTTTCCGATCCAGAAGCACTTGAGCGTTTCCGCTATTCGGCTCGGTGCCATGGACATCGTAACCCTTCGGTTCGGTGCCACGAACACCGTAAATCTGGGGAATCTGTGGCTTAGTCACACTGAGGATAGTCACCCGTAGTCCAACGCGCTACGAACACGCTGGGCAGACGGGTGATTTTTTTTTTAAAGACTTTAATACTAGATTAAATAAACTTGTATGTGGGAATACATATATATGAACATAAAAATCGGGACATATTCTTTACAGGACTTAGCCATCAACCAAATTAAACGAGACATCGATTTTCTATTCAGCAATTAGCTATTCAGTAGTTTGCCATTGCTTTCTTAACGGTGATGATCACCGATCTTTTCCACGTTATCGAATTTCTTCCAAACCTCCCAGCACGGAGTTTGATACAGGGGCAATTGGATAATAAATAAGGTATATATTACAATTCACATAAAAGATACACTTTGTCATAAAACACGTATTAAAATCGAAGTGTTTGTTCCATAACAACAAGATCAGAATATACGAAGCTGTAATAAGACCAATTGTTTTAAATGGATCGGAAAATGGATAACAACAAAACATTATTACATATTATTACATGCTTTTAAAAACTTACTGCTAAAAAGAATTGTTCCATTCACATCAATCATTAAAAAAAGGGATGAGAGGGATACATATTATAAAATATATAATTTCTAGTCGCTAGCGTACCATTTATATGGAATAATAAAATAATAGTAAAGAACAGCAAAACTGATATTGAACCTACTAAAGAGTTGATCTCTCTCTCTCTCTCTCTCTTGCGAACGTTCTTCACGGCCAATTTTATCATTCTTATTGTGATGTATAATTGGACCACTGGCAAGAACGGGGTGATCTACGTCGGGTCGATGGTGCGACTATGGTGACTAGGCCCGCCGGTCCGGTTTCAGCCAGCTTTTGATTTACTAGGGTGAACTTTCCCTAGGGTACTATCCTTTATGCCAACTATGTCGGCCCGGTTCTACGTCTTTTTGATCAGCTTTGCTGTATATTTGGGCTTTGTGATCCACGCCAAGACAGTGAGTTACGCTGTTATGCCCTTTCTGACTGTGAGGTCGTTCCGGATTAGAAACATTTCTCGGGGAGTATAAGCTTATCCTCGGACAGCGTCTTACTCGTATAAAACACCGTGTAAAGTATCGGCCTTCGTCATTGTTCGGACCGGACAACCTGCCAGATCTTTACATTGTTGACATTTCTTTACCGTTCACTTTTGAGTTTGATCCGGAGTAGGAACATTCTCAGCCTTTTCTAGACTCGCGTTGGTGCGTGGCAATTTGCAGTTAACCTCGGAAGACACCGGCCTGGGGCCAGTCACAAAACATTTAGAGGGTTGTTTCAGTCGGCGCTAGCAACGCAACTGAGGATTTTGCGCTGTCCACCATCACCCGCCCTGTTCTTCCGGGGATGTTAGTTGTGACTGCAATAGTACCTTGCCCGGTTGTCCCAAGGCTGGCAGTTCCGATAGGCATCACCCACGTGGGCACGCGTTTCGTCACTGGATGCACCTCTCATCCTTTCATGTTTTCCCATTGGCAGAGAAACTGGTAATTTGTGGCGGTACCTTTGGCTTACACGTCGAGTTTGTGTTTGGTGTCTCATGCTCCGGAGATGGCGATTTCTGTTCGGCCCTTACTCCGGGGTAGTGGGGCTTATTTCAAAAACATTTCGATGCTGTTTATTTTCGTTCGAGATCTTCAGCAATATTTGATTGGGCGTCGGCCAGGAGATTCGTGCATTTTCTTCGTACTTGCACTGCTACCACTACCTGTAGTTCTCCCCGATCCCATCCCCCATTTGCCCGACCGGAACCAAAGTCTGTTTCCAAGGTCACCACGTGGAGGTAGGGAGCAGAGTCCTGGTTAGCGCGCCCCCTCGCTAACCCTGGCCTATGCTGCCGCCATGAGCCATTAACACCAAAAGAGTTGATCTGGAAGATACCACAAGACAAAGTAAAGAAGAAAAAATCCGATGAAGAGATAACATTTAAATAGATCTAGAAATACTAGGAGACACAAATTGGAAGGAGACCGAGACTAAGAACCGAAATGAATGGAGTTGGGTGATTTCTCAAGTATTTAAACTAAAATACTTGGTAAGATGAAGATCAATATATATATATATATATATATATATATATATAAATACATATATATATATATATATATCTTTTATCGTCTTTACAGACGGTCAATTGGCAAGTATTTTACTGTGACAACCTTTGAGTGTTCGCCTTACTCTCTTGGCTTTCAGCTCATACATACGTCTGTTCTCAAAAGACACTGAGCAATATCGCTTTCCACACAACTCTGTCATCGGCTAGTTTTTTCCATGTGCTGGGACCTATAGAAAAGTTCCTCTTTGAGGCCTTGCAGATATCTTTATATCTGAGCCGTGGTCTGCTCTGGTGCCTCTTCCCTATCGAAAGTTTACAGAACAACATTTGTTTTGGTATGCAACAAGTTTCCACTTTTCTCAAATTCCCCAACCTTCTTAGTCGTCTACTGCTGGACATGTCTTTGATGGAAGGCAGGTTTGCACATTGCAGTACTTCAGAGTTGGTTATCTATATAAAATATATTTTGGAAGAGAGAGATGGAGAGAAAGCATACATGTTTAAAAATGAGAAAAATGATTGACTAAAGTCAACTGCGTGTTATCTAACATGGTTCAGTACTTCTTCACATAAATGGGACGTCAGTGTTGAGAGTATTGTTCAAAGCTCAAACTCGGTTGCTTCGGCAACAATCTTAGGCTTATATGTAAAACATTGATCGTATGAATAGAACGGCGCGTTCCGGATTCAAACCAACGACTTGAGCTATGAATGTTACATGGAATGATTTTTGCTGTGTCAACCGTGCGTTTGTTGTGCGTTAGTGTGTATTCAGAAAATTTCGGACCGTGGTTATGACGAACAAGCTCAATCTGCCGTATGCAGTTATATTGCGAGTGCAGAAAGCTGGATTTTGTCATGATTGATGTTCCCTTCGACAAGAATTGCAATTCAAGTGATGATGGTGTTGCTACATTAGCGACGGCCATATGCATTTTATGCGGTGCCGGTTTCTTTTTGTGGTGGTACGCGGTTGTTTCATTCTGGAATTAGTTCACACAGGAAACATTTCACAGTTGTTAGCATTTCTTGTGATTTTCATTGACACAGGAAAGGAGCAATTATGGAGTGACCCGTTGCAGTGAAGTTGGAACCGTACTTATGAACTATGAACCAACGACTTTGTAACGCAAGGCAGAGACTAAACTAAGTAGCTACATAGGCCATATTTAGGTTTTTATGGCAAAGTGGTTAAGACGTGTGCCTGGTTTTCTGAAGGTACTTTATTAGAATCCGGACCAAAAAGTAAGGTAAAAACGAAAGATGAAGCAACTTAGATACAACTCGAAAGCAATTGGCGGATATGCTATAAAATGTTCATAATTATATGTTCATAATTTATGTAAACTACCAAATTCAAAGAAATGTTATTATTTGTCTTTTCAGGTTTGTCAGTGTCTGATCTAGGAAGTTTAATAACAATGACTTGGACCTGCCTGTCTTTCACACCTGCATTCATGACAGCTGATCTACCTTTTGATCCTATGGAAGTCGCATATTTGACATCAGGAATGTTACATATTTCTTTTACAAGAGTCAGTAGTTGTATTACAGCCATGATTACCCTAGAGAGATGTTTATGTATAACAGTTCCTTTAAAGGTCCGTGTTTTCATTACATTGAACATGTAGCTCCTTACTATTGTTTTTTATTTTATTTTCTTCGTATAAATGTTCTCATTCATATTCTCACATCACATAATAAACATGATTTTGGTAAATGAGCAATTATAATGTATTAACAAAGTAATGCCTCCCAATGAGGCGATTACCTTGTAGTGGTGGGGAGGCTTGCGTGCTCCAATGATACAGTGAGCTAGGACGGCGTTCCCGGAAGGGTTACCCAAGCCGGAAAGGTCACTGAAGAGGGACAGACGAAGCATGGTCTCCTGGTCCTCCAGGTTGGGGGTTGGGCTTGGGACTAACGATCCACCCTTTAAAAAAATTTAAAGTTACGGAAACAACAACAAACATACAACCTATCTACGGGCATGAAAGGCTACCAGAGTCATTGACTCACATGACTGCAAGTGGTGAAAGCCGAAAGGAAGCTACTTTCATGAGGACGGAAGTCCTGAATGCCAAAACCAAGACCAGAATTGGATTCTGGAATGTAAGAACAATGTACGAAACTGGAAAACTATCACACAAAACAGCAGAAATGAGAAGATATAATCTACATATCCTAGGGGTTAGGAGAGCAGATGGACAGGAAATGGAAGAAGTACCACTGCAACAGGTGAAACAGTCCTTTTTCTGGACGAGACGATGACCTACACCATGAAGGAGTAGCAGTAATCCTAAGAAAAGGCGTGGACAAGTGTCTGTTAGAATGGAAACCTATCAGCAGCCGCTTGATTAAGATCAGACTAAAGGGAAGCATACAAACATCACAATCCTACAATGCTATGCGCCAACTAATGATAGCGAAGATACAAAGAAAGACTCGTACTACGAAAACCTACAAGCAGAATTAGACAAGTCACCATCCCATGATGTTATCATTGTTATGGGAGATCTAAATGCGAAGGTCGGACAAGACAACACGCATAGTTATAGAACTATGGGAAAATATGGATGTGGTATGATGAACGAAAATGGGGAACGTTTAGTAAACTTCTGCAGCATGAACAATCTCGTTATAGGAGGAACCCTATTTCAACATTTAGATATCCACAATGTAATATGGTATTCCCTAATGGCAGAGATAAAAACCAAATAGACCATATAATGATCAATGGACCCTGGAGACGCTCGCTGCTAGATGTTGTAGTCAAGAGAGGTGCAGATGTTGGTAGCGACCACCACCTAGTCACAGCTTATGTCAAACTTAAACTAAGAAAAACAGGACAACAGAAAAACTTCCAAAAGAGGTTCGATGTGGATAGACTAAAAGACACGGAAGTAAGGGATAAGTTTATAATGCAGATAAAGAACATATTCCAAGCCCTAGAAAGTAATGAAACTACGGATGAAACTGACAACATAGATAGAACATGGGACAACATAGCATCTATATATAGCAAGAGCAGTGAAACATGTCTAGGGTACCGCACAAAGAAAAGAAAAGAATGGATAACACCAACAACATGGAAAATAATAGACAGCCGAAGAATATTAAAAAAGAAATTGTTAGAAGAAAAGTCCGAAAGACTGAAAGCAAGATACCAAGAACAGTACAAAAGCGCAAGTAAAGAAATCAAACGGGCTGTGAGAGCTGACAAAAGAATGTATGTTGAAGACCTGGCAGAACAGGCAGAATTAGCAGCAAAAAAGAGTGATCAGGGAACAGTGTACAAAATTACAAAGCTAATAAGCGGTAAACATTACAGGAGATCAAATACTCTCATAAAGGATAAGAATGGAATACTATTGACAACGGAAAAGGAACAAGATATACGATGGACAGAGCATTTTAAAGAATTGTTAAACAGACCACCGCCAACGGTAGCAGCAGACATACCAGAACCAACTGAGGAGTTAGAAATTGGCATTGAAACACCTAGCCGGGATGAGATCATTACAGCAATTAAATCTCTTAAGAATAACAAGGCACCAGGGAATGATAACTTAAACGCAGAACTATTCAAAATAGACCCAGAACTTGCAGCTAATATATTGCAACCCTTGTTTACTACTATATGGAATGCCCAAATAATACCTGATGCATGGAACAGAGGAGTCATCATCAAGATACCCACAAAGGGCTCCCTTGCCGATTGTAATAATTGACGTGGAATAACACTGCTTTCTGTCCCAAGTAAAATCTTAAGCAAAATCATCGTACAACGTATTACTGATGCTGTGGATAAGAAACTGAGAAAGGAACGAGCAGGATTTCGCAGAGGACGGATCTGTATAGGCCAAATATTTGCTCTTAGAAATATCATAGAGCAATGCACAGAATGGCAAAGCAAACTCTATATCAACTTTGTAGATTTTGAAAAAGCTTTTGATAGCATACACCGCGAAAGTCTATGGCGTATCTTAAGATGGTATGGAATCCCACTGTGTTTTATAAATATTATACAAAGCTGCTACAGCAAGTTTGCATGCAGTGTTGAAACTTCAGAACTAAAGTTTGAGGTAAAAACAGGCGTGCGACAAGGATGTGTTATGTCAGCCCTATTATTCAACACTGTCAGAGATTGGGTGATGCGTAAAACAACGGAAGATTAGGCAAGAAGTATTAGATAGACGCTCACATCCACTCTGGAAGACCTAGATTTTGCAGATGACATCGCACTCCTATCTCATACACATATAGATATCCAGGAAAAGACCTGCAGCCTTAACCAATATAGTGAGATGGTTGGGCTGAAAATAAATCGGAAGAAAACTGAAGTAATGACTCTGAACATAGCAACCCCAGCACCAGTCAAACTAGAAGGTAAAACCCTCCGAGATACAACCGCTTTCACATACCTTGGAAGTGTTATTAGCAATGAAGGAGGCGCTGGATCTGACATTAAAAACAGACTGAGTAAGGCACGAAGTGCATTCATGACCCTTCAGACCGCCTGGAAATCTGCCCAATACAGCATCAGAACCAAGACTAGTATATATAACAGCTGTGTGCTGTCAACTTTGCTGTACGGATCGGAATGCTGGAGAATGACAGAACAGGATATGTCCAGACTATCCGCCTTTCATACAACTTGTCTGCGAAAAATCTTACGCGTGTACTGGCCGACTACTATCTCGAATCAAGAATTACTTGCACGATGCCAACAAGAGAATATGGGCACTATCATCCGAAGACGACGCTGGAGATGGATTGGACATGTGATGCGCATGGAGACTGGCTCCGACACGAAAACTGCACTGAGATGGACTCCAGAGGGTAGGCGAAAGCGTGGAAGACCCAAGACGACCTGGAGGAGAACGATAGATCAAGAGCTCAAGGAAATGAATCATAGCTGGAACGCAATACAGAGGAAGGCCATG
Organism: Arion vulgaris; assembly: GCA_020796225.1. Taxonomy (NCBI): domain Eukaryota; kingdom Metazoa; phylum Mollusca; class Gastropoda; order Stylommatophora; family Arionidae; genus Arion; species Arion vulgaris. Next base: position 18,099,917 of record CM036759.1, on the reverse strand, counting down.
AACAGGGAAGAATGGTGTACGTTTGTTTGCTGCCCTAAACGCCAAGGGCGTAACAGGCTAACGAAGAAGAACAAAGTAATGTAGTTTTACAAAATACAAAAACAATGACAATACACAGCAACGTTTCGACCAAAAATGCCTTTATCAAGCAAAACGATACAACAAACCTGACGGATTACTCAGAACATTACATATAGATTTTAACAAAGATGTAGCAACGGTTAAAAACGAATGAAAATATGTGACTAAAACGAATAACGAAATAAATACAGAAAAACTGTAAGTGAAAAAATAAGAGAAACAATACAACAATCAAGTAAATATATGACGCATATACAATTAACATATTCACATATAAAATATAGAGCATGAGAAGAGAAAGTACTAAGAAGCATAGTAATGTAATACGTTGATCCCACGTGGTCGCAAGGTACCATACAAAGAAATCAACCGATTCTTTAGAGCAAATCGACTGCGATCATCCGAGAAACATGATCGGATGGCAGTGACCTGGACATCTTGAGCTCCTAAATGGCCAGTATCATTGAAATGGGTGGCTACAGGGGCCACAGAGCAATGGCGTATGTCGCGCAAGTGTTGGGCGAATTGGTCACTGAGCCTCATGCCTGTCTCGCCGATATAAGCCTTGTTACACCGCTTACAGATAATGGCATAGATAAGATTACGGGACTCGCATGTGAAACCATTGTCAATAACAAACGTGGCTAAAGAAAAAGATACAGTACGAGTCTGTATCACATAAGCACACGTATTGAAACGCCGACGGCCACACTGAAATGTGCCAAAAGGAGTCTGGATATTAGACATAAGGCGACTGTGTACCAACATATCCTTAAGACTTCTGTCCCGCCTGTAAGCGACCAAAGTATAGTTGGGGAAGACTGAACGGGTCTCAGGATCTGACTTAAGGATAGACAGATGACGGAATAAAACATTTTCACCAGTGAACTATGAGGGTGGAAAGTTAAGATAAGTTGTCCCCTTGTCAGAGTTAGAAGTCCTATACAGGTGGGTAAGAGCCTGCTGGCGAGTATCTTTCTGAACTCGATGCAAAGCAGATTGAAGCACATTCTCTGGGTATAAGCGCTTGCGGAAGAAATCAAGCATCTCGCGAGCTCTATCAAGAAAATTATCGTTTTCCCTGCAAAGGCGACGAAGGCACAAGAGCTGTGAATAAGGCAAAGAATCACGACAAGCCTGAGAATGGGAAGAAGTATAAAGGAGAAAACTATGTGTATTAGTAGGCTTGTAGTATACTGATGTAGTGAAAGTGGATAGGTGTATAGTGATATTAATGTCAAGAAAGTTGACTGCATATAACTTATTAAAATCGTGCACATTGACATACGATCTAACTGAGAAATTGATCCTACCAGAGTTTGTATAATTGATTTATTGCTGTTCGAATCTAACACACTAATCAATTTACCATACACACTCTATGAAACATTTGAACTAGATGTACTATATCATAAAAGTTGAATTGAGAACACAAAAGCATTAGATGTGTACTAGAGGCTACGCTGACGTACTTACACCTTGAAGATGTTTTGAACGTTAATCTGCATGTCCTTTCTCGACGTCATAGAAGTATATATATAGCACACTGATTTCTAGCAATTTTACCTCCAATAGATACTAATATGTCAGCCAGGGCCGTGCCGTGCTATGATGCAGAGAGGCGGCCGCATCACGTGGTACCGTAAGAGGGGCGACATAATCAGCAAAATAAAAATTACAATTGAAGGTTATGTTAAAGAACAAATTGTAAGGGGCGGCATTTCGATGACTTGCATCATACTGAGAAAACATACCGCACGGTCTTAATGGCAGCCTTCATGCTAGCTCCCTCACATCTAAAATTAAAGAATATGTCTATATACATAAGCTACATGAATGGGAATGCCCAATATGCCATGACTTCGATCGCATAACATAACATAACATAAGCTACATACATACTTGAACATGTAGATTATATGTCAGTGGAATGAAATAATGGATGTCTGATTGATATATATATTACATATATATATATATATATATATATATATATATATATATATATACAGTGGCGGCTCGTGATCATTTTTGTTGGTGGCGCCAGACATTTTTTCCCGGACAAATAATGGTTTTGAGTTGCTATATTTTAATTTATAAAATAATAAATACAAGTTAAACATTATTTTCGTTGGGCCACCCCGAGCCGCCACTGTATATATATATATATATATATGTAATAGGGAGTCCTTTTATAATGATGGTATTAATTGTGGTAGGTCATTGATGGTAATAGACAATAGTATAACCAGACAGATGCTGTTGGTTTATCAAATCATGTTTATTCAACCATTGTTCATAAACCTGTCTGTCGCCTACCAAGGTTTTTAATCGGTCTCCTTCCGTTATTCTGTTATTGTTTTCTTGACCTTAGTTTTTGTCGTCACGCTACGTCAAACTCAACTTATTATATTCTCTATATTATTGCCAAGGTATGCATGATTTGTTCACCAATCATGTTCTGGTATACAGTGTCCCTTACCTTTTTTCTCTATCATCTATCAACTACCTGTCTAGTTTATTAACCTTGGGGTAGGGGCAGTGGCGGCTGGTGATCATTTTTGTTTTGTGGGGCCAGACACACATTTCGGGGAAACTATGATGTTGAGTTAGGTTATATTTTAATTTATTAAATAATAAATACAGGTTATATATTATTTTTGGTGGAGCTCGGCCCCATTTGACTTTAATGACTAGCCGACACTGGGTAGGGGAATGACTGTCTTTAGTCAACTCCGTTTACATATATATATATATATACATATCTACATATACATCTACATATATATGAACGCGTGTGTGAATGGGGACTGAGTCACAAACGATATATGTTAAATGTGTTACACTTTTAAACATAGTGAAAGCCGTGCATATTTTTGGTAATGGTTGTGTATTAAACAACTGATTTAATAGCTGCGATACTACATATAGAGAGCCGCGGTAGTTGTTAGTGAACTCGCTTCTCAAGGCTGGTGGTCTGGGCTCAACTCCCGCAGTGTGCGTGTCATTTTTCCCGACCGCGACGGCTCTCAGGTCGACCAGCCTCAGCTGGGTACCAGACATGCTCTGGGAAAGTAAAGGCGGCCGGCGAGATGCTGACCTCATCACCCATTGTGTGCCGACTGTCAATGAAAATACAGGCCTAACACTGTATTGCCCTATGTACCACGAGGTATGAAAGGGTTCTTTTTATACTACATATATATAGCTGTCCACGATATTTTAATTTATATTCAAACAGATACACTCTATCATTACATCAAAGCGAACAGCTGTCATCACTGTCTGCGTTTTCATCATCCTCTTCTTCAGTGGTTCCGCTGTGTACAGTGTCAACAGACTTGACGATATTTTTTCTCCTGTAAGAAACAAAACTCTTACTGGTCTTTATTCCATGAAAGATGAAAAACATGTTATGATGATTTCTTTTACAATCAACAACTTTACCATTCCAGTTTGTGCATTTGTCATCATTGTTGTTTGTACCATATTGCTTTCATTTAAGCTGTGGAACAAAACACAGTGGATAAAGCAGAACATCACACATTCTCAAGTTGACAGAATATCTACTCGTAACCAGAACACAGCAAAAATGGTTGTAATAATTTCAGCATTATTTATTATTTGTTTTGTACCTAATAGCACTATTGTGTTATTAGTAGCTGTACTACCAGACTTGTCAGTTAGCGGGAAATATGTGCATGTATCATTGATGATTAGTAGTGTTGGCTTTATTCTTGAGAGTATCAACTCATCAATGAATATCTTTATTTATTATCACATGAGCAGTAAATACAAAGACATATATAACAAGATTTTCTACAAAATATATAAAAAAGGCTTCACTGAATGCTATGAGTGTATTCAAATCAGAAACATTTCATAAATGTGAGACTTAAAGGAACTTAGTTAGTATGCATTTACGTATATTTATGTATAAGCATAACCACACATATATACTAACACATAACGTAGAAAGTAATTGGTATGCATTTTTTTTTTTTTTCGTTTGTCCTCCCTAATGTTTTGCAGTTAGACGTCATCATCATCAGGTGCCGTGCCGGCTGGCGTAGACGATCATGGATCTCTACAAGTCACTAACTTTGGTGTTTGCTATCATTTCAGATGTTGACACCCTACTGTGCCATGTAGTCAGGCTATCCATAATTTTATTTCTCTGTCTTCATCTGTTTCGTCTACCCTCGATTTTACCAGTTGTTACAATGTCTTCTAAATCTCCCCTCCTCATCACATGTCCAAAATATGGTGACTGCCTCTTTCTTATATTGATAATAAGTTTTCTCTGTATCTTGACTTCATTCAACACCTTAGCATTAGTGATTTTAGCAATCCATGGGATTAGTTATGCGTAGCAGGTTCAAATGATGTTCGGTTACCTAGATAGTGCACGCGCGGTCGCTTGATATCTTGCAAAATATCTAGAGCAGATTCTTGTAAACAATTAAATCCTCTACAGGTTTTGAACCTGTATAAGTTGTAGCCTTGATGAACACATTAAATCATCGTAAATACATCTACTGAAAATATCATGTCATGTTTACGTCGCCATTTTGATTTCAAATATGGTAATGCATTAGTATTGTAAATGTCGTTTTGATGTAAGTGAATTCATCATCATCATCATTGACCTCTTTGTCTCAGGAGACAATAACATTTGAGTCACGTAGTTTGTTCTGTTTTGAATCACAACGTTTCTTGTGACTGTAATGGCCTAGGCTATCATATTGTTTGGGGTGCTGTCCGGTTTGTTGCGGGCGGTAGCTTTCCAATGAGACCGGATGATCGCTTCCACGGTCGAAGACAACCCATGACGTCCGATACTCTAAGCCAGTTTAGCCGTTGATGTTGTCTTCCCAGCTAGACCCATTGTTAAGGCACCCACAAATTTGACTGACATCTGTTAAACAACAGATGATCAACATCATTTTCCTACCTACTTTGTGTTACTACAGCCAAACATGGACAATGAGCAAAGCGCAGTCACACAAAATAACTACATATGAAATGCGCTGCCTGCGAAAAGTTATCAACAACAGCAGAAAAGACAGAGTAACCAGAGCATACTACTGGTAGTGGTGCAGTGCAAGTACGAAAACGAAGTGCAGTTCCATACGAACAAAATGCATGAATCTCCTGGCCAATGTCCAACAAAATATTTCCCAAGTTCCCGAACAAAAAGAAACAGCAGCGAAACGTCTCTGATAGAATCCCCACTCCCCCGGAGTAAGGACCGAACACAAATTGTTATCTTTGGAGCATGAGACTCCATATACAAGCTCGAAGTGTCAGTCAAAGGTCCGCCACAAATTACCAGTTTCTCTGTCGATTGTGAGAATAGTAAACATGAAAGGATGAAAGGTGCATCCAATGACGAAACGTGTGCCCACATAGAGCGAAACTCGAAGCCCTGAGGAGGGGGTAAACATTGCCAGCTGTGGGTCAAGAATAAATAAGTCGGATGCTTAACGAATAAAAGTCTACCCTCGTGTCGATACGAGGAAAGATTGAAGCTGACTCCGTATCGGTGGCCTGGCGCAGATACATTTACGGGGCATGGTTGACCGAGGGCAAAACATAAAGTTGTGTTTTAGTGCATAACGAAACTACCCTCCTGGGAAAACCGTGCAAGGTACTGTTGCGATAACAATTAACATTTCCGTAAGAACTCAGGTTGGTAATGCCTAACGGAACAGCCAGCCTTGGGGCAACCGGGCAAGGTACGGTTGCAGTCCCAACTAACATCCCCGGAAGAGCTGGGGTGGGTTATGGAGGCGGGCTCAAAATCTTAATTGCGTTGCTAGCGCCAATTGCAACGGCCCTCTACAATATTTGTGTTTGACCCCAGTCCGATGTTTCCCGAGGCTAGGGGAAATGCGAAGTAGAAACTGCAATTTGCCAATTACCGACACGCGCCTCGTAAAGGCTGAGAAAATTCCTGCTCTGGAACAAACTCAAAGTGGACAGTAAAGTAAGGTCGATAATGTAAAGATATGAGAGGGTGTCCGGATCCGAACATTGGCGAAAGCCGGTGTTTTATACTTTACATGGTGTTTCATACGAGTAAGACGCCGCCCGAGGACAAGCTTATAAGCACCGTGACATGTTCCTAATCCGGAACGACCTCACAGTCAGAAAGGGTATAACAGTGTAACTCACTGTTTTTGCGTGGATCACAAAGCCTAAATATACGGCAAAGCTTATCGAAAGAGCGAAGATTCGGACCGAAATAGTCGACAGAAAGGATCGTACCCTAGGGAAAGCTCACCCTAGTAAATCAAAAGCTGGTTGAAACCGAGTGGATGGGCCTAGTCACCATGGGCGCATAATCGACCCAACGTAGATCAAGCATTCTTGTCAAAGGACGAATTATATATCACAAAAAGGATGATACAATTAGACGTGAAGAACGATAGCGAGAAAGAAAGAAGAGAGAGAGAGAGAGAGAGAGAAGAGAGAGAGAGAGAGAGAGAGAGAGAGAAGACTAATAATGTGGTTCCAGAAGATGGTAAGCATGAATAAACTATTGCACGACACAAGCAACGAAACAAGTGTAGGTTTATGGTAACAAGCATTTTCCCTGTGGCAACATATGGATGCGACTCCTGAACCATAACACAAACATTAAAGAACAAAATTGAAGCTTTTGTAACAAGATGTTGCAGAAAAGATCTTAGAACCTCCTGGGTGGAGAAGAGAATGTTTCTGCCAATGTCAGTCCCAAGCTTGGTTGTAAAAGGAGCAGGACATTATGACATGTTAGTTAACTTTAGATGAAGTGTACGTTATTTAAAAATCAATAATACAACTAAGTCTACATTTCTTGTTTATTTCATGACTATTGTCAATGTTAACATTGTCCCCCATGTAAGAGATGAGATGATACGCTTATGTATGAGACATGGAATCAAATGTCACATTGGTGCGTTTACTGTAAAAAAACTCACATTTCGTTTCAGACTCGCCAAATATGCCGCAAACATTAAAGGAAACCGTTATATCAATTTTCTAGAGCTATTTCTTCCATCATGAATTTACCTGGCTATAGTTTTAAGATTGGGTTCGCTACTGTAAAATTGATGGTTTTGCTATTGATAGAAATGATGTATCTCAGATATAATAATGAACAGCGAATGTTAAATGATCTATTTGAAATTTAATAATAAGGTGTTGTCAGCAATGATATGTACAACTCGAGAACATATAAATTAAACAAATCAATGAGTACAAATACTTAGGGACAATTTTCACTGCAGACAGAAATATTGATGAGAACATTATCAATCGATGCACACAAGCTAACCAGGTACTGGGACAGTAAACACCACTGTTGTCACATAAAGATATACAGCTAAAAACTAAAGCAAATCTTATAAGAACGATTTCTGGTTAACACTAAGTTACTAATGTCACACAAGGCCAATAACAGCAGTTAATCAGTGAAAAATCAAAACGCTGGAGATGAAGTGCCACAGAAGAACTACAGTTGTGACAATAAGAGACAACATAAAAAATGAAGAAATCAGAAGTAGACTGGTTGTGAAACAAGTCATGCAATTCATAAAAGAACATCATATTAAATGGTTTGGACATCTGATAAGAATGTCATAGGGCATGGTCTACCACAGTGAGCCACACTAAAAAAGTATAACAAGTATAGAGCAAGATAAAAACCATGCAAAAGATGGAGCAACAGCATCAAGTGCACCCAGAATAAAATGAATACCAGTTTATAAAGTACGTAGAACAAGCTTACATAAGATCACTACACCCCCTCTCACTTCCATAAAGATGTAAATGGTGGAAAGAAAAGAAGAAGTTAAGCACCACAGTTTCTGTCGTTACTATAACTGTATTTAGTCATGTCAAAATTGATTTTATAAGGAAGAAAAAGAAGTATAAATAAAAACAAAAAAACAGTGCTATATTTTAAATTATCATAATCACTAACAACTTTATGAGGAGGGTTTGTTTGGTGCTGAATTTTATGTCTGGAAATTTACTTTCATTTAAGACGAGACACACATCGTTCAACCTAACAACGCGTCTTTATGTTGCTTATATCAGATCGCAAAACATAAAACATAAAAGATAACTTCAAAAGATCTATTTACACTTCGTATTATCCTTGTTTTGTTTTGGAAGATTTCTTCCCGTACAATGCTGTGAATGTATTTTATCTATGGGTGCCTAGGCCAGCACTTCCGATTTCTTGACATGCTTTTTATTTACTAGGGTAGCTTTTCCTAGAATCTCCAGCATCTAGTGAATAAGCCCCTCCTATCTCTTACTTACATACAAAGATCTTAGTACAGTCCACAAACTATGTAGCAAAGGTGAGGGTCCCCAATGTAATTTTAAGGATGGTGAAAATGTACGATACCATTTTAGTTTTGATTGGTATTGATGATTTTTGTCTGGGCAGTGTCTTTCTAATCTACTCTTAATATTTTTCAGCTGCCAAGGGTTCTTGCACATGCTAAACTTGAACACTGGCGCTAAATTGTATTGCCTGTCTCTGATATGACTTGGGACTAAGAATTTGATCTCACTAATTTTGAGATTGGGGATCACTGCAAAACAGCCCAATCACTCTATATGGGATGCAAACAGAATTATTTTGAAGCGAGAGATGGATGAGCTCCATATGTCAATGTCACAGAGATGCCAAAAGTCTTTTAATGTTGTTTCCACACATTATTTCTTCTCAAAAGGGTTTAAAGGGTTTTAAAGCCGAAGGATTGACTTCATTGCACCGGGTTTTACCCCATATAGCTCGGGCCCTCTCCGCAGAAATGGCACGCCACCTGCCGAGAGTATTGCACAAAGCACGAACTCCGTAGCTCCGGCAACAATCCTAGGGTCTCTGGAAAAACTGCACTCATGAACAGAAGGCCGCGGTCCGGATTCGAACCTACGACCTTCGACTCGTAAGGCAAAGGGCTTAACCACTCAGCCACATAAATACGGACAGCTGCAATGTTGACACTCGTTCATGTTCAGAACTATCTTTCGGTCGTCCTCTATCTCATACCTATTTATTTTGGTTATTGTTAATGTGTGTTAACTTATCTTCAACAAATAAACATTGTACAGGTATTAAGAGCTTCGAAAAACAAATAACAAACACGGGAATCGATACTTACACTGTCCTTACACCAATCGCTAGCCTGGGCAATACGAGCGTTTATAGAACACACCAATGAGTATTCTCCAAAATGACTCAGGAAGTTCTACCTGCACTTGTGGGAAGTTTTACTGCCTTTCTATTTTGACGTTTTTGTTCAATCCGTGCTATTCTACCTGCCAGGCAAGCCGAGGAATCTGTTGAAGAAGTGTGCGCAGGCTAATCTGTCTTGAGCACATTCTCCCAGTTGTTGACATCTATGCCAAAGTTTCATCGAGTTCCTGAGCGTATCTTTAAATCGCTTTTCTGACCACCTGTGAGAGTTTACCGCTATAAGTACCATACAAATGTCGTTTGGGTATTCTGCAATCTGAAATTCGAGCCACATGTCCTGCCCATAGATGGATGGATGAAATGGTGACTGCGGATTATTTGGTTTAAAGTGAGAAGAGTTACGACAGTTCGTCGATCTCACTATCTCTAACTTCACCCAATGTCCAGTGGCAGAAAAAGTCGAGAATGCTGAGAAGGATCTGGTGCAGCGGTTGACCAGGGCGTTCTATGTGCCTGGCCGTGCTCACTAGTCCACAACGCTTGCTGGTAGACGCCTTCTTGTCCATTGAACTGAGTATAACTTCTTCCGCTCAATCTGCCGAGCCCAGTCATGTTTTCGTAAGCTCTTAATACCTGTACCATGTTTATTTGTTGATCATATTCATTACTTCCGTTGCTCCTCTGGGTTCTTAAAAAACTACATGTGCTCATCTTATAATAAATTTGAAGCTACTTTGAATGATGTATACATGTTTGTTATATGTGTATGCATGTGTGTATGTATGATATTGTCTAGTCTCAAATATATACAAGCACAATAAGCTTATAGCATGTGTTTGTGCAGACATTGTTGGAACGAACCTACCTGATTGTTCTGTGTCTAGTTAAATAACGAGCGTTTGAGAAAGACACTCCCCGTGAGTCATTTTTTAGAATGGCTCATTGGTTGTGTTCGTAAAAACGCTCGTATTGCTAGGCTAGGCGATTAGTGTCATAAGACTAGGTAAGTGGTTCAAATCCCGTGTTTGTCTATTTGTTTTTCGGAAGTTCTTAATACCTGTACCATGTTTATTTGTCGATCATATTCGTTACTTCCGTTGCTTCCTCTGGGTTTCTAAAAAAAAAAATTACGTGTGCTCGCTCATCTTAACTCATCTTGCATTTTTCGATGTCTGTCTAAAAATGATTGTCTCATTATAATTGTGATACTGATGTTATCTGTACATCTCGCCCGTGTGGTGTCGTGGCTGCAAGGGAAGCAGTGACTAGTATCTTCTTCTTCTTCTTCCTATCCCAGGTACTATGAGGTTTCACTCTTTTCCTATAGTACATTGGGGAGTACTGGCTTTCTTTCAAACCCAGAAACCCCCAACAACTCTAGGCATGTAGTGATATGCTTAGTGCTGCAGAGACTCCTACATAGTATCACTGTGACCTACAAGGCATGCAACTTATAGTCCTGACGTTTCATTGAAAATAACATTGTGCCTACATTTAACCAAGTGTACGTTGTGACATTAGAAATGGTCAGAAGAGAGACATAATACGAGAGTTTTTAATACTAAATCCTCGGAAGCTATCAATATGAATACTATTCACGATATGCTATGGAGACACCACTAGCGGGTCCGTGCTTCGAGTTCCGTGAGTAAAGTTCAAAAAAATGTTTTTACTTGGAATATACATGAACAATATACTACATCATTTTATTGTATGTTGTGTACTCTAGTACATTTACTAATCAATGAACTACAAATACAAGATATGCAAAACTATGCTAGCAAATAATCGTTTCGTTTTGCTCTGGTTTTTTTACTGTCATGTTCAGGCTTGTAACAGTTGAAGTATTCGTAAAGGTTTAATAATTATAAGTGTCGTAGTAAACAATGTTATTCATGATAACTTTACATTTACAACCAGCAATAGACAAATAGATATATAGGAGAAAACCATCACTTACATAAGTATGTAATGTATGTTTTTTATAATAGCACTACAATCAGAAAAAAGTTAACTATTTTGTATACACTACTAGTTTGTGGTAGTTATTACTCACATAAACTACATTTTACATTTGTTGTTAATGTTTGCATGGTATTTTTAAACTTGAATATGACACGTGCTGTTCTATCCTGCGATTTAGTAAACACAACACTTTTTCCTGAATTACACACTAGTGGATGACTGTTACTTGAAGTCACTCTTATTTTAAACATTTATCAGTCATTAACTCGTTGTTTCTAACAGTCATGAATTAGATATACCATATATTTCTGGTTATGAAATAATTGTTACAATATATTTAATATATGGATTTACGAATTTTAACATATTTTCTCAAAGCAAATGCGGAGAAAACAAAATGGATTTTATGGAGTGGGTGCAGTCAAACACTTGTGTAATCAATTGCTAATTGGTCATGCTCAAAAAGTCGCTATAACATAAAGAGACGAGTCCTGCGTTGGAGGTAAACAGCTTAATTTGAATGGCAATAGCATATACGTTAACGTCATCATTGAAATGTTAATAGATAACAGCTGAAAGAAAATTTTTAAATTTCCATATTGTGTGCGAAAAAGTTCATTAAAAAGACATTTAAAAAAATGTGTTTCTGAAACAGTATCTTGTAATACAATACCATTTGATAAAATGGGAGAGTCTGAGGACGCCGCTGGTATTACTGATGAAATTGCGATGATTTATTCCTGGGTTACCTGGGGTGTGATCTGTCAATCAATTAACATCTTTGGTATAGTCACAAATATTATCAATATTATATGCTTCACAAAACAAGGTTTCAAAGAGTCGGTGAATATCAGTTTGTTAGGTATGATGTTGTGACATATCTAATTAATACAAACTTTGTTTGAGAAAAGAAATGCGTAACAGAGTGCTCTTTTGTTGATACTATTGGTACAGTTGAATAAAATGGCATCCCATATGTTGAACGTGTACTTGTATGTACATACTATTAACAACAAACGCATTAATTAGGAACTCAGCATAAAAGACAGCAACATAGACATCACATACCAATTTATACCATAACGTGAGATTGCGTATGGAAAGATGAAAGAAACTATTTGAAAGGAACAAATATGGTAAGAGAAAGCATGATACATCGACGATGGTATACACTTTAATTCACCCTCCCCGAACCCTCCACAACCGGAAAAAAACCATAAATTGGCAAACTTTGCCACATATATAGATCATCTGAAAAACACATATAATGTATGGAATAAATACAGTTAAGAAAGTTCGAGAAATATCAGAAATATTAGATAAAAGTGTTCAACAGAACAACACCATACATGAATTGGGAAACAATAACAGAGAGTTTTAAAACTATTAAAATATATTCTGGAAAAGAAGGTGTAAATACAACTGAGGAAGCTTATGAAGCTGTGCAAAGCATAAGTCAAAATATCACAATAGTGTAAGCATGTTGAAAGCAAACCAACAATTCACTGCAGTAATGTGTAGTGGAATCATTTCTTTAGTATGGAAAAACTACAATAAAAATCATAATGATTGGGAAAAAAAAGAAATATGTATTCCAGTCACAAAGAAAGAAGATATTTCTCCTTATTTCTCACTTCAAGATTGGTGATGCTTAGCGATAGTTTATGTTCCTGAATAGTGCTCTGCATGATAAAGTAAAATAATATTAATATATAACGAGACATAGTTATATCTGACGATCAGACAACATATAGACAAACAAAGGAGCTGCTGTGACCATATCTTTGCACTACGTACTATAGAGCTTTGGAACGGAGTGCTACTTTATGCACGTGCTTCCTGGGTTTAAAATATGATTGTGACAGCATTTATATTAGCTACAATGTGATAGATGTGGGCATCACATGGCATATCAAGTTAAGTAATCAACAGTTTCAATGAACTGTTTGAGTGATACAAGTGCACGTTAAAATTGGAATCATAGAAACTGAAAACGTCCAAGTAACAATAGGATTGTGGCAGCAAGGCATCATGCAAATGTTTGTACTTCTGGAAAAAAAAAAGATGTTTATTGATCAGGACTATGACTTTATTCATCATGTGTGTTGAATTGAAGACATTTAACTTGATGAACAATTGATTACTTTCCCGTCAGTGAGAAATACATTCTTGTTAGCATGAATCAGACAGGAAAGAGCGTGCAGACAAGTAAAGTATGTGGCTGTGGAACAGGCGTTCAGATATGACGTCTGACAACTCCTCTGCTGAATATGTGGCTACTTAAACAGACTGGTCAAGTATTCGGTAAATGTGGAGCTTGTGGCCGTTCTCTGCTCAAGTCCGTAAGGACATTGTGAAGAAATACATTAATGACTTTCGCCGCGATTAAATTTAGTCTTACAGCATAGTCAGCAGCAGGTGCCGTACCGGCTGGCGCAGACGATCATGAATATCAACAAAACTGTGTCTCCAGTGTATGATATCATCTCAGTTGTTGACGCTTTTTCTTGCCATGTTGTGAAGCTGTCCATATTCTTCTCTATCTGACTTCTTCTGCCTCGTACCCCTACAATTTTTACCGGTTGTTACAATGTAATATAAACTTCCCCTTCTCATCACCTTTCCGAAAAAATGAAAACTGCATCGTTCTTATATTGATAATATATCTTCTCTGTGTCTTAGCGTGATTCAGCACCCATCATTAGTATTGTAGCAGTTCATGGTATTCTCATCATTCTTCTTTAATACCACATGTCTGTGGACTCCATACGTTTAGTGTGGTCTATACGTTTGTTTACTGTCCATGATTCTCATATGTATGTCAGTATTGGTGAATATATAGTATATTACATTAACTAAAGAAATGGCTTGGCTAGAGTCACATATCTTTCCCTACATATTCTTTCTCGGTTAGACATTGTGTGTGCTTGGGAAGATCATAGCTGGTGGGGTTCAAATACAATTGTTGGAGCTCACCAAGGAAAGCTATACATTTATATTTTTCTGCAGATCATACAGGGAATGAATGAAAGAGTAAAGAGCAGATTGGCTTGATGGCGTGACTAATAAAAAAAGCGGACCAGATGCGGTCCAGAAGCGGGCACACTGATATTATAAAATAATCGAATTAAGAGTTACATTGCGTGTAAACGATTTAATAAATGTTTTGAATCGTTAACCTTAACTAGCCTGTACCAAATATAAAATGAAACGTGATGTAGCCAGACAAGATCGTGACGTTGAACGTTCAAGTATAATTATAAACCAACATTAACCAATTAATACCGCTTGACGCCACTTAATAAAGTATAATTTGAGGAAGTGAGAGATGGTAACACGTATGGACTAAACTGTTCGATATGAAGTCATTATGATATTTCAGTTTAACTAAGCTGACTTCAAGTGTCGTTTCAATATTGACTATATACAACGCTCAGCGTCACATTATTTCTACTGAGCAGAACTTTGTCATCCTAAACATCTTTTGGAATTTGTATATCTCATAGCTCAGATATTCTGCATCTATATCGGTCATGCTAAAGTATCAGTTACATCATGACTCCTTCTTTTTTGTGATCTCACTCTTCTCCTCTTTGTCGGGATTCATCCTATGATAATATTCTTCTCCAACCATTCTATCGTTTTATATGAATTAAATACTTCAATTGTATCTTTCATGTTTCTAGCATCCTCCATTTGTATACAACGCTAAATATCCAATTTCATTTTGCAACATATCACTCTTACAATATACACAATTTCCAATTTAACATGAATATCATTGGTATATTTGTGTGTGGACAATAAGATCCAACAATCTGTTGCAATTGAAACCCACTTGTTAGCTGTGTCAACTGTAAAATTGTGAAGAAAGCAGTAATTATAAATACATGCTAAAAATCGTATAGATGCATTAGGCGAGCCTTTACAAAAATATAATCTGAATATGGGAACGTCTGCGATTTGCCTAAGAATTCTAACTCTAAACACGCGCCGTCTAGGTGAGTGGTATAACCACGGATATGAGACATATACACACACACACACATGCACATAAGTATATATGTATATATATATATATATATATATATATATATATATATATATATATATATATATATATATATAAATACAGTGGCGCTCGTCATTAAGCCAGTGGGCCCCACCAAAAATAATGTGTAACGTATATTTATTAGTTAATAAATCAAAATATAACCTAACCCAAAACCATGATTTTCCCCGAAAATTTGAATCTGGCCCCACCAACAAAAAGGATCACGAGCGCCACGATATATATATATATATATATATATATATATATATATATATATATATATATATATATATATATATATATATATATATATATATATATATATCGTTTATTCATACCTAAAAATCATTGATTTAAAATGTTAAAGAATGTTTAACTTGAAACTACCTATGTTATTTCCTCATTGTTTTATATCATACAATTCAACAAACATTTTCAATTTGCGTTATGATATCTCTGTTCAGGTTTGTCAGTTTCTGATCTAGGAAGTCTAATAACTGTAGCTTGGACTTGCCTTACGTTCACGCCTTCATTCATGACAGCTGATCTGCCGTTTGAACCTATCGCATTTGTGTATATGACTTCAGGAATGTTGCATCTTTCTTTTACCAGAGTTAGTAGTTGTATTACTGCTATGATTACTCTGGAGAGATTGTTGTGCATAGCTGCTCCTTTCAAGGTTGGTATTTTCATAACACTGACTATGTATTTCTCACTTCTAATTGACACGTCTATAATAGCATTAATATCACTCACTTATAATATACACGTCTATAATAGCATGTATGTAAGGTACTTGTCTACAATTTCACCGCAGGAAAATGGAAACCTCGCTGACCTAAGTTAAGTGACGTCAGTCCGCCATCAGTGTTTGTGGACGTGGAGGAGAACCGGGTTCAAAGGTCAGGGATGTGGTGTTTATTGTGTATTTTGTATGTAAATAAGCAGTGGTTTAATTGAATTGGGAGCCCTGAAAAGGACTGTATGTGGGAATGTGAGGTGGAAGGAGGCAGGATGGGACTAGGAGTGTTACTGTGGGGTCAGAAACTTATGGTATCAGCAATAATAGCTACGAAGGGGTCTAAATTGCTGGATTTAGTCCGGTGACGCCTCATAAACTCACTCACTCAGGGAATGACGGAATTTTACGTCAATAACATAAATAATGGGGAACCTCTGTGCTATATTTAGAACAATGCTCGCAAACAGTCTATATTTAGAATGACCCAGTTTTTGCTGTGAAATTGTAGACAAGTACCGTATGTAATCTAACTCACTTATAAAAAAAACACGTTTACAAAAACATGCATGGTACTCCATTACTTCTAATATACACATACACATTTACCTTCAAGTTTGTTTTCTAATTTCTTGTATATATGTCCTTTTTCATTTTTACAGACCGTGCATTGTCAAGCGCTTACTAAGTCACCATTTGTGCTTGCGATCGCATCTCATGTCTTTCAGCTCACTAAAATATGTTTAAAAGACTATGCATCTTTGTGTAATATGGTTTTTCACATAACTCTGGCATCAGATAGTTTTTCCCATTTGCTAGGACCGATAGAAAAGTTCTTTAATGAGGCCTCACATACATCCTTATATCTAAGCGGTGCCCTGCCTTGTTGCCTCTTCCCTTTCGAACGCTCACAATACATTACTTTTTGTGGTGTGCGGATACTGTCCACTCTTCTCACATGCCTTAACCGTTGTCTACTGCTGAGCATGTCCGTGATGAAAGGCAAGTTTGCACGTTGCAGTAAGTCAGAGCTTCTTAACTTGTTGATCGACTGATGTTTATAATGTTGCATGTGAAATGCGTTGCCTGCGAAAAGTTACCAACACACAAGAAAAGACAGAATCACCAATATCAGCATAAGAAAGAAAGTTGGCACAAACCGTGCTTGAATTACATAGATAAACAAATAATGAAGTGGTTTGGCCACTTAATAAGAATGCATCCAAACTCCACAGTATACAGAGTCTTCTACAACAGAACATCGGAAAGAAGGCAAGAGGAAGACCACGGAAAAGATGGTTAGATGGCGTAGCAGAATCCTGTGAAAGAGCAAAGATAACAATCACACAAGAAAACCAGAACAGCGCAAGACAAAAACAGAAAACCACGACACTGGGCAACAACCCGGTAGCAGTGTGACGACAAAAGAAGAAGAAGAATTTCCTTCATATTAGCATACTTATTTCTGAGAGATACGTCTACATTTACCTGTAAGGTAGCTCTTTCGCTACATAATATTAAACTTCACGCTAGTTTTTATATACACATCAACGGCATCTTACATTTCAACCATTTAAATATTGCCATTTATGAGATATTCTTAATCGTTATATATGTCTCTACTGTAGCCTACTAGATGCATCCTTCATTTTATTCAATCAATCAAGTGCCATGCCTGCCGGCGTAGGCGATCATGTCTCTCCACAACTCTCTTTGCTTGGTGCATGTAATCAGTTCTGACGTCGATATTTTGTCGAACCATGATGTCAGGCCATCTAACATCTTCTCTGTCTTCCACGATCTCTCCTTCCCTGAATTTTACCAACCAGATAATTACTTAAACATATGGGAACTATTGAATGCTTGTTTCGTTTTATGGGATCATAGTAGGGACTCAATCTTTTTACTTCAGAGAATAATCAGCCATGGGTGCTCTAATCTTTTTCTTTCATACTAAGAACACAGCTGCAGTTCACGAACTCCGCTGCATTAAGAAGATCCTCGTAGTTTTTTTAAGGATGGCGCAACTTTGTTTCACAATTTAATTATTCTTTTGTCTTTATTTTAATTAATTTGGCTCTGGCAGCATCTTTGCAGACTACTTGTTTATGGATTTTCAATTGCTAATCTTCTTCTTCTTCTTTGCGTTCGTTCTTACGACCAATTTTAATCACTCTTTGTGATATGTTTGATATTTGCAAAGAACGTGTATACGTTGCACATTGGTTTGGTAGGACCCTAAGCGCATAGACTTCTACACGTTTAGGACACGTGCATCCGATTTCAGCCAAACCTCCTTAGTCGCCTCTTACGACATGCGTGGCAGGTAACAGTGGTTCTATTCTTTACACTCCAAATTTTGCCCGGTAACCACTCGGGCGCAATTGCAAGTGTTTTCTTTACATGCTGAACTTGAAATGTTACCTACGTTACCTACGTTTGATCACCTGTTTCTGTTGTTACTAGGAACTTGATCTCACCTACATTGATATATATGCAGAATGGTAAAAAAAAAACATATACCCCATTTCGATAAACAAACCGAGTACATTTGGAGAGAAAATAAAGCATGCTACTTCCATACCACAATATTCACAATATATATATGAGACCACAGTAAAACTATTTGATGGCAAAACACGTAATCACAAGGTACTGTAGTTTTACAAATTACAAAAACAATGACAAAATACAGCAACAAGGCTTTTATCAAGCAAACGAACAACAGGAGTAACAAATTTAAAAAAACAAATGGACGACCAAAAACAAACGTTTTAATTAAAATCTAGAAATAAAAACGAAAATCTGGGAATAAAAACGAATAACGAAATAATTGTAACACAAAAACACACATAAAAACTAGAAATAGAACGGAATAGAAACAATGAAAAATCTAATAAATATATAACTTGAATACATGCAACATATACCCATATAAATTCCATTTGTATTTTTTTTAATTTGTCATTCCTGTTGTTCGTTTGCTTGATAAAGGCCTTGTTGGTCGAAACGTTGTTGTATTTTGTCATTGTTTTTGTAATTTGTAAAACTACAGTACTTTGTGATTACGTGTTTTACTTCCATACCACAGATGTCCACCAAGAGTAGTATGAAAGCTCGATGAGTGTGTATGGACGTAATATATGAACACACATAGACGATGCTACATGAGAAAAATGAAACTTAAATGAGTATGTCAGTGCTTGTTGACGGCATCAATACATAGCTGAACTAGATGCCATATATCTCTGAACATAGTCAAATGTTTTGCTAATTCAAGATGCTCATTGTTTTTATTATTTAATTTAACACAGATAAACAGTATTATTACACCAAAACGAACAGCTGTGACTACCGTATGTGTTTTCATCATCTTCTTCAGCAGTGGATCCGCTGTCTATTGTGTTAATAGATTAGAAATGGTATTTTCTCCTGGACGAAACAAAACACTTATTGGTCTTGTTTCCAGTAGAAATCGAGAAAGCGTTGAGTTGGTGTCATTTGCAATCAACAACTTTTCTATTCCATTTGGTGCATTCGCTATCATCGTTACTTGTACAATATTGCTTTCATTTAAACTTTGGAAAATAATCACATGGAGGAACACGGCCATCACACATTCTCAAGTTGATAGAATATCTACTCGAAACCAGAAAACAGCCAAAATGGTTGTAATAATTTCAACATTGTTTATTGTTTGTTTTATACCTATTAGCAGTTTTATGTTAGTGGTTGCTGTACTTCCTGAAGTCTCGGTTAATGGGAGATATATACGTCTATCATTAATGATTAGTGGCGTCAGTTATATTCTGGAGGGTATAAACTCATCGATGAATATTTGTATTTATTATCGCATGAGCAGTAAATACAAAGAAACATTTTGCAAGATGTTCGTTAAAAAATAGCAGATTTCAAAATATATTCACATCCATTAAAACACAAGCATTAATTTATGAGCGAACGATTTGTTGAGCTTGAAGATATATGACACACCTGGTTTACATTTTTATCCACTTACGCATCCCAATTTGATGTTTTCGTTACTCAGTCTATACCATAACCCACTGCGTGGTGTACACACATGAGCCAGTCACATCACCACTCAGTGAAGTATATTTTTAAATAGAACCATTTTTTTCCATATCGTACTAAACTTTCCAAGTTTGTAACGTGTGAAACATGTAGAATTAGGAATTAAGTAGCAGTGATTGAAATGGAATTCGGCGTAGCCGACTTCTTATTAACAAGAGGCAACAATAAGATGGCTTGTTAAAATTGGTGGTAACGCTTAGGATGTGATAAATGAACATCATTCTTTAACGTTGACATATATTCACCTGATGTCAATTTAGCAGTTTCACTGGACAATGACGGATTAAAGATTATGACATTTCTCTGTGTACCACTCTAATTATATATGTAAATGTTTCTCTTATAAAGTCAACGGCAGACGTGACGTTTCCAATTAGGTACATGGGGAGAGACGCATGGAGACGAGTGTCATACAGTTAGTGAAGATTGAGGGTTAGTCTTGGATGTAGTCGAAGTTAAATGCTAACCTGTGAATCCAGTATGTAACTCACAATTGTAAAAGTGAACTAGATTAACAATGAGACATGTAGTGAAGACCTGATTCAGAATGAGCTAACAGATTGAGCTATGATTATGTCAGTGATTACATGCAAGAACTATTATAGAAAAACGCATAGATACTTACGTTAGGATCTGTTGCATTTAAAGTTATGTGTATGGTAGTTATGAAATAAAGAAAAAACTTATGTTTTTCTGTGTACCTACTTCTTCTTCTTCCAACGTTTTCAGACATCGATTTGTATATTTTTAAAGTAGTTAGTGGTCAACTGGAGTCCATGTACATATCCGTATAGCTTGTCTTGGACTGATATGGGATTGCCCATGTGTTTTCTCTCTTTTCCATGTATGTTGGACATTCTTGCAGTATGTGTGTCTCTGTCTTATTGCTGGTGCCACATTTACATATGTCAGATGGGCCTATTTTATACTTGTTAAACAGATGGTACCTCAGTCTATTGTGATCTGTTTGTAGACGAAAAATGACAACCTATTCCTCTCTACTTAGTTGGTGGTAAGCATCGTCCTTTTCATGCCCTGGGTGATCTCTCAGCCATTTGTTCTTGTAGGCCATTTTTATCCGTACTTTTGCTTCCTCATATGTCATACTGGTGTCTGTCTGTGGTAGCCTGCTTCCTGCCTTTGCCAATATGCCCGCAGTCTCATTGCCAGGTATTTCGAAGTGATATGATATCCTCTGTATTACCACTCTAGAGAAGATGTTGCATACTTGATGTAGTGATGCTTGCAGTTCCTTCAAGTTGTTATCGTCTTGATTTTTAGAGCAGTAATTACTGACAGGGCATCAGTAGAAATACCAGGTTTTCATTTACATTTCCTCTGACACTATGGCTTCTGCCGCCGCTTTTAGGGCCTCTGCTTCTGCTCTATAATTGCTGGAGAACCTTCCTGTCGCTAATTTTAGCTTCCTGTGTTTCATATCACTGAGCACTACGAGGGCTCCTCCTCCTCCATTTTCAGTTGCATTTGCTGCAGACCTATCTGTGTATACATGGGTCCACCTGCTGTTAGGAAAGTGTTCCTTTAGGTACTCGGTGGCCAGGAATTTTCTTTCTTCACTTGTTTGTTGGTTTTTGCCTGCTATCCCTGTGATGTTCTCATTCAGCTCTGGGAATTTTGTATCTTTCCATATCTGTCTTATGTTGGTATATTTTAGTGGTTTGGGAGTAACTTCAGCACATGATGGTTGTTTGCTCATCATCATTTTGGCTGTCGCTGCAAAGTTGGTTCGTTTTAGTCTGCCCCTTCCTAGCCCATTCATTCTGTGGTACATTGGGTGATCTTCTAGTCCCTTGAACTTTTCTGCTTTTTTTGTGTTCTGCTGTTTCTTATATCCTCCATTGGTTGTAGGCCTGTGGTCTTCTCCATTTCCTGTATTGGGGTAGATCTCATTCCCCTGTAATAATTCTCACAGCTTGGTTCTGAACACGGTTGATTTTATTGAAGTTGGATTGGACTACAGTTGCCCATGCAGAGATTCCATAGACCAGTGTCGGGCGAACATATCCCATATAAAGCTTCTTTAAAACACTGTTATCTGCCCCCCCTCCCCAAGTTGTGCCAGCTAGTTTTTTCATGATTGCCATCCTGGATTTTGATCGGGTTTTTTTTTCGATCTTAGCATTCCATGTCATGCGCTGGTCGAAGGTGATTCCAAGGTATGTGGGGTTTTTCTCTGGGAACAATATATGGTTATTTAGTAGGAGCTTTGGACTTTGGGGCTTTGTTGATAGGGAGAAAATCGTATATGTCTTTTTCTTTTCATTGGCTTTGATCAGCCATGTATTGGACCATTGGTCTAGGGATGTGAGGGCCTGTTGTATTCTGCTTGTTGCAGCGGTAATGCGCTCCTCTGGTGTCCACAGGGCCAGGTCATCCGCATACAGGGCGTGGTGGATCCTTCTGGGTATGTTCTCGGTTATGTCATTGATGTATTCGAAGGATAGTGTTGACGATAGTAATCCATCTTGAGGAACTCCTTGTGCTAGTGTTGTTTTCCTGCTGGTGAACTCTTGCACTTGCACTTTAGCAGTTCTTTTTCTAGATACTGTGATATCCATTTGTACATTTGTCCTGCTACTTGGTTTCTGCGCAACTTCCCTTTTAGGCTAGCCTTCCACACTTTATCAAAAGCCTTCTCCAGATCTACCCATACTGCTAGCGTTTGTTTCCCCTCTTGGAAAGCATCCTCTATCTCCTGGACGTTATATGTCACTTGATCTTCTGTAGATCTGTGTTTTCGGAAGCCTGCTTGTTGGGGGAGTAGCAAGCCCTTTTCTTCCAGATGCCACATTAGTCTGGTGTTGATCATGCGCTCTAGCAATTTTCCTACGCAGCTCAGTAGGCTAATTTGTCTATAACTGCTAGGGTCTGTGGGATCCTTCCCGTCTTTGTATCGGTATCAGTATAGCTTCCTTCCATTCTTTGGGTATAACGCCACTTTTCCAGCTACAGTTAACAATTTATAGTAGCTTCTTTTTCGCTTGTCGTCCCATTTCTATTATCATTTCGTTAATTATACCATCATTGCCTGGTGATTTTCTTTTCTTTAGAGAGCGTAATGCTTTTCTAATTCATGCATAGTGAATTTAGTTGTCATGTGCTCCTCCGGGGGACCTTGATTGAGGTCGTGGGCCATTAGTTATTTTTTTATGGTGTCCTCCCTTTCTTCATGAACATCTATATGATTTACTTGTGTAAAGTGCTCACTAAGGATATTGGCAGCTTGTTTCCCGCTTAGCTGTTCATCATTCTGTTTGATGGTGATTGTGTGCTTGTATTTATGTTCTTGGTTTAGTGCCCTGGCTAGTTTTCACAACTTATTTCCATCTCTGTCTAGGTTAAGGCTTTGTGTTTTTCTATCCAGCTGTTTCTAGCATTTTCATTTAGTGTTCGTTTGTATCTTGCCGTGGTGGCTTTAAGTTTAATGGTTGCTTCTGTTGTTCTTTCTATTTATGCAATGTCTCTTGCTTTCGTTAGTTCTACTTCTAGTTGTTCTAATTCGTCCATCCAGAATGGGCTGTAGTTTGGTCTCGCACCTCGAGGGATGGACTCAGTAGCTGCTTTTTGTAGGGCTTTGTTAAAGTCTGCAACCCCAGCTTTTAGCATACACTTGCGTATGTTTAGGGTTTCCCAGTATAGGTCTGTCAGGAGTGCAAATTTCCCACAGTCTGCTCGTTTGTAGTTCCATCTTTGTAGCAGCTTTGGTTGATGTGGGGAGTGTGCAACATTGACGGCCAGCTTTACTGGCCTGTGATCACTTTCTGCGAGTTGGTCTAGCACCATTCTATCAATTTTGTGGTGGATGTCACCTGTACTAAAGGTCAGGTCTGGTGTGGATGTGGTTTTCCAGGTTCTGGAGTAGTAGCTAGGTTTATCCTCAGCATTATTGATTAAGTGTAAGTTGTTGTCTATCTCCCATTCCTCCTCGTCACCTCTGTTACTAGTATCATGGTAGCCCCACGGCTTGGAGTGACTATTAAAGTCTCCTACTACTATGCAGTTGGTTGGTATTATGTTCATGTTCTCCAGTACTAAGTCTTTGTTTGGAGGACAGTAGATGTTATAGATCCGAGTGCTCCCAATTGGGGTTGTTGTGTCTATCCCTACACTTTCCGACTGTCTACTAGCACATACTGTTATTTCTTGACATGCAATCTCGTTTCGGGCGAGAATCAGGACTGCACCTTTGAGCCCTTCCCTGTCTAGTCGGAAGGTCTGATACCCTCTAATGGAAAATCTGTGGCTAGAGTTTAGGTGCGTCTCTTGTATGCATGCTATGTCTATCTGCTCCTGTTGTAGATATTTTGTTAATGGGACCTTCTTCTTTAGTACTCCCTCTGCATTCCACTGCATAACGTTGAATGTTCTATGATTTGCTTCACTAGTGTTTGCCCTGCTAACTGTCCCTGGCTCGGAGGCTTGGATCGATCACTCCTGCCGTCTGTCGAAACTCCGGTTGACCACTACTCTTTTTTGTATACCAGTCGATGTCGTCGTAAAACGAATTGCGCTGCACATTGTGCACCCGTCTTATGCGGCGTTTCTGTCAGGCTGCCCACCTTTAGCCTTAATTTATTAACCTACAATCCAGCAGGTTGGAGTCGCTCTTAGTCCATCGCCACGCGGTGTGCTACCTATCGATAACAGGTCACGCTATTCTCCGATACGGCGTCGGTACGATCAAGGCCACAATGTGCGGTCAGGCGTTTGCTCTGACCATACATACACAAACACGTACACTAATTAGCACATTGTATCCGCTTATAGTGGCCAGAAACCGCGTCAATCACACCGCAATCACAGGAAATCGCGCACAGTTTATCCGTTAGGAATTTTCACAATCGCCATGTTGGCGACCCGGAAGCGACCCATCTTCTGTTTACCAATGTTGTTGAGTTATTTAGTGTTTTGGTTAGAAATGAATTTATGATTACACACTTCTAGACATAGGAAAAACATTTCGGTTTAGATACACTACCATCACGAGACTGTACCAATGTTTTACGTGGTTCACTTTAGGGCAATAGGGTGCCCATATTGTTCAGCATATCGATGCATGATCGATTGAAGCTTAAGAAAGTGTGCTCAATGTGGGTACGCAGAGAATTGAAGGTGGAACACAAAATGAATCGACTTGGCCTGTCCTTGCGTCATCTCTGTCGATACGAAGATGAAGGAGAAGACATGCTGAACAGGATTGTTATTGTGGTCGAATCATGGATGCATCACTACCAGCCCGAATCAACGCGTGTTTCAATGCAGTGGAAACATCCTTCTTCGTCTTGTGTCCAAAAATTCAAGATTACGCCATCAGCAGAGAAGGTTATTGTGATGGTGTTCTGGGATTGTCAAGGAGTGTTTTAACCAATTTCAAGAAGAAAGGTGATAATGTGAATTCTGAATCGTACTGTGAAGTTCCATCGATGCTTCATGATGCAATTCGAAGAAAACGTCCAGGAATGCTGACTAGAGGAGTGTTGCTTCTTCATGACAATGCCATTCCACATACGGCTCATTAACTCAGGAGAAAATAAACCAATTAAGGTGGGAAGTTCTGGAACATCCACCTTACCGTCTCCTTAATAGCCCCTAGTGATTTCCACGTTGTTGGTCCACTGAAAACCCTCATTGGCGAGAGACATTTCGCGAATGATGCCGAAGTGGAATGTGAAGTGAAAATGTGGTTTAGAAAACAGAGCACGCAGTTCTATGCAGCCGGTTTGGGAGGACTGATAACACGAAGGGATAAGTGCATCAATGTTGGTGGAAATTATGTTGAGAAATAAAGGGACACTGTATAAAAATAAACTGGTTTCAAGTTGTTGTTATATTTATATATTTTTCTGTAGCCATTTGTGACTTACTTATTGACTTCCCCTCGAACATATTTATTTATTAATTGTGTGTTTTTCCATAAAAAAAGTGGTTTACGTCAAATTGGTCAACAAAACAATTTTTAGCAAACATGTAATAGCATATAACATAAATTACCCTTTTTTACCTTTATTCCTTTAAATAACTGGAGGTTTTTATTAAAAGGAAAATTCAACGATTGTATACAACATACTGTGTAACATGAAGTCATAAATAACATATATTATGTAAAACATCAACTAGTAATGTCTACTAAAACAGTCATTCTTCCCAGAAGTTCTCAAATGATTCACAGTCATAGAATGTCACATGTTTTAAGATTGCTGTTTTTATTCGTAACTATGGAAGTGTGAGGCATTTAAGGATCTCATAAAAGTTGAATAGTTAAAATCAGAAACAGAAACACTTGAAAAGTGCCTCAACATTTTGACGATTAGAACAATACTTATTAGAAGATACTTTTCACTTTTAAATATTATATACTTCTAGTCGCGCATGAAGCAAACAACAGCGACATACATTTGTGGAGATCAATCATCGTCTACTCCAGAAGGTACGGCACCTGATGATGGTGATCATGTTTTATGTAAACGCACACTGTGTGAATGTACTTGATGTTCTTAGCTCTGCTACCATTTTCTGTCATCCGTAACCAAAACATTTTCATGTGATTATAAACCAATTGGGTCTATATAAAGTGTGAATTGGCACATTGCACATTGCATTTATGCATTAAACATTGCATATTGGGTTAGGAGCGCTACGAGAAACGAGAACGTAATAGTTCGACATAAGATGACTACGACTCTCATGTGATAGGTATAGTGACCAGATATATCGATAGGAACATCGGAAGAGAACGGACGTGTGTGCTATTAGTAGCTAGATAGATAGAATAGTTAAGGTATATATCCTAGAATGAACGACATATTGACAACCTATGTATTGTTTATAATGAAGTTTGAAATGTATCATGTAATCCAGCAATAAATGTCAATAAGGCATCAATATGGTTTGCTATCTATATGATTTATAAATGTATGCCATCATCGTAATACTAGTTGTTACAACATCTGTTCAAGTCATCAGTACTACAACTTGAAGCCCAATACCAACGACATTCTCGCAAGATCTCCTACAACACCTCTTGAGTATCAGACATACAATACTTGATGAAGGTACACGAAGATTGATTGATCAACACAGAACAAGAGTTATCACTCATTTTCGATAAGTGATATATTAAGGAGCAGGCGCGTGCGGTATATTTTCTCAGTATGTTGCATGTCTTTGAAATGCCGCCCTTAATTGTTTTTCCTTAAATTAACCTCCAATTGTAATTTTGATTTTGCTGCTTTTGCCTCCCCCTTACGGTTCTGCCTGATGCGGCCGCATCTCTGTATCATATCACGACACGGCTGTGTTAAGAAGGAAATATATCTTCTTCTTCCTCTGGAGGAGATATGAATACATAAGACATTGTCCGGAGTACAATGATGATAATCCTCCCTAAACACTAATTGTACAAAGCAGTACACGTAACTTATCAACATGCCAAACAATTAATATTATAGCCTGCAAATAACTAGTGATAATCTAAAATATGTATTAACAAATAAACCTGCAATACCTGGTGAAAATTAATCCATAAAATATTTCGAGCACATGAAACAACGAGTCAGACACGAAGTGTAATATTCTCTCTTTGTTCTTAGTGTACATGTTTCTAAAAAGAACATGCTCGCTCAAAAGATGTTTAGCCTAAAATAAACAAGAGTTTCTTAGTCACGTAACATTTCATTAGTATAACGTCGCTGTCGTCGCAGTCTGCATCTATTGCTGGTTATTCTGCCTCCTCCATGGTCATATTATGATGTTTTTAATTATCAGTTGTTACCTTTGTAAGGGTTGTCGTGAGCGTCGTCTTTCCGGAGCCATGGTATCCATTATTGCTCTCTTTATACCACATGTGATGTTTACTAATACCAAATTTATTCACTTAATGAGTCATGATTCAAATTTGTAAAGAAACAATGCTCTTGGACGTGCTGGTCTTTTAGATATCAATTTTTATCATTTTCTTTGTCCCTGAAACTCAAATAGCTGTGATACTTCACCCCTTACATACGAAGTATGTAGATTGCTGATGAACATATGTAAGATTACAACAATGCGTGATAGATATATTTTACTTACTGTGCTATTTAATATTTTTTTTAAAATACAGTAAATGCCAGGTTTAAGTCAATAATATTTATTTATTGCATTAATATGACTCACTGACATTATTGTAGTCAGAAGATGTACATGAAAGTATATTCATCAAAGAAGGTCAAACTTAAATAAATATATACTGGTAAATAACAAGTAATTCATGTCAAGAGTAGTATATCGTGTATATCAGTTTACAAGTGATAACTGCAAGAACTGCTGTTGACATGCAAGTTAAAATCCAGTCATTAAATATAATTTAAACTAAGAAGATACTGTCTTAGCTCCACCATACATTAATTATATCTTTAATCTATCATACTTGAAAAAGATGTCGAAAGCGTTTCCAGTATCATTACTCTTCAATTATTTATAACTACATAGTTATCGTATTAAATATTTTAGTTTAATTTCATGTAATGTGATGATATTTTAAATAGTGTCATTACCAATCAAGAGACATAACTGTTATGTGTATTGTCATTGTTTTTGTATTTTGTAAAACTACATTACTTTGTTATTACGTGTTTCATCATTTGTCATAGTTTTACTGCAGTCTCCCTCTATATCGAGAGTCATTATTAATGACTGAATTGTTTACGTTTGACTGAAATTTGAATGATTCTAAGTATATATCTGTATAACTTGTACCGTAATCAGTGAAACTAAATACTTAATTGATTAATTACTTTCATATCAGATCATTCATAGGTTATAATAAGGTTAGTCTTATTTGTATAAGAAAATGTTTTCAACATATGAAAGAATACATATTTTGTGTGAATTAAGATCAGTTTTCATGATGGGATAAATTGTTGACAGAACAATGTGATTTAGTGTGTGCATTTAGTGAAACCAAACGATACATTTGCAAGTTTAACTGGAATAGACTGCAACACAACATCAATTATTTATATTTATATATGTAAACAAATGTAACGCTATCTTTTGCAGAAATGAGTTATACTTCTACTTCAACGAGACAATGACATTAAAATGGGACCCGTCGACCATAAGTGTCGATGATATGATGATTTATATTTTGGTTGTTTATTGCGTTCTGTGTCAAATTATCAATATTTTTGGTATATTCACAAACATCATCAACATCATATGTTTTGCGAAGCAAGGTTTCAAAGATTCAGTTAACATCAGTCTTTTAGGTAAAGGATTGGGACAATATATGTAACAATATATGTATTGTTTATTGAGCATGTAATTTAACATGTAATTCACAAGTTATTTAAAGGTTTGCCATGAATTAATACTAAACATATGTATCGTGTGAAAACAATTCAAAATACTCAGTGATAAAAGCAGGGCATATAGTTGAAGAACAATTCACTTTTAACGGGAGTCACAAAACTACACTCATGCGTGCATTCTGAGTGATTCATTGAGTATGATGCGCAAGATAGAGGCTGGTTCGGTGCGCAGGTAATGGACTGAATCACTACAAGCAGCAACAATTTGCAGAATCACACTTATATGCGTTCCGGGACACATGGATGTCGTTGGCAATGAGAGAGCAGACAGGCTGGCCGGCTCTGCCACCATATCAGAGGGCCAGCTAATGGATAGAGCTGATATTTTGAACGCCCTCATAGAGTGTGGCCGCAAAGAAGATTTTCATTTAAACCAATCCACGTCAACTACTAGATTGAAGGAGCTGTGATTGAAGATTGGAGTAGCACGAAAAGAACAGCAAACAGGTACGTGAGTAGGCTCATCAATCAAAATCGAACTGGTGCGGTCAGTCGTTAGACGCTGTTGCAGATATTGCGAAGGAGATCGGTGCACCTATGGACATGTCCGGAGTGCAATGAGATATTCCAAACTGAAACTGAAACTGTAACTTTTAACATAACATTATTTAGATCAACACTATGACGCTACTTAAAATGTTCTTTTCTATGAGATCCCTGGTCATGCGCTGAGTTCAGTGTAGGTAACAAACATGGCAGTCAGCTTTGTTTCGTTCTGGTAGATTTCCGATAAGCCTAGTTTTTAGTTCGACTTGGTGTGCCCATATCTTTCTTCATAGCTCACAGTATGGACAGTTCTGCAAGGCATGTTTCAGTTTTTGTTCTCCGTGTTGACATTGGTAGAGTTTGTTTGACTTATTACTATTCTGTGTAATTGTCTGTTGAACCTGCAGTCCTCGTAACATAATAGTAATAAAGATACCTACTCCGTTATGCTGTGGTCTGAGGAAAACTTTTATTTACTCTTATCCAGTGGTTGTTTTCCATCTACTGCAACATTTCTCTTTATGCGTGTTTTGACTTCTTGAAAATACAGTAGCTGATATCTATCCTGCCTTTGGTGCTGCCTTTCTTTGCCAAAACATCGGCACTCTCATTGCCTTTAATTCTACAGTGAAATGTAATCAACTGCATATACATTTTAAAATTTTGTTTTTGGACGGCTGATCTAGGTTATTTTCAATCATATGTTCAAGATTAAGGAATTACGAGATAGCCGATGCGAAATGTTCATTAGATATTTATTTAAGGAATGACAAACCTATTATTTTACAGAATAATAGATAACAACAATTAATAGACATATCACTAAGAGAGCACAAGTAAAATAACGAAAATAAATTCCAGGATACATTTTCTAAATAAAAAAAACAATAACATAAAACAAAATAAAACAGAACGTATTAGCTAGAGAGTTTAATTCTGGGAGAAAAATTCATTCATAAAAGTGATCACCAAAGAAAGATCCCAACATCAAAAGCAAACATTAACATGTGGATCGCATAAGATGGTTCTCGATTCCATACCTAAAACCAATATACATACATCGATTAAGGTACTGAAACACAATATATATATTAGGTAGAACGCATCATAAAGTGATGCTAGATCATTTGATGCAAAATATTGATTTTAAAAAACCACAGCAAAGCACCCCAACATAAAATAGAAGATAAACGGCGCGGAAGAAAATTGACCCTTTAGAAGTTATTTGGAAGAAGTCGCAACATAAAATGTGTCTAAATTAGACAATTATATTAGCAGTAACTGCTGCAGTTGTTTCTGAATACCTTAACATTAGAATGTATCATTATCTTTGAATAAATAGCCAAATATATACACAGTACATGTCATCGATATATTCAAGCATGAATTGGTTATTGGTAATTAGTTTTTGAACAGACTTCATTGCACTCGAGTTAACCCATAGGTGATCAGTCTCCCCAAACAGATGTCATAACACATGCATACTGAAGGTGTCCGTTGCACGTTGGTTAAACACACTCCTAACACTTTCCATCAGGCATCCAGTTATACTTGTACACAGAGTATCATTAGATTGCCTGGTTGATTCAACATCGATGTTAGTGTCTTCATTCAACAGACAGTCGTGACACGACCTAAGAACATCCCCCGGTATTCATCTTCAACTCAATGTTGTTGATTTATATATGAAATAACAAATACAATGTTCATGATCTACAATATAGTCATACATGTGTATTGCTTATTGTCTATTCAGTTTTATCAGTCTCAGATTTAGCCAGTCTTGTAACGATGGTTTGGAGTTCTATTTGTTTTACTCCTGCATTCATGACCGCTGACTTACCCTTTGATCCCATGGAAGTCATGTACGGAACGTCAGTAATGCCCCATTTTTCGTTCACTAGAATCAGTAGTTGTATCACCGCCACTATTACGCTGGAACGATGTTTGTGTATAACAGCACCTATAAAGGTTGGTTGACACATTCTAATCTTTATAAAATATACTATGGCAAATGTAACAGTTTTCCTTTTTTTATTTCGTTCGTCTTCTTTAACTGTGTTTGTACATTCAATATTTCTGTTTT
This sequence comes from Arion vulgaris, assembly GCA_020796225.1. Classification (NCBI taxonomy): domain Eukaryota; kingdom Metazoa; phylum Mollusca; class Gastropoda; order Stylommatophora; family Arionidae; genus Arion; species Arion vulgaris. The sequence continues at coordinate 18,067,844 of CM036759.1, read as the reverse complement.
CCAATAATTAGATTGTGCTTGTGGTTACAAACGTTAGTAATTCATATACTTCCTTTGTCTTCATGATAGTTTCAACAGAAACTCATGTATTAACAGTTGCAAATAAACACACTTTCTCTGCAATGTGCCGATTAAAGGCTTTCATTTTGTTTTAAAATTTCTGTTTATTTTAACCTCGTTTGTTAAGTTCAATGGTCTATGATTATGTGTTAACATTTCATATAAGTATTATCAGCATTTACTATATTTAAAAAAAAATAATAATATATATTTCAGTTCATTGCGTGTTGTTGTTGTACACTTTCTTGAATAAAGAACATCAATATTTCCCCCAACGTTACATTGAAACTCTAACTGCATTAATTAGAAGAATCAGATAATTAGAATACGAATTGCAACAGTTCTTGAAAATTGCAGCGCCAGGCCTCACACATGGTAGGAGGTCAACCTTGTTTTTAAAGTGATGTCAAAACTAGCGTATATCCCAGACATGGATCCTAGCGATGTCTATTTGTTTTCAAAACAAAAGGAACACTAAAAGATACAGCACTTGACCTTTGACGAAGAGGTGAAGTCTGAAGTAAAGAAATAATTTCAAAAACTAAATAACAATTTTTTTGGGTTATAAACGGCTTTCTGTATTGACATGCTGGTGATTTTGTCGACAAACAAATGTGCAGCTTTATTTTCAATTGAACCATTTTTTTCCTGTTCATTTTCTAATTAGGGCAAAACCTTTCAGCGCGCGTCATAAATAATTGCATGCTAGTTTGTAGAGAACTTGTTTTATTATAGTGCGCTTACAAATGTAACATGTTTAAAAATCGATAACTCTGCAATCATTTCAACTACGATGATGAATTTTGCATACAAACTTGAAATATGAATGACCAAACAAAAAAAATTTTGTCTTGTAGATTGTACAGCTTATTTCAATGTTTGTTTATATGGGGTTTATAAAACTCTTGTCAGTGTAAAAGGACACATTTTAAAGATTTTACAGCTTCACACCAAACTTCTGTGGTCAACAATATATTTTCTCGCGCGCACGTTTTTTTGCCGTTTAGAAGCTGGTGTCACACTTGAACGGATATGCTCAGAGGTAAAGTCTATACCAATACAGGCAGTGGTGAGTTTACCAGAAACCATTTACCAGAAACGTTGGATTATTCTTGCTATATTACAGAATGGGATTGAAAGTGAAATTCTGCACACTTCAAAGCATTGCAATGAAGCTGTACTTATATTTTAGTCGAGAAGCTGATCGTGGAAGATTTTATCAATCTATTTTAAACCCCGAAAAGAGAACAGTGCATGCTTTGGGTTTGTGTAAACGGGCATTTCGTCGATGGATGCATGAATCAAGAATAAACCCTCCAAACAATAAGCAAATAGCCGGTAGAAAGTCAATTGTAGATAGCTTTAACAAGGAGGTTATACGACGAGCAATTGTGAAAATGTTGGATTACAAAGAAACAGTGACTGTAAGAAAGCTACAGACTTGTTTAAGGAAGAACAATGACATTGAGTTATCTAAATGTACGTTGTGGAAAGTTGTAAGGACATTAAGCTTCACCTTTAGAAAGTATACGAGTGGAAGAAATATTATTTGCGAGCAACCGCATTTAGTAGTCATGAGAAGCAAGTACCTACGTGAAGTAAGAGAAATGCGTAGAGAAAGTTATGATATTGTGTATTTTAATGAAACATGGATCAATGCACATCACGTCAATGCAAAGGAATGGCAGTCAGTAGATGGAAGGATACAGCGATATGTACCAAGTAGTAAAGGACAACGTTTAGTCATAGCCCACGGTGGTAGTAGACATAATGGGTTTTTGCAGAATGCTGAACTCGTTTTCGTTTCAAAGTCTACATACAATAGGGATTATAACGAAGAGATGCATGGCCAAATATTTAGAAATTGGCTCGAGAAAACAGTTCTTCCATCTTTAGATAGACCATCTTGTATCATAATGAACAATGCATCATATCGCAATGTTATATCACAAGAAGACAAAATACCTACGACATCGAGCACAAAAGACGCAATAAAGATGTGGCTCATCAGAGAAAATATTCCGTTCAATGAAACTTACTTCAAACCAGAATTGTTGTCCCTTGTAAAGCAGACACAAAAGTCAAAGAAATTTCAAATTGACAAGTATATAGAGGAGCATGGTCATAGGTGTTTGAGACTTCCACCGTACCATTCACATTTAAACCCAATAGAACTTGTGTGGGCTAAAATTAAAGGACAAGTGGCAGCTGAAAATACTACATTCAAATTGTCTGACGTCAAGATACTAACCCACGCTGCACTATCAAATGTTGATAAAGCTTACTGGATAAAATGTGAGGACCATGTCTTGAAAGAAGAACATGAATATTGGAGAAAGAATTGTTTGCATTTAATTCAACCTAGAACAATCATCAATCTAATGGACTCGTCCGACACAGAATAAGGTTAGAAATATATTGTCATACTCCAGTCATTATTTATTTCATAATCCTTCCATATGTCTATGCTAATTATATGTCTATGTTAATTATATATATGGCACCTATCACTATATGAATAGGGATCCGCCTTTGATGACATCCTTAACCTATATGAAGTGTATCACTGTAAAATTAGTTCTTTTGCATAGCTTTGCAAAAGTTTTCGCAAAACATTAAAGAAATTCGCCGATATGCAAAATCTGAGCTGCATTTCGACCTGTCAACAACATATTCTTTTGGTCATTGTAAATATAAGACTGCATGCACCATTTGAAATCAATACAACATATACTTTTTGAGAAAATTGAACTTGACTGAGGGCAAACATTTGTAAACGGACTATAACAACATAAGAAAAGACAGAAATAAACGGACTATAACAACATAAGAAAAGACAGAATCACTTACATTAGCATAAGAAAGAAAGTTGGCACAAAACCGTGCTTGAATTACATTGAGAAACAAAGAATGAAGTGGTTTGGCCACTTAATAAGAATGCATCCAAACTCCACAGTATACAGTCTTCTCCAACAGAACATAGGGAAAGAAGGCAAGAGGAAGACCACGTAAAAGGATGGTAACGTGACGTAGCAGAATCCGGCGAAAGAGCAAAAATAACAATCACACAAGACATCAGAACAGCGCAGAATGTTTACAATTTTAACAGTTACAAGAGACGTTATGTTGAAGATCCATTACACTCAACCATCGAAGGGAGATAATTCATGATTTGATTTCATAATTTCTTCCTTTTATATTAAACTAATTGTTTCCCATCACAATTACTGTTAGGTATGACAGTGTGTATGTGTTTTTTGTACACTTACTTGTTTAAAATATGATAGTATTGTATTATCTGTTACTGGTAATTTAATTATCAGTGGCATATGTATCAACATCAAATTACTTGTTTTGTGCATAATTTTACAATTCTAACAGTCATTTAGAATTGTTCTCGCGTATAGTCGAATGTATCATCCTCGCTGCATTCATGATCAAATCTTCTATCGATTTCAGAATCTTATTTTTTGTGTTTTACGTATTTGACGGTATGCCTCCATCCATAATTGTCTTCTCCATTACTATTTTTTCAATGATATTCAACATTTTTCACTTTTCTCATGCTCTTTAACATCATCAGCCTGTTTTCTTTCATTTTGTTGTGTTTCTGAAAAGACATATTTGTTATTTTATTTATGGCAATAGTCTACGTATGTCTTTACTGACAGTTTATATTCTAAAACACATACATACGTGTTCACTGTCTTGTTAAGTGCCTATGATTACCATTTATATTTTGCTAATGGAAATATATGAACTACAAGTTATATAGTATTAAAACTAAATTACGAATTTCCAATTCAAATGTTGTATCAATCTTAACATATGCCAGCGAGAGTTGGAAAATGACTAAAGATATAGAAAGCAAGTTGAATGCATTAGAAAATAGATGTCTGAGAAAAATAATGAATATAAAATGGAACGAATTCAGGAGAAGTGATGAAATAGAGACATGTCTGGTCATCCACTAGTGACAACTGTTATAAGAAAGAGAAGATGGAGATATGTTGAACACACCTTGAGGAGAAATGATCAACAAATATCAAAGCAATCATTGAAGTGGGATGCAAAGTGTTCAAGAAAGAGAGGTCGACCTAAGGAGACCCTGAAGCGAACTTTGCTGAGAGAGGCAGGAAATATCGGTCTCAGTTCCATGGAGGAGATTGAGCGAGTTGCCCAGGATAGAGCGGTATGGAGAAATTACTTGCAGGCCCTATGTAACGTATAACGGTACGAGAGGAATTATTATTATTATTATACTGCTGTTATCTTTGTTCGATACATATCTAATTTCAAATATCATATTACAATCAATGATTAACTGATAAGATTGATTAATATAATCATAATATAGCAACTGATATTATGTCTGTGAACTATACACCAGGTCAGTGGCGGCTCGTGCTCATTTTTGCTGGTGGGGCCAGACACAATTTTTTGGAAAAATCATGGTTTTAGGTGTGGTTATATTTTAATTAAAAAAATAATAAATACAATTACACATTATTTTTGGTTATGCTCGGCCCCACTGGCTCTTAATGACGAGCCGTCACTGCACAAGGTTGTAACAATATGTTTGCATCTGTAAAACGATGTAGTAATTAATGATGTTCTTTCTGTTTCTACCACACAGGTAAAGAATATCGTTACACCAACACGTGTGAGTGTGATCAGCGTTTCGATATGTATTGCCATGTTGCTCTCTTCTGCTCCAATGTACGCTGTGAACCGTTTAGGAATGAAATTTTCTCCTTTACGAAATAAAACGCTTTTTGGTCTGATTTTTACGGAAAATCGAGAACAGGTTGAAAAGATTTCTATTGCTATCAACAACTTTTCCATTCCATTTGGTGCTTTCGCTATTATCGTTGTTTGCACAAGTATCCTTGTATTTAAACTACATAAAGCAAGAACATGGAGATCGAAGGCGGTCACAAGTGCATCTATGGACAAAGTCTCTAGCAGAAACCAGAAAACAGCTAAGATGGTTGTGATTATTTCCACTTTATTTATTATTTGTTTTGTTCCTGTCAGTATGATTATGTTAGCAGTAGCTCTGATGCCAGAACTGTCACTTAATGGTAAGTATTTAAATTTGTCAATAATAATTGGTGGAATTGGGCATGTCATGGAAAACATCAACTCATCAATGAATATTTTTATTTATTATCATATGAGTAGTAAATATAGAGACAGCTTTAAAAAACTTTTTTGGGGAGAGCAAGCTTTTAAAGATGTTAAAATCAAAAAGTAGTACTGTAAACTAATACATGTAATCAGAAATGTAGAGTATTAGGAAGCGACCTGTTAATGGATGAAAACTTGAACAAAAAAGTGAGTACATCCTCAGTACTTATCCTCAACTAGAAACAATAAAGTAAATGGTTTTTTCACAAAATCAAATTATCAATAGACAGTAAGCCCAAAGATAATTCAGACACAATGGTTGAAGTCAAAAGATCTCCTATGCTAATTGTGACCACAACAATAATATAGAAAGGAAAAAAAACACATGAGAAGCACACATATGAGACTGTTCTGAAATCTTTTCTTATCCTGACGCTGTGAGGCAGCCCATGATTAAAGACAGAAGCAGAAAAGTACCTACTTTCATGCCATATGAGTACTAAACTACATAATAAATCGTTTGTTGCCTCAAAACCTTTTAGTTTTGCTTAAGTTGTTTAGTGCTGTTTATACTTAAATGTATTATTTCTCACTCGCGATTACCCTTAGACTGTTGTACCAGACTTCCCCATAAATCACATTCCTGTGGAAACCTGATTCAAAAAGGATTTAAAGGGTTCTTAAGCCGAAGGATTGACTTCATTGCACCGGGTTTTACCCCATCTGGCTAGGTCCTCTCAGCAGAAATGGCACGCCACCTGCCGAGAGTATTGCACAAAGCACGAACTCCGTAGCTCCAGCAACAATCCTAGGGTCTCTGGAAAAAACTGCAGTCGTGAACAGAACGGCGCGGTCCAGATTCGAACCCACACTCATGCAGCTTTAGCAAAGGTGGATTTCATCACATATTCAGCGTCATGTGGAGCTCTGATACTTATCCTTCGGTGATGAGTCCGGTTTCAGCTAGCGTTCACTTGGTTAGCTCTCCGTCAGCCTATGGCTGTCCCCATCCGACCTGCAAGGCAGCAGGTTTGTGTGAACCCATATTGATTGTGTTCTCAAATAGGAATACTTAAGTCTTAAGTATGCTCAAATGCGTATTATAAATATATATGAGACTGCAGTAAAACAATTTGATTGGCAAAACAGGTAATCACAAAGTACTGTAGTTTTACAAATTACAAAAACAATGACAAAATACAGCAACGTTTCGACCAACAAGGCATTTATCAAGCAAAAGAACAACAAGAGTGACAAATTTAAAAAAACAAATGGACGACGAAAAACAAACGTTTCTAAATAGTGAGCTTTAGTTAAAATGGGTTGGGCAATATGTAGATATGTTCCATATATTCTTGTAAACGTTAGTGTGATGAAGTGACTAAATTGTTATAGTTTTAGCTTATACAATTTGCACAGCATATAGATTTCCTTACACAAAACGCAACAACGTTTGACTTCATTGTTTGGTGGTCAGATTCTATATACTTTATAGTATTACATTCAAACTGTTTTCATTAATTTATAAGTTCGTTATAATGCAGAAGAATTTCAATTAAAGTACATAGACTACAAAATGACTTTTTTTTATTCATCGATCAATTTTTTTTTCCATAAACATTTACGTTTTCATTCATCCACCCAACTGTCACCACTATTAAAGCATCCAAGCATTAGCATGGCAGTCAAACGACAACTGCTCAACTGCATATTTATTCCAACGTTCTGTTATCAATTCCAAACTTGGCACCTGACTAAGACACAAGAAAGAAAAGTTACAACATGTGAAATGAGATGTCTACGAAAAGCTGTCAATGTTACAAGGAGAGATAGAGCGAGACACGAGAATATCAGGAAACATCGTTGGTACTATATCATGCATACAGTACAACGAGAAGCAAAGAATCAAGTGGTTCGGCCATCTAATGAGAATGGAACCACATGTACTACCATCACGTTTCTACAACAATCGACACTCAGGGCGCAGAGCACTAGACAGGCTAAGAACACGATGGATAGAAAACATCTCAGAGTCCCTGCGAAAGCATGAACTGACACCATTAAGCGCAGAACACCTTGCACAGGATAGAAAACTAAATCTCATCACGGCGATTGAAGCATGTGGTTAAGATAAGATAAGATTTGATTCATCCATGAAAACAATCACAGCATGAAAAACAGTTATCAGGAGAAATGCGGTAATACACAGCGTGTCAATATTTTAACAAATAATGTTTACAGATGAAGAAATCGAAAAATATTATGAAGATTTACAACAAATTCTCAAACAAGTAAAGACAACTGACATACTAATTATAATGGGCGATATGAATTCAAAAATTGGCAAAGGCAAATACAAGAACATTGTAGGACAATACGGACTAGGAACAAGGAATGAACGAGGAGATAGGCTTATCCAGTTCTGTGAAGAAAATAACATGGTTATATGCAACACATTTTACCAACAAGAATCTAGGAGATTATACACATGGAAAAGCCCAGGAGATAGAAAAAGGAACCAGATAGATTTCATCATGATTAGGAACAGATTTAAAAATAATGTAATGAACACCAAAACATATCCAGGAGCAGATATAAATTCTGATCATAATCCAGTGATGATCAAACTAAATATAAAACTAAAAAGATAGACCAACCAACAAGAAAAGAACCACATATAGATATATCAGCACTTAAACAATCAGAGATACAACAGAAATATTGTGTGGAAGTAAAGAACAAATATGAATGCCTAATGACAGAGTGCTTAGAACAATACAGAAGAGAAAATCCTGAAGAGAAAGTAGCCAATAAATGGGATTGCTTAAAACAGAGTATACAAACTGCAAACAAAAACCTGCCTGTAAAAGAATCCATGAAAAATCAAATGTGGATGACTGATGAAATCTTATAAAAAATGACAGAACGAAAGAAAGCCAAGAACACCCCAAAGTATACAATTTTAGAAAACGAAATACGCAACATGTGCAGAACCACAAAAGTAAACTGGTTAGAAACAAAATGCAAGGAAATAGAAGATATGGCAGAAAAACACAGGACTAGAGATATGCACAGAGAAATAAGACAAATGACAAGTAAGAAAAATACTGTAAAAGTGGAGGATGTATCAAAAACAACAACAACCAACTTTTGTTTGATAAAACAGAAATATTGACAAGATGGACAGAATATGTAACGGCTCTATTTGATGATCAAAGAAGCAGTAAACACAGTATAAAGTGCAATGACAGCCCAAGAATATTAAAATCTGAAGTTGTAAGAGCAATCGAAACAATGAAGCGAGGAAAGGCTGCAGGATTGGACAATATTACTGTGGAAATGTTAACCTCCTTAGAGGATTTTGGTATTTCAACCATTACAGATTTGTGCAATGATATATATAACACAGGATATATACCAAGAGACTTGAAGACATCAGTATTCATACCACTACCCAAAAGCCCAAAGCACAGGAGTGCACAGACTATAGGACAATTAGCCTGATGAGCCACATAACAAAAATACTACTCAAGATCATACATGAAAGAATTAAAAACAAGATAGACATAGAAGTAGGAGAAGAACAGTTTGGCTTTAGAAAGAACAGAGGAACAAAAGAGGCAATACTTTGTATAAGACTACTCGCTGACAAGTATATAGAAGTGCAAAAAGTATCTACTTGTGTTTCATCGATTATAGCAAAGCTTTTGACAGAGTCCAACATGAAAAGCTAATCATATGTCTACAAGAAATAGGCCTAGATGGGGATGATATCAGACTAATAAGTAACATATACTGGGAACAGACAGCAATAATAAAATATGAAAATAGCTACTCTCCATACATAGACATAAAGAGAGGAGTGAGACAAGGATGCATACTGTCACCAAGCCTATTTAACATCTACACAGAGAAAATCTTCAAACAACTAGAGGAATGCCAGGACTCAAGATCAATGGAAAAATAATAAATAACTTAAGATATGCAGATGACACAGTATTGGTAGCAGAAAATGAACAAGATCTACAAGAATTAGTGGACCAATTGGACAGAACTAGCAAGGAATATGGATTAGACATTAACATACAGAAAACAAAAACTATGGTAATCAACAAGGAAATGGAAAAACCTAAAATGAATATAAAAATACATGGTGAATTACTACATCAAGTAAAAGCTACTCCTATCTCGGTCAGATGATAACAGATAATGGCAGATGTATAACTGAAATTAAAAAGAGAATAGGAAGGGCCAAGGATAATTTCAATAGTATGAGAAAGTTACTGACATCCAAACAAATCAAAAACAGGCTAAAAATTAGAATGATCAAATGCTATATATATCCTATATTAATGTATGGCTCGAAACATGGACAATGAACAAGCAGTTAGAAGACAGAATTGATGCATTTGAGATGTGGAAATATAGAAGAATAAGCAGAGTTTCATGGACAGAAAAACAGACAAATAAACAAGTTTTAGGAAAACTAGGCATGAAGAAACAATTATTAAGAGAAATAAAATTCAGACAAGTAAAGTATTTTGGGCACATAAAAGGCATGACACCATGATAAAACATTTACTAGAGGGGAAAGTTGGGGGGAGAAGAGCAAGAGGAAGACCGAGAGATAAGTGGGAGGAAACTTTAAGAAATGGACAGGTTACAGTCTGGCAGTGTGCAACACCAAGGCGAAAGACAGAGGATGCTGGAGATTCATTGCAGCCAACCTTCGATGTGGAGACGGCACCTGATGATGATGATGAATGTTTGCTATAGTTCCATCTTCAAAAAATCATTGATATCAACTATATGTGGCATTTGTAAGCTATCTATTCTGAAGAGAGTATTCTTCTACTTCGAACGCCCCATATCGATCTCTTGTTAACCACTCTTTTTGATTTTTATGTGGTCCGAGCCTAAGAGCTATTGTATTTTGTGCCAGTTATGCGCCTACAAGTAGGTCAGCACATACTATTTCTGCGACGCTTATTATTTACTCGAGTAGTTTCCCTAGATCCCTACCTCAGTCGCCTTATACAACATGCATTGTTGGTTGCAGTGATCCCAAAAAGTTTTTGGACGCTATTAAGAACTTTTGAATCCACATCACAAAATATATAACTGTTAATAACTCATCTATAGCACGCCTCAACTCATGCTTCTACTTCTTCTTCTTATGCTCTCCCGTAGTAGCTTTTGTCATCTACTTCGGACGTTCCATATCGACCGCTTGTTAACTCCTTGTTTTTATTTGTTTGTGATCCTAGCTTAAAATCGATTGTACGCTGTGTCAGTTATGCACCTACAAGTAGGCCAGTACATCCAATTTCTGCAACGTTTTTTTACTTACTATGGTAGTTTCCTTAGGCACATTCATCAGTCGCCTCTTACGACATGCCTTGTGGGTAGCAGTGTTGCTATTATTTGCTCCCCTTGTGAACCCTGGCCACATATAAGCGCGACGCATGCAAGCGGTCATCAATGCAAACGGTGGACACACAAAATGCTAAATAATAAAAGAAAGTATGTGGACCAAAAGATATTAAACAAAATGTAATTAAAAGTGAGCATTACATTGTTATTTACCTACATATTGGATCATTGCTATCTTGAATTATCCGCAGACAGTTTTTATTATAATAACTTCTTCTTCTTCTTTGCGTTCGTTCTTTACGACCAATTTTAATCACTCTTTGTGATATGTTTGATCTTTGCCAAGAACGTGTTTACGTTGCACATTGGTTTGGTAGGCCCCTAAACGCATAGACTTCTACACGTTTAGGACATGTGCATCCGATTTCAGCCTAACCTCCTTAGACGTCTCTTATGACATGCGTGGCAGGTAACAGTGGTTCTATTCTTAACACCCCGAATTTGGGCCCCGGTAACCACTCGGGCGCTATTATAATATAATAAATGATATAAAAATAACTGCCTGTCCTTAGGTTTCAAAGATCGTGTCTAAGCCTAAAAAGGCTTTAATTCTCTACATAGCAAACAAACAAACAAACAAACAAATAATAATATTACTTTTTGCATAGCATTTACGTCAGTTTTGTATCGAATATAAATGGTGAAATTCAATATTTTTACACAACTGTTAATTTTTGTTTAATTTTAAAATATTCAAGTGCATTGTATGCAATTGTTTTTCTTCACAAAATAATTATATCTTCTTCGCGTTCGTTCCTCGCGGTCAATTTGATCTTTTTGTCTTGTGATATATAATTGATGTTTGACAAGAACGACTGACGTTGAACCCCTATTGAAATTAGGCCCCTACTTTGTATATAAAACCGTCCATCGCAAGCGAGGATGACAACAATTTCAGACGTGTGTTGCTGCCCCTCTCGTGTGTGCGGAGGTGACTGTAGAGTCCAATCCTAAAACAGAATCCACTACCACAGCTGGGGCATACATGATCAAGGTTAGACATGTGTGTATTGCGTGTTTTATCTTTTCGCGCAGCTCGTTTTCTGTGTACCTCATCATCATCATCATCATCAAGGAGCGTATCCTTTATATGATGTTGTTCTCTTTGCAGCACATCTGAAATTCACTCTGTCTCTAGCCAGTTCAGCCACTTCGTCCATTGTCATAATCATGGTTTCTTTTATATCGTGTAGCCATCTTCTTCTTGGTCTGCATCTGTGTCCAGGAAACCTGGACTCTAATACTGCTTTTTCCAGGCCATCGTGATAAGACCAAAGTATCGTATAGTATCTGTATAGTACGTTGTTTATCAGCAAATTATCTTTAACATTTAGTTATTTCAGGACATCAGTGTTTTTTCTTTTTTGTGTCTATATTATTCGTAGGATCTTTCTGTAGCATTTAGTTTCAAAGGACTGGATATTTGTTCTTGTTTTTTGTGTAATGGTCCATGATTCGCAACCATAAGTAGCCACTGGAAAAATGCATGTTCTCAATGTTTTTTATTTTTAATGTTTTGCTGGTACTTTGTCACATGTTCTTCAGTGTTTAACTGCTTGATTGCAAATGCCAATCTTCTTGATATCTCTTTGGAGGTGTCACCATTATTGTTAACTGTTGACCCCAAGTATTCGTAGCTCTCTATACATTGAAGTTCTTCATTGTTTATTCGGATGTTAGGTGAGCCTTTTGCTTTGTCAGTTGACATGATTTTTGTTTTTTGTTTATTCAAATATAGATGTTGGTCTTCATTATGTTTCTTGGTCGTCATGATTAGGTTTTCCAAACTCTCTTTGCTGGTGGATAATAATACTGTATCGTCTGCGTATCTAAGCTCTGGTATGGATTTGCCGCCTATATTGAAAGGGTCGTAATTCACCTAGTTGGCATCGTCTTTTACATTCCTCATGATGTTCTCCGCATATGTTGAATTATGTTTAATAAGTATGGGGACAAAATACATCCCTGTCTTTCACCTTTTTGAATCTCGAACCATTTAGCTATTTCACCTCCTATTGTGCCTCAATCAGTACCACAATTCTCAGCTATGCGGGTTCCTCTTTTGTTGTTGTTGTGCCACTTTTTGTATATGGTACTTATGGTACCATACACGGTGTAGTTCAGGGTTACCGTTTTTCTCCTACGGAAAATGTATTGAGCTGGTCTCGCTGATAGTCAGTCCCTCACACTTCCTCTCTCTTCGTGTGTACATGATCTCTTTTACGATCCGTTTCGCCGTATATTTGTTCTTGGATCTTCGCCAAAAAGAGTCATTTGTACTGCAGCCTTTTTTGACTAAGCGCGGCGTACCTTTTTGCGTCGTATGATGAACACATTAATGATCTTCTTAACGCTGCACATTTTTCTGACTGGGTGTGCTCGTTCTAGTTTAATAGCATTAACACCCCTTCTAGGACTAGTCAGTGGGACGGACACATGTTGGCTGCTAAAAAAAAATAAATAATATACAAGACTTGAAACAATACTATTCATATGTTTAAAAAAAATATATTTTTATTAACTGTCAATCGCAATTATGATAAATGCAATTTTAGAAAATGGATTGGCGTGTGTAAGATTATTAAAACATGAATCAATGTGGTTTAGATACGAATTTCGCTTTAATTAACGTTGGAATATGGAACTGGTAATATTGCTTTTGTGTTCTTGAAGAACAGTTTGCCAAAAATGGTTTTATACTTACTACTCATGCGATAGTAAATGAATATATTCATCGATGAGTTGATACCTTCCAGTACATATCCGATTCCACATATCATTAGTGATATATTCAAATTTTTCCCCGTAACTGACAGCTCTGGTAATAAAGCTACTGCTAACATGGTGATATTAACTGGAACAAAACAAACAATAAACAAAGTTGAAATCATCACAACCATTTTGGCTGTCTTCTGGTTACGGTTGGAAATTCTGTCACCCTGTCCACTTGTGATGGTCGTCTTCCGCCATTCAGATGTACGTCGAAGTTGAACTGAAAGTGTTGTTGTGCAGATAACAATAATAGCAAAAGCACAGATTGGAATGGAAAAATTATTGACGGCAAATGATATCTTCTCAACCTCATCTCGATTATTCATTAAAACAAGTCCAATAAGAGTTTTGTTTCTTAATGGAGAAAATGTCATGGCCAACTTCTGGACAGCATACACAGGAGCACCACTAAAAAAGAAGACGATGAATACGCAAACTGTGATCACTGCCGTTCGTCTTGGTGTGATGATACTTTTTATCTAAATAAAAAGAAACAAAACTGATTTCAACGTGTAACCCTATACACATTGTGACATATTCTGGCAAGATCAAGTACCATGATATATAACCTAGCGCATAACATATTCTAAAGGCGGCGTTTTGAGCGCATATTTGTTATTATTTTTACAATTTACTGTCCTAAAACATAAGTACTGTAGCATACAAAACAAAGGTTTAATATGATGTTACTATCACGCGCCGCGCAGAGTAATATATATATATATATAAATATATATATCTATATATGAATCAGTTGAATTTAATTGTATGTATGACTGTTTACATTGTTTCAGGATATGTGGACAATCTACGGAATTGAAATTAGGCAAGAGGGTAGCCTTCATTGATGGAAAGATGTAAACATGATAAAGCCGCACTAGTGGTTCGTCTCTATATCTAAATTCCAACATAACGAAATGTGCATCAAAACTTAAAAAATGAGAAAAGAAAAGCCCTGTTTTCAGTTGCCGTTACAATTGTAAAGCGATAAATGACAACTGTTATTGTAACGCATTTTAACACATTTTGTAATATACGCGCGTGGTTTAATTCATAAATTTGAATTCTAAAGGATCTTTAACAGGTTTTAAAGACGAACGATTGTCTTCATTATTCCTGGATTTACGCCATATGGCTCGGTCCTTCTTCGCAGAAATGGACGCCACCTGCCGAGAATATTGCACACAGCACGTACCTCGTAGCTCCATCAACAATCCTAGGGTCTCTTGAAAAACTGCACTCGTAAAAAGAACTGCGCGGTCCAGATTCGAACCCACGACCATCGACTCATAAGACAAATGGCTTAACCACTTTGTCAAGAGACCCCCAAAGTTTGCATTCTACCATGCGTGTGTAGACCATGAGTGTGTAGAAAACGTATGTTAGGTACTATAAGCTTTTACGACACGTAATAAGGTAGTTTTGCATATACAATAGCAGACACAGAATAATTTATCTTTAGGCTTAACGGGACGTATACAAATATAGCTTGAAAATCCACACTGTAGTTTACATTGCTAAGTTTACCATTCATTGTCACTTAATAAGTGTTGTTCAAAGAATTGCGATTGTTTTATCAGCCACTTATTTGTTATCGTACTGTATTCCTACATTCCTTTATTTTCAATTATTATTATCCCAATACCTTTCGTTTTGTTTTTAAAAACAATTATGTAATGTATTTCGCGACCGACGGATAATATGCAATATTCCCCAGTAACAAAATTAATTTTATGATGAAGATTATTGATCGACATTGAGACCTGTCTAATCTAGCATTGGAGTTTGTATAGCATGCCTTGTCGTGTTTTTATATTCCTCACAAACATAATTGACAGGACATGATATTCTCACCTTTAAAGGGGCAGTTATACAAAGACATCTCTCCAACATAATCATCGCTGTAATACAACTGCTAACTCTTGTAAATGAGAAATGTGGCATCGCCGCTGTCAAATAAATGACTTCAATTGGATCAAAAGGTAAATCAGCTTCCATGAATGGAGGTGTTACACATATACAAGCCCACAACATCGTAGTTAGACTTCCTAGATCAGAAACAGCCAGACCTGAATATAGAACCGTACTTTTGTGTTACCGTCATTGAGTATCAGTATTTAAGTCTAAACACATATTTGTACTTCTTCGATCGTTCTAGGCTTGTTTTTATCATTCTATTTGTGATATATCAACAACCAAACATCAGAACGTAATGTACGTGCACCACCTTCAGCATCTATTTGAGCTCAATTGCTTATTCTTCGGTGGGGTGTTCGATTTCAGCCAGATATTGTGTGCGGATTCGCTTCTTCCGCTAGCCTTTGACTGTCCTCAGCCAGACCCACAAGACAGTGGGCGGCTATTTCTTTCAGGGGAGCGACCCTTAGACGGCCTGCCCTCCCAGGCTTATGAGCACCATCTTCCAAGCAAACCGATCGTTTTAATGAACACCTTGGTTTGCCGCCCGTTCAGATTTGTTTACGGTTTGCTCCGCTAGCGTTTGATTGTCACTAATCAATCTACAAGGCAGCAGTAGTTCCCTGCGATCGGAAACGTGCACTGGCTATGCCTCTGCTGGGCTTACCAGTTGCTCTGTACATTTGGGTGGGACGCACACCCTGCCTACCGCTATGCTGCTGCGATGCTGCTGTGCGATGCTGCTGCCACGCTTAGCACTGGTTTTGCCTCTGCTGGGCTTACCAGTTGTTTTACTGGGTGAGACGCGCACCCTCATGCCATGCCTGCCCCTCGATGGGGCCCACTATGACTTTTGCCAGCGTGCGTGCTAGCCCTTCCCTGATGCCCTGTCACCATCGTCTTTTTCTTGCTCACATTTTTCGCTACATGTGGCGCCGCCCTTGCACGTCCGTGTGCGCGCTCGCTCTGCCCTGGTGCTTACCTCACCGTTTCCGTCAATTCCTGCTGGGCAGTCCGACTTCGAGTGAGCAAACCGAGTTTGCCCCATGTTGCACACGTGCAACTCAACTCATCACCCGGCATTCTCATCTTCTCAAGAACTACGAAAGAAGAGAGAGAATGCGTAGGTTCCTAATTTCGCCACACACGGGTCAACCTCGCTTCGATGGTTTTGATTCGAACGTTTGACCCATATGGACCAACGCGCTGTCCAACTCATCCCCTGTCATTCTCATCGGCTCAAGAAATAAGCAACAGGAGAGAGAATGCGTGGGCTCCGAGTCCACCCCGCGATGTTCCACATGTGTCGTTCTGGCTTTTCCCTTCGACCGGGAGAGGCGAGCCTTAGTAGTCACTCTGGGAGTTCGCTCGTCTGTGATGCGGGCGGATCCCATCAAGCATGACTACCTTTGCATCTCTACTTGCCCAAGAGTAGCTCTCTCACAGCACCTGTCCTCTTGGCCAGACCGGAACCACCGTCTTTTATCAGGGTCACCACATGAGGTCACCACATAGCCATCTCTCTAATCCTGGCGCACCGCTTAATTGCGCCTTTGACCCCAAACACATATTTCATGTCTTCATCAGTTACGCATAATGAAAGCAATGTCGAAATTGATCATAGAAAAACATAATAACACTTAGAAAAGTGTAAAATTTACAACATATTACTGTACTATATTCTTCTTCTTCTTGGCGTTCGTTCTTTAGCGACAAATTTAATTATTCTGACTGTGAAATATAATTGATCTTTGAGAAGAAACCTGGTTCTTATGCACTTTCTTGTGTTTATAGGTAAATACAAGTACAATCAAACATATGCATTAATTTATATAGTGATCAACTTGTAAACTAATTTCGTACTTAACAAACTAATGTTGACTGAATCTTTGAAACCTTGCTTCGCTAAACAAATAATGTTGATAGTGTTTGTGACGATTCCAAATATATTGAGTATCTGAGTGATGATACAATAGACAATCCAAGTGAAAATCATCATTGCATGGTAAGTTAATTCCGATTCTTCATGTGACGATGCCATTGTACCACAATAAACGTCAATGTGACGAACAGTTCAATGATGTAGTTTTTTAACCTAATTAGATTCCTTCCTAAACGGAGGAATGTTTATATTCGTATATTGCTGGAAGACAATAGCAACGTGTGTTGGGAGACAGAAGTTAGCTCGTTCTGATGTGTGTAAATGTAGTTTAAAACTCAATCAATGTTTAAATTATTTCAAGAACATTCTGTAAAAGTGTTGCTCTTATCTACTGGTAGAGAACATTGAATTGATGACTTCACATCATACATCATCAACAATTATTCATCTTCAGGAAATATAAATATAAGCATTATCATGACATCCGTATTCATTATCTAACGTAGCCGTAGATAAAGACACTACATTCTAACATGAATTTGTTGGATAATATTAGTTAATTTCCAAATAATTCATGAACATTATCTAACTTCCTTTTTCATATGATTGGAGACAAATATGTGTAGTTTTAATTAAGTGCCGCAACATAAAGGACCAAGAAAGCTGCAATGTACCGTTGACAAGTAGTATTTATTGAATGAATGATTTCGTACTAGATCAAGAAATTACTAGTTTATACATATGTCCCTTCAGGCGAATATTTTCTAATATAAGTAACAATTATGGCGACCGCTATGTCTAGTATAATATATATTTATATTATATATCAGAGTTTAGTATGTATGTATATATATATATATATATATATATATATATATATATATATATATATATTTTATTGTTAAGTATGTGCTTACCTATAGAATTTGAAGGAGAACCAGGTAAGATTTAGAGTATAAATCAGTTTGATAAAAACAATATATGAGATGGAGTTATTTGATATTTTACATTAACTACTCTTGCACATAAACATCTCAGCCGTTGCACTGTTACAGCCTTCTACAATTTAGTGAATACACATTGATAAAATTCCATCAGTTATTAGTGTCAATTTTAATATTATAGTCCGTTCAACTTGTCATTCCCACAGATACAAATTTGTATCTTTGTAACCAGTTGATTAAATAACTTGAAAACTTGCATGTGAACTACACATGTTCCTGACGCTAAAAAATATCTTTTGCCATTCAAACAATCATACCATCTAGAAATTTCCTTCTTTGTGCTACATTTTTAACGCCTTCGTTGGCTTGGTTGAAGAAAACTAATCTTTACAGCCATTTAATACATTAATGACAATCAGGAATGACAAATGACAAAAACATTCAGGACGAAATCCATAGTTTTTTAAACAATTCTTGCATTTTCCATGCACCAAATAGACTCGGGTTTGACCATGGTAATGAAATGACGTCATAAGACACTGACTTTTAGTTAAAGGCGTATACCGAAATTAGTGTGAGGCTATTGGGTCATTTTGTTGACTTCTCAAAACAGACATTAATATAACATTCTAATGAGTTTGAAGTTACAATGCAAAAACTGTCATTAATAATATACGCACATTTTCACAAAGAGGCACATCTCACTCTCTCTCTCTCTCTGGATCGTTTTTTTCGGCCATTTTTTCATTCTTATTGTGATATATAAGTAGCCTTTGCCAAGAACGCTTGTTTACGTCACAATATTCAATACCATTTGGAGCTCTAGTGTTTGTCCTTCGGCGACTTGTCCGATTTCAACCAGCGTTTACTGGGTTCGCTCTCCGTCAGCCTTTGAATGTCCCCAGCCAACTTGCAAGGCAGCAGGCTGCTATTTTCTTTTAAGTTAGTGATCCTAGACGACCTAACGTCTTGGGCTGTTGAAAGTCATCTGCCCAAGTTGCTGGTCTTTTTGTGGACTACTGTGAAACGTCCAGTTTTGTGTACGGTTTGCTCCGCTAGCTTTTGATTGTCCCCAATCTAACTACAAGGCAGTAGTAGTTAGCTGCGTGCACTGAATTCAAGCCTCTTCTGGGCTTTCCAGTTTTTCTGCACCTTTTGTTTGTCCGCTCACCACTACGCCTGCCACGCTCCTCACCATCAGCGCCATGCACGTCTACCCACCGGTGGGCTCACCCGTTCATCGTCCGCATGCGTGCTCGCTATGTCATGGTGGCTGCCCCAACATTTCCATCAGTTCTCGCCGTACTCACATTTACCAGCCTCTATGTTGTCCAGACACTGGGCTCAACTCTGGCCCCCACCTCAGGGCTCCGAGTTTCACCCTATGTGGACCCACTTGGAACTCATCTCAGGCCTAAGTTATGCTCCACGTGGGCCCACGTCTTTTCTCTGGGTGCACCAATCATCCCTTTATGTTTATCCGTTCATCATGTCCTGTCGGTCGGGAGAGACGTGCATTAATAGTCACTCTCATATTCCGCTCGTCTTTGTTGCAGGCGGATCTCATCCAACTAGTATGCATCCCTGCCCACACCAGCGTAGCTCTCCCTCGATTCCTACTCGCTTAGCCAGACAAGTACCAATATCTGTTACCAGGGTCACAACGTGGAGGTGTGGTAGGATCTTGATTAGTGTCAGCTCAATAATCCTGGCCCGGCGGTGTCACAATGCACCTTTGACTCCACGCACATTATAGGTCATCTGTACCACTGTATACAAGAACCAGAGTAAAGAACTATTTTATTGTAGTAATACCCCCTACCACATATGTTAACACACGTACATTGTACCGCAGAAGTAGCGATTTGAAGAGAACGTCTCCAAGTAGCTCTGCCAATGCCAATCCCAAGCCTGGACGGAAAGGGGATGACAGTATGATATGGCAGCTAACTTTAACTGTAATGTAAATTATTTTTTTTTTAAACCAATAATACAACTAAATCTACATTTCTTGTTTATTTCATGACTCCATTGCAAGTATCAACATTGGCTCCCATGTATGACCTTGGATGATACGCTTTTGAAAGAGACTTGACATCAAATGTCATATTGGTGCGTTTATTGTAAAAACTAAAGTTCTGTATCAGACTCGCCAAATATGCCGCCAACATCAAAGGAAACCGTTATATTACAAAATCCAGGTTTCCTATAGCAAATTCTTCCATTAAACATTTGTGTCGGTATAATTCTAAGATTGAGTGCACAGTTTCGCTACTGTAAAATCGATGGTTTTGCTACAATTCGCATTGGACTGTGGGCATGAGTTGTTGAACGGAATATAATAGATAATGCATACATATATATTCTTTCTTCTCGAAATAGAATATGGAAACGTATTGGGACTTTTTCTTCTCCTTCTTTTGTCGTCACACTGCTAGAGGGTTGTTGCCCAGTGTCGTTGTTTTCTGTCTTCTCCTTGCCCTGTTTTGGTGGCTTGGGTGATTGTTATTATTGTTCTTTGGTAGGATTCTGTTATGCCATCTAACTATATTTTTTTGTGGTCTTTATGCCGACTTATTTCCTGATATTCTATTATAGAAAACTATGTATACTGTTGTGTTTGGATGCATTCTTATTAAGTGACCAAACCACTTCATTCTTTGTTTGTTAGTGAAATTCAAGCAAGGTTCTGTGCCAACTTTCTTTATTATGCTGATGTTAGTGACTGTGTTTTTTCTGGTGTTGCTGGTAACTTTTCGCAGGCATCGCATTTCACATGTATTGGGACTGTCTACTATTATGTATAATGATTAACTCACAAAGTTGAAATTTGACTATTTTTTGGTGGTATTTAAGGTAATAAAGTGACCATTTATATATATATATATATGTGTGTATGTTCGTTTGTTTATGTGGGAGGTCTCTTACAGGGTTACATTTCTCTATAATTGCAATTAATCTGTAATCTTTCTATTTCAAAATATGATTCAAAGACACTTTGAGTATCTAATGTATCGGTCCTTTTGACACCAATTCCTTGCAGCCGTCGGCAATGCTCTATTTGTGCGTATGTGATGCATACCAGTATTGTTTCGTTTCCTAATGTTAATTAAGTTATTGATGATGATTTTGCATGCAAGTCCATTAACATTATCTTCATCTTGTTAATCATTGTTGTGATAAGACTTATTGATATAGGTTAAACTGGCAAAACCGTTGTGAACGGTTCTGCCAACTTTTACGTGATATACGCACACGCTCTGTGTCATGTGCAGTCACCTTATTTCATTAGAACTGACATTTTAAGTGACTGTGATACGTAGCCATCCGTTCATGCTCCTCACATGATCGTAGTCGATTTTATATAGGCAATCGTTTACTTCTTTATATGAGTACCTTGAGACACCTTGCACTCTATGGATTAATTTATATGCTGCTCAATAGCATCTCTTCTCATGTTCCATAATGTAACTGGGTATGTTAAATGCGTATATGTTATGCATACATTTTTAATTATTTTTAAAATTATTTTCAATTTCTATTTTTTTCACATTTACTAAGTTTTGTTTTCGTAAATATTTCACATCTTCATTTTCAGTTAGACTTGTATCTCCTGACACTATCTGTGATGTTTGCCATATTGAAACAATATCCATTACGAGTGTTTTGTATCCTTTGCTTAATAAAGACCGTTTTCCGATGCGTCACTGTGTCTGTTTTTGTTTTTAATGTAAAATTATCTTACTTCATTTTACGTGCTTCCCATTTGGTACGTAATTTTACTGCAGTCTTCCCTTATAGAGATAACACTAGTTGCTGATGTGATCTTGGCACTTTAGAACGTATGGCATTAATTACTTTTTATTTCTTTAAACATGTTTTCCTTCACAAGGTGGAGTTAAGATTTTTATAACTGGTTCCTGTTCTGCTCGTCTATAGTGTTTTTGCCAGCTTCTGTTATGTATGGGTTATACTTTATTAGTTGCGACATTTTGTCTTGTATTCATAGTACCAGAACATCCACATTATCCTGAGCAGTGGCGGCTCGTCATTAAGGGCTAGTGGGGTTGGGCCCCACCAAACTTAAACTTAATGTGTAACGTGTATTTATTATTTTATAAATTATGTGTTCATAATTATTACTTTTAACGTGATGCTGATCGGCTTTGAAAGTTGAACATATAACGCTAAAATATCATATACAGTCTGTAATTCACCGTCTTTTCTCCCTAATTAGTATAATTCACGCATTTCCAGCGCACTATTATTTAGGGCCAGTAGAAATATATATTTAGACCATGATTTTTCTAAACATTTTTGTCTGGTGCCACCAACAAAAATGATCACAAGCCGCCACTGATCATGACTATGTGAAAAACTGCGTAAATTAATATATATATGTATATCTATATTGTTGTTTTTGGTTTTTCAAAATCTTTCAAGTCAAACAGAAACAATAGTAACACAATTATGATCAAAAAGGCTTGCCTGTGTTACACGTGCCTAAACAGAGTAGTCGCCGTATCTAATAAAAAAGCACACATCAAATATTGTCATCGAGATAGGCATATCATTAAGCATTTCGTTTATATTAATTGTTATTTTTCTGGGGAGGATATAAATTACTTCTGATGTTAATTTAGTATCACATTACTGAATATAACATTAACCATTCATTGTTTGTATTGTCAGTTGTATTTTTTCCTGTGCGATTATATGCTATAGTTCGTTCCAAAATTCGTGATCATCTTTACCGACCGATAAAAAATCATCCACTTGACAGAAATTCTTGATTTGTACATTTTTATATAGGTGACAGTGACGACGTTCCAAAAGTACTTTTACCCACCAAAACCTTTAGTTATGTAAGATTTGAATTATATGTTATTACTGATTTAACAGCGATGTTGATTTGGTATGATTTTAGAATGTTAACGGTACGAAAGTTAAATATTGATGTCAAGATGCCAATGTGCGCTCCACGTGCAATTCAGCAGTAGTTAAAATCGGGAATTCCGTGAAATTAATCATTTCACACTGTATGTGAAAGATTGTCATTGGCGTGTCACAAACCATTTATTTGCATTACTTGAAGCGGAAGGTACTATTTTATTATCAGTCTTAGAAATTAGTTTGAAGTGTAAATTCACTACCATGCTGAAGGTGACTGCACAACTGTATAGCTACTTCTGCAGATACGCCAGACGTGGTAGTTTATATTACAACTTACAAGACCCGAAGAGGAGAACACAACATGCTCTTGGTATAAGTAGAATGGCATTTATCCGTTGGAAAGAACAGGAATGTAGTGATGAACGTAAGGAACTCAGAAAAGGCCGGAAACGGAAAACTGACGATTTCGATAAAGATGTTATTGTGAGAGAGATTCATAAAATGTTTAAGGCAAATGATGTGGTTGCACTAAGTAAATTGAAATCACGTCTGCGAATTCAATGTGATATTGATATAACTAAAACCGCCTTATGGAGAGTTGTTAGGTGCAGCGTTTTCACTTTTTGGACCTTTCGGAAATCTAGTACAGGTCGGAATATAGTTTGTGAGAAACGCATCTGATAGCTGCACAATGCAAATATCTGCTGGAGATACGGAAGCGTAGGACGGAAGGTTACGATATTGTATATCTGGACGAATCGTGGGTAAGTGCTCACCATACGTTTGATTTTTTTTTTTTTTTAGATCCAGAAGCACTTGAGCTTTTCAGCTCTTCGGCTCCGTGCCATGGACATCGTAACTCTTCGGTTCAGTACCACGAACACCGTAAATATGAGGAATATGTGGCTTTTTCTGCGATCCCGCGGAATTGAACCCGCACACACAAAGGGATAGTCACCCGTAGTCCAACGCGCTACGAACACGCTGGACAGACGGGCCCATACGTGAGATAAAGAATGGCAATAACTAGATGTAACTAAGAAAAGGAAATTCCAAGCAGCAAGGGGCAACGCATTGTGATAGATCATGAAGGCAGCAAAGCAAATGGTCTTGTCAGTGGCGCAGAACTTCTTTTCAAGCACTGTCTACAGATGGTAGGGACTACCACACCGAAATGAACGGACTTATGTTCAGGGATTGGTTAGCGAACAAACTTCTACCTGCTCTGGATAGGCGGTCGTATATTGTAAAGGACAATGCCTCCTATCATAATGTAGTGGCGCATGGAGACAAAATTCCCACCTCATCAAGCACAAAACAAGACATTATGGCGTGGCTTGCAAAAGAAAATATATAGTTGTGTTGCAAAAATTTCAAAACTGAGTTGTTGCAACTGGTGAGACAGACTAAGAAGTCAAATATTTTTATAATCGATAAAGTCATTGCTGAGCAAGTGAATTTCAGAAAACTTGCTCTATTTGTAATCAAAGAAAATCTATAGCTTGCAAACTGAATGATAAAACCTGAAAATATGGACTTATAGTAATTTGTAAAGAATGTAAGAAACCATTTAAAATGAAACATTATCAAGAAAATAAAGCAAAATATAGAAACGCTTATGATGCATTTTTACTTCATAATCATCAGGTGCCGTGCCGGCTGGGGTAGGCGATCATGGATCTCAACAAATCTCTTTATTTTGTGTTTGCTATCAATTCAGATGTTGACGCTCTACTGTTCCATGAAGTCAGGCTGTCCAAAATGTCATCTCTCTGTCTTCCTCTGTCTCGTCTACCCTGGATTTTACCAGTTGTTACAATGTGTTCTAAGCCTCCCCTCCTCATCACATGTCCGAAAAAGGATGACTGTCTCTTTTTTAAATTGATAATACGTTTTCTCTGTTTCTTGACCTCAATAAACAACTCGACATTATTGATGTTAGCAGTCTATGGAATTCTCATCATTCTTCTGTACTGTAAAACCACATCCCTGTGGCCTCCATAGATTTTTTGATCTGTTTTTATTGTTCATGACACGCATCCGTATGTCAGTATTGGTTTTATGTAGCACTGAATAATTCGCATTCTGACCTCAACTGACAGAAACTTGTTGCATATGATGCTTCTCATTTTCATGAACGATGTTTTCGCTTGTCCTATTCTACTCTTTATTTCTGATCGGCATCTGCCATCTGCTGTTACCACCACTCCAATGTATTCAAATTTCTGCACTTGTCTTAGCTCAGTTCTATTTACTGTGATAGTGCATTTTGGCAAAGTCTGCTTTTGATATGATTAACTGAGTCCTTTGGTGTTACTTTCTGTCACAAACTGCAACCTTACGAACTAATTTCTGGAGCTCAATTTCATTTCTTGCATTCAAGACAGTACTCGACATCAGCGTATTTCAGGTTATGTATGGTATGTCCTCCTACAGCTATTCCAGCAATATCCTTTATAAACCTAAAAATGTTTTCACAATACAGTGAGAACAGTTCGTGTGATAATAGGCATCATTGTCTAACACCCTTTTTGATCTTTTGAATGTTACTTAGAAAACCTAATATATCAAAAAAGGTATAAGTATAAACAAATATTTTCTAACAAATTGAAGAAATCGCATCAGACATCTCACTATATGTAATTTTAAAATAACAACAAATAAATATATATATTGACGTTCTTTTTTTAATTTAAAATTTGAAAATTGTAAATTCTACAAAATATTTTGTATATATATATTTCAACAGCACTAGAAGCTGTAAAAATTACTCTGGATATTGAGAAAGAAGTTGAGCTAAATCCTTTAGAGGAACGCGATTGGAAATGACTTCTCGTTATATGTTTACCGGTTGTTATATGTAACTATGGAGGAATCTTGAACGAGCACTAGTTTTGTAATGTTAACAGGCGGTTATGCTCTTATTTAAAAATATGTCCCTCCAAAATGGAACGGGAACTGGAAGATATGTTTATCGTTTACTATTTGTATCTACAAGGTATGTCCTGAGCCTAGCCCTGCACTGGCAGGGTTGGGATCGGCTAGTCTCTCTTAGGCTGGGCAAAAAGTGAAAATTAGTAGCCTTCTGATGAACCTAAGTACATACAAGTCAACCCCATCTCCCAGCGGTGTAGACCGGGAAACTTTGACCGTCAGGTCATTGGCTAACGGAAATGGCTCGCCTAGAGATGGACTCCCTAGGTCAGGATTTTATTTTAAATGTGTCCTTGGGGAGTTAACCCGACAAAGAATATCGGCGGAGGTCTGGCCTCCCAGATTTGTTGTGATATCAATGGATTTACCATGATATCCAAGATCCAGATCACCAGCTATGGGCAAATAGCACCACTGCCTTGTGGGAGCATTGGGAGAGGCAAAGGCTATGGGAGTAACCCAAACAGCAAATCCGGAGCGGAGCCCCTAAGGCGGACAGGCATCAAGTGATGTCTTACTGGCAGCTCCTGCAAACCGAACTAATACCAAATGACGTGCTCGTGCTCCTCTGGATTCTATCAGCGAGGTTGAGAGGGTGTAGTTGACGCTTAGACAACTCAGCTACTCCATAAAAATCTCCCAGGCATGCGTCATGGAGAGCCTGTGGCAAGGACTGCCCCTCAAGAATAGGCCATTACAGTTACAAGAAACGTTGTGATTCAGCGCAGAACATACTACGTGACGCTAGACCTATTGTCTCCTGAGACAAAGAGGCCAGTGATGATGTGTATCTGCGGGAGTTCAACCCGGACCACAAGCCTTGAGAAGCGAGTTCACTAACAACTACGCTACCGTGGCCCTCTTATGTCTAATGTTAACTGGTGGCTATGCTTTTCGTGTTAGGTTTTTCCTTTCCAAATGGAAAGGGAACTGGAAGATCTTAACGTGAATGTAAACTTTACAGAACGAAATAATGATCCTTTGTTACCAAGAAATATAAGAGGTATAATTATTAGTATTGTAGGTGTGACAAAACTAGATTACTTTTAAACATGCTTGTAAAATGGTGATTCGATTTTAATAAATGATATGTGTTTGGAAATGTGCTTTATCAACCGACATATAAGATAATACAGAAGGCAATTTAAGAAAAACTTCCTACAGAAAAAATATTAAATATGCATGCAAGTTGTGTTTGACCTTAGACTAGTTCTAATAGTTTATGTTTCTTCTGTCGTTGCAAATGTACGTCAATATTGATTACGTTTTCACGGACATTCTTCTTCTTTTGCTTTCATTTACACTTTATCGGTTAGAGGGACCAGGTAAACGTCATTTCTTGCTTACCTATATGTGGACAGTCGTTTGTATTAGATTGTACAAGTTAAATAACTGGTTTATAGATTAGGTCTACTGTACTATTAATAGTTGCGCGAATGCAGGACTTGCAAAACCTTGCATTTTCAGCTGTACGGGCCGGCGGATGGTCCTCAACGCCCTTCCTCTCCCCCAAGTATGACTTGAAAACAAAATCTGACTTCCCCATGCCCCCGGTGAGAGCTAGTTCCCATGTTGGGAACCTATTGTGTAAATGATGATCTTGAAGCGAAGAAATTCTGACTGCCTATACGCCAGACATTACATGTGCAGTCAGAAAATGTATATCTAACGATTCTAAAATGAAAGTATATGACTAAAAGCATTGGGTCATATTCGGAACACGCACTATTGTAGAAAGAAAAAGACCTACCTCATCCATGGGTAATTGCAGTCGGATATGACATACGACATATTGACATACTATTGATAACAATTCAAGGATACATTACTTTGTTGTTTTAATTCACATGTATATTAAATATGGATTCGAAGAAAATGCAATAATTTGAAACATATCATTCACATTAGGAAACATAGAACTTACTCGTTTGTTTTAAATAAGGTAGTAATAGTTGATTTGTCATTAAATGTTCCATAAAAGTGATTATTAATCAATATATATTGTAATCAAAAAAAGAAATACTCAAACATTATAACATATTTGCTTCCGTACCATAAGATATGCCATCAAAGTGAGAACAATTATATGTGAAGAGACTTGAGTTTTATAAGTGTTCATCTAGATTCAGACAGAGGTCAGCCACAATCATTAATGAATATCGATGACAATATGAACGACTTCAAACAAACCTCAAAATGATTTCAATAGTTTTGTGTGATAAAGTATATATATATATATATATATATATATATATATATATATATATATATATATATATATATATATATATATATATATATATATATATATATATATATTTACATATACGAGATATGTTTAAAATGTATAGGACCTAAGGCAGGGGAATTAGAAGTAATTATATAAAGGCATGAATTCATAACCCTTTCAAAGTAGTGTCATTGTTACTTGGTATATTTTCTCCCAAAGGTACCATTATTGTTGTAAGCATGCTAAGATGTCATTTTTGGAAATGGAGTATAGTTGTTGGCAATATAATGTCTTCTTGTGAATAAAATTTGGCCCATTTCAGCGCTACATTTTCAGCTTTTACTTGGTTATTGTTATTGGTTACTAAACTGACGTCATTGCACTCCTGGCAAACCCATAGGTGCTCAGTCTCCCCAACAGATATTGAAGAGTATGCATACTGATGGTTCCTGTGGCTCGCTGATTAAACACACCTCTCACTCTGCCTCCAGTTCGACTTGAACAACGGGTAATTCCAAACTGCTTAAATCGCTTGATTGATTCAACATCGATTTTAGTGTCCTCATCCAACAGAGAGTCTCGAAGAGACCGAAGAATATCCCCTTATCCATCTTCAACTCCCCAACAATCGATGCTGTTGATGCAAGCCTGTCCGCTCTCTCATTACCGTAAACACCCGCATGCCCAGGACAGTATATCCACGTAAGCCGCTGGAGGTTAGAAACTTCTATAGACGACATCCACTCATACCGAAACCTGCCCTTCTGGATCTTGTGAAGCATCGACTGAGAGTCAGATACAACAACTGCCTTTACAACACATAACAATTGCAGGAATTTATATTGTAGAGTATGTAATCTGAAGTCGCTACAGGAAAAACATTATTGTGCAGCATTAAAGTATAAATAGGAAGCTAGACCATGTATGTTGTGATAATGTGATACATGTCTTGTGGTAGATCATTAATATATACAAAGTAAAGCAGTTGGGACAGTGCGCTGCCCAGAGGCACTCATGTTCTTATTTTGAGTCTGTGAATGTGCACATCATCTAATTTTATAAAGACGTGTATGTGGGTAAGAAAGTATTTTATTAAATTGTACATTCTACGCCGTATTTCATTGCTCATGATCTTGCGTAGAAGACCATATTTTTAAACTTTGAAGAAGGTCTTGCACATGTCGTTGAACGCTGTTATGGATTTATTATTGTCTTGGAATTTATGTTTGGGATCATGTGTGAGGTATGCAACTTCGTTGCCAGTGCTTCCGTGCTGCCTGTAGATTAGACATGCTTACAGTTTATGGTCAGATTATATAAACCACTGGGGTCTACTGGCCACCAATCATTCCATCATTTTTGCAGTGCACCTTAGCAGACATATTGGTCGGCAGCTCTATGCACCCCTCTATAGTGTCACTTTTTTAACGCGAGTGAATTGTGACATTTTTCCAGATATCTGCAACTTTCAACAGCCAACAAACATCGTTATACTATATATCTGGAGTAGGAGAAACTGTGCTGCTTGAACTGTTTGTTTGAGCATGTCAGTTGATACTCCACCTAGATACAGGGTCATTTTAGGCTTTAGTTTGTTTTTTGTCAGGGTTCACTGCAGCCTAGTCAGTGTCATGTCTACCTACATACAATGTTCACTTGTTGATTTTTATGCCGGCACACTACGAAGTTTGTTTGACTACATTTCATGCTAAATATAATTGATCTACAGTCTGAAATATATCATACAATCCATCAAGCTAGAGATATTAGTTTCTGGTGTTTTCATTATATCACAGATAGTCTTATACGTGTTCAGTTTTAACAGTGACCATAGTATATTTGACAATCTATATGAGTATATATATATATATATATATATATTTGTATATATACGCTTTTTATTCTTAGTAGAGCATCAGCGTATTTATAATCTATAGACTGATGAAGTATTTATATATACATATTAATGTTGAAGCAAAAACATCTTCAACATAGTAACAATTTGATGAAACGCTTTGTTATTATATATTGTTGTGAAACATCAAAGCATAACGCACATCAGAGTTACAATGTACATCAAGTCTGTTGTACTACGTAAAACAATGCTATTTCAATTTTGATTATTCCTCGAGTGAAATACCGTGTTACCGCAGGTTTTAAAAAAAATATCGATATATCATTATTATGACACGAATGTTAAACGTTTTTAAATATATAAATAATATGTTCAATTATGTGTTGCCTGTATTATATATTTATAGATTTCATATTCTCTGAATTCTACTTATTGAGAGAATGAGTCGGGTAAGTATTGTTAAGGCAATGCCAACTTTCCAATAATATCAACTCATATCATTGAAAACATATATGTTCATCTGTAAATTGTCACAGACAAACCGTGGCCCACATGAGTCATTTCGTGGTAACACGTCATATTTTAAATATAACTATTAAGAAACAAGATAGTAATCTTATCGGGATACCAAGGATTGCAATTTTAGAAAACATTATTAGAATGGAAAGCAAATCCTTTAGTTTTAATGTATTACTACATACGAGATGAAGTTTCGCTAAATTATCGACAATACAAGACACTTTTTGTCAATTGATAACAAGAACATATGCGTCATAGTTGTTAATATTAATAGAAAACACTACTTAGGTTATTATATTTATTGCACTTAAATATTAAACAGTACATATCTTGAATCGCAATTGCATTGTAAAATGTAAGTCACTGTTGGAAAATAATCATAAAGTGCTAATGCCACAAATTATATAAATAACAATAATGTTTGCTAATGATGGTGTTCATGTAAGGTAAAACAAGTTAAAGTAAAAATGCATTGAACTAAGTAACAATATCTAGAAATTATATTCTTCTTCAGGTATAAATCTCGTGTATTCTTGTCTGCAAGACTGAAGCGGATGTCGAGTTTTCATATTCGATATTCACTTGCTATGTTGATATTGCTTTAAATGAAACACTAACAAGCTGAAAGTAAACTTGAACTAACGAATAGCAAAGCTACATAAACAGAGATGATGACTTCATCTAATGATCCATTGATTATAAGTGACCATGAAATGCTCATTTATAACTGGGCTGTCTGGGGTGTTATTTGTCAGATAACCAATATATTTGGTATGGTTACAAACAGTATAAATATCATCTGTTTCACGAAACAAGGTTTCAAAGATTCAGTGAACATCAGCCTGTTGGGTAACTGTTCCAAGTAAACATAATTAATTACATTTTTTTATATTTTATTGTAGTCTATTTTGACCACAGATTAGTGCAGGTGACAATAAAAAAAGAATTTGCTAATAACTACATTTAGCGTTAATTTAATGATATACACAACAGCAAAACTAGTATGTGGCACATGCATTGCTGGACAGCAAATATCAGCTAGGAATAGTGACTAACCACACAAAGTTAAATATAAATTGTTTATCTTCCACTTTCAATACGGCAATATATGATCTATTTTAAATGTAATGATATATATGTTTTATTGACTGAGATCAGTAAGTAAAAGATAGCAAAGATACAAATGCAGCAATACATAGTGTTTTCTAGAAAATAGTTGAATATTTGATTGGCTACCCGACAGAGTATCATCTTATCATCAAAAGTCTGCCACAATGAATTTCTAACATTTCATAATTGTTGACATGATGCTGCTTAAAGTTAAACTGTTCGTAGTTAATCTTGTAATGTTTCACTATCAATGAACTTTTTTATATTTTCCTTTCTTGAATCTTCATTTCCATACAGTATGATTTTACGTAGGAGGAAATTGTTATGTTTGTATTTAAACCATGTATATATTCTTTAATTGTTGTTTATAGTATGTAAACTATGCACACAATAAGCTGGTTCACTACATTCAACGCGACATAGTAGAAGCACAGTGAAGAATTTCTAATTATGATAAAACACGAAAATGAAAGTATTTAACATGTCACAAAACATGCCATAACAGCGTTCTCTTTACTAAATGGAATAACAATTAATATTGCGTAGTATTAAAGACAATAAGTCATGCTTTTATTTAAACAGGAATCTGTCAGTTTTTGTAGAAACTAAAAAAAATGTCGTTTCCATAAATCGAAGACTTACATATACATGCGAGAAATTGATTTTAAAAAAAACGATATAGAAGATACAGTGATATCTTTAATGGAAACACCTTACATGATTCGTAGTGAGCACTAAATTATGTTACTCTATGTTTGGTCGATCCCATGTCTTCAGTTAACAAGAAAACAGATTATGCCACTATGCATTATCACTACACACTACACTTATTGTTTTATATATTCAGGTTTATCAATCTCTGATCTGGGAAGTCTAACCACAATGACATGGACTTGCATCTGTTTAACTCCAGCAATCCTGCAAGCTGATTTGTCTTTCGATCCAGTGGATACCATGTACTTGACATCAGCAATGGCACATTTCTCTTTTACTAGAATCAGCAGTTGTATCACAGCAATGATAACATTAGAGAGATGTTTGTGTATAACTTCTCCTTTAAAGGTTAGCTCGCATTTCACAGTATATGTGTTGTCTTGTTTGCATTCTATATCACATTACGTAACTTATATTTTGAATTAATTATCATTCAATTCAGTGGCTTTATTTACCAAAGGGATGAGATCAAACACTACGTCAATTAAGCTGAAAAACAGTAGCTGCTTTCATTTAGATATTTTCTGAAATGAGTGCACAAGTACTCTGAGTCTGGATATTGTAAACAATCTTGGAGATGTGATGACTCTAACGTAGTCACAAAAGACACATGCGGAAAGAAACTGCAGCACCAGTGAGAACCTACAGCTAAAGATATATTGATGAAGATATATAACATGCATAGAATAGACTGCAAGGACAACTGATAGTCAAAACTGTATGAAACAAATTCGTTTGATAGACTGGTATGAAATTCGAAGCCAGATTCGAACAGTGATGGCAAGCACTCACGTTTTGTCATTGTACATATGAGATGAAACCTTATCGTGTTTCCTGTCCTGTTCTTATCCAAAGGTCTTTGTTTGCAACTCTGTCAACCCATCTCTGTCTAAGGATACGTCGAAGATACATGTTCAAAAATGGTTTATGCTACCGTAAAATTAAGCGACTTGGTTATTTAACAAAGATGTTGTCGTTTATCCAATGATTTGTAGAATAGTACAGTTGCAAACAAATTGAAGAAATGGTTGATATTTCAGAGCAACAACAACGACACAATGTAACAGTATGTACTGTTTACCGCTGTTAAAAGTATATAAACGGAGCACATTTTCATACCTCGAGGGCATATTAGGAGATACGGAGTTACGTCAGTATTTTGCACTGACCGTTGACACACGCTGGTTGATGTAGTCAACGTCACTCAGGCTGCCATTACTTCCCAGTTCTTTTCCTGGTTCCAATTGATGCTGGCTCAACCTGCAAGTCAAGTTACGGTTTCACAAATATTTTACGTCCACAGTGCAATCTAATACGGACCATGCTCTTAGGAGTCGAATACGCAACCATCTGCGCAACCGTAGTGTATTTGATGACATTGTTCTTCTGTCTCTCTCTTTTATTGTGTCTAATAATAAAGATACTAGCAATGCTCTACACAATGAGTAACCTTACTGTGTATGATGTAATCACTAATACAGATACTAGCAATGCTCTACATAATGAGTAACCTTACTGTGCATGCTGTAATCAATAATAATTACTCTCTTCTTATTACAGATAAAAAGTATCATCACACCGAGACGAACAACTGTAGTTACAATTTGCATATTTCTTATATGTTTCTGTAGTGCTGCTCCAGTTTATGCTGTCAACAGATTGGGCATGAGATTTTATCTAGCCAGAAACAAAACCCTTCTTGGTATGATTTCCACTGAAGATCGAGAATACGTCGAACAAATCTCATTTGTCATCAACAACTTTACCATTCCTTCTGGAGCATTTGTGATCATTGTAGTCTGTACAACAACACTTGCATTTACACTATTGCGAAAAACTAAATGGAGACAAGAAACCACGAGTAGTGCACAAGGTGATAGAGTTTCCAACCGAAACCAGAAAACAGCAAAAATGGTTGTTATGATTTCCTCTTTATTTATTACATGCTTTGTTCCAGTGAGTATTGCCATGTTAGCTGTAGCGTGTATACCTGAACTTTCAATTCATGGGAAATATATTAATTTAGCGTTGATGATGGGTGGACTTGGCTACGTAATGGAAAACATAAACTCTTCAGTGAATATATTTATTTATTATCGCATGAGCAGTAAATATAGAGATAACTTTCGTCAGATATTCTACATTACAAAAACAATGACATAAATAAAAAATGTGCAGGAATGAAATGTTTTAAAGTTTTAAAACACACAGCAAGACAATTTTACAAAGCACAAGCACAACATAATAATAATAATTCATCTCGTACCATTATACGTTACATAGGGCCTGCAACCAATTGCTCCATACCGTTCTATCCTTGGCAACTCGATCAATCTTCTCCATGGAAATGAGACCGATATTTCTTGCCTCTCTCAGCAAAGTTCGTTTCAGGGTCTGCTTAGATCGTCCTCTCTTGCTTGAGCCCTTTGCATCCCACTTCAATGCTTGCTTTGATATTCGTTGATCATTTCTCCTAAACACACAACAAATACAACATAGATATACACTGCTTTGATATTCGTTGATCATTTCTCCTAAACACACAACAAATACAACATAGATATACACTGCTTTGATATTCGTTGATCATTTCTCCTAAACACACAACAAATACAACATAGATATACACTGCTTTGATATTCGTTGATCATTTCTCCTAAACACACAACAAATACAACATAGATATACACTGCTTTGATATTCGTTGATCATTTCTCCTAAACACACAACAAATACAACATAGATATACACTGCTTTGATATTCGTTGATCATTTCTCCTAAACACACAACAAATACAACATAGATATACACTGCTTTGATATTCGTTGATCATTTCTCCTAAACACACAACAAATACAACATAGATATACACTGCTTTGATATTCGTTGATCATTTCTCCTAAACACACAACAAATACAACATAGATATACAATCACATATCATCATCATCAAATAGCTTGTCCCTTCAGGAACTTGAATCCCATGACAGAAGTCCAGAAAAACTCCATGTTCTGTGCAAGTTGGCTGACGTCAGCAGCAGTCATTATCAGATCGTCAATGACATCTTGCACCCATCGTCTTCTATGTCTTCCTATCATTCTTCTTCCAAGCACTTTTCCCTCTAAAATTATTTTTTCTAGGCACTCATGTCGTGTGATGTGTCCAAAATATTTAATTTTCCTTGTTTTTGTGCTTTGTAATAGCCAACACTTTTTAATATCAAGCTGTTTGCAGAATAGAAAAGTTTAGTTTTTTTTTTCTCTGTCCATGATATTCTAAGTACACCTCTGTACCATTTGCATTAAAAGACATTCGTGATCTTCGCTGCCGCTTTGTCAATGTTCCATTTCTCACAAGCACATGCTGCAACGGAAAAAGGCTCTTAAACTCTTGTTTGCCGTGTGCCCAGCGTGTTTGTAGCGCGTTGGACGACGGGTGACAAGTCCTCTGTCAGTGCGGGTTCAATTTCCTGGACTGACAGAAAAGCCACATGTTCTCCAGAGTTACGATGTCCATGGCACCAAACCGAAGAGCTGAAAGCTTAAGTGCTTCTGAATCGGAAAAAACAAAAAAGAACTCTTGATTGTTGTTCTTATGTCAATTCCCGTCCATAGATTAGTGAGTTCTTTTTGTTTGTGCACAGCAATGCTCAGCCTTTATTTAATTTCATTTATAGCATTCCCGTCATTTGTCAGCAAATTCTCACGGTATTCAAAGTTGTCCACTCTTTCTAAATTGTGGTCATTGACACATATATTAGTCAATTCTGTTCTATCAGTTATAAATATCTACGTTTTCATTGTATTTCAATAAAGGTTTTGATCTTCGCTGGTCTTTTGAAGTGACAGTATCACATTTTCTATAGAAATTAGTGATGTAGATATATATTTGTAGATACAAAGTGTATACATATTTAGGAAGAATTTTGTTTTTACATTTTTTTTGTCACGTTTTTTTTTTTCGTTGGCAGTCACATTTACATTAGAGTAGGTAGAAATATGAATAGTAACTGTTTCACTCTGTCAATGATATGTTTCAGTTAGGACAGCAGTTTTGTCCCTTGTGATGATTGATATGTACTTCGCTTGACAAGGAACTGTGTGGGTTTTTTTTTTTTTAGGAAGTGGTTTTTATCTAGTTGTTGTTCTTATATGCATATTCCGTAATGCTGATGACTACGTCAAAGCATATATTCAGGTTGCTGTAAATCAGAGACATCCATTTTAAATAAATGGCTAATGATTTTACGAATGTGATATCAAAAGTTGCTTGTCCTAGATGATTCAAGCTAAGAGCACATTTGGTAATGCTACATTATTTCCGATTGTACCGAAAGGAAATGTGGGTCCTGATAGATGGTGGCATTATCAATCAACGCAATGCTATCACTACTCGTGGAAAGTAGTGTATAGATTTGATCAGTATGAAAGCTGAACTCACATTTAGATAGCAGATAACGCAAGTGATGATGGTATTGTTATCTCTGGATGGATATGTGCATCGTTTTGAGAGGTCAATCTGAGGGTTTCTAAGTAACAACTATGATATAATCGTTGCAGATCGAAATGGAGCATACATCAAAACAACGTCCAGTACAAAGATATAGATGGAGTCTGTTGCTCCTCCACTGGCTTTGTAGTTCATCGTTTATTGTTACTGTTAATGTGCCCATCTCTTATTCACTGCTTTGGAAGGTATAACATGACTGTGTATGAGTGGATGTTGTATATTAATGTGCCCATCTCTTATTCACTGCTTTGGAAGGTATAACATGACTGTGCATGAGTGGATGTTGTATATTGAGATGTTCAGCCTCCAGACGCTTACTTTGATCTGTTGTCTTGAGCATGCGGTAGTGTGCAACATTGAGAGAGCAGACATAGTTGCATCAACATCATCGCTTATCGCCGAGTTGAACATACATTCATCGATGTAAGGAGTTTTGAATTACACGTTGCTCAGCAGAACTGGATGTCTGAAAAAAGATTGAGCAGTATGTTTAACCAGCGAGACACGGGAAACATAATTATACATACACTTTGACATATGTTATGGGAGGGGGCGGGGGGGTTGAGCAGCTATGGGTCTGACCAAGTTTTGCGCAGTCGATCAGGAAACAATTAACCAATAGCCCACATGAATAAATATATACAAACATTTATACAAAGCTCTGTTAGTGTTCATTCTGATATGTTTCTATTTTAAAATTTGTGTCATTTGTTGTGTGATCTGTTTTGATGAATTGCACCTTATTTTGTGTGGTTTATGCAATTTTTCTTCCATTTCCTGAAACAATATTTCTCAGAAATGAAACTCTTTCATGTGTCTGTATCGATACGTTTTGATTGAGATATTGGTAGTTCTTACTTAAGGGCAGGGCAGAAAGCCGATGACCAGCTTTCAGTTTGAGTCAAACAAATCATTGCTTAATTACAGGTGGTTGGGGAGTGGTGGGGGAGTGGGGGTGCTGCTGTCGTATTCATTGATGTGCATGAAGCCTGCGACCGAGTGTTTCAAATTATTTCTTTGTATAATGTTAGATACAGGAAACCATGGAGAGATGTATCGTTGTGTGGAAAGTATTCTCTCAAATCGCACAATCTTAACAAAGACAAGTTGCGGTGTGTCATCAAAGCATATGCTAGAAGATCGACCTCACAGTTCCCACATAAACAATACACTAACATTAGATTGAAATATCTTAAATAAAACATATTATCATACGTATGTGTGATGATGGACAGGCAGCTTTCAATTATTAGCATGTTCAAAACCTGAAGTCTAAGTGCAAAAATATAAACAATCTCCAACAATTAACCAGTACTTCATGAGGTACACATAAGAAAAATATGAGGCAACTCTATATAATCAATATCCGCTTCTTAATGTATTACCAATTTTCACATCATTCAACGTATATCAAACACAGATGGATGCTCTAGACAAGATATAGAGCCAATCAGTGCATTTCGTCTCTAGAGGTATGAGATCAGCTCCTGTAGTAGCTTGGATACTATTACACACATAGCCCTTACAAATTCCGATCGAGACTGCAGTAGAAGAAATCATTGACAAATATAAAGACTGAAACCACTCTAACATAAAATAAGAGACAACTGGGAATAACAACACAAACTTAAGAAGAAATACTTCTGAACATAGCACTAATCCAACAATGAACATATTATATATCGAAAATCAGAGACGGAATACACATCGTATACCCAGAAGTCCTACCTAACTGTAGCATCACTAGCCTGAGTGGTTACTTGGGTCAAAATTTGAGGTGTAAAAAGTAGAACCACTGTTACTTGCCACGCATGTCGTAATAGGCGACTAAGGAGGTCTGGATAAAATCGTATGCATGTGTCCTAAACGTGTAAAAGGCTATGCTTTTAGTGGCCTAACAAACCAATGTGCAACGTATACACGTTCTTGGCAAAGATCAAATAAATCACAAAGAGTGATTAAAATTGGTCATAAAGAACGAATGCAAAGAATAAGAATAGTAGCATCAATTGTTCTGAAATAAACACCACTTTTTAAACGAACTCACCAAGAACGGATCAGCCCCCTAAATCATTGAACTATAGTTCATGATAACTTTCTAGCTGACCAGATGAAAGAATCTATGTGTTTTTAGGTATCTCATCTTTAAAAATGTTTACCAATAATTTATAGGGAATAGGAAATTCAGAGAAAACATGAGAGGAACTGCAAATTGTTTTTGTCAAGTACTGTTTTAACTTTGAGACATAGGAAGTTGAAATCACATCACCCTACCAATATATTCCATCTCATCCCTGAGAAAATGTAGCACCCAGTCTGATGACAATTCAGCTAGCAAAATTATACTTAAAGCAACAGACATGTAATCAATGGCAAGATGGAAACATTAAGAAACTACGAATTTGTGCTAAGTATCATATTTTCAAGTTTATTTCTATGTTGTAATTAACCAGTTTTTTTGGTTCATATCTTTGTCTAGTTGACACCAAAAGAGTGACTGTCATTAGCTGATAATAAC
The DNA here is from genome assembly GCA_020796225.1 of Arion vulgaris. Lineage (NCBI taxonomy): Eukaryota > Metazoa > Mollusca > Gastropoda > Stylommatophora > Arionidae > Arion > Arion vulgaris. The sequence continues at coordinate 18,028,422 of CM036759.1, read as the reverse complement.
ATACGCACCCATTATATTTAGCAGTTTAATTTTACGATTAATAATTTACAAGCAAGATGCGGTTTCAGTGTTGTATTTTCTACTAATATGCAATACTTATTTCATGGCATTTATGGATCCAACCATTCTAAACATATCAGATTGAAAATACTTGCTAGCTAAAGATTGTGTAACGTTTTTCATTGCTATACAATTATTGTAATGTTTTAATTCCTTTGTTTTATTTTTGATTTTGTCATTGCAACAAACAAGACATGGTTGCATGTTAAAAGTATGATGTTTTGCTTCTACTTGGAGAAAAAAATCACAGAGATATAACTATATTTAATATTGTTATACAATAGTTCAATGTTTAAATAATGCTCAATTGTAGTATTTAAATATTTAGCTTTGATAAGATTGTTCAGATGTAGAGTGTATCTGCAATTATTGTATGTCCTAGGACTATAGTTATAAATGTGACTAGGACTTATATTTCAAAGAAAGAATATTTTTATAAAACAACTAAAACTGGAAATGACATCAGCAGACGTCTTTATTATAAGTGACCAGGCAATCATAATATATACATGGCTGAACTTTGGTTGTGTGTGTCAGATATTCAACGTTTTTGGTATCATCACAAACATTATCAACATTATCTGCTTCGTAAAGCAAGGTTTCAACGAGTCGGTGAACATTAGTTTATTAGGTAAAGGAATTAATGGATTAGCAGAAAATGAGATATATATTTTTAATGTATTATATTGTTTATATTATTTAATGAAGTTGTCAATACAATTGTGCACATATTATTTAAAAAGAAAGAGTAATAGATACATTTTAAGCCACAATTAGTTAGTGTTAAATGAAACTAGTATTATAATGCAACTGTTGTCTTTATCGTTTTATCTTTCTCTATCTGTTTTTCTTGGCTGGGTCATAGACCATCAAATAACCAACCAATTCTTCAGATCGTTAGCTATCTTGCAGATCCATCCAGCTTTTGTTTATATCGTTGATCTCTGCCTCTAAGTCGTTTTAATGAGTTCTTAACAATGGCAGCACAGAAGAATGATAAATAATCAGATTTGCAATGTATAATTTATCAGTATAGATGGAGACTGCAGTAAAACTATGTAGAATGGCGAAACACGTAATAACAAAGTACTGTAGTTTTACAAAATACAAAAACAATGACACTATACAGCAACTTTTCGACCAATAGGCCTTGATAAAGTAAACGATACAATAAGAGTGACGAATTTCACAGCACACTACATATACAATTTGACAAAGATATTACACCGGTCAAAAAAAATCAAAATATCATTGTTTTTGTATTTTGTAAAATTTCAGTACTTTGTTATTACGTGTTTCTCCCTCCAATGTCTAGTTTAGAAAGTCTCAAAGTGTTGGCAAATATTCCCACAATATGTCTATATACTCCACCTATTTAGTGCTGCACTCTAGCACTGCCTACACAATAGACATAATATAAAAAGTTGAAGTTACAGAGTTTGAAAGGTAAACAGCTTGCAAATAAAGAGTTTCCTTTCACACAGAAGAACTGTTGGAGCTAGTATAACTGAAGTAGCTAGTCACACAACCTAACTGATTACTGCACATGTTTATTATTTACAAGACTCTGTATGTATCAGACACATGAACTGATCTTAGAAATTCATTTCTAATGTGTCTTCACTGTAAAACTTCAAGTCAGTTATTTTAAATACAATTACCTAACGATCGTTCGCTTAACATTTTCAATTAGAAATTTAATTTCACCTGACATGTTGCCAACTCTGAATATGTTTTTTTCGAAAACCCAAGAAACTGATGTAAACTACATTTGCTCATATAGTAAATAAAATAACGCAACACGTTTTATATTGAATATATATTTTTTTTTTTTAATTTGATTGCAGAATGTAAAACAACAATTTTCTTTACTTATAATGTCATAATGTGGTATCATTTAAAACATATATCAGGATGTAGTAGAGATTGATGAGAGCAAGTTACACAGAACAAAGCTGTCTGTCACCTATGACCAGACGTTTTTCTGTCCCTACAGACTATACCATTTTTCTTTCCTTTAAATTGCTGGTTCTTGTTAAGTATCTCCTTTGTCTAGAGTTGATGGGCATTATCTTTGAAGAATGGGCTGAGAAGCATACTGATCTGAAACAAGCTGATGGATATGCTGTTTTCGATATTGAATGTGGTCAATAACCTGTGGTTAGCTTTTGTTCTTTATAAAGAATGAAACTGTTCACAACGGCTACTTTCAGAAACCAGAAAAAGTTGGGTTTTTTTTCCACTACCTTAGGTTTTCCTTGTCAAAGAGTAGCTGTTGCAGTAATGGCCAAAGTGGTCCAGATCATCGATATGTTTTGTGTATTGAATATGGTTTTGCAATATCTTCAGTGCCCCGTGTTTCTCTGAATGATAGATGTGACAATATAATAGTATATCTTAACATGTTGAGAACTCTTTTGTCTTTTATTACTAAAACCATGACTTTATTTTGCTACGTCCATGCAATTAAAACACATTTTGTGTGATTTTTCTTCAATTGTGGTGACAAATCGTGTCTATTAACCATAACAGTTCCCGTTGCGTGGATGCATTGATCTAATAATGTCATGTCCAGTGTATGTCCGGTTTAATATGTGTCAGTGAACAGATGGTTGCTTCGGTCACTGATTTTCTGCAACAATTCATTAGATAGGTGCAGTACACATATAGCAGTTAATGGTAGTCTTGGATTTGGCAGCTGATTTATTGTAGCAGAACCATAATACGATTCAAAAGACATTCATAACCAGAGTGGCAGGCAGATATTGCGGCATGATCCATTTGAAAGGCTTCTAAAGAGTATACATTTTGTATGTTTTATGCCTTTTGAAACATATTGTTCAGCTTTGCATTAATTTACAACAACATTTTGATGCAGAATAAACTACCATTGCCACATTTATTTTATGTGAAGGACCATATCTTTTATTTCTTCTAATTAGACATCCAGCTCATGTATTTGAAATCTGATGTGTTTGTTGGACGTGTAACATTCAATGAATTTGTTCAAACTTTTTTCTAGAAAATATATTTATGAAAAATGGTATATAATCTATCCACTTTTTTAAGAAAAAATATTATTTTTGTACACGCTATGTATGGTTATTCTCAAAATTATTCCAAAATATGCGTTTATTTTAACCATTGTAATATAGGACAAAGTATATCACAATGACCGTCCTGATATTGTTTTACTTTGTATCTTCTCATCTGCACCAATAGTGTGTTACGTGTAACTTTAATATAACTCAGGTAACTGTCAGTTTCCTTTGACAATCACAATGTTTTTAATAAGTGCAGGTGTAAAAAAAAGTTTAAACAAACCACAAACTGTTTCAGAAAAAACTCACCCATAAATTTGCATACCTACATTATGCACTGTAAACATAACTTTATTTATATGTGAAGAACTTGATCGCATGCATAGATTATTACACTGCAGCTCAGTGGGACAGTCGAGTCACTTCATATTTTGGCTACCTGATGATTGAGATCGAATAAAACTTAAAGGTACTACTATCTACATGACTATTGATAATATTATCTTCTTCATATGTTAAATCATCATTTTCAAGATCTAAATGATCGATGTTAACGTCATCGAAATCACTTTTCTCTAAATATGAAACAACTTTTCAGCTGTCAAGCTAGTCCGTTTGCTTGAACTAGTCATGCTTA